>JAQPPZ010000754.1:0-1200000 GCA_028583015.1 Wollemia nobilis
AGATGGGGTGGCAAGTTAGAATTTGTTGGTTCTATTTTAGAACACTGTCACCAACCTAAAAGTATCTAGGATGGACTTTCATATTATAGGCTCTCTTAAAATGCTCTTGATAAATGCAGAGGTGCTCAAGAGCATTAACACATCATTCATAAAGCAAAATTAGCTAATATAGGTGATTCTACTGCACAATATCATTATCAATGAACTCTTACATGGATATGCATGGAAATGGGATTTCCATCTCTAGGGGCATGACTACCTTAGCACCATACAATAGTGAAAATAGATTTGCCCCAATGGATGTCCGAATACTAGTGCGATAGGCCCATAGAGCAAGGGACAATTGTATATGCCAATCTTTGTGATTATCCTTAATGTTTTTCTTTAAAATGGAAATCATTGTTTTATTTGATACCTCATCTTACCCATTTTCTTGTGAATAGTAGGGCATAAAAAAGTTGTGTTGGATGTTTTATTTTGCTATTAAAGCGCACTCATATTTATTCTTGAAAGGTAGCCCATCATCTGAAATGATTCTGGATGGAATACCAAAACAATAGATGATATTATGCAATATGAATTCTGCAATGTCGGGTCCATTCATAGTGGTAAGGGGAATTACTTCCACCCATTTTTTGAAATACTCGGTGGTTGTGATGATGAATGTATGATGACCAGAGGAATAGGGTGAGATTTTCCCAATTAAATAAAACCCCCATTACGAGAAATGCTAAACCAATTGAATTGGTTGTAAGGTCTGATAAGGTGCATGCATCAAATTAGAATGGTGTTGACACTTTACGCACTTCTTAACATAAGAATAGCAATACCACTCTAAAGTTGGCTAGTAATAGCCCATGCAGAGAATGCACTTTGTGATGGTCATATCACTTAAATGGCCACCACATGTACCGTTGTGTGCTTGGGTGATCACCCAAATTGACTCTTGATGCTCTAATCAATGAAGGAGGATACCATCATACCTTTGATGATACAAAATTTCTTCAAGGAAGACATACTTTGATATTTTTTCTTAACAGTTCATTTGGTGGCATGCGACAGTCCAAAAGGGATATTACCAAGCTTTAGGTAATATTTTTTTTGAGTGGACCAATATTTATTTGAAGAAGCCTCAATTGCATGAATTGTTTGATCCTTTTGAAGTTCATCCCTAGTGAATGCTGATTGGAAAATAACTTGTAAATATAGTTTTGTGCTACTATCAAAAGTATTTTGAGGGAATAAAGCCCCCAAGAAGTATTATTCAGGTGATTGTGAATTTGTGAGAACCGTTCATGAGAAAGTTCAATTTGAATCATGTGGACTTCTGGTGTGGAGTGGATTTTCTCATGCTCAATTTTGGATCACAATAGCATTTTGAATTGAATGGTCATTATATCATCAGTAGGGTTCTGCAGGATTAAAGACTCCAAGGAGGCCCTTGTATCTGCAAAATGGTTAAATGATCGAGAGAGTACATAGATGTTGTACCATTTGAATTTTGTCATAATTTTATCCACAACGGTTTTGTAGGCTTGCAATATTGGACATTTGCATTGGAATATTCTCTTGACTTGGTTCCCTATGAGTAAGGAATCACTAAAAATATTGAGCTTAGTTATTTTCATGATGATAGTCATTTGAAGGATTATGAGCAGAGCTTCATACTCGGTATTATTATTGGTGCATGGGAAATCAAGTTTGAAATATAGGGGTATTGGATCCCCTTGAGGTGTGATAAACACAACTCCTGTGCTACTCCCTTTCTCGCACTTAGAGCCATCGAAGAATAGAGTTATGTCAGCCTCTAAGTTAGGCTCATTAGGATCAGACGATTTTGACACTTGAAAGACTCCATTGTTGGGAAGCCAGATATTGCTTTATTTCATCAAAGGTGGCTTGAAACTCATCATCCCAGTTGAATGCGACCCCCTTGTGTAATAATGTGTTCATGGATCAACACTTATCTGATAATTGTGCTATGAAGTGCTTGATAGATGTGACCTTACCCTACAAACTACATAGTTGCTTGATGGTAGTAGGGGGAGGCATATTAAGGATTACCTTGATTTTTTTTGGATCGACTTCAATGCCTTGTTTAGAGACTACGAATCCCAAGAGTTTTCTAGATGTTACATTGAAGACATACTTCTTAGGGTTTAGTCTAGCATTGTGTTCTATGAGGTGATTTGGGACTTTACACAATGCATTGATATGCTCATAGCTTAGTAAAGATTTAGCCAATAAATCATCCATGTAATCTTACAAAATGTTATGCATGTAGTCATGGAAGATGTAAGTCATAGCCTGCTGGTAGGCAGCACCAGCATTTTTTAGATCGAAAGGCATGACCCTATAACAAAATATCCCCCAAGGCATTATGAATGTAATTTTGAGTTGGTATTCTGAATTAATACAAATTTTGTTGTATCTAGAGAAACCATTAATTAGGGATAACATCTTGTGGCTTACTATGGTGTCTACCAAGGCATCGATGTTCGATAACAGGAATTCATCCTTAGGACTCGCTTTATTTAAATCATAAAATTTGGTGCAAATACAAATCCTTCTGTTAGGTTTCTTGATAGGAACCATTTTGGAAAGCCATGGAGAACAATCCATTGATATAATGAACTTGTCATCCAACAAATTTTGTAGCTTATATTTCACCATTAAGGCTATTATTGGATGCATTTTGCGTAGCTTATGCCTAACAGGTTTGGTATTGGGGTCAAGTGTAATATTATGCATGATGATATTTGTATCCAGTCCTGCAATGTCTTTGTATGACCACACAAAAGCTTCCTTCCTCTATTTGAGAAGGGTCGTGAAATCAGCTTGCTCAGTGGGGGATAAGCCTTTCCCTAACTTGATGAATTTAGAATTTTTAGGATATTAACCAATATCCCTATCAATTATTGGCTCAATTCACATATGAGACCCCTCTTCCAATTGGTGTGAAGTAGGGATCTATGAATGTCATCAGCTGGGTTTATGTCATCGATTGGAAATTTTTGCTCAACCTTAGTGTGAAAGACATATTCAATAGACCTTGGAGTAAAATGAAATGACTGTAACATCTCATCGCAAGGCTAATAATTGAAAGGATATGGTGGAGAATCTCCTTTATCAAATTCAATTACCTCCAATTCAAGGTGCAATGGCTTTGATGGGTTATTTGGATCATGCAGTAGCATGAAAATATCAATGGAAATCATGTTGATGGGTGAATGATCTCCTCTAGGTGGTCAATGGTGTCGATTGACAATAGGTTGTTGCAAGACTTGTGGAGGTGGTTGTGGTGGAAGCAAAATGACCAAAGGTGGTCGATGCGGATGTGGGTGAGCTTGCTCTTCTATAGGTAGAAACTATCACCATATAGGGTGTTGTAATGGGAACATACACAAATAGACCTCATATTCATTATCCAAAGGGATGATCTATGCGTATTCGACGTGTGGACTAGAAGAGTCAATAGATGCTACTTCATAATCTAAATTGTCATCAGATGTCCATTCATAGGGAGGACCTTGATCTTCTTCCTCATTGTTGTGTGGAAGGGTATGTAAAATTTTACCTATTTTGTAAGATCAGGTGAAATCGTGAGATATATCTTGATTTATCATGGATGTACGAAAGTAATCCCTCAAAGAATGGGCATGAGTAGGATTGGCATAGGGATCACGTGTAAGCTCATACCTATAGTTCAAGCTCATGCACTATAAACTATCAATGAGGACATCAAGAGGCACAATTTTATTATGTCCTAAACCAGACTTATCATATAGTATTTGATATTGTGGCTGGCAAGGAATATGAGTACCTTGTTCATACAACCCCAAACCATATTCATGCCAATTGCAGATATGGAGATATCTCATGGAAAATTTAATATTGGACATGTAGTTAATATCCTCAAAGAAGGGTTATTCATCCTCTTTCTACTGTTGATATGGTTCTATGCCATAGTCAATACCCCTATAAATGAAATTCATTTTATTAGGAGGTAAGCCTATTGGTACAATGGTACCTTTCAGAAGACAAGGTCGACCCATGTTTTACACTATCTCAATGGTAGGAGTTATTGTGATGTTCCTTACCAGGTATTCTCCTAAACCAATGGAAGCTAGATGAACTATGACTTGTGGTGGTGGATATGGATGAGATAGAAGTGAGGCTTGAGTTGACACAATGTTTACCTCACGAGGTGGTGCCTCATCTGATGGACTAGGGATATATTTTATGGAGATGGTAGATATCATTGGGTGGATCTCGTCAGTAGGCCTCTTCCCCATGTTCCTTTATGGAGGATTTGATGATTACGAAGGCATATCTAGAGGTGTCAATGATGAGGATGGTATGGAAGAATATGGTGACGAAGTTGAACCTTGGTTGGATGCATTTGGTTGGAATTCCAAATGGGTTGATGGTAAGGTCAACTCAGGGAGTTATTGCACCAAGTTGTAGTATTTGAAGGGTTCAAGGTCAACAAAGACAATATGTACTTACCCTTCATAAGTGTACTTCATACATTTGTTAGTGATGGATGACACACACTTCATATCCCTAATCTAAGGTTTACCCAGCAAGATATTATAGGCCATTTCACCCTCCAAGATATGGCACAATGTTGGTATGGTATTTTTTGTACCTGTATGGGAAATACTATGGTATCAACTATCAAGCATATAGCACCATTAAATGCTCAAAGTGTATATGTGGATGAAACAATATGGGATGTTGGAAACCCTAGATATTTGAGAGCAGTCGTGGTGATGATATTGCTGGAGGAACCAGTATCAATCATATTTTATCTTGTAGGGTGTTCCATTTGCACCCTACAAGGTGTAGGGGAGGATCCACCATATCATTTGGTACTGGCTTGAGTTCAACTCATGAAAGTTGATTATTGATTTTGTGTATTTTTTAACATGTCCCACAAAATTGTTAAAGGAGTTAGACTCACAAGGCTGTAGCTCAACCAAGTTGAGGATCTCTATGAGAGCTTCTCGATGAGGTGGAGACTGTTGAATAAGATCATATATGGAAAAATAAGCTAAAGTTATTTGCAAGCTCTGAGTAAGCTTGCTCTTTATTGTGACCATCGATCAAGGTGGAAGGTTTTGTAATGGAGGTGGCAGAGGTTGTGATATTGAAAGAATATCGCTTGAAGCCACAGGTGTTGCAACAGGGGGTACCTTATGGACCTAATTCACTTTTGGTTCTAGATTTGCTTTCTTCTCATGAGTAGGCAATGGGTATTTAAAAGCACCCATTTGTTGATTGTTTGGCGTAATAGGTTTATCGACTTGAAGATCGTTTCTATCGATCATGTCCTACAATAGTTTTTTGAACCTATAACACATCTACATGTCATGCCCATTCTACCTATGGTATTTACAGTATAGGCCTTCATGATATCCTAGGGAATTTTGTGTATTTGGATATGCAGGTTGGATTTTAGGTAGATTAATCGCCTTAGTTGCATAGAGGCACTCGAATAAAGATTCCATGGACTCAGTAATGGATGTAAATTATCGCTTAGGGTTATATTGATGGTTTTGCCCTTGGTTTATTTGATTTTTATTTTTGTAGTTTCTAGGTGTGGCCTAATAGTTAGGATTTTGAGGTGGCATTGGTTGTGTAAGCCCTAGAATATTGATAGCAACTTGGTTGACTATTGTCAGCTTTGGTTACACTAGATTGTTATTAGTGTTCATATTCCATTCCTTCTTGTAGGGTTTCAAAATTTTCTCCTCTTGAATTTTAATGTCTTTGATTGTTCTAGCCTATGCTATAGCATATTCAAGAGTTGGGTACTATTAGAGTTGTTGTAGAAAGAAAATTGGCTTCAGGAAGCTCTTAGAAAACATATGAGTCAACTCAAACATGGGGAGAAAGTATGGTAGCTTAGCAAGAATAATATGCCACCTATTGCCATATTCCATGATTGACTCATCATTATACTGCTTCAACCCTATGAGGTCAATAAAAGTAGCCTTTTGCTTGGTTTTAAAAGCAAATTGCTCCAGGAATGCATCTGTTAACTACTCAAAGTTATAGACATTATACTTTGTGAGTTGATTGTACCACTCTATAGTAGGTCCAGAGAGGGTAAGCAAAAATATCCTCAAAATTAAGGTGTCATTTTTTGGGATGCAGAAGTAGTAACTCAAAAATCTGGTGACATGATTTTGTGCATCCTCCTCTCCTTTAAACTTATCTAGCTTGGGCATCCTAAAATGCTCTATATAGGGAGGGGAAGGTACTTATGGGTGAAGCGGCTAACTATGAATTTTATGAAAAGTGGGCTTCTGAGCCCCATACCCATAGGTCTTGTTCTCTATCGATTCCATGCATTCTAGCAATGCTCTATATGCATAAGAGGATTTGATATCCTCTTCTTTGCTTCGAACTTGCAGGGGAGGGTGAGGAACATCAAGCCTATTGCATGGTGGTTGAATGTCATCCACCCTACCTCCATAAGGTGCTTCAATATATTCCACTTATGGTTCATGCTCAGTGTAGGTCCCATAGGGTCTCTTGAATTGGCCTACAAAGAGATTTAAGTGTTTGTGGAATACAATCTATGTTCATCCTGGGAGGCAAGTCCCGATTAGGCCTAGGAGGTTGAGGAGGCAATATTTGGTTAGGCCTAGGAGGCATATATTTATTGAAAGTAGGATTCCTCTGATTGACCCCATGTATATGGGTACTTGGGGTAGGAACCCTCTCATGTAAGGTTTTTAGAAACAACTCGTTGGTTTACTGCTCAATTATTTCCCTTTCTAATTGATGCAAGTAGTTTAAGTGTTATTTATGTCATCGAAGTTGCTTGAATTGCACTTTGTGTTCAACATATCACATGACTACTTGATTTATTTGCTCTACCATGTGGGGCCTATGAGCCCTAGCAATATAACCCTAAGGTATATCTCATTTAGGATGGTCTCAAATATCGATTATGAGCTTCCCTCTATCAAGGGAAGTCATGTTCACTTGAGGTTCAGTGCTAGACAAGCATTTCCTATACTCAACTGACGCAAAGGCAAATCATGCTTGCATAGCATAATGGACTTAAGGATAATCAATAATTTCCTCATGCCTTCCTTCATTGATGAGGAAGGGAAGGGTTGAGTTTTCTCTCCCTAAGCAATGAGTATCATACTCATCTTGGTATTTAGGTTGTTGTAACCTATTAGGGTGCTTTAAGGGTGAATTGTGATCATTTGGTCCCGCCTAGTGTGTGTACTCTTGCTCTTGCCCGTAGGTGGGTATGGTAGACCTAGAAGGCACACAAATACATGGTATTTCTCTATTTGGTAGTGCCTCAGTGCGTGGTTGCCATTCTTGAAACAAGGCATTTGAAGTGTCTAAATATTAGGAGTATATTCCCAAATTAGGATCAAAATCTATAGGGGTGTCTTGCGTAGGGGTCCCTTGTAGGTAGAGTTCCTGACTATATATTCTAGGACTTGGGCGAGTATGAGGCCACCAAGGAGGTATGAACATGTCCTTAGGGCTAAATCGAAGATGATTCATGTCTCCTTGTCTACTCTCTATAGTGTCACACTTGAATGGGCTTGGATGTGGGTGCAAAACATTGCTATTTCCTACCAAACCCTAGGTGATTATCTCCTTTAAAAATTTTAATAATGCAACACACAAGAATGGAAACACGCAATAATATAAGTGTTTATCTCTTTTAAAGATTTATGTGTGTTACCTAAAACTGTTTTGTGTGTTTTCATTTATTGTTTGCAAGGAGACCTTATGTCACATGTTTTGCTTTTGTTGGATGATATTCTTGTGTTAAAATTATTTCACCTATATTCTCATAGCTCGACAATCGATAGTGAAATTTTAATCATGTGTACCAACCAAAGTATGGATATGAAGCCTATATGTGATCAAGGAGCACAGGTCCTACCAATTCTCACTCATATTGACTATGGTAAGTGATACATCCTTAAAAGAGGATTGTGTACTATTTTCTATGGCTAAGACAGTTCTTGGAGCTAACATTGGCCAAAAATAGGATTCGTAGGATTTGAGCCAATGGGTGGATATGAAACCCACTATTGTTGGTCTCTATTAGTGGTTGGGTATGAAATCCAACTCACTAATGTTCAAAATGAGATGTGGTGTGCGTGGTTACTTTTATGCTTTAAAGAAAGTAAAATAAGAGAGCACTCAATGAATCTTCACTATATTCAAGAAAATAATGTTTCACTTTCATAAGTATAAAATAGAAATTGAACCTAAAAAATGCATGACCTAAATGACAACCTACCCATTAGGTAGTTCGCAAGCAATCAAACCAAACAGATGCATTCCTACTGGATTATTTTTCTATTTCTATTCTCTTTGTTATTCTTGTGATTAAAGAAAAGTGTGATCTACCTTTCAATAAAACAAAGGAAGCAATAAAAACCAAATTTAAGTTTTTATGAATAGTAAAAATGCAAAGTAAAGGTCGAGGTACTTACCTTGAAAACCTAAAAAGTTGCTATTTATAGAAATTTATACTATAGATCCTCTATTTTGTGGTCATCCTAAGGTGGGATGGCTGCAAATTTAAGGGTCCTCCTTTCCTGGGATGGTTGTTGTGGTCGACTATGGGTGTTCCAATTAGGAAATCAAGGGTCATTTTAGGCCAGAATGACCAAAACCTACAACATCCAAAGGATGAAAACATGGTCAAAACTTGCAAAAATGAAATGGGATAGGGGTCCCACCATGATCGTAACTGTAGAGAAGAAAAATGGTGCACCTAGCAAGGATAAATGAGATGCATCTATTGTTCTACTTGATCTAAGCACTACGAAAGCGACACTTCAAGCAAGCATAAAATGACAAGTATATGAAATAAATGGGTGGGTCTCCTTATATTAATATAAATATCAAATATGCGTTTAAAAAATGTCCCCTTGAGGGCTCTCAATTGATACATTCATTACAATACTCAAAGGATAAAATCATTTCAAAAATCCAAGGCACGCTTGTAGTGTCTTACTCTCACTCATAATTGAACAGCAAGATTTTGATGCTGCCACAATGTGTTATATCATTATTCTAACTTGCTACTCCTTCCTCATGCATTGTGATACCTAGATCTACATAAGAAACTAAAATTGATTAATAGCATGTGTAGATTAAGATGAAACTGTGAAGGTGCATGCATCAATGAGCTTGAAAGAGGAAAAGTGCAATAGATTATTCAAAATTGCTCCAAATGCTACCAAAACTTAGATTCATGCATATTATGTGCTCTGTAAATGATCTAATTAAAAATAGTAAGGAAATTATGCTCATATTTATGGCCATCCCGAGGTGAGCCATTCAGGCCTACAAAACACAAAAAGCATGATAATAGAAGCAAAACAACTCCAAATTGCACCAAATTTTAATAGAGAGCATATAATTTAATCGAAAATTTATCTATGCAAAAATAGTAGAGAAATTGTCCTTCAATTTATGGCCATCTCAGGGTGATCCATTTAGGATTTTCATAATTTTAAGGTCATCCTAGGGTGGGATGACCACCAAATATAGTATTTTTACCAGCAAATCCTTTGATATTGGGTCTAAATTACTCCTAGGGGTATTGGAATCAAATTTTGTGGCCTGGTTCACTCGAATGGGTCAGTTTTGTAAATAGATTGCACATTTTGGAATCACTTGAAAATCTCCTTCGCTCGATGGAGATCTCAAGGGCAAATGTACAGTAGGTTGGGGATAAATATCGATAGCACTTCATGGTGAAATATTGCAAATACTCATACTTTGGAATTGGGTAGAACTAATCCACTTTATAACCTAAGAGGGCATATGGTCAAATGGGCATGTGAGGCCATGCGAGGTAGGTGCCACCATTTTTCCAAAGCTTGCCATGCATTGGAGGAGGAAGGAATCTCCATTTGGACCTCCAATTTGCAAATTGGCATGAGAGGTATGCTCCCTTAGAATGACATCCTTGAATAGGTGGGGTAAATGGTAGTTTATGGGTGCCATTTGTCCTGCATTTGAATTTTGAGGGTCCAAGGCCATGGCCATCCCACCTAGGGATGACTGTTGGTGGTTGTCCCTGGGTGGGATGGCCATGAACTATGGCCATACCTAGGTGGGACGACCATTCCTACATGGCCTAAAACTTCCCAAAAGTGGGGTATAACCTCTCAAAAGTTGTTAGGACCACTATATAACCTTTGAGGGTTGCTCAAGGAGGCCATATAGTTTTTATTAGGACTTGTCTTGGTCGTCTAATCATATTGACATGATTTTAGTGTCTACAATCTTGATCCTAGCACTATTTGTGTTAGCCTATCCCCTTTGCTCTACTTGCTAGAGGTGGTGGAGGTATCATCTTCACAGATCATAAACCAGTTCACACTCATGATTGTGACCAACTTTGTGACCATCAAGAAGATGGTTCTATAACCCTTTGATCAGTTGGTATGACATGGTATTAGAACTTCTAGTAATGGGTCACTCTTTGTACTACCACCTCATTTAATTCTCTCATCCTTTGTAGCTTCATCATTAGTAGCTTAATTCCCTTTGCTCATAGCCCTTTTGCCTCCCCTAGATCTATTGACTTAGATCCCACCTAACCTAATGTGGGGATAACCCTTTAGCTCCTCCTCATACTAAGTAGAAGATCATGATGGTCACCCTTATGGTTGTCATTATCTCCACCTGAACCTATATCTAGGGTGATATCAATGGGATCGTCCCTCTCTACTACTTCTTAGTGGTATGTCAAGTGGCCTCTTGAAGTACTAACTACACTCATTGATTCATCACCTAACATCTATACACTGGCACTGGTGGAGAGATCCTCGAGGGCATAATGCTCTTGTAACATCTATTGTACCCGAAGGCCACCCCGATGTTATCTACCCCTAGATCCATGAATAGTGGATCATCCAAATCCTCCTCTACCCACCTAGCTACGTTAGGAGTGCCTCTACATCTTGATGGGTCTTTCCTCACCCATTTAAACCATTACTCTCCAAAAAATCATGGTAAGCACCACAACACTCTTCCAAATATTAATATATTTGACTAGCATATTCTTTCATTATTAAACAACATGGATTCCCCTCCTACCAATACATCGTGTCTTTACTATCCTCTTTCTAATAATCCTCCCCCTATCACTCCTCCCAATAACCCTTCAATTAGGAATTATATTACTAATATTATTGATCCTAGTCTATGTATCTATCTTGAGAATTAGGAAAAAATGGTTGTTTCCATTATTAAGTCCTTAGTTGACTTCCAAAGCATCCTATAAATATCCTCTACTAAACATCCCCTTGTCCATGGGTCTTAAGAGATCACTGAATAGTAGCCTTTTATAATTCATTATACACCAAATACAAGGGACACAAGCATTATTTAATACCCACCATTTGGTCATAGTTCTCCAATTTTCTATGTAAGTTACTCAACTTCTTATGCTACTAGAGGTACTATTCTATGGATATGCTATTATATCTTACGTATTACTTTTGATATATATTCCTCTCAAAGGTGCTTATTATTTCCTTCATTGGTATCATGATGTTCTTATTTCATGTATCAACATCCCCATATTTGAGGGTGTTAATCAATGTGGATGGTTGCATAAGATGGATTACTTGCACCATGTTTCTAAAAAATGTTGGGTCATATTAGCATTTGCTAAGTTAGAAACCCATGTTCATCAATGGTGTTTATGGGATCCTTTCTAACTAGGTGCTTTCCTATTATGGCTTTGATTTCAAATAATGATTCCATTGAATATTTAACACATGATATTCCATATCATATCAGACTTCTAATTCAAATGAAGCAAATAGGAACAAATTAGGAGTACTACTCAAAGTTCATAAGTCTTATCATCTACACATACTAATTGAATCCATTGATGGTAGTCTTAACTTTTAACTATATTATTAAGGATAAAATTTGGTGGGAAGTTGATATGCTCAACCCCTATACTCTCAATTATGGCCAACATATAGCTTTGGTGGTAAAATAGAAGCTCCAAGAGCCTAATCCCCAACACACATGTCGCTTCAAATATCAATATCCTTACATTAATAACTATAATAACATGTTTTCCCATGGATTATTCTAATTAAAATTTTATTCTCACACTCCAATATATTAGGCCTATGAAGAATGGTAAAATTTTCAAGTGAAAGGTGAAGACACAGTAGTATCAAAACATCAAGATTCATTGTAGAAAGATAAAATGATTGAAGTAGATGAGGAAAAAAATGAAGATTATACCATGGATCTCTCTACTCATGATTGTATGGATCTCCAAGCTCACCATACTATCAAGGTCCAAGAATTCTTTAAATAAAAGTACATTAATGTGGCCATTGATTTAGGTAGAACATATCCATAGATTTTATTGAAGGAATTCATAAATATGAAGGTAAAATAATGAACTTTGTGGTAATGGATCGCCTTTCCAAGTATACTAAGTTTTATATGTTGAAAATCCATATCTAGCAAGTGATATGACCGCGATATTCCTCAATTATAATTTTTAATTTGCATGGTATACCCAAGTCTATTATCAATGATCAAGACAATGTCTTCACTAGTAATTTTTGGAAGGAATGGTTTTGCCTTAGTAGTACTAAGTTGAGTATGTCCTCTTCTTATCACCCTCAATTGGATGGCCAGATAGATATTGTTAATAAATATGTGGATACTTGTCCTTTTTGTTTTTCTTAAGACAAAAAATATCATTGGGTTCATTGGATCTCATTAATTGAACTATGGTACAATACTTCTTACCATTATTTTATAAATATATCCTCATTTGAAGCATGTATGGTCAAAAACCTGCATTAGTGGTAAAATATATTTTAGGATTTTTCAAGGTTATCTAGATAGATCATTTGTTATAGTGATGATGGCATGTGTTTTAGCTTCTTAAATATAATTTAATCTAGGCCCAAAACTACATGAAGTAGTACCAACATTCACACCATTTTCAATGATAATTTATAATGGGACATATGGTATTTTTGTGCCTACAACCCTATAAGCAATTTTCCTTGAAGACCATGTCTAATCAAAGGTTGAATCCTTGATTTTATGGGCCCTACAAGGTGATTTATCACATTGGTGAAGTGTGATTTTAATTGAAGTTTCTATTGTCTTCCCATATCCATCCTATCTTTCATGTATATTGTCTCAAATATGTTAATGTCTAGAACGTATAGTCACAAATGAAGCTTCTAGTACTCAATGAAGAAGTTCGAGTCACTCTCTATCCAAAATTAGTGTTGTAGTCAAGATTTTATCTTCTACTATCATGAAACATTTAGGAGTTCATCCTAAAGTGGCAAGACCTTCCGGAAGAAGATGTTATGTGGGAACCTGAGAGAATTTTGTAGTCCTTTCCAGTTCTAAGAAAAAATGAGGGAGATCCATGTAATGGCTCCAATATAGCCATGTCATATATATTTAATTTATTATCTCATGCCCTAGGTTTACATAGTCGACCCTTGAGCATTAGGGCTAGGGTTAATATTGATATAGTCAATAAATAGGACTTATGTAGTAGTTGGAAACAACTTTTATATTCAAATTATAGTTGATTTGTTGCACATATGAGACTTTCCCTCTCTAAGTGGCTAAGGATTTGTATTTATTTGAATTTAGAATTTGCTCATTATATATTTGTTTTCTTGGTAATAGGACCTAAAATATTGTTATCATTATATATTTTTTATTGTGCATTATTGGATTACTATTGCTATTATTGTATTCCTTGAAGTTGTTTTATTATATAAAATATTCTTGTGAGAAAATATAGGGATCACAATAGGAAAATAATGATTAAAAGTTCCTATTGGAATTAGGGATACCCCATTTGGAAGTACATATGCTCATGTTAAGGATAAGAGAAAGAGAAAATCTATGACAAACTCTATCAATGTATTATATATTACATCATAAGTCATTATCAAGGATGAGGTGATTAAGCATGATATAATGGTTCTTAAAATCAAAGGGTTAACATGTAAGTTCCACAAATATTAGTCACTTTTTTTAGATATTCAAAATTAACATATAGAAGTGGGTATAAACTCAAATTACTCCATGAATTTTCTTCTCAAAGGTTTTTTCCTCATCATCTTCTTTGGTTAAAAATTAAGGATAAAATAATGAATGGTGGTTCTTAGTTTAGGGGAAGGTGCATTATATTTATGACCATGGAGTGAGAATTTTCTATGGATATAGAGACTAAAAGACTTCTAGTGTGGATTAGGATTTTTAGACTTTCTTATTAGCTTATCAATAAGGAGGTTTTCAAGAATGTTGGAAATACTCTAGGGGATATCATCTAAGAAGGGTAAACTACTAAAGAGAGAAGGAATATTGCATATACTTGAATATATGTTGCCATTGATATCTCAAAATATTTACTTTAGTCACATTATAATAAATATGAATCAAGAGAACAATATCAAAAGGTGGATTATTAAAACATTGTATTTTGATGTCAAAATGGTTATGAGATTAGATAAATTACAAAATATTAAAAAGTGAAAATGAAGAAAAAAGAGATGGAAAATTTTGGGCTTGACACAAACTTCAATATGAAGTAAGGGTATCCTATCATAGTGTAATTTGAACCAAGACAAGGGTTTTCCACTTTCAAAAAAATTGTAAATAATCCCTTTGTATCATAAAGTGGAAAATGCCATTATAATTTAATCAAAACAATAATTAGAGAAAATAATTGACACAAAGGATGATGAAAAAAAAAATCCATAAAGTCAAATTCAAAAGGAATTAAAGGTACAAAGGAAGACATGGAGGAAAATTTTAAATCAAATAAGGTGAAATAGGTCAAGATTGATTTAGGTAAATCCTATCCTTGCAATATAAGTGAAAGTGATATAGACTATATCCATTTGCACTTAGGGATATCAAAGTAGCATAATAAAGAAATGCATATCAAGGATATACATGGAAATTTAGGGTTTCTAGGGTAGCATAAGAAAGTAATTTTTATGGAGGATTATCCCTGTACCTTAAAGTTTTTGGGAAAACATAAAGGAGAAAGTGTTTGTGAGGTTATTCTTTGCATTTGAGAGTATTTACAACAATGTGAATATAAATTTATATCTCATTCTGAATACTATCCTAAAATAGAAGGGATTGATGAAGATGAAAGTGTTGGTTAAAATGGAAAAATGAGAGGGAGTTCATAAAAGAAAAATCAAAGAAAAAAAGAAATCTTGAAGAAATATCAATTTGGGAAGCCCAAAATAAATATCAATTTTTAACAAGAAGTGGGTTTAATCCCACTAATAAAAATAGAAAGTGGTGATGAAGATGGTATCATGGAATATTAGTCATATAAGACTCTTAAAAAATAGTTATTAAGGAATTGATCTGTTGTTATAGCAAGAAATAAAATTAAGTATTGAGGAATGTAAGGATGCATTCAAAAGTATTTAAAAAATGGGGATTATCTAGAAATTTCTTTTATAGGAGCTTGTAAAGGTATTGTGTAGCGTTATGCATAGCGGCAAAAGCATTATGCATAGTGGTGAAACTTCACCATTGGGGTGAAAAAATCCATTTTCGAAAATTCAAATTCACAAAATTTTCGAGACTCGGATGTCGGCCATGTAGCCAAAATTTTCGAGGAAAAATAAAATTTTGGTGTCGGTTAGCCATCCTTTGATGAGAGTATCACGAATATTTTAAAAATTTTGCAAGTAATCCCACCTAAATAAAGTACCCTTTTAGCCCTAAAATTTTAGAATTTCTAAATTATCCTGCCAAACTCACCAAGTATACCTCTATATATAATTAACACCCTAGGTAAAATACCTACACAATTTGTCACAACATCGAAACCTTTTCTGCTATTGGTCGCAACAAATTCAGCAATCAAATGAAATAGTGTCCTGTTTTTTTGTCGGACGAAACCAATTCTGTAACCGACCAGAATAGTTTCCTACTCTACAACCTGACAAAACTAATTCTAAAACCGATCAAAACTGTGTCCTGCTCTACAGTCGGATGGGACTAATTCTAAAACTAACCAAAATTGTGTTCTGCTCTACAACCGGATGGAACTATAGCCTGCTCTACAACCAGATGGATCCGTGTCCTGCTCTACAGCCAGACGAAATTGGATTCTCTCTTGTAGTCGGATGGAACCTGCTATGCAACCTGTTGGACACTTTTGTATTTGTAACCTTCTATGCAGTCGAACGATGCCTTCCCAGATTTTGGTTACTATCATGCAACCGAGAAGACTTTATATTCTTTCGGATACAACTATGCAATCGGGACTTTTATGCAGCCAGACGAAACCATTTCTGAATTCATACACTTCAGTGCAATGAGACATAACCATTTTTGAATCCGGATACTTCTATGCAATCGTACGAAACCATTTTTGAGTTCGAACACTTTCGTGCAACTGGACGGACCTGTATTTACCAAGATCATTGTCTATGTTTGACCGAAACCAATATCTCTGCATGCGGATAAAATATATTTTAGCACCAGGTTCTCTGTCACTTCTCTGCTTTTCTTTATATTGTCATGTTCTTCTTGTTATTTTTCCAGGTTTTGAATGTCATTGCTCTGTTGAGTGTGGTCCACTTTTTTCTCTGTTTTGTCATTGCTCTGTTGAGTTTATTCTCTTGTTTTCTCTGTTTTGCTTTGATTCTTAGTTTTAATTAAGATCTTTTTTTATTGCTAATATTATACATAAGTAAATGTTTTGGTTCTCTATTGACATATTGATGCTCTTTTTCTCTGTTAGAGTGCTTTCACCAGAATAATAACTAGTGGCATATACTGATAAATTCACAATAAAGAATCGCTGGAAAAAAGTATGTATAATTTACTACCCAACAATTGTTTATTTTATTTACAATAATATCTAAAGGCCTCCAGAAAATACACCCTCTTTAACTTTATTTTGTCACTAGTAAATTGTCACCCAGTGATGGAAAGAAGGGCACCAAATCTTTTGTTGAAAAGAGTATCCTCAAATATTTTAGCCAAATTTCGAAATGCAACGAGCAAATGACATCTATGCAAATTCAAGGTAAAAATTATTTTTTACTTCCGAGTATGTGCTTGATTGACGATTTGTATATTTTTTTGTAAATTTTTTCATCAAATAATGATAAAAAATATTATGGTATACTACTATGGAGAATACCCTGTCGATCCTGATATGCCTCCACTTGAAGATATTCCCCAAGAAGAGATGACTTTCATTGAAAATCCCCTTAGAAATGACATCCAATAAACACCTAATGACAACACACAAAATGACATCACAATTGAAAATGAAAGTGATAAATCAAAATCATTACAATCATCAATTGAATCTTCAACCAAAAATTACAAAAAAAAATAAGCATCTCTTTGGATACTTGGAAGGGAATTTAGGAAAGAATGGGCAGAAATATTTACCTGGCTTGAGCTTGTCATGACTGAGGATGACCAAATTGATGAAAAAGAATGTAGATGCAAAATTTGCAGTTGGAGACTTGGTAAGGATCATAGGCTTCAAAACAAGATTGATACAATTAAAAAACATGCTGGCAAATGTTATGTTAAATTTATAAAAAGTAATGGTGAAGTTAGTAAAGAAGTTAAGTGGAAGGATGCATTAGAATGTATGTATTTAATATATGCTATAGAATATGACAATCACTTAAAGCAACAACAATCTCTTGTTGAGAAAGGTGGAACAATTGGAGCCCAATTTGACAAATTACAGAAGACTTTCTTAGCTTCAAAAAGTAAGCAGTTTGCCATTGTTTATAATATTCTCAAGAAAGGTAGACCAATGTATGATTTTATTGATTATAAGTGGCTATTATACCTTTTTAATATGCAAAACCTTCTTAGTTCTCATTGGTCAGACCGAAGTGGTTGGGAAATGGCAAAATGTTTATCTTTGGTTGAGAAAGAATACCTAAGGCAGCAAGTAAAACTTGCCAAATTCATTTCTCTTTCTATTGATGAGGTAATAGCCATGGATAACACTTATTGGATTTGCATGCATGTGTACACATTTCAAAATCATGTTAGAAGGCCTATTTTGTTGGGAATGCATAAGATGTTGGAAAGTTCAAATGCAAAAAATATTCATAATGTTGTTGTTAAAATTTTAAAGAATATTGCGGGAATGAATGATATAGACATTGCAACAAAGTTAATTTATGTTGGATCTAATGGAGCTACTATTATACGAGGTCATAGGTCTAGTCTGTGTATTCAAATCCAAACCACAGTTGCACCATATATGATCCCATTCACTGTATGTCTCATAGAGTAAATCTTGCATATAAAACTATGAGCACATTTTCAAATGTTGCTAAAGTTGAAAACCTTTTTCGTGATATTCATTCTTATTTCTCATTAAGTTCGAAAATATTTGTAGAGTTTTAGAAATTTGCACTAGGAGTTACATAAGGGAATTTTTTTTAAAAAGATGTGGATACAAGATGGATTTCACTGTTTCAACCTGCTCAGAGAGTTTTGGCAGAATATCAATCACTGACAGGGTTTATGCATGCAAATCGCATAATAGTTGATAAGGCAAAATATATGATGTTCTGTTTCACTAGCTTGGAAACACTTTTGAAATTATGTGGTATTCTTCCAATGTTAAAAGAAATGAACAGATTAATTAATCTTGCACAAGAGAGATCTATTTATATCGTTGATTTTATGAGGAAGAGAAAACAAATATGCATGCTTCTTGATTTATTATATGGTCTTCTTCTTGATGAGTGTAGTTGACTTCTTGCCTACTACACCCATCAGAAAGAGGCCACACTTCTTGTCTTGAATCTTCACCTACTTTACTATGAAGGAAGTTTCTTATTTAAGCTTTGAAATTAGAGTACAATAAATCATGTGGGATAAATAGTTATTTGGGATAGATAGTTATGTGGGATCAACTTTGCCAATATTGCATGTGTTTTCCCCCTAACAACGTCAATAGCGATAAGTTGTGGCATGCTACAATCCTTATGTTTATTGGATGCCATATCATATCTCTTACTCGAATACCCAAATTTTGAACATTTTCAATCATAAAAATGCATCCGATTCGAGACCAGTACTTATTATGCACCCGACTCGAGACCGTTTCATGTTTTGCAACCCGTTCAAGGCCAAACTATATTATGCATCTAATTTGGATCCAGACCATATAATGCATCCGATCTGAAATCGAATCATATTATGCATCCATTCCATGACCAGACCGTAATTTGTGTTCAAGATTTTGCCAATATTTTAAACGTTGCCGGTATCTTTTTGTCCTGATACGACAAAACTTTAAAATTCACCCCTTTTTTGCCAATTTTTTGAGAAAAATTAAAATCATTCACCATGCTAGCATACATGCAGTTCAAAATATTTCACCATCGTTTCGAAATAGTTTCACCATTTTTTATAAGTACCTTTCGGGTCCTACCTCTTATGCATAACCCTGGTATTGTGACAATATGGGACAAACACAAATGGGATGGGCAATTGATATAAACAAAAAATTATTGGATTGTTGGTCTATTTTATACTAAACAGGAAAACATCAAATTTGGGGTTATAATTTTATATGCTTCAACTATAGTTAGTCCTCATAAAATAAGTTGAAAGAATCTTAGCATATTGTTATCACATACAATGATGATTCAAAATTGTGATTTATGGTGTCTTTAAAGAACTTCAACGCAAATCTCTCTCCTTCATAAAATAAGGATGGTAATCTTGGATTGTCTAGATCAATGCATAATTTTTATTTATTTGTGAATTCTAATGGTCTTTGGAATCCTATTCCTTCAAATTCTTAATATACATGGGATAATATATGCATTGGAAAAATCATAATAGAAGCATTGGATAGATTTTTTTATCCAATCCATGGTTATAAATAAATTATACAATGCATATTTTATTGTGACTAGGATCTTATCACAAACCCATTATATTAAATTATGTTTTCTTAGTAATGGTCATGTAAAGCTAATTTGCTTCTAGTTTATGTGGCTCCAAGACCCTGATTTCTTCCTGATGGTTATATATGATGGAACAAAGCAAATTTTAAAGGACCATATCTATAAAGGTTTATTCAAAATATGAAACATCTAAAGGGACAAATAAAGGTTTTGAATGCCAAATATTTTGGTAACATATTTAAATAAAATGAGAAAATTAAATCCAAGCTAAAAAATTTACAAGAGATAGTAGAAAAACAATGGAATAGACCATGATTGTTATTCACAAGAAAAAAAATTACTTTATAATTAATATAATGTGTTTAAATATAATGAATCATATGGGTTACAAAAATCTAGGGATAAATGGATGAAGGAAGGAGATAGAAATATCAAATTTTTAATGCTACAACAAAAATAAAGTTTTCTTTTTGTCACATAAAAAATACTTTACCTATATATGGAATAAATATTGAGGAAGAAGAAAGCAATTAATTAGTTCAAAGATAATTTATGAAATGTTTGGCAAGTTAAGGAGTCACAAGGTAAGCTTTTGCAAAATTTTCCATTGATTATCAAAAGCTTGATGAAATCTCTCTCTCTCTCTATATATATATATATGTATGAGCAACATGAAACAATTATATCTTTCCATCCTAACAAGGCACCTAACCTAGATAGATTTTCTATTAAAAAAAAAAAATTAAAAATTAGTTATTTAGTGAAGAGTGACATATTGGCTATGGTTGAGGAGTCCCAAAAAATAAAGCTCACAATAAATGAGACCAATGACACCTTTATTACATTGGTTCTCAATAAAGTCAAAACAAAGTATTTTGATCATTTTTGTTTCTAAGATCGTTTAAAAAATTATAGCAAACTAGTTGAAAAGTATTTTAAATTATGTTATCTCATAGGAATAAGGTGTTTATGTGTATGGTGAAATTTTCTTGATGGTGTAATCATTACATAGATGCCACATATTCTCTTCATTTCATAAAAATAACTAGACATGATTATGAAATTAGACATGAAAAATACATATCATATGGTTTGATGGAGTTTTCTATATGATATTCTAAAAAAAAAAAGTTTTTTTCTCAATATTGGTATGAATGGATTAAATGTTGTTATAGCGCTTCAAAATTTTCTATTTTGATCATGGATCTTGTGTTATATACTTTAAGTCATCTTGTAGACCCTGCTAAGATGATCCACTATCTTCTTATCTATTTTTTATTCTTGCTAAGGCATTAGGGGGAGATTTCTCAAAAGGAAAAGTAGAAGAAGAAATCAAAGGTTTTCATATTCCTTCAAGTGCCCTCTTTGAATCTCGTCTCCAATTGGTTGGTTATACTTTTATTTTTATCATTTCTTAATCAATAAGGGAATGAATGTTAAATCATTATTACCATGTACTTTAAGTCATCTTGTGGGCTCTGCTAAGGTGATCCACAATATCCTTATCAATTTATTATTATTTTCAAGGCATTAAGGAGAGATTTCTTTAAATCAAAGGTATTTAGATTCCAAATAATGGTCCTTTCAATCTCATCTCCAATTTGTTGATTATACTTTCTTGTGGATCATTCTGAAGTCAATGAGACAATGAAGTTGTAGACACCAACACCTAGGCATTTGTAAAACCACATTCACATTGCATGTTCCAAGTCTACATAATAAAATGATGTATGCCTAAGTCTAAACTTAGGCATATAATTCTGCACATTATTCATTCACATTGCACATCTTAATTCTACATAATAATATATGCCTAAGTCTAAACTTAGGCATATAATTCCTACACATTATTCATTCACATTGCACATTCCAATTTTGCATAGTAAAATAATATGCCTAAGTCTAAACTTAGGTGTATTTTCCTACACATTAATTTATATTTTCCAAATTTATTAAATCTGGAAAATCTACATAAGATACCTTGTCTCCCCACTTGACACATGTCCTAGCCACCACTACCCCTCACCTTGCCACATCTCACACACTTCACTCCACTTGCACCTACCTACTTGCCACATCTCACACACTTCACTCCACTTCCACCTACCCAATTTCCACATATCACACACTCCACTCCACTTACACCTACCCACTTGCCACATCTCACACCTCACTCTACACTTCACTCCACTTGCACCTACCCATTGGCCACATCACCCCAGTTAAGTGAGACACCCTAGGTGACTCACTATAACTTCCCCCTTCCATTTGGTAGATGTGGATTACCACATGGCAATCCTAGCTTGCCACCTATCGTTCCCTCCAAAATACTCAAAGGCCTATAAAGGCACCATCACTTCATAAAAAAAAGGAGGAAGGAAATGTTAATGTTATGTTGCTCAAATTGTGACTGATGTATGCAATCATTTTCTATTTTTAATTTACATTAGTCATTGCATTAGCTTCATTTTGACAAGTGCTACTAAACATTTGTCTATTTGCATGTGTGTAGGTTCCAATTTCGAAAGCTTAATATCATCACAATGGTCACGATAAACCCACCTCCAACATTGATTATGGCATAGAAGAAGCAAATACACCATATTTTGTTTGTAAAAGGGATTCCCCTTTTGGCACATATTATTGTAAAATGCACCCTAAAAGGGTCAAATTGTATCAAAAGGGATTTTCTCGAAATAATAAAATATTTTATTTTTAGTGCAATGGTGTTCTTCTTTATGCATATATTAGTTTAAATAATTATTATCATGCTATAACAAGGATACTAGTCAATTGGTTGATGCTATAAAATCATTGTTTTTTATTAATGCTACCCTAGATTTACAGAGGATTATTGTATGGTTTAAATGGAAAAAATTCCACCAACCTACTTGAATATTTCTTGTTCTCATAAAGGAAAGGAAATTTTTTGGGATTTATGTATGGATAGAAAAAAATCTTAGTTGGAAATTTAAAATTAAAATTTCATAACCATGGTTGGAATGCTAAAACTCATAAAGAATATGCATTGTAATCCATCCCTATTTATATTAACTAAATTTTAAGATTTGCAAGAGGAATAGCATCAAAAAATCATAATATATAAAAAAAAATTTCTTTCAAAGGATGCAAAGCAAAATTTAGGTTCCCTCTTTATAAATAGGATAGAGTTTACAAATGAAATAATATTAGAGGGACAAGCTCATAGAATTGCAAACTTTGACCTTAGCCTTAGGAGAAAAACTTGTTGGGAGATTACCAAAATATCAAGAAAAGAGTTAAGAAAAAGTGTAACTTTAAAAATATATAGGTTCTCTTCATGTAATGAAAATATTAGCCTCTGGTCATGTTTCCCTTTAGTTAGTTCTTCTATTTGGTTCCTCTGGGCGCCTTTACCTTAGGTGGCCCCTGCTATTTTTAGGATGTCTCTTTCTGTTGCCGTCGTTCTTCCCCTTTGCCTCCCTCTTCGGAGGCCCATGACTGTCTTGTACAAGGTTCAGGGACCTTTCAACACCCTTTCAACCAATCAAAAAAAAAAATATTCAAGAAATGAATCCTACCTTAAATATCGACAACATGGAGATTAATATTGGATAGTTTGCAATTGATTAAGAGAAACATTAGATGGTTAGTCAATGAGAGGGATTATGCAAATATTTGGTCTCATGCTCAGTTGAAGTCTTATCCTCTTATATTTTATTCAAAATGGCAACAATTGGCTCAGGCATGTCTAGGTTCTAAAGGTCCAAAGGTCAAATATTATATTAGTGTGAGTCATAACTCAATACTATGGATTACAATAAGTAACATGGTTTGAGAGGAACTTAAAAAAATAGTAGATTAGCTTCAAAATATACCTCAAATATTTTATTTGTCTATTTTTACATAAAAATGAGTTGGTTTGGGATTCATCAAAAAATTATGGATACTAGATCAAGTTAGGATATGAAAAGTCAAAGCAATTGAAGTTTCCTACTCCCAAACATTTCCTTGGGAAAAATTACTGGTTACTAGATGCTCTTCCTAAGTACTCAACATTCCTAGTTAGTAGTCGAAAGTAATATTATTATAGGAGAGAGTCTACAAAGAAGAGGATCTCATGTAAAAGGATTTAGAAACACAAATTGTTTACTTCTTCATTGTTCCTTTGCTCATTCCATTTGGGCTTATGATTTTTCAAAAATAAAAATATTTAAGGTAACTCCATTAACATTGAAAGAGTTAATGAAATATTGGATTAGTTATTTAAAATCTAAAATATTTAGATATTATAGAATTAATATTATCATTATTTATTAGAATTTATTCCTTGAAGGAATAACATATTTTCCAAAAGTAAATCTCAAAATTATGTTCAAGTATGGAGCCATATTATTACCCCTTTTATAGAATGTTTACAAATATGATGTCCATCATGGAAATTCTTAAATTCAAAAAATGAGGCACTAGCCTCATGATGTCCATCATGGAAAGTCTTAAATACAAAAAATGAGGCACTAGCCTCACGATTACATGATTTGAATATACAAGTATTAATAGAAAGGATTGGGTTCAATCCATCATAAAATGAAAATATTTAGAAATTGGGTTTATCAAAATGGTGCTTACAAAGCCAATGGGTCCTTGGTTCAATGGTTGGGACAAATGGTTCAATGGTTGGGACAAATGGCAACTATATATATATATATATATATATATATATATATATATATATATATATATATATATATATATATATATATATGGTGGTGCAAAAAAAATATAGTAAAAATATCAATTATCATTAATGATATCAACAAAATTGAATGTGAAGATTAGATAAAAAATAGCATTATTGTTGATATTATAAACTATTAATGGGGACAATCTATTGAAAGAGTGAGCATATTTATATGAAATAAACTGAAATGATTTTATTTACATTCATGAGACAAAAATAATTTATGTGACCAAGAGTTTTAATACAAGATAGGGTATGGTGCACAACTTTGCTGCTTTTAAATTTAAACCTTAAACCTCCTTTTTCAAAGTTCTAAAATTTTAGAATATATAAGGAAAAGTATTCAATACAAACAAAAAAAATAAATAAGTTGTTGATCTTTATTTTAGTAATACTTAAGTTTTAATCCGTGAGTATGGTCTAAGGGTAAAGTCGCCACTTGCATTATCGGCGATGTGCCCCGGGTTTAATCCCATGGTGGATGTGTATAAGAAGTATCATTAAAAAAAACACTTAAGTTTTAAAAAGCAATTGATGAGTCAGATGATAGCATTATCGGTGATGTGACCCGAGTTCAATCCCCCTAGTGGATGTGTATAAGAAGTATCATTCAAAAAAATACTTAAGTTTTAAAAAACATAATATTATTTACTGTACATAAAAGCAAATGTTACAAAATGAAAAGGAAGACAAAAAGAAAGTCATCTGACTATTGCAAACTAACATTCGCAAATCAAACGGAAAATGTGCTCCCCAGCTATCTCCCTTAGCATAAATGTGCTGCTACCCACGTCTTTACCCTTTCACTTCCTTTGCCTCTGTTTAAAGTTGAGGCAACACTGTGGTCTGAAACATAGAAAGATCTTCCCGTAATTACCTTTGCATACTCTACGCCTTTCTGTCGTTGCCAATGAGCCTTGTCTTTCACTATCTCCATATAATAGTCGACGACCTCACTAAAAGTCCCGTCACAGTTTCCTTCGCCTACAATTTGCAAGTCTTCCTGCGATTCCAGTTCGGCGTACCGCACATGTAGCTTCTTACCTGTTTTTTCCATATAAGCTTTATCTTTGAAAAAGTCACAATATCCCCAACGACTGCTGAATACGGAGAAGACCAAATACAAGTTTGTCCTCTGCTTGAAGAGGTTAAGTTTAACAAATTTGGTAAAGCTGTTAAAAAGGCTGTCGTACAGGTTGAACCACCAACCTCTAGTTAAGTCTAAGAAGATTATGACAAGACTTAGTAAAGCAGAAAACCTGTTATAACTTCTAGCCTGAAGCAATATGGGAATACTACTCAAAACCCCCCACAACAACTTGCTGCTCCACTCAACATAATCTATGAATGTTGGGACAACAGTGCACCAATAGGATTCATTACCCACATGGCGGTTAACATGGCAGGCAATGTCGGTGGAGAATATTTTTTGAGCTGCCTCCCTGTCAGATATCTTTTTGGCGACAAAGAGTGAAGACGTTATTCTTAGAGCCCTTTCAACGAAGATTATATTTCCTTCGCCCAAACATCTTAAGCATGCTGCAAGTTTCTTCACATTTGATGTTTCAGTCACATAACAATAATTTCCATACCTTGCCATGCAAAACTTCCCTTGGTCCCATATTATCTCCAGCTTTTCCAATTCAACCGGATTCTGGCCCCTTTCCCACTCACCTACACCAAAAACATGTGTTTCATCCAACCATACTATTTTTGCCTTAGTGTAGTGCCGATGCCAAAGGTAAAATGGCAATGACAAGACAAGAATCCCAATCCGATTGCAGCGAAAAATCTGCCATAGAGCATAAACCCATTGCGTCCATTGCATGCCAGCCGACTCAAAGCATTGTGGCAACCATCGATCCACAGCAAGCTCCCAGTTCTTCATCTCTACAGTGTCAAATGCTTAATAATAAGTTAGTCCTGCGTAACTTGGAAAATAAATGAAAAACAATGCATGACACATTTTTCCCTTACCTTAATACAGACGACCAAATGTTCCCCTGGCTGTGCTTTTCTCTGTCAAGTGTCCACCTGCCTGTGCTATTCTCCGTCCCAATGAGTATTGCAGCTATGAAACTAGGCCTTCAGATAAATGAATGGGGGATAGTCATCTAACTTCTTCCAAACAGCATTCAAACTGCCCGAACCCTGATGGAATATGCAATACTCAGCTCAGCACTCGTTTCTGGAGAGCTGTTGACATGAAAGAAAGATATTGTAATTTACAATAAAAAAATGAGAGAAAAACTACTATTGAAGAATAATTCTTTACTTTATTTCTATAGAAATTGGAAAAGCTGTTCAGTACGGACAATTGACGAATTCATTTCGTTGCAGATTGGTCCCGCTTCTTGTTTGAGTTATTACTTTCAGCATTACTTGGTCCCCACCCATTGTACGACTTCCATAGTACAACTTTAAGCCTGCCGGGGTGATTTTTTTTTGTTTTTCCTAAAACTAGTCTTTTCGGTTGCTAATAAAATGACTTGGATACATTATACTTTACCTCCTTATCCATTAAAGTAAGCATTAGATTCCCTTCGAGATTTTTTCCTGGCAAGCATATTACTCGATACAGATATTACTGAAAATAAATATTAAGTATTTCATAAACAAAATAGGTCACAATCAAATTATTTCATCTCTAGTTATTTTTATAATTATTATATATGTGTATGTTGATTACCACAAGATTCTATATTACTAAAGTGAGAAATAGTATGCGCTTTGTGTTATATCAATCACTTTATTTTTAATTGTAAGTTATATCAAATGTATATTATTTATTCTTGCTGAATATTTTATACTACATGAAAGTGTCGATCATCATGCAATAAAGAATTATCTTACTACAAAGTGTTCTAAAGAGAGGGTTGGAAGTCTAAACCACCTTGAAAAAGACTTCAAGACCCTCACCGATCTAAAGCTTGCTTTCTTTATCTTGAAAGTAATTTCTTGGGATAATAACTTTTAACAGCATAACACTTCTAAAAAATTTCAACCCTCTTAAAATTTTAAGATTCTTACGACATAAAAGCTTTACCTTAAAAATATCAAAATTTGATATTTTATAATTTACTACATTTAATCTTTTCAAATATAGTCATTTATAAAGATAGTCTACCTTTAACATCTATAAAAATTATTTTCTCAGCTAAAAATAAATTTTAATAAAGCATTCTGTTGTGCATTGACATAAGAAATCAGTTCAAACACCTAAATAATCTGGAGAGAATAAGAAATCAGTTCAAACACCTAAATAATCTGCAGAGAACCATCATGTATGAAAAAAACTATAATCAAGAAAGGTTAGCACAAAGAGCGTTCAGTCAAATGCTCTCTCTATATATAATTTGTATTTAGAAAGGCGAGTGCAAAGTAGTATTTTTTTCTTGGGTATCTTTCAATAAATTGCCACTTTCTTGAAAGAGAAAGCGTTAAATCAAAACAAACCAGAGATATAAAAACGAGCTAACCTCTATCATTTGCGATTCCGTTGTCGCTGTCCTCCGTAATTTCGCCTTGACACGGGTAATCTTTGAGAACAGCATACAAAATTTCAAAATTCACAACTGTGTTCGGATTTCACAGCTCTCGAAAGCAAAGCAGCAAAGCTCATTTTGCTTGCCGCCGAATTTTTCCTATGCACGCCCAACACCGCTACTCGCAGGCCTTAATTTGAACATCGAACCCTTAAACAAAAATTTCAACGGAAGAAGAGGCAAAACAAAATAATTTAAAGAGAGTTTAAGAAGAATAGAACTGAGCAAAAGAAATCGATAAGATTAAACGAATTTCGTGAACCTGCATTTAAGGACATTTGATGAAGAAACTAATGGCTGAGATGAAGCCTGGGAAATAGCACCATCCGGGAGAGTGAGTTTGTTGTTTGTACAGTGATCAGAAATACACGGAAGCATCCTTATAACAAAAGTATTATTGAAATTAGGTTTCTTTTAGGTATGTGTCTTGGAATGTTCCAGAGAAGCTGACTATCCAGTGGAAAGCTGGAAAAGTTAGAGATATTTAGCAAGAGACTTTGCAGTATGGCTATCTTTTGTCCAAATTCATTTATACGGAAAGTTAGGGCACTTACTCATTACTTTTACGAATCAAGGCCCACACGGTTTGTCTGTTGTCTTATTAGAGGACATGGTATCTTTAGGACAGGTTTGGTAGATATTTTTTAATAAAGTTTTTAAAAATTAGGTAAATTATAATTAAAAGACTAATTACAATTGAAATTTTAATTTTTGTATTATTTTAACGATGGTTTATAAACCTGCGAAATGTGTAACTTTTACTAACTAGTTCTTGTTGGCTTTAGTCATCACTGATATCGGTGGTAGTCAGAGAGTGTAATTGACATGACATGACAACACTTATGATTGAGGTATGCGATTAATGATTTCCTATGAAGAAATAATGGCTCCAGTAAAATGAAATTGACACAAGACGTTCCTTGAAATTTCACAAGCAGAGGGAATCTAGCACATCACATTGAAGTTGACACTGTGAGGCCAATTTCGAGGACACTGCTAGAGGTGCAGTAAGAATTTTAACCACATATATTATGGTGAGCACGAGGTACCATCAAACTCCATTCTATGTTGAGCGGCCATAACGTGCCTGGAAGGTTCGTTATGGGTCGCTTATGCTTTATTGATATTCATGCGTTGGGGATTCGTCATTTGGGATAAATTCATTACCATTTTGGTCTATAAGATAATTACTGATTAAGTTGATGACAGATCCAGTTGAAATGCTCGGTCTTCACATAGAAGCGTTTTTATAATAGGATGATCAAAATAACTAGTAAATCATCGTAAATAAAAAATTGAAGGTGTGTTTGTTTTTCCATATATAATTGCTCCTTGCCATCATCATGGCTTGGCTTGAACGTGTGTAGTAATCTTAAGTGCGTTTGGAAGGCATTAGAAAGGTGGTTGTCCGAAAGGTATACTGATTGAAAACAGTTTGGCTAATAGGTTTATGATGAAAAAAAAAGGAAAAAATATATTTTTTTTGCACATAAATTTTAAAAAGTTTATTTAAGAATTTTAAATATATATGATTGATTGTTCATCTAGGAGCAGTGATCTAGAAAAATATGAAGGGATACAAAGATTTCAAAGAGGTGCAAGTGTAGAACATAAGTTGAAACATAAGGAAGGTTTTACAAAGATCCCTAGGTGAAGGTTTTTAGAGACCCTTGGTTGAGGGTTTATAGATATCAGTGAATAGCAAAATGGTAAAGCCCTTGATGGTGGAAGAATGATTCCATGGGAATAGGACTAATATGCAACATAAGCTAGAGGATTATGATGGAGAATATTACATTATTTGCTTCATGCTAATATATCCCCATAGTACCTTTATAGTACAAAAGTAAATATTTAATAGATTAAGGTGTGAGTCTATAGTTTATGAGTGTGATTTATATTTTTTGTTTATGTAAGTGTTCATGTGTAGCATGTGCACAAGTGTCATGTAATTATGTATGTAAGTGTGAGGAGTGAGAATGTGCATAGGTGTCACGTAATATAGTGTGCATGTGTATAGTGTGCAATGTGTCATAGAATAAAATATGCAAGAGTAAATAGAGAGTAAAGAGTTATGTATACAAGTGGCAAGATGAGAAGCCAAAAGACATGAGAGGATTTACCTTATGCATGGAATAGGAAAAGATGCATCTCCCAAATATGTTAGGAGGGCAATATTCAAGTGTTAAAGAGTCATCTTTGTAAGACTGTTATGCAGACAAAGCTCCAATAATATTGAAGTTTGTATGCATATTTTAATAAATTATACTATAAGTTTTATTTGTGCTATTACATGAATGATATAGTCTATTTTATTCATATTATTTTTATTTTCATGAGTGTTATGTTCAATATTCTGGTCATTTACTATAGTGATTGCCTTTATATTTGAGATTACTAAATATCCTATATATTGGGACCTATGATAATTTGGATAAAAAATCAATAGGATGTAAACTTGATGAAGGATCAAAATAACTATGAGAACATGTAGGTGGAATAAATAATACAATTTAGTGACCAGATATCATTCCAACAAGAGAAATCTAAATATTTATGTGAGTTCATAACAACTAATCTTAAATAAGGACAAAATAAGGGTGCAAATGCATAAGTGGTAGAGGACCAACTTTAAAACAGTAAGCTAGGGTTATATTGCATCAAATGGAAATGTTTGTAAAGGGAAATAACCTTGGAATGATGGAAAGTAATCAAGTAGAGGATAATTTTATTGATTATAGTAAGAAAAATTAGTTGATCCCCAGTATGGAAAGATATTTTGGTGAAAATTTTCCAAAGATGACCTTTTGGGATACCTTGAGTAGAGAACAACCACAAATAATTGCACTTAATAACACTAGGATTTCTATCATACCTTTGAGAATACCCAAAATGGACCTTAGGAAAATAGCCTTGGGTGCATGAAAGTGGTGGATGGCTCATAGCTTGAATATTTAGAAAAAGGTAAAAGAACTCACAATAACGTGATGGGATGTCCAAAGGATACAACCCCATGAATTGTAATTACAACTAGCAAGAAAATTTTGGAAACCTCATGAAGTTAGACATTCACTAAGGATGGAACGTATTATTAAGGCAACCAATTGCAAAAAATCTATGAAATTTAAGATTGATGTAGCTATAAAAGCATGAAAATATGAAGGTGTACGAGTGTTAGAAAAGGAGATTAGATTTTTTTAGTACTTCAAAGCACTCGAGAGTAAAAAGAAGATAAATCACAAGAATGACGAGAGGTAGAAGGTAGGATGAGAGGATAACAAGTGATAAAATATCCAAAGCATAAAGTGTTAGATTTTTATGATGTACATTAAAGAAAATGCAACCACAATATGTGAAATAAGTAAATTATGATAACTATATGAGAATGGTACTATAATATGTAGGAAAGTAATGAGATAAACTTTTACAATAACTCAGTAATACACCATTAATGAAAGCTCACAAAAATAGTATAATGCAATATAATGGACGACTTGAACACTCCAAAATTTTCAATGAAGAACTACATTGCACCTACTCACTATCTCTATCACTCTCAATTTCACTCTACCTTAAAGGTCTATATATAGTAAGATGTACCTTGGCCTTTACTCTACCTATGACTCTTCATATACCTTATCCTATGACTCACGTATTTTTGGACTACATGCGCGTTTACATCATTGCACATTCTGAAACTTGTTCATTTATTACTTGCATGAAGTAACTACTCAAACCTTACTCTAAAGTAAACGCGTACTCTAGTTATGTACCCAAGGTGGTACATTGAGATTTACCCAATAATGTAATATACTCTAACATACCCCTGTATAACATTATTTGGATATTGAAGACTTTAGTCTTCAACATGGATCTTTGTCTTATTCAAAAATTTGTTGAAGCAGAGTTGTATTAAACAAACACTTACAATCCAAAAAATATAGAGAAAATGCCAAATGAGACAAATATTCCTTGCATTCTATTCCCCAAAGACAGATCTTACAGAGACTAACTGATTACAAATTCGAATTTTCCCCCTTTTGACCCTGTTTTCCCCTTTCCTGCCTAAAACTATGAGTTTGAAATTTGAAATTTTGGGGACAACTTTATGAGGTCATAACTTCACGCTCGTTGACCCGATAGACTATTACAACATGATTTCGAAAAGGGAACGAGATGAATTAAGCGGTAAAATCCTTGGATATTTGCACCAAGGCCTACATATAGCTAAAAATATTTAAATTCAACCTCTAATACCTTTACAAATCTCTTGCAAGTTAAACTAGTTTTACTAGTTTTACACAATTAAACAATTACATTTTTTTTTTGGGTGATGCAATATCATTCTTACACAATTGGATGCTCCTGCATCAGACACCCAGGGTAATTTGAGAAGTGACCTTCACTTCTATTTTGTAAGAAGAAAACCAAGGCATTCAATCTCAGCCTTCGACAACCAATATGAATATTCAACAGGTCTGCCCTTCCACTTAACCAGATATTTTGCATACTGCTTATTTTTGGTACTTTTGCAATGCGAGTATCCAAGATCTCTTCTATCTCTTCTGTCTCTGGAGTAGATGTTGGAATACTCCATAATTATTCTATTGGTCCCTCACCATTGTCTCTTTCATGGTATTATGCCAAATCTAAAATGTTAAAAACAGGTGATATGTTAAGCCCACTTGACAATTCCACTTCATATGAATTTCTTGAATCCTGTTTTTCTATGATTCTGCATTGTCCAAACTTCTTCATTTTCAGTTTGTTATAGATTTTAGCAGGAAACCTTTCTTTTATCATATGGACCATAACTTCATCTCCCACTTCAAATTCTTTAAAATTTCGCTTCTAGTCTGCCATTTTCTTGTACTGAGTATTCATCTTAGTAATATGATTTTTCACTTCTTCATGCAAGCTCCTTAGATGCTCTACAAATTCGTCAGCCCCAACACTGCACTTTACCCCCATGTTCATATTCCTCAACTCAGAAGCATTTTTTGGACTGCTCCCATATATGATCTGGAATGGAGATTTGCTAGTACTCCTATTGAGAGAATTGTTGTATGCAAATTATCCATGTGGCAAAACCAAATTCCATCCCTTGGGCTTATCTCCTACCAAGAATCTCAGTAGATTACCCAAACTTCTATTCACCACCTTTGTTTGTCCATCAGTCTGTGGATGGTATGCAAAACTGAATTTTAGGTTTATCTTCAATTTCTTCCATAGGGTCCTACATAAATACCCAACAAACTTGGTATCTGTTGGTCCGGATTTCATACGCACCCCACGAAAGGATGGGCAGGAAGCTTCGGAGACACCCACGGGACGAATCCCACTCACTTTAGGATCTAGCTGGTTATTCAAGGTGCGAGTTACAGAGTTGGGTCGAATGGCTATTCACTCTTTTCCACTTCGGGAATAGATTTCAATATGGACTGTTCTGTTACCTTACAGGGGGCTCACTGAACTCATTCAGTAGTTGTCACTTGTTTATCAGATTTAACTTGAATTATTGATCTAGCTCTCATGGGTCAGCAGATTTAAATAAAAGACAAACAAAGAAAATAAAAATGGATCATTCACCGAAAACAAAGAGAGGGTAGGGTATGGCAGAAAGAGAAGGTTAAAGTGCAGATTTGATCGAGGACCACCATGCTAGAGGAGAAGATGCCGGTGAAAGCATTCGATGGAGATTTATTACAAAATTAATAGCATGGAGATAATTTCAACTCAGGGATGGCTTTGCGGAGATCAAATTGATGGAGAAGTGGTGACTCATCCGGCTCACCAGAAGAATTAATGGAGGCATTTATTTGTAGTTGCGGGTGAATGCAAGTGGCATTCAACTCTATCTTCTCCATTTATGGCAATTTTCTGCATAGATTTGCAGAAGGGTTAATTTCTATCCAGACTTTGGTCTTAAGATGGACTTTATATTGTAAAACTCGGGTCATAGGGTTTAGAAAGATAAGATTTGCAGTTTGGGGAAGAAGATATTTCTGAAAAGATCAGGGTCTGTCCTGAGTCTATAAATACTTCTTCTCAATGTAATTGCAGGAGGCCGAGACTTAGAAATAAAAGGCTTATAAGCAATTTCTTGCAAATTTTGTGAAATCCTTTGTTTTCTGGACTGGGAGTTTATGTGCTTTTGCTATTTTCTGTGGTAGCATGGCCAGGAGTCTAATATTTTATAGATCTGTGATAAGTGTATCTTCTTCTGTTATCCATTCCATTTAAGTTTGTTAGATATATGCTGTGAATCTGTATTATCAAGTTTAAATATCTTTGTTAGGCTTCAGTTGTTCTCTTGTCTGCTAGGGGAAATTACAGATTTGAGGTTAAGTTTGTTCTAATTGCTCTGTCTTCTTTGTGTGAGCTAGGTCTACGGTGAAAGATACCGGCTTTAACCAGTTGCCCTTGGACTTATAATTTTTTGCTAGATCTGTTTCACTCTGCCTTGTGCTCTTAGTTGAAAGTGATATTAGACTGACTGGACACTTTCTTCTTTGATTTGTTCTGTTGTGAAGCTAGTAGCATAGATAAAATTGACAGTTTAAGTTTTACAGTTTAAAGTCTGATGAACTTCTCTTTCTGCCCTACCCTACCCTCTCTTTGCTTACCGTGAATGATCCATTTTTATTTTCTTTGTTTGTCTTTTATTTAAATCTGCTGACCCATGAGAGCTAGATCAAGAATTCAAGTTAAATCTGATAAACAAGTAACAACTTCTGCAACTACTAAACAAGTTCAAGAACCCCCTGTAAGGTAACAGAGCAGTCCATATTGAAATCTATTCTAGAAGCAGAAAAGAGTGAATAGCCATTCGACCCAACTCTGTAACTCGCACCTTGGATAACCAGCTAGATCCTAAAGTGAGTGGGATTCGTCCCGTGGGTGTCTCCGGAGCTTCCTGCTCATCCTTCGTGGGGTGTGCATGAAAGCCGGACCAACACCTAATTGGCACTAGAAGGAGGGCCGAGAACATCTTAGTTCAAGTTCAGTAGTCTGTTAAGAACTGTAAAGTTGTATGTGCTGAGTCTGGTATTTTATCTTTTGAATCCTGTTCCCTCCTCCTCAGCTCTTTTAAATTTTGTTGTCTGAGTTTTTGCCTGAACAGCGGAACTTAACACCAACATCTAATTGGCGCTAGAAGGAGGGCGTGTTGAACTCAGTTCAAGTATTGTAAGTTTGTGAGTGCTGATTTAAAATTCTGTGGTTAGAGTTTTTGCCTGAACAGCAAGACTTAACACCAACATTTTAAAACTGGCCCAGTGAAATCCGGGCAGTATTGTAAGTTGTCAGTACAGTTTTTAAAATTGCCAGAGAAGACCTCAAGTTAATAACAGTTTTATCTCCACTGGCAGTTATCCAATTACAACTCAGAATATCACTGTCAGCCAGGTGGTAATTAATGGCAAATTGGTTGGGCCCCACTGCTTTGAATATCCCGGGTATAGCCCATGACCTGCCCAGAAGCCCGGAAAGGTATCTCCCCAGATATAAACATGATGGGACAAGAACTGCAGAAGAGCATTTGCTAGCTTTTAAAAATGCTCTAAAATTATTGAATATACAGCATGAAGATGTTGTCTGCAGATTGTTCCCGTTCACTCTCCAGGAGGGAGCTTATGACTGGTTTTTAAACCTCACCAGCAATTCCATTACTAGCTGGGATGACCTAGAGAAAGCTTTTATATCACAATTTGGGGAAGTGATAGACCCTAGTGTGTTATACCAACAATTTTCCAGCATCAAGAGAGAGTCGGGAGAAACTGTCAGGTCTTTCAATATGAGGTTCCAAAGAGCTTACGGTAGAATGACTGGCCATTACATCCCAAATGCAAATCTGGCCTTAGAAATCTACAAGAATGCATTGGATTCGGTGACCTCTATTTTTCTCAAGAGAGACATTAATATCACAACCACTGGCGGGGGCTTATAAAGAAGCCTTAATTCTTGAGAGACGGTTAGGGCCTCAAATTCTGAGCGGTCCTTTGATATCCTATGTTACACAGAACATGCCTATTTCAGATCCCATTCCACATCATGAGTTAGTGCCAACATTTCATGCTCTACCCAAGGAAACTCCGTTAACTGTGACATCCACTCAGCATGTGCAAAATACAGAGAAAAGTTCTGACAAGTTCAAAGTGGAAGTGCTTGAAGTAAACACTTGTGATCTAGCATTACCCAAATCTAAAGTTTTTCCTGGTGAGTTAAATTTTCCTAGAGATCAAAGAAATATTGATATTTCTAGTTCACCCAAAAACAGTACAACCAGGGTTTCAGATTCTTTCACTTTTCCTCAAGAGACAGAAAGTCTTGTACAGACTCCTGTGGATGAAATGCGAGATTCTCAACAGTTCAAAATGAACAGTTATAATTTGAGATGTGAGAGTCCATAACTTAATAATGATCCTTCCTCATCAGAGGATGATGAAAGTGAGATTCAATATCACTATGCAGAAGTAACTGAGGAGGATAACATCATTGAGGATATGAGGGAACTTAAAGCTGACATCACCCTCTATGAACTGCCTCAGATTGTTGAACAAAAGGTTAACTTGATTGAGGCTTACTCTAGACCACCTGTTGAATTTCAAGAAAAGGAGGAAAAGCTAGTAAATATGAATGTGGTCAGCCAACTTGGAATTGATGAACTGTCTCAACATAAGCCTGCAACTTCTCAACATAATATCAAAGAAAAGGCTATAAACTGTGTTGATGCAGATATTGGATCTTATAAGTTGGCAACTGAAAAGGTGGGAACGGTTACAGCTCTAACCCATCACAACAGTGATAGTTGGATATTACACATTGATGAGGTTAAATCTAAGCAAGGCTCGGGTGAAAAGGAAAATTGTAAACATTCTCGCTAGAGGGATAAAAATTGAAGTCCTGGATATTGAAGCGAGTACAACAACCACAAAATGTTCAAGTTGTTAAGAACCAGGGCATACAGATAAAACATGATTTCTTTCAGTTGTCACATAATTTTGAAGATGTGGTGGTCTGGATCTGTCAAGATTTTAAGGTATTTGATCCTGGGGGTTTTTACATTCGGTCCTTTTGAAAGAATTCTGCAAACCCTTCAAGTAGAAGCATAAACATGTTATCATATGATTTGTTATTATATGATTTGTTTAATTTGAAGGAGTTGCGGATTTGTTTTTCAAATGGGACGGGGAAGACGATAAACACAAGTCTTTCCCAGGATAGCAAATTTTTGAAGCATAGTCTGGAGTGCATTTTGTCAACAGGACCTGAAAGGTAATTTTTCTAAATTACTTGCACATGGTCAAAAAAATTTTAAGGCACCATTTCTCTGCTTTCCCAACTGCTGCATTTTTTGAGTATGAAGGGAAGTTGTAACATATGTATACATTGTAAGTAAGCTTTGAAGTTTTTCAGTTTTAGCTTGTGCATTTTATTTCTTTTTTCAGTGCTTTTTGTTTCCTTTCTTTGTCTTTTTATGTCAGCTTGTTGTTTAATGTCTGTACAGTCTTTTGTTTCAGTTTTATTTGCTTTAGTTCTTTATTGCAGTTCTTTTTTTTTGCTGTCTGTACAGTTGCTTTAGTTTATTTCAGTGCTGTTGCAGTTTCCCTTTGTCAGTTTTTGGTTGCTGTGTTTTTAGTTAATCCTTGCTGTCTGTATAGTGTCTTTTGTTTTAGCTTGCTTTTATTTTAGTCTGTGCATTCTTTGTTTCAATTTTATTTGCAGTCTGTGCAGTTTTGATTCTGTTTTGCTTTAGAAGCCTGTGCCTGTCCTTGGATGCCTGTACAAAGTCCTTCAGCTTTTGAAATCTGTCTTTTAACCTCTGCCTGAGCAATCAATGGGATAGTCAGCCTTCAAATTGTTTTATTCTGAGCTGATCAATCCACAATCCAATGCCCATGCTGTTCACCATTCTAATAGAGATAGTCTGCTTAAACTGAACTGTAGAACTATTTTGTTATTCAGGACAAAGGTAGAGAGATGATGGGATCTTGTGTCTTACTTGCCATAGTTGTTTTAATAATAAAAAAATTGCTATGTTGTTTTGTTGGAGGAACTCTCGAGGAATCCAAGAAAAGCTGGTTATAAGAGGGGACTATGGTTCATGCAATTATTTGGGTATCCACAGAGGCTATCAGTGCCTAGACTGAAACAGTTCCAGATTGATCAAATGTTAAAAGAAAATTGTGATTTCCCTAAAAGCATTTCAGATATTGATATATTTCAGAGGGAGAGATATTAAAAAAAAAAAAAAGAGAAAAGGAAAAAGAAAAGAGTTGAACAATTAAAAGAGGCAGCCAATACTTCCAAAAATATTTTCTTCTAAGTTATAGATTCTAACTTACAGTTGTAAATTTGGGTCGTGTAAATCTAAAGGGTAACTCTGTCTAGGCTGTAAAAGGCTAAACTAGTAAACAGAGCTCTACTCGGTTTCCCCTTTTTACAATTTAGAAAAGCTGATCAATCCAAGTTTATCATTCAATCCAGTCATCCTTGAAGAAAGTTCTATACCCTTGTAATTGCACATCAGAAATCTTCCTTGAAGTAATTCAGCCTAGTATGTCCTTGGGAAATTTTAACAGCTAGCAGTTGGTAGTCCATTTATTGTGAAGAATGTCTGTGGCAAGGCATGATGCATGGTCTTTTTGTTTTGAAGCTAGAGTCTTGGGTTCTAAAATAGTGCTACTATTTTACCCGTAGATATCGCCATTTGTTGAGAAGCAACACACCCCCACTGAAAAATAAGATTCCATCCTTAGAAAGCCCTGAACTTCCATTTTTGCAGCAGGGACCCTCTTGATAATTTTCAGGTTTTAAATCCAAATTTGCTTGCCTCCTTTTTAAAGTTGTGCTTTTTCTTGCATTCCAGCTGTGTTATTTCAAGCTTAAATTTTTACATGCTAGAATCATTCATGCACAAAGAAAATCTCGCACCGGTATCGAGAAAAATCCAGAAAATAGTTGCATAAATTCACTGAAAACCAAAACTTTCCATTTTTGGTAGTGTCGCGATATCGCGACACTTCCATTTTCGGAAATGTCGTGATATCGCGACGGATTTTGGCAAAAGCAGCTAAGTCGGAAAAGTGTAGCGAAATCGCGACACTTTCCATTTTTGGAAGTGTCGCGATATCGCGACGTTTCCATTTTTGGAAACCGTCGCAAAATCGCTACCGGCCAGAGGAGAGAGAAGAAAGTTGTACGAAAGGGCACGATTTTGCGACATGTCGCGAAATCGTGACATGTCGCATTTTCGCGAAAAGAGAGAGAAAGTGGGCTGTAGAACTAAAATCGGCTAAGTCGCAAATGTGTCGCAAAATCATGGTCAACGCGGTCAACGCATGCAGCTATGGGAACTGTCGTGATATCGCGATGTGTTCTATTTTCGCGTGTTGTTGATTGAAAAATGCTTAAGTACAAAAGGTGCAGCGCGTCGCTAACATGTCTCAAAATCGCGACATGCTTGAAAAGGTTGTGCGACAGCTAGCAGGAGGCACGATTTCGTGACATGTCGCAAAATCGTGACATGTCGCATTTTCACGGCCGACGGGGGAAGAAGTTGCATGGCGCTGGGGACGTCGCGATTTCGTGACATGTCGCAAAATCGTGACATGTCTCAGAATCACGACAGGAGAGAGAAAGTTGCCCAAAGGGCCAGAAGTGCATTCTAGCTGTAAATAGAAGGCTTCCTGGGATAGCGACGTGTGTCAAAGCGTGAATCAGACAGAGCAGAGGCCGAAATGCAAGTTTAAATTTAGGATTTTAATCTGTTTTAACCTTTAAAGCTTCTGATTTAATTAAAGTGCTAATCTAACTCATATTTTGTCTTTCATGCAGGATTCCATCTGGCACTTGCGGGACAACCGGAAAAGGCCATAAAGTCAAAGTTAAAGTGCAGATTTGATTGAGGACCGCCATGCTAGAGGAGAAGATGCCGGTGAAAGCATTCAATGGAGATTTATTGCAGAATTAATAGCATGGAGACAATTTCAACTCAGGGATGGCTTTACGGAGATCAAATTGATGGAGAAGTGGTGACTCATCCGGCTCACCAACAGAATTAATGGAGGCATTTATTTGCAGTTTCGGGTGAATGCAAGTGGCATTCATGACTGCACAAATTTGCAGAAGGGTTAATTTCTATCTGGAATTTGGTCTTAAGATGGACTTTATATTGTAAAACCCGGGTCCTAGGGTTTAGAAAGATAAGATTTGCAGTTTGGGGAAGAAGATATTTTCGAAAAGATCAGGGTCTATCCTGAGTCTATAAATACTTCTTCTCAATGTAATTGCGAGAGGCGGAGACTTAGAAATAAAAGGCTTATAAGCAATTTCTTGCAAATTTTGTGAAATCCTTTGTTTTTTGGACTGGGAGTTGATGTGCTTTTGCTATTTTCTGTGGTAGCATGGCCAGGAGCCTAATATTTTACAGATCTGTGATAAGTGTATCTTCTTCTGTTATCCATTCCATTTAAGTTTGTTAGATATATGCTATGAATCTGTATTATCAAGTTTAAATATGCTGTTAGGCTTCAGTTGTTCTCTTGTCTGCTAGGGGAAATTATAGATTTGAGGTTAAGTTTGTTCTAATTGCTCTGTCTTCACTGTGTGAGCTAGGCTGTCGGTGAAAGATACCAGTTTTAACTAGCTGCCCTTGGATTTATAATTTTCTGCTAGATCTGTTTCACTCTGCCTTGTGCTCTTAGTTGAAAGTGATCTTAGACTGACTGGACACTTTCTTCTTTGATTTGTTCTGTTGTGAAGCTAGTAGCATAGATAAAATTGACAGTTTAAGTTTTACAGTTTAAAGTCTGATGAACTTCTCTTTCTGCCCTACCCTACCCTCTCTTTGCTTACCATGAATGATCCATTTTTATTTTCTTTGTTTTTCTTTTATTTAAATCTGCTGACCCATGAGAGCTAGATCAAGAATTCAAGTTAAATCTGATAAACAAGTAACAACTTCTGCAACTACTGAGCAAGTTCAAGAACCCCCTGTAAGGTAACAGAGCAGTCCATATTGAAATCTATTCCAGAAGTGAAAAATAGTGAATAGCCATTCGACCCAACTCTGTAACTCGCACCTTGGATAACCAGCTAGATCCTAAAGTGAGTGGAATTCGTCCCGTGGGTGTCTCCGGAGCTTCCTGCTCATCCTTCACGGGGTGTGCATGAAAGTCGGACCAACAGTATCCTTATCAGAAACAATACTCTTTGGTAGACCATGAAGTCATACCACCTCTTTAAAAAACAATCTCGCAACATGAACTACATCATCAATTTTCTGGTAGGGAATAAAATGTGCCATCTTTGAAAATATGTCAACCACCACAAATATGGAGTCATTCCCCCTCTGTGTTCTTGGTAGGCCAAGAACAAAATCCATGTTGATGTCCTCCCATGGTCTCTCTGGTATAGGTAACGGATGATACAATCATGTGTTTGTCTCACACCCTTGGCCATTTGGCATACTTTGCAACCTTGTAAAAATCTCTTCACATCTTGCTGCAACTATGGCCAATAATAGTTCTCACTAATGAGGGAAATGATATTATCTCGACCAAAGTGTCCATCCAAACCTCAACTATGCTTCTCCTTGACCAAATTATCCCTCATTGAACTCTTTGGAATGCATAATTGGTTTTCTCTTAACAACATTCCATCTTGGATTAGAAAATCCAACCACTTAGTCCGATCCAAAGTAATAGGTGCTAAGCAAGCCCTCCAAGCCTCTACAAAATTAGGATCTTCAGGGTACAAACCCCTAAGTTTGTCAAACCCTACAACTTCCACCTTCATTTTTGTCAACAAACATTGCCTTTTACTTAAGGTATCTACAACTCTATTTGACTTTCCCCTCCTGTGCTTCAACACAAAGGTATAACTCTGTAGAAACTCAACCCACTTCAAGTGCCTTTGATTTAGCTTCCCTTGGCTATTAATATACTGTAAGACCTGATGATCAGTATATAGAACAAACTCTTTTGGCAATAAATAGTGCCTCTATTTCTTTAGAGCCTAAAATATAGCTTAAAACTCATGATCATATATATAATATTTCTTCCTAGGATCATTAAGTTTCTCACTAAAATAGGCAACAAGTTTACCTTCTTGACTCAACACAGCTCCTATGGCACTACCACTAGCATCACAATCTACCTGAAATACCTTATTTAAATATGGAAGTGCTAAAACAGGTTGCTCTATGAACTTCTTTTTCAACATATCAAAGCTCTTATCTGATCCTAAGGTCCATTTAAATTATTTCTTATCCCCTCTAATTGTTTCTGTCAGGGCTGCACAAATACTGTTGAAATTTCTAATAATTTTTCTGTAAAAACTTGCTAGACCATGAAATGATCTTACCTCAGTTATGATCCGTGGAGTAGGCCATTCAATGATAGCCCTCACATTTTTTGGGTCCATTTTTAGACCTTCTGCTGAGATGACAAATCCTAGATACACTAACTCCTTCTTCAAAAAACTGCAATTCTTCATATTAATCAACAACTGCTCCTCCCTTAGCTTCTTAAAAACTCTTTTGATATGCATCAGGTGCTCTTCCAAAGTCTTGTTAAATATTAAAATGACATCCAAATAGACAATGATAATTTTTTTCTAAAAACTCCTTCAATACCTCATTCATCAACCACATGAATGTGCTTGGTGCATTGGTTAGCCCAAATGGCATGACCAACCACTCATACAAACCCTCTCTGGTCTTGAAGGTTGTCTGCCACTCATCTACTTATCTGATACAAATCTGATGGTATCTACTCTTCAGGTCAATCTTTGTGAAGTACTTGGCCCCACTCAAATAGTCCATAATGTCATTCATCCTTGGCAATGAAAATTTGAATTTGATGGTGATCTTGTTAATAGATTAGGAGTCTGTATACATTTTCCACTCTCCATATTTCTTTGGTTCTAAAACTATAGGTACTACACATGGACTCAAGATCTTCTGAATTAGTCCCTTTTTATGCAACTCTTGGACTTGCCTATTTAGCTCCTCACTTTCTACAAGAGTCATTATACAGGCTGCCTTATTGGGTAAACTAGCTTCCGATACCAAATCTATATGGTGACTGATCTTCCTCACTAGTGGCAAACCCTTAGGCACATTATTTGATATATAGTATTTGGAAATTCTTCTAATAGACCTGAGACTTCTATTGGGGTATCCTTGCATTCTTCTTCCCTAATCTAGGAATTAATGCATAAAACATATGATTATACTTCAAACCATCCAACAACCTTCTACATTCAACTAAACATATTCTGACACTACTACATACATTTATGTCCACCTCCTTTAGGGGCTTCGGCTTATGGTGCACTCTATTATTTGTTATGGAGTAAGTGTTGGCATGTCCATCATGCATTGCACACCGATCAAACTACCATGGCCTTCCCAATAGAAAATGGTAAGCATCATAGGTAGGATGTCACATAGTACCTCATCACAATAATTTCCAATATCAAATTTTACCAAGCACTGCTCATAAACAAAGCCCTATGGTCCTTCTAAAACCATACAATCCAATATGGATGTAGGTGTCTCTTCCTCTCTAACTATATTTTCGTAACCATTTATTTTGAAACTAGGCTATATGTGCTACTATTATCTATGATAATATTACAGACCTTACCTACACATTTACACCTTGTACAAAATAAGCTCTTCCTCTGATCTGGATCTCTCTCCTCATTCAACAAGACTCTCCTTGTGATCAACACTTCTCTTTCTTCTTTAGAGTGCTCAGATTCAGCACCTTCATCAACAACTACAACTCAGGCATTACCTTCGGGCCTCTTATTTGTCCTCTCTTGGTGTTGTGGACACTTGTATACTCGATGTCCTTCTTTTCCATAGTGGAAACAGGTTCCACAAAATCCTCCTCTTCCAAACCCTCGTCTAGACCTTCATCTTCCTCTATGGTAACCATTGTTTTGATCATGGAGACGGTAAGCATTATCCTCCTTTTGATCCTGACTATTGCTGGCTTATCCATTCTTATTTTGATCTTCATTTTGTCCTCCATTTTTTTTTCTACCAGGACCTCTTCCTCTTTGCTTTCTCTCAAACCTTCTGTTCAACTTCTCTTCAACCCTCAAGGCAAATTGGTAAGAATCCTCTATGGTGGTCATCCTGACCAGACTCAACTCCTCTTGAATACTTACCCTTAACCCATTAATATAATGAGCTACCTTCTCCTTGTTGGCCTTATAATGGCCTATTCTGATTAAAATTTTATAAAACTCCTATGTGTATTTCTTGACTGACTTACTTGACTACCTCAAACCTTGCATTTTCTTTAGCAGATTCAACTCGTAGTTAGCTGGAATGAATTACATATTCAAATTCTCCACCATCCTCTCCCATTTTGTTATCCTTTCTTTTCCTCTTTTGTTTATGTCTAACTACACTCCCTTCCACCATATGCTAGCATGACCCTTCAGCTTGGTCTTAGAAAAATTGACCATCTCTGGATCTTCAACCTCCTCATACTCAAAGTATTCTTCCAAATCATTGATCCAGTCAATCAACTCCTCTGGATCAAGATTTTAAAATATGTAGAAACCTCCATCTTTGATCTCTTTCCAATATTATATATGTCTTTGTATAACCTGGCTTGTGTAGGATCTACTGCATCTTCTTCTTTCTCAAACTGATCCTCTTCTTCTTCAACTTCATCTTCACTACCATCTTCTCTCCTTGGCTCAAACCCTCTATGTAGCTCCTCTTGTAGAGCTTGAACTTGCCTCTACAAAGCTCTAAAATCTTCTTCTGGCACCACATTTCTCCCACCACCATGGTTTCTTCGTGGAGGCATTTTGCTCACTTCTATCATAAACCTTAACCATAGATCTTGGTGTAAATTGCCTCACATCCGACGATTTGTTTACACACTCAAGAACTCTCACTCTGATACCACTTGAAGTAGAGTTGCATTAAACAAACACTTACAATCTAAAAAATATAGAGAAAATGACAAATGAGCCAAAGCTTCCTTGCATTTTATTCCCCAAAGATAGAGCTTACAAAGACTAACTGATTATCGAAGAACACAAGCTTATACTGAGAGGGGGGGGTGAACAGTATAAGACCTCTTTTTATTTTTTCCTTTATACTTCAAAATAGTAAAGCAATATACCCAAAGCAATATCAAAGCAATGCACAATATCATCCACAAAGTGACACCAATTTTAACGTGGTTCACCCATAATGGTCGGGCTACGTCCACAAAACTTTTCTCTAAAAGTTATCTCAAAGTTCTTTGGGAATCCTTCCCAATTACAATGTTTATGAGCCTCGGCCCAAAGGAGATACCTTCCCCCAATCAAAATTTATGAGCCTCTCGCTCAAAGGAGATACCTTCCCCTCAATCTGAATTTATGAGCCTCTCGCTCAAAGGAGATACCTTCCCCTCTACTCCGGAAATGATCCCTCGGAAGATCAATCGCCTCTACCTCTTGCCAGCACGTGGAACTCCTTTCCACCGAAGACCTCCTGTCCTCAATGCTTAGCCTAAGAGACCTCTCGCCTTCTATGATCACGTCCACAGTAGCTCAACAACTCGTACCAAACACAGTCAGTCGGTCTAGTACAAGTCTTCCTCTGTCTGTCAGATCTGTCCAACACTTGAACAAATCAATCCTCTACACACAAGCCTTCTCAAAGACTTGCCAAATCTGTCCTCAGGTTCTTCTCAAAGAACCAGTGCTCCTCTGTCCTCAAGTTCTCTGATAGAACTATCAAAACTCAGCTCACAAGTCCTCTGCTAGGACCTGTCCAAATCTTCTCACAAGTCCCCACCGGAACCTGTCCAAAACCTGCTCACAAGTCCCCACCGAAACCTGTCCAAAACCTACTCACAAGTCCCCACCGAAACCTATCCAAAACCTGCTCACAAGTCCCCACCGAAACCTGTCCAAAACCTACTCACAAGTCCCCACCGGAACCTGTCCAAAACCTGCTCACAAGTCCCCACTAGAACTTGTCCAAAACCTCAGCAAGCTCACCAAGAAAAACCTTAGCCACATCAAAAATCGCTATGGAGAAATTTGTGCATGAATTCTAACACCACCTGCTGCATCCACTTCATGACGAAAAACCCTTTCGCGATATTCGAACGTGGAACCTCCCGTTCGGGTAGCGCGCCAACAGCCTAGCCGCTATCGGTGCGCCAAAGGCACCCGGTGAGGTTTAAACCTCACGCTGTTAACCTTGATCCTTCTACACCAAGGATAAAATGAAACCACAGTCCCTTCCTTTCCTCTATCGTGACACGACGACAATAAACTTTATGGTAGATTCGACAAACGATGAGTGCAGACAAACGAACAACGGATCCACAAAAATCAACGAAGACACAGTCAAATTTACAACGAGCAACTCCTTTCAAAATTTGGATGGGATGAATCTTTGTTTTCATCGAGGGAGATTTATATGCAATTTACCATAAGCTCTTTGACGTCGACGAGGAGTTTAACACGTCGACGGAGGTCTTTGCTAGCGCCCACAATGTTAAAACATTTGCGCCATGGATTAGGAGAACCCATTGCAAATAATAATTTATTTATTTAAAAATAATTAAATGGAACCTTAACAAGGTTTTTAATTATTTAAATAAATACTTCCTCCTGGACCCAAATGCATTAAACCAATGCATCCACCTGTAATCTCTAAACCTCCCAACTTGGGGTTTGCAAAAGACCTTTGAAACTGTCATGCCGTAACCTTCATCAAAACAAATTATTTGACATCAAATCAAATTCCTTCAAGAGCTTCTTGACATCAATGACAACTTATACACTTGAGCAAAGGCAATGTACCCAAAGTACCCAAAATTGCCAACAATCTCCCCCTTTGTCATTGATGGCAAACCTTTATTGAAAACACTTCTCAAGAGCCAAAACTGAAACCAACTGTGCTAACAATTGAGAAACTATGCCCACAACTGAGAATCTTCCTTTGAAGTTTTGCTCCCCCGAACTTGAAGCTTTCCTCTTCACTTTGAAGCTCTCCCCCTTACTCATATCTCTCCCCCTTTGTCATCAATGGCAAAGGGCCACCTTTGGGGCTCGGGACTAAGAATGAGCCTCTTAGCTTAGTCCCTCCCCCACCTCCTGATGAGGTGATTAATTCTGGGGTGGGAGTAAAACTCCCATTAGGCACTGATCATCATCAACGTCTATAACTTCCTTGTCGGGCCTTCTCTTGAACTCTTTGTCCATATTCCTGTTCTTGTCACTGTTCTTGTTCTTGTTCTCATCCCTGTTCTTGTCCATGTCTTGATCCTTGGACCTGATCATGCCATTGTTCCTGTTCCTGTATTCTGGAATTTCAGCTCTACACTGTCTGATTATGTGACCTTCATTGTTGCACTTGAAACACTTGACGATGTTGTTTCTCTGAGGTAAACCTGATCTTTGAATCCACCTGTTCTAACCAAACCTGTTCTGGCCAAACCTGTTCTGACCAAACCTGTTCTGACCAAACCTATTCTGATCAAACCTATTCCTATTATTTACCTTGCAATAGACTGCCTTGTGCCCAAACTATTTACAAGAGTAGCAATACCCTTGAAAGAAACTAGCACTTCTGAAATTGTCATTTACCTTCTTCACTTGAGCCATGCAATGTGAAGCCATGTGACCAAACCTCTGACAAGCAAAACATCTGCCTTGAAACTTTCCTTTATTTGACCTCTTGGGTCCTGAAAACTTCTTCTTCTCATTCTGAATTATGTTTTCTATTTCTGTGCATCTATCATTCAAGGACTCCTTTTCTGAAGTACTTTCCTCATCAGAACTCTCTTCCTTTTGGAGTCTCTTACTAGACTCTCCAACTTGTTCCTTGTGTGGCTTAACAAAACCAAGGCCTGTTTTATCTGTTGTCTTTCTTTGACCTTTGATGAGTGACTTAACCTTTTTGGAGCTATCTTGAAACTCGTAAAGCTTATCCTTGTACTCTTTAGTTTCCTCTTTCAAAGAAGCCATTTTTTGTTCTAACTCACTATACTCAAGAACCTTAGACTCTAACTCATCCTTGAGTTCTTGTGTCTTAGCTATAGAGAAGTCAAGACTTTCTATAAGATCATCTCTCTCCATACAACATTCATCTAACTTATCCTTGAGTCTAGCATTCTTCTTTCTTTCCTTTTTCAAAGCACTAAGAGCACTAATAAGTTCACTTTCAAGATCCTTTATTTGATTTGCTTTTGAATCATCAAAGCCTTTTTCAGATTTCTTATCACTAGAGGTGCTACCCTTTTCAAAAACCATACATGCATCTTCCTTATAGTTTTCTGAAGCATCCTCATACATACTAGAAACCAAATCATTATTTGTGCAATCATCCTCAAGGTGACCAAAATTTCCACATCTAAGACATTTCATGATAATGAATCTATGTTTCGGTTCTTCCTCTTTTTCTGATATGAACAACATCTCATTTTCATTATCACTTGAAGAACTTTCACTATCACTACTAGAACACTTACTTGCTTTGTCTAGGTAGAAACTCTTCTTGTGCTTGTGAGAATACCTCTTTCCTTGATTGTTGTGCTCATCTTTGATCTTCTTGTGATGCTTGTGCTTTTCGAATCCTTGCTCTTAGAATCCTATTTATCTTCATCACTTTCATTCTTGGGAACAATACAGTTAGTAGCATAATGACCAAACTTTCCACAATTGAAACATCTTATATTTTTCATACTTTTGTGTTTTCTAGAGAACTTGCCTTTCTTGTCGTAATATGCCTCTTCATCACTAGAAGACTCATCACTATCTTGAAGTTGTTTACCCTTGGATTCCTTGGTAGCCTTGAAAGTTGCCTCTTTCTTGACATCAACCTTCACTTGAGTTCTCAACTCAAATGCTGCAAGTATACTATGGAGCTCATCCTTTTTCAACTTATCCAAATATTTAGCTTCCTCAATAGCAAAAATATTTTCACTAAATCTATTAGGAAGAGATCTTAAAATCTTATCACAAACATCATTTTCAGCAAGCTCAAGACCTAAGTCTTTCATGGAGTTAACAACCTCATCCATACGAAGCATGTAGTCACTAATATTTTCATCATCATTCATCTTGAGTTGTTCAAACATACCTTTGAAGTGTCTTAACTTGGCTTTTCTGACATTTGTATCACCTGTATGAACCACCTTCAACTGTTTCCACATTTCACTAGTTGTCTTGCAGTGAATCACTTTGGTGAGATCTGCTTTATGTAAGCCTTTTAGGATTGCATTCATTGCTTTTGAATTGTTGTGATGTAGGAGCATTTCTTCTTTAGTATTAGGACCATGTACAGGAATAGTGTACTCATCTTCAATCACTTCCCATACCTCATTACCAAGTGCCATTAGATGAACCTTCATCCTTGCACTCCAAAGACCAAAATCTGACCCATCAAGAATAGGTGCTACATTACTACTTGAATGATCCATTGTGTTCTTTACTAGCTTTTCCTTCAAGTTGTTAAACTTTTCGAAGGCACCTGCTCCGATACCAATTGAAGAACACAAGCTTATACCTAGAGAGGGGGGTGAAAAGTATAAGACCTCTTTTTACTTTTTCCTTTATACTTCAAAATAGTAAAGCAATATACCCAAAGCAATATCAAAGCAATGCATAATATCATCCACAAAGTGACACCAATTTTAACGTGGTTCACCCAGAATGGTCGGGCTACGTCCACAAAAATTTTCTCTAAAAGTTATCTCAAAGTTCTTTGGGAATCCTTCCCAATTACAATGTTTATGAGCCTCGACCCAAAGGAGATACCTTCCCCCAATCAGAATTTATGAGCCTCTCGCTCAAAGGAGATACCTTCCCCTCAATCTAAATTTATGAGCCTCTACTCAAAGGAGATACCTTCCCCTCTACTCTGGAAATGATCCCTCAGAAGATCAACTGCCTCTACCTCTTGCCAGCACATGGAACTCCTTTCCACCGAAGACCTCCTGTCCTCAATGCTTAGCCTAAGAGACCTCTGCCTTCTATGATCACGTCCACAGCAGCTCAGCAACCTGTACCAAACACAGTCAGTCGATCTAGTACAAGTCTTCCTCTGTCTATCAGATCTGTCCAACACTTGAACAAATCAATCCTCTACACACAAGCCTTCTCAAAGACTTGCCAAATCTGTCCTCAGGTTCTTCTCAAAGAACCAGTGCTCCTTTGTCCTCAAGTTCTCTAATAGAACTATCAAAACTCAGCTCACAAGTCCTCTGCTAGGACCTGTCCAAATCTGCTCACAAGTCCCCACCGAAACCTGTCCAAAACTACTCACAAGTCCCCATCGAAACCTGTCCAAAACCTGCTCACAAGTCCCCACCGAAACCTGTCCAAAACCTACTCACAAGTCCCCATCGAAACCTATCCAAAACCTGCTCACAAGTCCCCACCGAAACCTGTCCAAAACCTGCTCACAAGTCCCCATTGGAACCTGTCCAAAACCTCAACAAGCTCACCAAGAAAAACCTTAGCCAACATCAAAAATTGCTATGGAGAAATTTGCACATGAATTCTAACACCACCCGCTACGTCCACTTCATGACAAAAAACCCTTTCACGATATTCGAACGCGGAACCTCCCGTTCGGGTAGCGCGCCAACAGCCTAGCCGCTACCGATGCGCCAAAGGCACCCGATGAGGTTTAAACCTCATGCTGTTAACCTTGATCCTTCTGCACCAGGGATAAAATGAAACCATAGTCCCTTCCTTTCCTCTACCATGACACGACGACAATAAACTTTATGGCGGATTCGACAAACAGTGAGTGCAGACAAACGAACAGCGGATCCATGAAAATCAGCGAAGACACAGTCGAATTTATAGTGAGCAACTCCTTTCAAAATTCGGATGGGATGAATCTTTGTTTTCATCGAGGGAGATTTATATGCAATTTACCATAAGCTCTTTGACGTCGACGAGGAGTTTAACACGTCGACGGAGGTCTTTGCTAGCGCCCACAATGTTAAAACATTTGCGCCATGGATTAGGAGAACCCATTGCAAATAATAATTTATTTATTTAAAAATAATTAAATGGAACCTTAACAAGGTTTTTAATTATTTAAATAAATACTTCCTCTTGGACCCAAATGCATTAAACCAATGCATCCACCTGTAATCTCTAAACCTGCCAACTTGGGGTTTGCAAAAGACCTTTGAAACTGTCATGCCGTAACCTTCATCAAAACAAATTATTTGACATCAAATCAAATTCCTTCAAGAGCTTCTTGACATCAATGACAACTTATACACTTGAGCAAAGGCAATGTACCCAAAGTACCCAAAATTGCCAATAATTACAAATTCAAAATTTCCCCCTTTTGACCCTGTTTTCCCCTTTCCCACCTAAAACCTTGAAATTTCAAATTTGAAATTTTGGGGGCAACTTGTCGAGGTCATAACTTCGCGCTCGTTGACCCGATTGACTATTACAACATGTTTTCGGAAAGGGCACGAGACGAGCTAAGTAGAGGTAGCCTTGGCTCTTTGTGCCAAGGCTCACGTCTAGCCGAAAATCCTCAAATTCGACCTCTAAGACCTTCAAAAATCTCCTGCAAGTTAAACTAGTTTTACTAGTTTTACAAAATTAAACAATTACAATTTTTTTTGGGTGATGCAAGATCACTCTTACACCACTGGATGCTCCTGCATCAGACACCCAGGGTAATTTTGAGAAGTGACCTTCACTTCTCTGTTGTTGGAAGAAAACCAAGGCGTTCAACCTCAGCCTTCGACAACCAAGATGAATCTTCAACAGGTCTGCCCTTCCACTTAACCAAATATTCTGCATACTACCTATTTCTTGTACTTTTGCCGATACAGGTATCTAGGATCTCTTCTATCTCTTCTTATCTCTGGAGTAGATGCTGGAATACTCCATAATTCTACGATTGGTCCCTCACCATTGTCTCCTTCATGATATTCTACCAAATCTAAATTGTTAAAAATAGGTGATATATTCAGCCCACTTGGGAATTCTACTTCATATGCATTCCCTGAATCCCATTTTTCTATGATTCTGCATGGTCCAAACTTCTTCATTTTTAACTTGTTATAGGTTTTAGCAGGAAATCTTTCTTTTCTCAAATGGACCATAACTTCATCTCCCACTTGGAACTCCTTAAATCATCGCTTCTGGTCTGCCCTTGTCTTGTACTGAGTATTCATCTTAGTAATATGCTTCTTCACTTCTTCATGCAAGCTCTTCAGATGCTCTGCAAAGTCCTCAGCCTCAACACTGCACTTTTCCCCTGTATCCATCTTCCTCAACTCAGAAGCATTCCTTGGGCTGCTCCCATATATAATCTGGAATGGGGATTTATTAGTACTCCTATTGACAGAATTATTGTATGCAAATTCTGCCTATGGCAAAACCAAATCCCATCCCTTGGGCTTATCTCCTACCAAGCATCTCAGTAGATTACCCAAACTTCTATTCACCACCTCTATTTGTCCATCAGTCTATGGGTGGTATGCAGAACTGAATTTTAAATCTATCTTCAATTTCTTCCATAAGGTCCTCCAGAAATACCCAACAAACTTGGTATCCCTATCGAAAACGATACTCTTTGGTAGACCATGAAGTCGTACCACCTCTTTGAAAAACAACCCTGCAACATGAACTGCATCATTAGTTTTCTAGCAGGGAATAAAATGTGCCATCTTTGAAAACCTGTCAACCACCACAAATATGGAGTCATTCTCCTCTGTGTCCTTGGTAGGCCAAGAACAAAATCCATGTTGATGTCCTCCCATGGTCTCTCTGGTACAGGTAATGGCTGATATAATCTAGTGTTCTGTCTCACACCCTTGGCCATCTGGCATACTCTACAACTTTGTACAAATCTCTTCACATCTTGCTGCAACTATGGCCAATAGTAGTTCTCACTAACGAGGGCAATGGTCTTATCTCGACCAAAGTGTCCAGCCAACCCTCCACTGTGCTTCTCCTTGACCAGATTCTCCCTCATTGAACTCCTTGGAATGCATAATTGATTTCCTCTGAACAACATCCCATATTGGATTAGAAAATCCAACCACTTAGTCCTATCTAAAGTAACAGGTGCTAAGCAAGCCCTCCAAGCCTCTACAAAATCAGGATCTTCAGGGTACAAACCCTTAAGTTCATCAAACCCTACAACTTCCACCTTCATTTCTATCAACAAACACTACCTTCTACTTAAGGCATCTGCAACTCTATTTGACTTTCCACTCCTATGCTTCAACACAAAGGTATAACTCTGTAGAAACTCAACCCACTTCAAGTGCCTCTGATTTAGCTTCCCTTGGCTATTAATATACTGTAAGGCCTGATGATCAGTATATAGAACAAACTCTTTTGGCAACAAATAATGCCTCCACTTCTTTAGAGCCTGAACTATAGCATAAAACTCCTGATCATATACAGAATACTTCTTCCTAGCATCATTGAGTTTCTCACTAAAATAAGCAACAGGTTTACCTTCTTGACTCAACACAACTCCTATGGCACTACCACTAGCATCACAATCTACCTGAAATACCTTATTAAAATCTGGAAGTGCTAAAATAGGTTGCTCTATGACCTTCTTCTTCAACATATCAAAGCTCTTATCTGCTCCTAAGGTCCACTTAAATTCTTTCTTATCCCCTCTCATTGTTTCTGTTAAGGGTGCACAAATACTGCTAAAATTTCTAATAAATTTTCTGTAAAAACTTGCTAGACCATGAAATGATCTTACCTCAGTTATGCTCCTTGGAGTAGGCCATTCAATGATAGCCCTCACCTTTTCTGGGTCCATTTTTAGACCTTCAACTGAGATGACAAATCCCAGATACACTAACTCCTTCTTCACAAAACTGCACTTCTTCAAATTAATCAACAATTGCTCCTCCCTCAACTTCTCAAAAACTCTTCTGATATGCATCAGGTGCTCTTCCAGGGTCTTGCTAAATATTAAAATGTCATCCAAATAGACAATGACAAATTTTCCTAAAAACTCCTTCAATACCTCATTCATCAGCCGCATGAATGTGCTTGGTGCATTGGTTAGCCCAAATGGCATGACCAACCACTCATACAAACCCTCTCTGGTCTTGAAGGTTGTCTTCCACTCATCCCCTTCTCTGACATGAATTTGATGGTACCCACTCTTCAGGTCAATCTTTGTGAAGTACTTGGCTCCACTCAAATAGTCCATAATGTCATCCATCCTTGGCAATGGGAATCTATATTTTATGGTGATCTTGTTAATAGCTCGAGAGTTCTGTACACATTCTCCACTCTCCATATTTCTTTGGTGCTAGTACTGTAGGTACTGCACATGGACTCAGGCTCTCCCGAATCAGTCCCTTTTTTAGCAACTCTTGGACTTGTCTGTTTAGCTCCTCACTTTCTACAGGAGTCATTCTATGGGCTGCCTTATTGGGTAAACTAGATCCTGGTACCAAATCTATATGGTGACTGATCTTCCTCACTGGTGGCAAACCCTCTGGCACATTATCTGATATAATATCTAGAAATTCTTCTAACAGACCTGAGACTTCTACTGGGGTATCTTTGCATTCTTCTTCCCTAACTCTAGGAATTAATGCATAGCACATATGCTCATGCTTCAAACCATCCAAAAACCTTCTACCTTCAACTAAATAGATTTTAGCACTACTACATACCTTTTCGTCCACCTCCTTCAGGGGCTTCAACTTATGGCGCACTCCATTCTTTGTTAGGGAGTAAGTGTTGGCATGCCCATCATGCATTGCACACCGATCAAACTGCCATGGCCTTCCCAATAGCAAATGGCAAGCATCCATAGGTAGGATGTCACACAAGACCTCATCACAGTAATTCCCAATATTAAATTTTACCAAGCACTGCTCACTGACCAAAGCCCTATGGTCCTTCTGCAACCACGCAATCCGATATGGATGCGGGTGTCTCTTCCTCTCTAACTGTAATTTGGTAACCATTCCTTCTGAAACTAGGTTATCTATGCTACCATTATCTATGATAACATTACAGACCTTACCTGCACATTTACACCTTGTGCGAAATAAGCTCTTCCTCTGATCTGGATCTCTCTCCTCATTCAACAAGGCTCTCCTTGTGATCAACACTTCTCCTCTTTCTGCTTCTTTAGAGTGCTCAGATTCAACACCTTCATCAACAACAGCAACTCGAGAATTACCTTCAAGCCTCTTATTTGTTCCTCTCTTGGTGTTGTGGACACTCGTATGCTCGATGTCCTTCTTCTCCATAGTGGAAATAGGTTCCACGAAATCCTCCTCTTCCAAACCCTCGTCCAGACCTTCCTCTTCCTCTCTGGTAACCATTGTTCTGATCATGGGGCGGTAAGCATTATCTCCCTTTTGGTCTTGACTATTGTTGGCTTCTCCATTCTTCTTTTGATCCTCATTTCATCCTCCATTTGTTCTTCCACCAGTTCTTCCACCATGACCTCTTCCTCTCTGTTTGCTTTCAAACCTCTTGTTCAGCTTCTCTTCTACCTTCAAGGCAAACTGGTAAGCATCTTCAATGGTGGTCATCCTGACCAGACTCAACTCCTCTTGAATACTTGCTCTTAACCCATTAATATAATAGGCTACCTTCTCCTTGTTGGCCTCAGAATGGCCTATTCTGATTAAAATTTTATAAAACTCCTCTATATATTCTTTGATAGACTTACTTGACTATCTCAAACCTTACATTTTCTTGAGCAGATCCAACTCATAATCAGCTAGAATAAATTATCTCTTCAACTTCTCCACCATCCGCTCCCACCTTGTTATCCTTTATTTTCCTCTTTTGTTTCTGTCTAGCTGCACTCCCTTCCACCATATGCTAGCATGACCCTTCAGCTTGGTCTTAGAAAACTTGACCCTCTCAGGATCTTCAACCTCCTCATACTCAAAGTATTCTTCCATATCATTGATCCAATCAATCAACTCCTCTGGATCAAGATTTCTAGAATACGTAGAAACCTCCATCTTTGGTCTCTTTCCAATATAAGATATGGCTCTATATAACCTAGCTTGTGTAGGATCTACTACCTCTTCTTCTTCCTTAAACTGGGCCTCTTCTTCTTCAACTTCATCTTCACTCCCATCTTCTCTCCTTGGCTCAAACCCTCTATGCAGCTCCTCTTGTAGAGCCTGAACTTACCTCTACAAAGCTCTAAAATCTTCTTTTAGCACCATATTTCTCCCACCACCATGGTTTCTTCATGGAGGCATTCTACTCACTTCTATCACAAACCCTAACCACAGATCCTGGTGTAAACTACCTCACATTCGATGCTCTATTTACACACTCAAGAACTCTCACTCTGATACCACTTGAAGCAGAGTTACATTAAACAAACACATACAATCCACGAAAAATAGAGAAATCCAAATGAGCCAAAATTCCTTACATTCTATTCCAAAAAATAGAGGATACCAAAGAATAACCCTTTTACAATTTCAAAAATTCCCTCTTATACCCTATTTTCCCCTTTTCCCACCTAAAACCATCTATTTCAAATTTAAATTTTGGGGCAACTTTCGAAGGTCATAACTTCACGCTCATTGACCCGATTGACTATTACAACATATTTTTGAAAAGGCATGAGACGAACTAAGCAAACCTTCTTAACCTAATCTAACCTAAAATCCTCAAATTCAACCTCTAAGACCTTCAAAAATCTCCTACAAGTTAAACTAGTTTTACTAGTTTTACAAAATTAAACAATTACAATTTTTTTGGGTGATGCAAGATCACTCTTACACCATTGGATGCTCCTACATCAGACACCTAGGGTAATTTGAGAAGTGACCTTCACTTCTCTATTGTTGGAAGAAAACCAAGGCGTTCAACCTCAGCCTTCGACAACCAAGATGAATCTTCAATAGGTCTGCCCTTCCACTTAACCAGATATTCTGCATACTGCCTATTTCTTGTGCTTTTGCCTACACGAGTATCTAGGATCTCTTCTATCTCTTCTATCTCTGGAGTAGATGCTGGAATACTCCATAATTCTGTGACTGGTCCATCATTATTGTCACCTTCATGATATTCTGCCAAATCTGAAATGTTGAACATAGGTGATATATTCAGCCCACTTGGCAATTCTACCTCATATGCATTCCCTGAATCCTATTTTCCTATGATTTTGCATGGTCCAAACTTCTTCATTTTTAACTTGTTATAGGTTTTAGCAGGAAATATTTCCTTTCTCAAGTGAACCATAACTTCATCTCCCACTTGGAATTCCTTAAATCATCGCTTCTGGTCTGCCCTTGTCTTGTACTGAGTGTTCATCTTAGTAATATGCTGCTTCACTTCTTCATGCAAGCTCTTCAGATGCTCTGCAAAGTCCTCAGCCTCAACACTGCTCTTTTCCCCTCTATCCATCTTCCTCAACTCAAAAGCATTCCTTGGACTTGCTCCCATATATAATCTGGAATGGAGATTTATTAGTACTCCTATTGATAGAATTATTGTATGCAAATTCTGCCTATGGCAAAACCAAATCCCATCCCTTGGGCTTATCTCCTACCAAGCATCTCAGTAGATTACCCAAACTTCTATTCACCACCTCTGTTTGTCCATCAGTCTGTGGGTGGTATGCAGAACTGAATTTTAGGTCTATCTTCAATTTCTTCCATAAGGTCCTCTAGAAATACCCAACAAACTTGGTATCCCTATCGAAAATGATACTCTTTGGTAGACCATGTAGTCGTACCACCTCTTTGAAAAACAACCCTGCAACATGAACTGCATCATTAGTTTTCTAGCAGGGAATAAAATGTGCCATCTTTGAAAACCTATCAACCACCACAAATATGGAGTCATTCCTCCTCTGTGTCCTTGGTAGGCCAAGAACAAAATCCATGTTGATGTCCTCCCATGGTCTCTCTAGTATAGGTAATGGCTGATATAATCTAGTGTTCTATCTCACACCCTTGGCCATCTGGCATACTCTGCAACTTTGTACAAATCTCTTCACATCTTGCTGCAACTATGGCCAATAGTAGTTCTCACTAACGAGGGCAATGGTCTTATCTCGACCAAAGTGTCCAGCCAACCCTCCACTATGCTTCTCCTTGACCAGATTCTCCCTCATTGAACTCCTTGGAATGCATAATTGATTTCCTCTGAACAACATCCCATATTGGATTAGAAAATCCAACCACTTAGTCCTGTCTAAAGTAATAGGTGCTAAGCAAGCCCTCCAAGCCTCTACAAAATCAGGATCTTCAGGGTACAAACCCTTAAGTTCGTCAAACCCTACAACTTCCACCTTCATTTCTGTCAACAAACACTACCTTCTACTTAAGGCATCTGCAACTCTATTTGACTTCCCACTCCTATGCTTCAACACAAAGGTATAACTCTGTAGAAACTCAACCCACTTCAAGTGCCTCTGATTTAGCTTCCCTTGGCTATTAATATACTGTAAGGCCTGATGATCAGTATATAGAACAAACTCTTTTGGCAACAAATAATGCCTCCACTTCTTTAGAGCCTGAACTATAGCATAAAACTCTTGATCATATACATAATACTTCTTCCTAGCATCATTGAGTTTCTCACTAAAATAAGCAACAGGTTTACCTTCTTGACTCAACACAACTCCTATGGCACTACCACTAGCATCACAATCTACCTGAAATACCTTATTAAAATCTGGAAGTGCTAAAATAGGTTGCTCTATGACCTTCTTCTTCAACATATCAAAGCTCTTATCTGCTCCTAAGGTCCACTTAAATTCTTTCTTATCCCCTCTCATTGTTTCTGTAAGGGTGCACAAATATTGCTAAAATTTCTAATAAATTTTCTATAAAAACTTGCTAGACCATGAAATGATCTTACCTCAGTTATGCTCCTTGGAGTAGGCCATTCAATGATAGCCCTCACCTTTTCTGGGTCCATTTTTAGACCTTCAACTGAGATGACAAATCCCAGATACACTAACTCCTTCTTCACAAAACTGCACTTCTTCAAATTAATCAGCAATTGCTCCTCCCTCAACTTCTCAAAAACTCTTCTGATATGCATCAGGTGCTCTTCCAGGGTCTTGCTAAATATTAAAATGTCATCCAAATAGACAATGACAAATTTTCCTAAAAACTCCTTCAATACCTCATTCATCAGCCGCATGAATGTGCTTGGTGCATTGGTTAGCCCAAATGGCATGACCAACCACTCATACAAACCCTCTCTGGTCTTGAAGGTTGTCTTCCACTCATCCCCTTCTCTGACACGAATCTGATGGTACCCACTCTTCAGGTCAATCTTTGTGAAGTACTTGGCTCCACTCAAACAGTCCATAATGTCATCCATCCTTGGCAATGGGAATCTATATTTTATGGTGATCTTGTTAATAGCTCGGGAGTCTGTACACATTCTCCACTCTCCATATTTCTTTGGTGCTAGTACTGTAGGTACTGCACATGGACTCAAGCTCTCCCGAATCAGTCCCTTTTTCAGCAACTCTTGGACTTGTCTGTTTAGCTCCTCACTTTCTACAAGAGTCATTCTATGGGCTGCCTTATTGGGTAAACTAGCTCCCGGTACCAAATCTATATGGTGACTGATCTTCCTCACTGGTGGCAAACCCTCAAGCACATTATCTAATATAATATCTAGAAATTCTTCTAACAGACCTGAGACTTCTACTGGGGTATCTTTGCATTCTTCTTCCCTAACTCTAGGAATTAATGCATAGCACATATGCTCATGCTTCAAACCATCCAAAAACCTTCTACCTTCAACTAAACAGATTTTGGCACTGCTACATACCTTTTCGTCCACCTCCTTCAGGGGCTTCAACTTATGGCGCACTCCATTCTTTGTCAGGGAGTAAGTGTTGGCACGCCCATCATGCATTGCACATCGATCAAACTACCATGGCCTTCCCAATAGCAAATGGCAAGCATCCATAGGTAGGATGTCACACAAGACCTCATCACAGTAATTCCCAATATTAAATTTTACCAAGCACTGCTCACTGACCAAAGCCCTATGGTCCTTCTGCAACCACGCAATCCGATATGGATGCGGGTGTCTCTTCCTCTCTAACTACAGTTTGGTAACCATTCCTTCTGCAACTAGGTTATCCGTGCTACCATTATCTATGATAACATTATAGACCTTACCTGCACATTTACACCTTGTGCAAAATAAGCTCTTCCTCTGATCTGGATCTCTCTCCTCATTCAACAAGGCTCTCCTTGTGATCAATACTTCTCCTCTTTCTGCTTCTTCAGAGTGCTCAGATTCAACACCTTCATCAACAACGTAGCTCGAGCATTACCTTCGAGCCTCTTATTTATCCTCTCTTGGTGTTGTGGACACTCGTATGCTCGATGTCCTTCTTCTCCACAGTGGAAACAGGTTCCATGAAATCCTCCTCTTCCAAACCCTCATCCAGACCTTCCTCTTCCTCTCTAGTAACCATTGTTTTGATCATGAGGGTGGTAAGCATTATCCCCCTTTTGGTCTTAACTACTGTTGGCTTCTCCATTCTTCTTTTGATCCTCATTTCATCCTCCATTTGTTCTCCCACTAGTTCTTCCACCATGACCTCTTCCTCTTTGTTTGCTTTCAAACCTCCTGTTCAACTTCTCTTCTACCTTCAAGGCAAACTGGTAAGCATCTTCAATGGTGGTCATCCTGACCAAACTCAACTCCTCTTGAATACTTGCTCTTAACCCATTAATATAATGGGCTACCTTCTCCTTGTTGGCCTCAGAATGGCCTATTCTGATTAGGATCTTATAGAACTCCTCTATGTATTCTTTGACAGACTTACTCGATTGTCTCAAACCTTACATTTTCTTGAGCAGATCCAACTCGTAATCAACTGGAATAAATTATCTCTTCAACTTCTCCACCATCCGCTCCCACCTTGTTATCCTTTCTTTTCCTCTTTTATTTCTGTCTAGCTGCACTCCCTTCCACCATATGCTAGCATGACCCTTCAGCTTGGTCTTAGCAAACTTGACCCTCTCGAGATCTTCTACCTCCTCATACTCAAAGTATTCCTCCATATCATTGATCCAGTCGATCAACTCTTCTGGATGAAGATTTCTAGAATACGTAGAAACATCAAACTTTGGTCTCTTTCCAATATGAGATATGGCTTTATATAATCTAGCTTGTGTAGGATCTACTACCTCTTATTCTTCCTCAAACTAGGCCTCTTCTTCTTCAACTTCATCTTCACTCCCATCTTCTCTCCTTGGCTCAAACCCTCTACATAGCTCCTCTTGCAGAGCTTAAACTTACCTCTACAAAGCTCTAAAATCTTCTTCTAGCACCATATTTCTCCCACCACCATAGTTTCTTCATGGAGGCATTCTGCTCACTTCTATCACAAACCCTAACCATAGATCCTGGTGTAAACTACCTCACATTCGATGCTCTATTTACACACTCAAGAACTCTCGCTCTGATACCACTTGAAGTAGAGTTGCATTAAACAAACACATACAATCCACTAAAAATAGAAAAATGCTAAAATGAGCCAAATATTTCTTGCATTCTATTCCCCAAAAATAGAGGATACAAAGAATAACTATTACAATTTCAAAAATTCCCACTTATGACCCTATTTTCCCCTTTCCCACCTAAAACTATAAATTTCAAATTTGAAATTTTGGGGGCAACTTGCCGAGGTCATAACTTCACGCTCATTGACCCGATTGACTATTACAACATATTTTCAGAAAGGGCACGAGACAAACTAAGTGGAGAAATCCTTAGCTATTTATACCAAGGCTTGCATCTAGCTGAAAATCCTCAAATTTGACCTCTAAGACCTTCAAAAATCTCCTGCAAGTTAAACTAGTTTTACTAGTTTTACAAAATTAAACAATTACAATTTTTTTTGGGTGATGCAAGATCACTCTTACACCATTGGATGCTCCTCAGCATACACCCAAGGTAATTTTGAGAAGTGACCTTCACTTCTCTATTGTTGGAAGAAAACCAAGGCGTTCAACCTCAGCCTTCGACAACCAAGATGAATCTTCAATAGGCCTGCCCTTCCACTTAACCAAATATTCTGCATACTGCCTATTTCTTGTGCTTTTGCCGATGTGGGTATCTAGGATCTCTTCTATCTCTTCTATCTCTGGAGTAGATGCTGGAATACTCCATAATTATGCTAATGGTCCCTCACCATTGTCTCCTTCATGATATTCTACCAAATCTGAAATGTTGAACACAGGTGATATATTCAGCCCACTTGGCAATTCTACTTCATATGCATTCCCTGAATCCCATTTTTCTATGATTCTGCATGGTCCAAACTTCTTCATTTTTAACTTGTTATAGGTTTTAGCAGGAAATCTTTCTTTTCTCAAGTGGACCATAACTTCATCTCCCACTTGGAATTCCTTAAACCATCACTTCTGGTCTGCTCTTGTCTTGTACCGAGTGTTCATCTTGTTGATATGTTGCTTCACTTCTTCATGCAAGCTCTTCAGATGCTCTACAAAGTCCTCAACCTCAACACTACTCTTTTCCCCTCTATCCATCTTTCTCAACTCAGAAGCATTCCTTGGGCTGCTCCCATACATAATCTGGAATGGGGATTTATTAGTACTCCTATTGACAGAATTATTGTATGCAAATTCTTCCTATGGAAAAACCAAATCCCATCCCTTGGGCTTATCTCCTACCAAGCATCTCAGTAGATTACCCAAACTTCTATTCACCACCTCTGTTTGTCCATCAGTTTGTGGGTGGTATGCAGAACTGAATTTTAGGTCTATCTTCAATTTCTTCCATAGGGTCCTCCAGAAATACCCAACAAACTTGGTATCCCTGTTAGAAACAATACTCTTTGGTAGACCATGAAGTCATACCACCTCTTTGAAAAACAACCCTGCAACATGAACTGCATCATTAGTTTTCTAGCAAGGAATAAAATGTGCCATCTTTGAAAACCTGTCAACCACCACAAATATGGAGTCATTCCCCCTCTATGTCCTTGGTAGGCCAAGAACAAAATCCATGTTGATGTCCTCCCATGGTCTCTCTGGTACAGGTAATGGCTGATATAATCCAGTGTTCTGTCTCACACCCTTGGCCATCTGGCATACTCTACAACTTTGTACAAATCTCTTCACATCTTGCTGCAACTATGGCCAATAGTAGTTCTCACTAACGAGGGCAATGGTCTTATCTCGACCAAAGTGTCCAGCCAACCCTCCACTATGCTTCTCCTTGACCAGATTCTCCCTCATTGAACTCCTTGGAATGCATAATTGATTTCCTCTGAACAACATTCCATCTTGGATTAGAAAATCCAACCACTTAGTCCTATCCAAAGTAATAGGTGCTAAGCAAGCCCTCCAAGCCTCTGCAAAATCAGGATCTTCAGGGTACAAACCCTTAAGTTCGTCAAACCCTACAACTTCCACCTTCATTTCTATCAACAAACACTACCTTCTACTTAAGGCATCTGCAACTCTGTTTGACTTCCCACTCCTATGCTTCAACACAAAGGTATAACTCTATAGAAACTCAACCCACTTCAAGTGCCTCTGATTTAGCTTCCCTTGGCTATTAATATACTGTAAGGCCTGATGATCAGTATATAGAACAAACTCTTTTGGCAACAAATAATGCCTCCACTTCTTTAGAGCCTGAACTATAGCATAAAACTCCTGATCATATACATAATACTTCTTCCTAGCATCATTGAGTTTCTCACTAAAATAAGCAACAGGTTTACCTTCTTGACTCAACACAACTCCTATGGCACTACCACTAGCATCACAATCTACCTGAAATACCTTATTAAAATCTGGAAGTGCTAAAATAGGTTGCTCTATGACCTTCTTCTTCAACATATCAAAGCTCTTATCTGCTCCTAAGGTCCACTTAAATTATTTCTTATCCCCTCTCATTGTTTCTGTCAAGGGTGCACAAATACTGCTAAAATTTCTAATAAATTTCTTGTAAAAACTTGCTAGACCATGAAATGATCTTACCTCAGTTATGCTCCTTGGAGTAGGCCATTCAATGATAGCCCTCACCTTTTTTGGGTCCATTTTTAGACCTTCAACTGAGATGACAAATCCTAGATACACTAACTCCTTCACAAAATTGCACTTCTTCAAATTAATCAACAATTGCTCCTCCCTCAACTTCTCAAAAACTCTTCTGATATGCATCAGGTGCTCTTCCAGGGTCTTGCTAAATATTAAAATGTCATCCAAATAGACAATGATAAATTTTCCTAAAAACTCCTTCAAGAGCTTTAGCTTATGGCGCACTCCATTCTTTGTCAGGGAGTAAGTTTTGGCACACCCATCATGCATTGCACACCGATCAAACTACCATGGCATTCCCAATAGAAAATGTCAAGTATCCATAGGTAGGATGTCACACAGGACCTCATCACGATAATTCCCAATATTAAATTTTACCAAGCATTGCTCACTGACCAAAGCCCTATGGTTCTTCTACAACCATGCAATCCGATATGGATGCGAGTGTCTCTTCCTCTCTAACTACAATTTGGTAACCATTCCTTCTAAAACTAGGTTATCTATGCTACCATTGTCTATGATAATATTACAAACCTTACCTACACATTTACACCTTGTATGAAATAAGCTCTTCCTCTAATCTGGATCTCTCTCCTCATTCAACAAGGCTCTCCTTGTGATCATCACTTCTCTTTCTACTTCTTCATAGTGCTCAAATTCAACACCTTCATCAACAACCACAACTCGGGAATTACCTTCGGGCCTCTTATTTGTCCTCTCTTGGTGTTGTGGACATTCGTGTGCTTGATGTCCTTCTTCCCCATAGTTGAAACAAGTTCCATGAAATCCTCCTCTTCCAAGCCCTCATCCAGAACTTCCTCTTCCTCTTTGGTAACCATTGTTCTGATCATGGGGGCGGTAAGCATTATCCCTCTTTTGGTCCTGACTACTTCTGGCTTATCCATTCTTCTTTTGATCTTAATTTTGTCCTCCATTCGTTCTTCCACCATTTATTCCACCATAACATCTTCCTCTTTGCTTGCTCTCAAACCTTATGTTTAGATTCTCTTCAACCCTCAAGACAAACTGGTAAGCATCATCTATGGTGGTCATCCTCACCAGACTCAACTTCTCTTGAATACTTGCCCTTAACCCATTAATATAATGGGCTACCTTCTCCTTTTTGGCCTCAAAATGTCCTGTTGTGTTTAAAATATTATAAAATTCCTTTGTGTATTCTTTGACAGACTTACTTGACTGCCTCAAACCTTGCATTTTCTTTAGTAGATCCAACTTGTAGTTAGATGGAATGAACTACCTCTTCAACTTCTCCACCATCCACTCCCATTTTTTTATCCTTTCTTTCTCTCTTTTGTTTCTGTCTAGCTGCACTCCTTTTGTTTCTATCTAGTTGCACTCCCTTCCGCCATATGCTGGCATGACCCTTCAGCTTGGTCTTAGCAAACTTGACCCTCTCTAGATTTTCAACCTCCTCATACTCAAAGTATTCTTCCAAATCATTGATCTAGTCAATCAACTCCTATGGATCAAGATTTCCAGAATACGTAGAAACCTCCATATTTGGTCTCTTTCCAATATGCGATATGGCTCTATATAACCTGGCTTGTGCAAGATCTACGTCCTCTTCTTCTTCCTTGATCTGGTCCTCTTCTTCAACTTCATCTTCACTATCATCTTATCTCATTGGATCAAACCCTCTATGTAGCTCATCTTTTAGATCCTAAACTTACCTCTTCAAATATCTGAAATCTTCTTCTGGAAACACATTTCTCCCACAACCACGATTTCTTAGTGGAGGCATTTTGCTCACTTCTATCACAAACCCTAACCATGGATCCTGGTGTAAACTACCTCACATTCGGTGATATTTTTACACACTCAAGAACTCCCCAAGATAGAGCTTACAGAGACTAACTAATTATAAATTTCAATTTTCCCCCTTTTGACCCTATTTTCCCCTTTCTTGCCTAAAACTATGAGTTTGAAATTTGAAATTTTGGGGGCAAGTTGCTGAGGTCATAATTTCATGCTCGTTGAACCAATTCACTATTAAAACATGTTTTCAGTAAGGGCACAAGACAAACTAAGTGGGGCAATCCTTTGCTAGTAGTGCGAAGGCTTACGTCTAGCTAAAAATCCTCAAATTCAACCTCTAAGACCTTCAAAAATATCCTACAAGTTAAACTAGTTTTACAAAATTAAACAATTACATTTTTTTTTGGGTGACACAAGATCATTCTTACACCACTAGATGCTCCTGCATCAGACACCTAGGGTAATTTGATAAGTGACCTTAAATTCTATATTGTAGGAAGAAAGCTAAGGCGTTCAACCTCAGCATTCGATAACCAAGATGAATCTTCAATAGGTATGCCCTTCCACTTAACCAGATATTCAGCATACTACTTATTTATGGTATTTTTGCCAATGCGAGTATCTAGGATCTCTTATATCTCTTCAATATCTAGATTAGATGTTGGAATACTCCATAATTCTACTACTGGTCCCTCACCATTGTCTCCTTCCTGGTATTCTACCAAATCTAAAATATTAAAAATAGGTGATATGCTGGAATACTCCACAATTTTGTTACTGGTCCCTCACCATTGTCTCCACTCTCCATATTTCTTTAGTGCTAGTACTGCAAGTACTACACATGGACTCAAGCTCTCCTAAATTAGTCCTTTTTTAGTAACTCTTGGACTTGCTTGTTTAGCTCCTCACTTTCTACAAGAGTCATTCTATGGGCTACCTTATTGGGCAAACTAGCTCCCGGTACCAAATCTATATGGTGACTGATCTTCCTCACTGGTGGCAAACCCTCAGGCACATTATCTGATATAATATCTAGAAATTCTTCTAACAAACCTAAGACTTCTATTGGGGTATATTTGCTTTCTTATTTTCTAACTCTAGGAATTAATGCATATGAAAACCATGCTCATGCTTCAAACCATACAAAAACCTTCTACCTTCAACTAAACAGATTCTAGTACTGCTACATACCTTTTCATCCACCTCCTTCAGGACCTTCAGCTTATGACACACTTCATTATTTTTCAATGAGTAAGTGTTAGCACACCCATCATGCATTGCACACAGATTAAACTGCCATGGCCTTTCCAACAGCAAATGATAGGCATTCATAGGTAGGATGTCACATAGGACCTCATCACAGTAATTCCCAATATTAAATTTACCAAGAACTTCTCACTAACCAAAGCCCTATGGTCCTTATGCAACCATGCAATCCAATATGGATGCGGGTGTCTCTTCCTCTCTAACTACAGTTTGGTAACCATTCCTTTTGAAACTAGGTTATTTGTGCCACTATTATCTATGATAATATTACAGACCTTACCTGCACATTTACACCTTGTATGAAATAAGCTCTTCCTCTAATCTAGATCTCTCTCCTCATTCAACAAGACTCTCCTTGTGATCAACACTTCTCCTCTTTCTGCTTCTTTAGAGTGCTCATAATCAACACCTTCATCAACAACCACAACTCGAGTATTAATTTTGAGCCTCTTATTTGTCCTCTCTTGATGTTGTGGACACTCGTATGCTCGATGTCCTTCTTCCCTACAATGGAAACAGGTTCCACAAAATCCTCATCTTCCAAACCCTCATCCAAAACTTCCTCTCTCTCTTTGGTAACCATTGTTCTGATCACGGGGGCGGTAAGAATTATCCCCAATTTGGTCTTGACTACTGTTGGCTTCTCCATTATTCTTTTGATACTCATTTTGTCCTCCATTTGTTATTCCACCAGTTCTTCCACCACGATGTCTTCCTCTTTGCTTGCTCTCAAACCTTCTATTAATCTTCTCTTAAACCCTTAAGGCAAACTGGTAAGCATCCTATATGGTGGTCATCCAGACCAAAATCAAATCCTCTTGAATACTTACCCTTAACCCATTAATATAATGAGCTACCTTCTCCTTTTTGGCCTCAGAATGGTCTATTCTGATTAAAATTTTATAAAAATCCTCTTTGTATTCATTGACAGAGTTACTTGACTACCTCAAACCTTGCATTTTCTTTAGTAGATCCAACTCGTAGTCATCTAGAATGAACTGCATCTTCAACTTCTCCACCATTCGCTTCCATTTTGTTATCCTTTATTTTTCTATTTTTTTTATGTCTAGCTGCACTCCCTTCCACCATATGATGACATGACCCTTCAGCTTGGTCTTAGCAAACTTGACCCTCTCTTGATCTTCAACCTTCTCATACTCAAAGTATTCTTTCAAAAAATTGATATAGTCAATCAACTCCTCTGGATCAACATTTCTAGAATACGTAGAAACCTCCATATTTGGTCTCTTTCCAATTTAATATATGGCTCTGTATAACTTGGCTTATGAAGGATCTACTACCTCTTCTTATTCCTTGAACTGGTCCTCTACTTCTTCAACTTCATCTTCACTGTCATCTTCTCTCATTGGCTCAAACCCTCTATGCAGCTTCTCTTGTAGAGCCTGAACTTACCTCTACGAAGCTCTAAAATCTTCTTCTAGTACCACATTTCTCCCACCACCATGGTTTCTTCATGGAGGTATTTTTCTCACTTTTATAACAAACCCTAACCATAGATCCTGGTGTAAACTACCTCACGTCTGACAATTTGTTTACACACTTAGGAACTCTTGCTCTTATACCACTTGAAGCAGAGTTGCATTAAACAAACACATACAATCCAGAAAAGATAGAGAAAATGCCAAATGAGCCAAAGCTTTCTTGCATTCTATTCCCCAAAGATAGAGCTTACAGAGACTAACTGATTACAAATTCGAAATTTCCCCCTTTTGACCCTGTTTTCTCCTTTCCCGCCTAAAACTGAGTTTGAAATTTGAAATTTTGGGGGCAACTTGCCGAGGTCATAACTTCGCGCTCGTTGACCCGATTGACTATTACAACATGTTTTCGGAAAGGGCACGAGATGAACTAAGCGAGGTAGTCCTTGGCTCTTTGCGCCAAGGCCTGCGTCTAGCTGAAAATCCTCAAATTCAACCTCTAAGACCTTCAAAAATCTCTTGCAAGTTAAACTAGTTTTACTAGTTTTACAAAATTAAACAATTACAATTTTTTTTGGGTGATGCAAGATCACTCTTACACCACTGGATGCTCCTGCATCAGACACCCAGGGTAATTTTGAGAAGTGACCTTCACTTCTCTATTGTTGGAAGAAAACCAAGGCGTTCAACCTCAGCCTTCGACAACCAAGATGAATCTTCAACAGGTCTGCCCTTCCACTTAACCAGATATTCTGCATACTGCTTATTTTTGGTACTTTTGCCGATGCGGGTATCCAGGATCTCTTCTATCTCTTCTATCTCTGGAGTAGATGTTGGAATATTCCACAATTCTGCTATTGGTCCCTCACCATTGTCTCCTTCATGGTATTCTGCCAAATCTGAAATGTTAAAAATAGGTGATATGTTAAGCCCACTTGGCAATTCCACTTCATATGCATTGCCTGAATCCCATTTTTCTATGATTCTGCATGGTCCAAACTTCTTCATTTTTAGCTTGTTATAGGTTTTAGTAGGAAACCTTTCTTTTCTCAGATGGACCATAACTTCATCTCCCACTTCAAATTCCTTAAACCGTCGCTTTTGGTCTGCCCTTGTCTTGTACTGAGTATTCATCTTAGTAATATGCTTCTTCACTTCTTCATGCAAGCTCTTCAGATGCTCTGCAAAGTCCTCAGCCTCAGCACTACACTTTTCCCCTGTATCCATCTTCCTCAACTCAGAAGCATTTCTTGGACTGCTCCCATATATGATCTGGAATGGAGATTTGTTAGTACTCCTATTGACAGAATTGTTGTATGCAAATTCTGCCTATGGCAAAACCAAATCCCATCCCTTGGGCTTATCTCCTACCAAGCATCTCAGTAGATTACCCAAACTTCTATTCACCACCTCTGTTTGTCCATCAGTCTATGGGTGGTATGCAGAACTGAATTTCAAGTCTGTCTTCAATTTCTTCCATAGGGTCCTCCAGAAATACCCAACAAACTTGGTATCCCTATCGAAAACAATACTCTTTGGTAGACCATGAAGTCGTACCACCTCTTTGAAAAACAACCCTGCAACATGAACTGCATCATTAGTTTTTTGGCAGGGAATAAAATGTGCCATCTTTGAGAATCTATCAACCACCACAAATATGGAGTCATTCCCCCTCTGTGTCCTTGGTAGGCCAAGAACAAAATCCATGTTGATGTCCTCCCATGGTCTCTCTGGTACAGGTAATGGCTGATACAATCCTGTGTTCTATCTCACACCCTTGGCCATCTGGCATACTCTGCAACCTTGTACAAATCTCTTCACATCTTGCTGCAACTATGGCCAATAATAGTTCTCACTAACGAGGGCAATGGTCTTATCTCGACCAAAGTGTCCAACCAACCCTCCACTGTGCTTCTCCTTGACCAGATTCTCCCTCATTGAACTCCTTGGAATGCATAATTGGTTTCCTCTGAACAACATTCCATCTTGGATTAGAAAATCCAACCACTTAGTCCTATCCAAAGTAACAGGTGCTAAGCAAGCCCTCCAAGCCTCTGCAAAATCAGGATCTTCAGGGTACAAACCCTTAAGTTCATCAAACCCTACAACTTCCACCTTCATTTCTATCAACAAACACTACCTTCTACTTAAGGCATCTGCAACTCTATTTGACTTTCCACTCCTGTGCTTCAACACAAAGGTATAACTCTGTAGAAACTCAACCCACTTCAAGTGCCTCTGATTTAGCTTCCCTTGGCTATTAATATACTGTAAGGCCTGATGATCAGTATATAGAACAAACTCTTTTGGCAATAAATAGTGCCTCCATTTCTTCAGAGCCTGAACTATAGCATAAAACTCTTGATCATATACAGAATATTTCTTCCTAGCATCATTAAGTTTCTCACTAAAATAGGCAACAGGTTTACCTTCTTGACTCAACACAACTCCTATGGCACTACCACTAGCATCACAATCTACCTGAAATACCTTATTAAAATCTGGAAGTGCTAAAATAGGTTGCTCTGTGACCTTCTTCTTCAACATATCAAAGCTCTTATCTGCTCCTAAGGTCCACTTAAATTCTTTCTTATCCCCTCTCATTGTTTCTATCAGGGGTGCACAAATACTGCTAAAATTTCTAATAAATTTTCTGTAAAAACTTGCTAGACCATGAAATGATCTTACCTCAGTTATGCTCCTTGGAGTAGGCCATTCAATGATAGCCCTCACCTTTTCTGGGTCCATTTTTAGACCTTCAACTGAGATGACAAATCCCAGATACACTAACTCCTTCTTCACAAAACTGCACTTCTTCAAATTAATCAACAATTGCTCCTCCCTCAACTTCTCAAAAACTCTTTTGATATGCATCAGGTGCTCTTCCAGAGTCTTGCTAAATATTAAAATGTCATCCAAATAGACAATGACAAATTTTCCTAAAAACTCCTTCAATACCTCATTCATCAACCGCATGAATGTGCTTGGTGCATTGGTTAGCCCAAATGGCATGACCAACCACTCATACAAACCCTCTCTGGTCTTGAAGGTTGTCTTCCACTCATCCCCTTCTCTGACATGAATCTGATGGTATCCACTCTTCAGGTCAATATTTGTGAAGTACTTGGCCCCACTCAAACAGTCCATAATGTCATCCATCCTTGGCAATGGAAATCTGTATTTGATGGTGATCTTGTTAATAGCTCGAGAGTCTGTACACATTCTCCACTCTCCATATTTCTTTGGTGCTAGTATTGTAGGTACTGCACATGGACTCAAGCTCTCCCGAATCAGTCCCTTTTTTAGCAACTCTTGGACTTGCCTGTTTAGCTCCTCACTTTCTATAGGAGTCATTCTATGGGCTGCCTTATTGGGCAAACTAGCTCTCGGTACCAAATCTATATGGTGACTGATCTTCCTCACTGGTGGCAAACCCTCAGGCACATTATCTGATATAATATCTAGAAATTCTTCTAACAGACCTGAGACTTCTACTGGGGTATCTTTGCATTCTTCTTCCCTAACTCTAGGAATTAATGCATAGCACATATGCTCATGCTTCAAACCATCCAAAAACCTTCTACCTTCAACTAAACAGATTTTGGCATTGCTACATACCTTTTCGTCCACCTCCTTCAGGGGCTTCAACTTATGGTGCACTCCATTCTTTGTCAGGGAGTAAGTGTTGGCATGCCCATCATGCATTGCACACCGATCAAACTGCCATGGCCTTCCCAACAACAAATGGCAAGCATCCATAGGTAGGATGTCACACAAGACCTCATCACGGTAATTCCCAATATTAAATTTTACCAAGCATTGCTCACTGACCAAAGCCCTATGGTCCTTCTGCAACCACGCAATCCGATATGGATGCGGGTGTCTCTTCCTCTCTAACTATAGTTTGGTAACCATTCCTTCTGAAACTAGGTTATCTGTGCTACCATTGTCTATGATAATATTATAGACCTTACCTGCACATTTACACCTTGTGCGAAATAAGCTCTTCCTCTGATCTGGATCTCTCTCCTCATTCAACAAGGCTCTCCTTGTGATCAACACTTCTCCTCTTTCTGCTTCTTCAGAGTGCTCAGATTCAACACCTTCATCAACAACCGCAACTCGGGCATTACCTTCGGGCCTCTTATTTGTCCTCTCTTGGTGTTGTGGACACTCGTATGCTCGATGTCCTTCTTCCCCATAGTGGAAACAGGTTCCACGAAATCCTCCTCTTCCAAACCCTCGTCCAGACCTTCCTCTTCCTCTCTGGTAACCATTGTTCTGATCACGGGGCGGTAAGCATTATCCCCCTTTTGGTCCTGACTACTATTGGCTTCTCCATTCTTCTTTTGATCTTCATTTCATCCTCCATTTGTTCTTCCACCAGTTCTTCCACCATGACCTCTTCCTCTTTGCTTGCTCTCAAACCTTCTGTTCAGCTTCTCTTCAACCCTCAAGGCAAACTGGTAAGCATCCTCTATGGTGGTCATCCTGACCAGACTTAACTCCTCTTGAATACTTGCTCTTAACCCATTAATATAATGGGCTACCTTCTCCTTGTTGGCCTCAGAATGGCCTATTTTGATTAAAATTTTATAAAACTCCTCTGTGTATTCTTTGACAGACTTACTTGACTGCCTCAAACCTTGCATTTTCTTTAGCAGATCCAACTCGTAGTCAACTGGAATGAACTGCCTCTTCAACTTCTCCACCATCCGCTCCCATTTTGTTATCCTTTCTTTTCCTCTTTTGTTTCTGTCTAGCTGCACTCCCTTCCACCATATGCTGGCATGACCCTTCAGCTTGGTCTTAGCAAACTTGACCCTCTCTGGATCTTCAACCTCCTCATACTCAAAGTATTCTTCCAAATCATTGATCCAGTCAATCAACTCCTCTGGATCAAGATTTCTAGAATACGTAGAAACCTCCATCTTTGGTCTCTTTCCAATCTGAGATATGGCTCTGTATAACCTGGCTTGTGCAGGATCTACTGCCTCTTCTTCTTCCTCGAACTGGTCCTCTTCTTCTTCAACTTCATCTTCACTGCCATCTTCTCTCCTTGGCTCAAACCCTCTACGTAGCTCCTCTTGTAGAGCCTGAACTTGCCTCTACAAAGCTCTGAAATCTTCTTTTGGCACCATATTTCTCCCACCACCATGGTTTCTTCATGGAGGCATTCTGCTCACTTCTCTCACAAACCCTAACCACAGATCCTGGTGTAAACTGCCTCACGTCCGACGATCTATTTACACACTCAGGAACTCCCGCTCTGATACCACTTGAAGCAGAGTTGCATTAAACAAACACATACAATCCAGAAAAGATAGAGAAAATGCCAAATGAGCCAAAGCTTTCTTGCATTCTATTCCCCAAAGATAGAGCTTATAGAGACTAACTCCTTACAAATTCGAAATTTCCCCCTTTTGACCCTGTTTTCTCCTTTCCCGCCTAAAACTATGAGTTTGAAATTTGAAATTTTGGGGGCAACTTGCCGAGGTCATAACTTCGCGCTCGTTGACCCGATTGACTATTACAACATGTTTTCGAAAAGGGCACGAGACGAACTAAGCGGGGCAGTCCTTGGCTCTTTGTGCCAAGGCTCGCATCTAGCTGAAAATCCTCAAATTCAACCTCTAAGACCTTCAAAAATCTCCTGCAAGTTAAACTAGTTTTACTAGTTTTACAAAATTAAACAATTACAATTTTTTTTTGGGTGATGCAAGATCACTCTTACACCACTGGATGCTCCTGCATCATTTGTACTCTTCTTTTATGCTTTCTTTATTCTGCTCCTTGTTTGTATCCTGTTCAAGCAAGTAGTTAGTATCTTCATAAAATGCTATCTTTGTTGAGAGAGCTTTAACTTCATGTTCCTCTGTAGGTTCTTCTAGTTCTTGAATTTCTTGAATTTTGTGAACTAAGTGCCCTTTTTATTTCCTTCTCGATATTGCAATTGAGGATAATTGTATTGATTCTGAGAAGGATATGAATGCTGAAATTGTTGTTGATGTGGACTATACTAATTCTGATATTATCTTTATTGGAATGGCCTATTTGGTTGGCTTCCATATTTTTTTTTATTTCCTTGATACTAATTTCTAGGATTGAATCTGCAGTAGTTGGTACTATGTCCTTTCTTCTTGTAAACTTGAAAATATATGTTATTCCATGGTCTTCGTCCTTTTGAGGATGAGGCAACATTTCCCTATGGATTATCTTTTGAAACTAATGCATTGTTAGTCATTTCATCTTTAACTATATTTTCCACCTCATATTCTTGAAGAATATTGACTAACTCATCAAAAGATGTATCTTTACTTAGGATTTGTAAAGATGTAACTAAGTGCTTGTAGTTGTCTGGAAGTGCTCTCAAGGTTACTTGAACAAGGAACTTATCTTCAACCTTTTCTCCTAAGGTTAATAATTTTACTTTTATATCTACTACTTTCCTTAGGAATAGTTCTATACTTTCACCACTATTCACTTTCAGAGAATGTAATTGAGTTTGAATATTTAAGATAGTGGCTTTATTCTTCCCTTCAAATATTTTGGCTAAGGTTTTCCATGCTTCTATAGATGTTCCTACTAAACTAATGTAGGGTTGTATTTCATCTATAATGGCAAAAGTTATTATCATTAATGCTTTTTCTTCATTTTCTTTAAACTTTTGAATCTCACTATCACCTGAAGTAGGTTTTTCTTTTGTTCCTTTGACTATTTCCCAAAGTTTTTCAACTATCAGAATTGCTCTTACTTTGTTTTTCCATGAAGAGTAATTTGGTCCTCTAAGTAATTGGGATTTAGTGAGAATGAATTTGTTCATTGTCATGATGATATTTGTAGACTACCTTATACCTCCTTAGTTTTAAGTATATGCTCAACCTTGCTAAGAACTTTTCAATTTTATAAGTTTTGTAAAATACCTTCTATCTAGCAAGTGTTTGAATGCACTATGAAACTTGATAGTATGCTTAGATTTCTTAGTTTAAGTTGAATTCCTTTTGACTCCCTAATTTTCAACTTTACTTTCTTGCCTTATGTCTCCCTATTGATTAGTAAGTAGAAAGCTAAAGATAAATAGTGATGCACCTTCAAGTTTTAATAAGGTTCTTTTCCTTCAAGACCTTTTAGTTGGATTAATGTCTCATAAATTAATGTAAGAGACTAATGTAAAATGCAATTTCCAACTTCTAAGCAATTAATGGTTTTGCTCCTTTAACCTTCACTTTTCAATGGTTTAATTTTTCTAAATTCCAAGAAACTAAAATTTGAAGTAGTATGCCTTATAACTCCCTAATTTGGAATTTTAGAAAGTAATAATATTTGCAAATTAATATTTCAATTTTTCCAATGTTGAAAACCTTATATCTCCTAAATTAATTATTTGCAAATATTGTAATGTTTAAATCTCAAGCAATTTATAATATCTTCTAGGATATACTCCCTTTGCTAAAATTGCTTTCTTACTCTCTAAGGTTGATATTTCAATGCATTAATAAATAACTTTCAACCTTGTATTAGGCACCTTATAACTCCCTAAACTTAGGAAAGCAAATATTAAATAATGTAAAGCTTTTACCTTCCTTGTAAAGTGTATTGTGCAAGTTGATTGGTCTATGGAGTGACTCTTTAATCCAAGCATGTATTTTTGGTCTCTTGTGTATGGCAGAGATCAATCAATGTTCATGGGCACCTTCTTCTCCTCCTTAATGGTACTTTGACTCCCTTATTTAATGCTTGATTGCATGCCTTCTATTATCTCTCCTACTCTCTGCACTCTCCTCCAAGTTGGGTGCTTAAATAGATTTGATGCTCCTTGAAACTCCAACCACGTGGTGCTTTGGGGATTACATTCTTGATGGGCGTTGGTTTAGATGCTTTCAATGCTCATATCTCCATTGAATGATGAGCTATGATGATTATACATTTCAACCTCCAAATGATGCTTTTCAATGCTCAAAAAATAGGCATTACTTTCTCTTTGAGTGCTTCTTTCTTGCACAGGCATTAAAGGAATATATGGGCACCTTGTTTGGATGTGCCAAGTGGCACAAGATGCCTTGGCTCTAAATTGCAAGTGGTACTCCAATTTCATGCATGTAAGACTCCCTTCAACATCTCTTATTCCTTGTATATTTCTTTCCAATGAATGCCCTTTGTGTCTTATCTTCAATACTTTCTTCCCAAGTGAATGGTGATGCTATGAGGTTGGCTCCAGCTATGGTGGTTCAAGGGTGCTACAATGGTGGTTCTATGGTGCTCCAAAGGTGGATTTAGGTGCTTATTTTTAGCTGGTAGTTCATCCAAGTTGTAGCTTGGGTAATGCACCTTTGTTTTCACCTTGTAACTTGCTTCTTTATGCTTGTAATGTGTTGTCCTTAGTGCTATCCTCTTTACATTGGTATGCAATGGATGATAGCCTCCTTACGTAGACCCTTTTGTGCTATCCTTTTTATGTAGATATAGCAATAGATGATGGTCTCCTTATGTAGACCTTGATGCTGTAGGTTAATGCTACTATAGGTGTTGGATTTGATGATGGATATGGTGTCTTTAGACACCTTGAAACTTGGCTAATGTGAGCCCTTTGTTGGCTCTCTTCCCTTGCTTGAAGTTTGCTCCTCTAATTTTCTGAAATGATCACTTTGTAGATGTGCTTTGTAAAGCTATTGTAGTGTCTTTGAGACACTCTAGCTTTATCCTCTTTTGCTACATAGGATAAGAAGATTATGGTGCAAGAATCTAATGCAAATAACTTTGCAATAGTTAGAATAGAATACCTTAAATTTGCACCTATATTTTGAGATATTTAAATCTCCTTTTGCAAGCTTTCTTTCTTCCTTGATGAGGTGACTACTTTGCACTACTCCTTGGTGGAAAGCGATGATTTGATGTTGTCTTCCTTGCTAGACAAATCTTTCCTTTGCTTGGTTAACTTATCAATAATAAATCCAAGCTCTTAATCATGCAACTTAACTTTGCACTAGTTTTTCAACCTTCACTTAAATACTTAGTGCACCTTTAATAACTAGTATAGTGCAATAGCAATTTCTCCTTATTGCTCCTGTAAATGAACTCTTAAAAGTAACTTGAAATATGCACTATAATCTATGCAACTATCACTTAAGGATAATGTCTTCTTTGCTTTAACTAGAAGGTAGGATGTTGATATTTTTCTTTCTTTCAAAATATATCTAACTCCTTTTGTGTGTAGGTTATAACCCTTGTAAAAACTATCTTCTACACTTCCTTGAAGACTTTAATATGCAACCTTCTCCTTGCAACTTTTAAACTCTAATATGGTGCTTAATGAAACTTAATAATGAACCAAATAAGTAATGTTCAACTAATGAACCTTTTTGCACCAAAGTTGCTTACCTTAATGACCTCTATAGATGATGGTTATCTTGGTGATTTGAATCACCTAATTTTTGCCTTGTAATGGATGAAATCATAGCTCTTCCTTGCTGTTCAAAATAACTCTTTAGCTCACCTATTTGCAACTTTGAAACCCTCTAACTTGCTGCCCTAAAACTATAGTTTGGTGGCTTTTCTCTTCCTTCAGAATGCACTCTGTAGATCTAAAGTTTCACAGCTAGTAATGTTGCCCGAATTGCTACCTTTTTGCAATCACTTTCTCCTTCAAAATGTTGTCCATGAATCTCATAAATTTGGTAGGAAACTCCTCCAAATCGCAACTAAGATTTGTCTCCTAGAGACCTTCAATTTTCTACTGTAAATTCAACAACCTCCTATCTCCGAAATGACCTTCAAGCCTTTAATGGCAATCCCCAAATCTCTCATATTTGGTGGCTTCTCTATCTCCTTTCTCCTTCAACCTCCTTGTCAAATTCTAGCTTCAATCTTGGCCTATCTAGTGGCCTTCTTCTCAAGATTCTAACTGTCTTGAGGTCTTCACTATTCTCCTCCAAAATTTGGCAAACTCCTTGCCAAATTCTTCTCCTTTTGGGCTTGTTGTCGAATGGCGACAATTGTCCCAAAAAATCCTTTATCAGGAACTTCTCCTTGCTGGTAAATTTCTCCAATGAGTTCTCCTAAACTCTTCTCCAATGGCCTTCTCTGAATCCTTCTCCTTATTTCTCCTCTTGAGACCTCTTCTCTAGTGTCTTTAACTTTGTAGCTTCTCCAATCTTCTATTGTGGAAGACTTCAATGAGATCTTTCTTGGATCTCTTGAATATATTGCTTTTGAAATATGGAATAGGAACTTTGCTAGTCCTTCTCTATCTTTAATCTTCCAAAATTGGAAGTTCTTCAATGGGACCTCTTGTGGGTCTCTTCAACTTCTTAGGTTGTTTTCTCTTTCTCATTTAACTTATAATTTGCAGTCTTCAATCTTCAATGGATATCACCAACCTCCAATCTTCTCCTGGAATCTTCTTTGGAGTCTCTTCTTCCTCTAATCTACAGTATGGCTCCTCTTGCCTTTCTCTCTTCTATAATCTATAGGTCTACAATCTGGTAATGGGATCTTTTGCTTAGGCCTCCAAATATTCAATATACAACTTGTTGCTTTAGCTACTAGATTGATTTCAAAGAAGATATTCTTCCTAGCTCTTTGTAGGAAGCTTTCCAACTTTCTTTGAATCTCATTTTCCTACAACAAAGTGTTAGAAACTAGAAAATGGTAAATCTCCAAATCTAGAGATTATGAATCTTCACTAGTTGATTTATCAATCTAGTGGAATCAATGTTGAGTCCTAGTCTTCACGAGTTTTTCTACAACTCTATGGAAAGACTCAAACCAAATGTATTTTTAAAAATTCTAAAAATGAGATTTCTGATCTCCTCTCAATCTCTCTTGTGGCTCTCCTTATTTCCTATCGATCTACCATAGCTTTGATACCACTGTTAGCTTTTGAGGATGTATATTAAAGGAAATGCAACCACAAGATGTGAAATAAGTAAGCTATGATAACTATATGATAATGACACTATAATATGCAGGAAAATAATGAGATAAACTTCTGCAATAACTCAGTAATATACCATTAATGAAATCTCACGAAAATAGTACAATGCAATATAATGGAGGACTTGAACACTCCAAAATTTTCAATGAAGAACTACATTGTACCTACTCACTACTCACTATAGTAACATTGTATCTCTCTTCCTATATCTATCACTCTCTCACACTCTACTCTTAAAGGCCTCTATATAGGAAGATATGTGCCTTGGCCTTTACTCTACCCATGACTCTTCATCTACCTTATCCTATGACTCATGTACATGTGGACTACATGCACATTTACATCATTACACATTCTAACACTTGTGCATTTATTACTTGCATGAAGTAACTACTCAAACTTTACTCTAAAGTAAACTCCTACTCTAGTTATGTACCCAAGGTGGTACATTAACATGTACCAAATAATGTAATATACTCTAACATAAAGATGAATGAAATTACACACATGCAAATAGAAGAAGAAAGATACTTGTTCCTCATAGAAGAGAAGAATTTCATAGGAGAGGAGATGAATATAAATAAATAAAATAAGTGCCAATTGAAAGAAGGTAAATAAGCACTATTCAAAAGGAAGAAAGTAGATAAGCAACATTTGAAATAATGAAGGAAGATAACCATCAGTTGAAAGGAAGAAATCATATAAGCACTAATTGAAATAAAGAACACAGATAAGTCCAAAAAGGCACCGACTTAGAAGAAAGCATAAAAATAATTGTTATACATCATTTGAACATCCGAACAATGAAGGAAATTTCTTGAAAGGCAAAAATGCTCTATACAAGAGGTGGAAGCAAAGGAAGGTTCCAAACTAGAAATGCTAGCTCGAAGCTTGTAGGAGAAAACTTGACGTGGTAAATACGTGATGACAATACCTAAAATATCTCTATGAGAAAACAATCATTTGCATCCCAATTTTCAAATGCACTAAAAAATAAACCATAATATTCAACTTAGAAATATGTCAAAATATACTAGAAAAACTTCTAAAGCACGCTAGAAATGCATAAATATAAAAAGAACATATGGATAAAGTACACATGGAGAAAAGAAAGGAAAAGGTAGTCTTTAACATATTCAAAAACAATTTAAAATACCACATTTAATAATGGGAAATTCATTGAGACAAATATATTATTTGTTCTTGTTACATATATTTGTAGGTAAAAAAGGAAAAGTGGATAAAATATTTTAAAAGGAAACAATGTTCCAAGGAATATCACATTGAAGAGTGGGAAATTCATTGAGACAAATATATTATTTGTTCTTGTTACATATATTTGTAGGTAAAAAAGGAAAAGTGGATAAAATATTTTAAAAGGAAATAATGTTCCAAGGAATGTTCTGTGGAGGAAGAAGTTTTCCCTCTACCTTTATTTTTTGCATGATGAGACAACTCTTTGTTTCAATTTTTGAAGTATCAAGTGAAATCCAAGTATAGTAATATTTATACTCATTAGAAAGAGTTTATTTGAATGTTTTTAAGTTTTCTTGATGGTTTGTTGTGCCTAAAATAGGTATCCTATGTACGTCAATACCATTCATTTATATTATACAATCATTCAAAGCATTCTAAACTAAAATGTGGTATGTAAGTAGGTGGAAGGGAGAAGTAATTCTCCTTATAATCCTACTCTAGCTTCAACACAAAGAAATCCAAAGAGCACTATGTTTGAGAAAATAAGTTTTAGGGGTAAAATTACCTTGTATAAAAAATATCACTATGAAGCAAACTTTTGTGATAGATTCAAATTTTCAAGGTGAAAAACCCCTAATAAATGTAAATGCCTTCAAAGCATCAAAAGTGTTTTAGTCCCTTCCAAGACCAATAAGAAGATACATAAAAAATAAAAAGAAATAATTAAAGGGATGAGGGAAGCGGTTACTGCCATAGCATCCCTAGAGTGATTGCTATTATGAGGGACAACTTCAATGGTGAATTTATCAAATAGAGACATAATATTTTGGATGAATTATTTATAAGGATGGAGTTTATCATCTTGGGTTTGGTAGACATTATTTATTTGGTTTCCCACGAGTTTTGAGTCTCCAAAAATAGATAGGACTTTGATATTTAGTTCTAGAGCTACGTGTAAGCCAAGGATTAAAGCCTTGTACTCTATTATGTTATTTGTGCAAGAAAACTGGAGATTAAATGATAAGGGAATTAATTATTTTTGTGAATATACCAATATGATGCCTACACATGTGCCACTCATGCAGTGAGCTCCATAAAATAATAGAGACCAAGATTTTGAATTATCATCTTCTATATTAAGATATTCAATTGGAAATTCTATGGTTAAGGGAAGAGTGGATTCAATGGGAGCGGTAGCGAGTTGGTCAGATATAACCTGTTCTTTGATGGAATTTTGACCAATAAAGGTCAAGTCAAATTTTTTTAAGGTGAGAACGCATTTTGTTGCTTATCCCGACAAGTAGGGTCTACTCATTAAATAACATAGTGGATCAAATTTTGTTATGATGAATGTTCTTTTAATAAGCATATAGTGATGCAATTTTTGTGTGGAGAACACAAAAAATAAGACAAATATTTTCTAAGGGTGTATAGTGAAGAACACAAGCTTATACTGAGAGGGGGGTGAATAGTATAAGACCACTTTTTACTTTTCTTTCCCAAATAGTATTATTCAATATAATCAATGGAAATATCAATAAAAATAACCAAAGCAATGCACAAATCATCACATATAATAGAGACACCAATTTAACGTGGTTCACCCAATGTGGGCTACTCCATGGAGAAAATCTTTCACTAATATTTTATCAATAAATCTCTTGGGAATCATTTCTCTATTACAATTTTTATGGACCTCTTTCCAAAGGAGACACCAATCCCTTAATCAAGTTCATGGATCTCTATCCATAGGAGAAATCCTTTCTCCTTAGCTCTAGCTGGTGATCTTCTAGAAGAACTGTTACCCCACTACTCTGGCTAATGGATATCTATCCATTAAAGACACATGTCCTCACTACCCTGGCTAATGGATATCTATCCACTGGAGACTGTCATCCTCTATACTCTATCACCTTCAAAGCTCTATCTCAAATCTACACTAAACATAGTCCTTCGGTTTAGCACAAATCTGCTCAATCTCTATCTCTGGTCTAGCACAAACGTATCCTCAAATCTACACCAAAATATATCCTATAATTTTTGCTAAACACAGTCCTTAGTTCTAGCACAAATCTATCCTCAATCTTTGTCCTTTGACCTACACTAAACATAGTCCTTTGATCTAGCACAAATCTATCCTCAATATCTTTCCTCTAACCTACACTAAACACAATCCTTCGATCTAGCACAAATCAGTCCTCAATATCTGTCTTAAAGCCTTAACACAAAGCTTGACTTAATCTCAAATCAACTCTGCTAGATCTGCCCCAAAAATTAACCCAAATTTTGAACCAATTAATCAATCAACTCTGCTCACAAGTCTACTCAAATACTTATCTCAAATATGCCTTGTAAGCTTCCACAAAATCTCACACTAATCTATCCACAAGTCCTCTCTAGAACTTGTCCAATATACTCTCAAGTCTTCACTAAGACTTACCTCAAATGTGCTCAACAAGTCCTCAATATAACTTGTCTCAATCTTCTCAATAATTCCTCACTAGAACTTATCCAATATCTGCTCTCAATCTATATTGTAAGCTTCCACAAAAGCTCACATAAATCTATCCACAAGTCTTCTCAAAGACTTATCTCAAATCTACTCAACAAGTCCACACTAGAACTTGTCCAATCTCATAGAAACATAAAGAGAATTGTTAGAGACTCAATATGCTTCTCACTCATCACAATGCTCAATTATTTTCAATCACTCTTTTAGAAACATACAAATAATTATTAGAGACTCAATATGCTTCACATTCACCTTAATACTCAATCACTTTCAATCACTCTTTTATAAACATACAGATAATTGTTAGAGACTCAATATGCTTCACATTTACCTCAATGCTCAATCACTTTCACTCACTCTTTTATAAACATATAGAAAATTGTTAGAGAATCAATATGCTTCACACTCACAAACTCTTAATCACTTTAAATCTCTCTTCTATCACAAAAACATATAGAAAATTGTTAGAGACTCAATATGTTTCACAATCATCAACACCCAACCTCTTTCTCAAATCAATTTATAATATAGAACAATTTCTTTCATATAACTTGAGCTATCACTTCACACACTTGACTAGGCTCAACCAACTCTACTCAACGAATCACTCAATGAAATAATCCTTGCTCACAATCCTAGTCCAAACATATGAACACTCACTCAAATATTTTTCCAATAATTCTTATAAACCAATATCACATAACAATGATACTCATGTTCTTTACAAACCCTTGTTCAAGTTCTTCACTCAATTACTCACTTCAAAAACAATTATAAAACAACCTTCACATAACAATGATACTCATATTTTTTGCAAACCCTAGTTCAAGTTCTTCATTGAATTACTCACTTAAACAACAATGCTTATAAAACAAGATGCATAGCATTCACTTCACAATAGCTCAACAACTCAATAAGGAAACTTAATCAAGTCCTTTTCACTCCAAAGTTGTTTTCTAAAAAACCAACCAATCAACTCAACCAAGGAAGAATGTACCCATACCTTTTATTTGATGTAGAATTAGACCACATAAATATGCCACAATCATAAACACTTATTTTCCAAGTACAAAGAGTTAGATGACAAGAATTATCACTCTAACACTTTTCACAATTTACCTTAATTACAAAGATAAATTAATTCTCAAATACACCTTATTGCTCCATCTCAATAATAACTTTCAAATCATAAATTTCATCAAAATCCCCTATAAAAATATAACTCAACTTCTACTTATAACTCCCTACTCAATATTGCATTTAATTTAAATAACTCTCTTTATAACTTAATGCAATAAATCAATTTCCATTTTCTTAAGGTAAAAATAATAATTACCCTAGCCAAATTAACCTTTCACCACTTAGGTGAAAATCATAAATTACTTACACCTTATACCTCCAACAACCTTAGAATTTGCAATAATAAAAATTAAAGTAAACCTTTATTACCCACTCTACAATCGGTGGGATTCAAACTTGCACCAAATTCTTCAGCAGCACCTTGGCCGCTGCTTCCACGTCATGTGAGCCATGCGCTCACCTTCCTACTCTAAATCACAATGTGCACTTTATCCTCTTTACTATCCCCTAGAGCCTTTGGCTCTTCCTCCAACACGATGCCTACTCCACACGCACTTCGGAGGAACCTTTCATTGGATTTCGCACGAGATATTTCTCACCTAATATTATAGATATTTTTTGAATGCCAAACATAAGGTTTGGCTTAAGGTATAAATACCTTTGCCCTTGATTTCATGCACGTCGACGGAGATGAATTAGTTAGGGGTCGGTGTTAATGTTTTGGTTTCAAATATTTAATTTATAATTTATTTAAAGTCCTTAGAATTTAAATATTATAAATTAATATTTAAATATTTTGGTTTTATTAAGGATTAAACCCTCCTTAGGTTTTAAGAAAAGCCTTTTACTTTATCCATTATGGTTTTTAATAAAACCTTTTATTTTGACCACTATGGTTTTTAATAAAAACCTTTTATTTTGTCCAACCATGGTTTTAATAAAAAAAAATTATTTTGTCTAACCATGGTTTTAATAAAAATATTCTATTTATGCTTTACATAATATTAAAAATAAATATTATGAAGCTCTTTTGCCATCAACCTTTTGCATTGCTCCTTTTGACCTTTTGACATCAACGGTAGCTCATTCCTTGACATCAATGACAACTTCATTCCTTGATATCAATGACAACTTCATGGACTCAAAATTTCCAACAATCTCCTCCTTTGTCATTGATGGTAACCCAATTTTGTTTTACCAAACACTTGACCTTTTTCTTGTTCTGCTTCCCCTAGGACATTGATCCCCCTGTGTCAATGCTCTCTCCTTAAACCAAATATCTCCCCCTTAATCGAATCTCTCCCCCTTTGATGTCAATGGCAAAGGGTCACCTTTGGGGCTTGGGTCTAAGAATGAGTCTCTTAGCTTAGTCCCTCCCCCACCTCCTCTTGAGGTGGTTAATTCTAGGATGGGAGTATTTCTACTCCTATCAAACACTAGTATTTATATTTATCCTCTTTCCTTCTCATCCGATCCTTATGATTTATTTGATTTTTATTGTTTCTATCCCTATCCATATCCATATTCCTATTTCTGTTCATATCCATGTTCTTGTTCCTATTCCTATTCCTGTCCATGTCCATATTCCTGTTCCTATTCCTTTTCATGCTTGATTCTGGAATGTCTGCTCTACACCACTTTGTTGTGTCCATCATTATTACATTTATAACCCTTAATGATATTATTCCTTGGAGGTTCAAATGTCTTGGGATTTCTCCTGGTGAATCCATATTCTTTTATGTCATGAACACTGCAATTCATTGCTTTGTGATCAAATTGATTACATGAGTAGCAATACCCATGGAAAAGCTACCTGTTTCTGAAGTTCCCATTTTCTTATCTTTCATGTGTCCTGCACTATGAAGCCTTGTGCCTAAATTTGTGACATGATAGGCATCATCCATTGAAGAAACCTTGCCTTGACCCCACTGATCTCTTAATCTCTTCTTCCCTGTGTTGTTTTCTATTCCATATGTTTCTCATTTTTGCATTTTTCCTTTCCTTGTTGAACTTTCTATTTTAATGCTTATCCTTATAAGTCTCACTCTTTCTTTCACTCTCTTAGTTTGAAGCTTCTTCTTCTTTGGTACTTGAGCTTGACTCTCCTTTTTTTGCTTCTTGTTTCCCTTGTTCTTCTTCAAAACTAAGTCTTGTTTTGGTGATTGATGATCTTTGTGCATTGAATTTTTCTCAAACTTGTGTAGTTTGTCCTTAGAGCCTTTTACTTCCATCCTTAGTGAAACTATCTCATGTTCTATTTTTTCACACTCTATATATTTTTTCCTTAATTATTTAGTCATATCTTCTTCTATTTTCCTTGATTCTTCAACCTTGATTTTGAATTTATTAAGCTCTTGTAAAATTTTTGCTTTTGCTTTCTCATATTCTTGAACTTGAACCATTAATCCTGAGTTCTCCCTTTTTAATTCTTCAAGATCAACAATGATTCTTTCACATTCTAGCTCTTTTACCTTTGACTTCTCGACCATACATTTTTCAACTCTTCTTGTCTTTTTGATGCAAGAGCATCCGACGACAGCAAGGCAATCTTGCATCAGCCAAATTTTTCTAAGTGTTTCCAATTTTTTTTTTGTTTCTAAGTGTTTAGCAGGAACAAGGCAGAAGTTGGAGGGTCACAAAATCATGACGTAGGAGGAAAGCAAAGGGCGAAAGGCATAATAGACATGAAATCATGATGAAAAAAGAAAAGCAAGGCAAATGCGGCAGTCTGTCGCGATATCACGATGTCGCGATATCGCGACACCAAAAAAAAGAACCAAGGCAAAGGCAGGAGTCTATCGCGATATCGCGACGTCGCGATATCACGACACCAAAAAAAAAGAACCAAGGCAAATGCGGGAGTCTATCACGATATCACGACAACAAAAAAATAACCAAGGCAAAGGTAGGGGTCTGTCACGATATCGTGATGTTGCGATATTGTGACAATCAATAGGAAACTAAGGCAAAGTCAGAAGTCTGTCATGATGTCGCGACCAGAAGAAGATGATTAAGAATTGGACACGCGAACAGCCATGCGCATGAAAAAAGAGGCAACAGTCATAGGTGGACATTCTGACAATGCGACAGTTGTAGGTCAAGGTCGCTTTAATGCTTGTTTTCATGGTGGATCGGGGTAGTTGCCAATTACGAAAGTAAAATTGAAGACTCAACGAGGGAAGTCGATTTTGCAGGTTTTGTTTAATTTATTCGTGCAGGTGGGTCATTAATGGCCTAGAGGGTCAAGACCTTGATAAAAACTTGGTTTTTATAATAGATCCTTGGGGGGTGGATTGGAGAACACACGCATAAGTGTAGAAGTTGAAAGCTAAGTTGAGCGCTAGCTATTGTAAAGCCTACGAACTATGTATTTTTTAGATTAATGCAAGAGATTTTTTTGAATTGCGTGAGTGTTGTGATTTTTTTTGGTCCCCCATCAGTGGTATCAGAGCCAAAAGTTCTTGAGTGTGTAACAAATCACCGAACGTGAGGCAGTTACACCAGGATCTATGGAAAGGCTCATGATAAAGTGAGTAGAATGCCTCCGAGAAGAAACCCCGTTGGTGGGAGAGGCATGGCGACAGCAGCAGATGTTTGAGTTTTGCAGAGGCAAATACAAGCCCTGCAAGAAGAGATGCGTAGAGGATCGAGGCCAAGAAGAGATGCAGACAGTGAAGACGAAGTAGATGAAGAAGAAAACCAGTTTGAAGAAGAAGAAGTTGTAGATACGACACAAGCCAGACTGTACAAAGCCATATCCCAGATTGGGAAGAGGCCAAAGATGGAGGTTTCCACGTATTTCGAGAACCTGGATCCAAAGGAATTGATCGACTGGATCAATGATCTAGAAGAATACTTCGAGTATGAAGAAGTTGAAGATCTTGAGAGGGTCAGATTTGCCAAGACCAAGTTGAAGGGTCATGCCAGCATATGGTGGAAGGGAGTGCAGCTGGAGCGGAACAGAAGAGGAAAAGAAAGAATAACAAGATGGGATAGAATGGTGGAAAAGCTGAAAAGATAGTTTATTCTGGTAGATTATGAATTGGATCTGTTGAGGAAAATGCAGAGTTTGAGATAGATGAACAAAACTGTCCAAGAATACACAGAGGAGTTTTATAATATCTCCATCAGAACTGGCCATTTAGAAGCAAGCAAGGAGAATGTGGCCCGTTATATCAATGGGTTGAGACCCAGTATCCAGGAAGAGTTGAGCCTAGTTTGGGTGAGCACCATTGAAGATGCTTACCAGTTTGCTCTGAAGGTTGAAAAGAAACTAAACAAAAGGTTTGAGAGCAAGCAGAGAGGAAGATGGCATAGAGGAAATACTGGTGGAGGAAAAGATGAAGGAAAAGAGGAGAAGAAGGAAGAAGATAGCAGCAGCCAAGAGCAGAAGGCAGGTGATGATTACAAACCCCAAGTTTAGAACAATGGCTACCCAAGAGGAAGAGGTAGAACTAGACATGGGTATGGAAGAGGAGTGTTTTGTGGAACCTGTTTCCACTGCGAATAAGAGGGACATCGGGCATATGAGTGCCCCCAACACCCTAAGAGGGTGAACAAGAGACCTGTGGGTCCTGCCAGAGCTGTTGTGGTAGAGGAAGATGTCGAATCAGAACATTCTAAGGAGGTAGAGAGAGAAGTCATGGTCGCAAGGAGGGCCATGCTAATTGAGGAAGACAAAATAGAGTAGAGGAGAAGCCTGTTCCACACAAGGTGCAAAATTTTAGGTAAATTCTGTAATGTTATTATAGACAATGGAAGTACTGATAACTTAGTCTCCAAGGAAATGGTCACTAAGTTGCAGCTAGAAAGGAGGAGACACCCGCATCCATACCGGATTGCGTGGTTGCGGAAGGACCACAGAGCATGGGTCTATGAACAGTGCTTAGTCATGTTCAATATTGGGAACTACCAGGACGAGGTCCTGTGTGATGTTTTCCCCATGGATGCTTGCCATTTGCTGTTAGGAAGGCCATGGCAGTTTGATCGAAGTGTAGTGCATGATGGTCATGCAAATACATACTCCTTGATGAAAGATGGAGTATGCCACAATTTAAAGCCATTACAGGCAGTGGACGAGAAGGTGTGCAGCAGTGCCAAAATTTGTCTGGTAGAAGGCAAATTTTTTTTTTGCCAGGAGACAAGTTTTAAACAGGCTACAGAGGCAGGTGCATGTTTGAAGATGTTACAAAAGATGCGGTCCTAATAGAAAAATGAAGGTCACTTCCCCATTTACCCCGGGTGTCTGATGCAGGAGCATCCGACGACAGCAAGGCAATATTGCATCGGCCAAATTTTTCTAAGTGTTTCCAATTTTTTTTTTGTTTTTAAGTGTTTAGCAGGAACAAGGCAGAAGTTGGAGGGTCGCGATGTCGTGATATCATGACATAGGATGAAAGCAAAAGGCAGAAGGCAAAATAGTCATGAAATCATGACGCAAAAAGAAAAGCAAGGCAAAGGTGTCAGTCTATCACGATATCATGACACCAAAAAAAAGAACCAAGGCAAAGGCGAGAGTCTGTCGCGATATCGCAACACCAAAAAAAAGAACTAAGGCAAAGGCAAGATTCTGTCGTGATATCGCGAAAAAAAAAAAAGAACCAAGGCAAAGTCGGGGGTCTGTCATGATATCGCGACGTCGCGATATCATGATGTCGTGATATCGTGACAATCAATAGGAAACTAAGGCAAAGGCAGAAGTCTGTCGCGATATCGCGACATGTTGCGATATCATGACATGTCGCGATGTCATGACCAGAATAAGGTGATTAAGAATTGGACACATGGATGGCCATGCACACAAAAAAAGAGGCAACAGTCACAAGTGTACATTCTAACAATGCGACAGTTGCAGGTCAAGGTTGCTTTAATGCTTGTTTTCATGGCGGATCGGGGTAGTTGCCAATTACGGAAGGAAAATTGAAGACTCGATGGGGGAAGCCAATTTTGTAGGTTTTGTTTAATTTATTCATGTAGGTGGGTCATTAATGGCCTAGAGGGTCGAGACCTCGATAAAAACTTGGTGTTTGTAATAGATCCGAGGGGGTGGATTGGAGAACGCACGTAGAAGTGTAGAAGTTGAAAGCTAAGCCGAGCGCTAGCTGTTGTAAAGCCTACGGGCTATGTATTTTTTAGATTAATGCAAGAGATTTTTTGGAATTGCATGAGTGTGAACGTGTGATTTTTTTTGGTCCCCCATCACTTTTCAACCTTATCTTTCAAGTTAGAGAGATCTTGTAGAAGCTTTGTTTTACATTTCTCATCCTCTTGTATTTGAGCCTTTAATTCTAAGTTCTCCTTTTTCAACTTAAGAAGTTCATTAAGAGTATCTTCCTCCTCTTTTTCTAATTTTTTTTCTTTTATTTGGTCTTCAATAGGAGTATTTTATTCTATTACTAAAAGTAGAGTTTCTTCTTCATACTTGTTTTGACTGTCCTTGTTATCCATTTCTGAATAAATCTCTAGGACTTCAATTCTAAGAGTATCATCTTCATATTCACCGCTACTAAATCCATTTCAATAACCTGTATCATGATCGAGTTGACCACAAAAAAAATATTCTTAACCTTCTTGTAAGCAATGAGCTATAAGGTGAATTGTCTTCCTACATCTGGTACAAAACTTTATCAATCTGGTTATCTCTCCATTGCTTGATTCATCTCTTGAATCTATTTTCATTTTTCATCCCAAAACAACAATATCAAATTCATCTCCCTTTTCTTTTATGACCATGTGTTTTCTTTTCTTCTTGTATCTCATGGTTTTGTTTTTACCTTTCTTTTCCATTTGTATTCTTGTAAGATCTTCTTTCAAGTTGTTAAACCCTTTCCGAAGGAACCAGCTCTGATACCAATTGAAGAACACAATATTATATTTGGGGGTGACAGTATAAGATCACTTTTTACTTTTCTTTTCCAAATAGTATTATACAATATAATCAATGACAATATCAATAAAAATAACCAAAGCAATGCACAAATCATCATACACAATAGAGACACAAATTTAATGTGGTTCACCCAGTGTGGGATACTCCACGGAGAAAATATTTCACTAATATTTTCTCAATAAATTTCTTTGGAATACTTTCCCTATTACGATATTTATGGATCTCTTTTTATAGGAAACACCAATACCCCAATCAATTTTGTGGATATTTATCCATAGGAGAACTCCTTTCTCCTTAGCTCTGATTGGTGATCTTCTAGAAGAATTGTTGCCCCACTACTCTGGGTAATGGATATCTATCCAATGAAGACACCTGTCCTCACTACCCTAGCTAATGGATCACTATCCATTGGAGACTGTCATCCTCTATATTCTATCACCTTCAAAGCTCTGTCTCAAATCTACACTAAACATAGTCCTTTAGTTTAGCACAAATCTACTCAATCTCTATCTCTGCTCTAGTACAAACATGTCCTCAAATCTACACCAAACTCTATCCTCTAGTATGCACTAAACACATTTCTTTGTTCTAGCACAAATCTATCCTCAATATATGCCCTCTGACCTATAGTAAACATAGTCCTTAGGTATAGCACAAATATATCCTCAATCTCTATCCTCTAACCTACACTATACATAGTCCTTTAGTCTAGCACAAATGTATCCTCAATCTCTATCTTCAAGCCTTAACACAAATCTTGACTTAATCTTAAATCAACTCTACTAGATCTGCCCTAAACCTTAACCCAAGGTTTGAACAAATCAATCAATCAACTCTGCTCACAAGTCTACTCAAAGACTTATATCAAATATGCCTTGTAATCTTCCACCAAATCTCACACTAATTTATCCACAAGTCCTCTCTATAACTTGTCCAATATACTCTCAAGTCTTCACTAAGACTTACCTCAAATGTGCTCAACAATTCCTAAGTATAACTTGTCTCAATCTTCTTAATAATTCCTCACTAGAACTTATCCAATATCTGCTCTCAATCTGTATTGTAAGCTTCCACAAAAGCTCACATAAATCTATCCACAAGTCTTCTCAAAGACTTATCTAAAATCTACTCAACAATTCCACACTAGAACTTGTCCAATCTCATAGAAACATAAAGAGAATTGTTAGAGACTCAATATGCTTCTCACTCATCACAATGCTCAATTATTTTCAATCACTCTTTTAGAAACATACAAATAATTATTAGAGACTCAATATGCTTCACATTCACCTTAATACTCAATCACTTTCAATCACTCTTTTATAAACATACAGATAATTGTTAGAGACTCAATATGCTTCACATTCACCTCAATGCTCAATCACTTTCACTCACTCTTTTAGAAACATATAGAGAATTGTTAGAGACTCAATATGCTTCACACTCACAAAATCTCAATCACTTTCAATCCCTCTTCTATCATAGAAACATATAGAGACTTGTTAGATACTCAATATATTTCACACTCATCAACACTCAACCTCTTTCTCAAATCAATTTAGAATATAGAACAATTTGTTTCATATAACTTGAGCTATTACTTTACACACTTGACTAGGCTCAACCAACTCTACTCAACCAATTACTTAATGAAATAATACTTGCTCACAATCCTAGTCCAAACATATGAAAACCCACTCAAATATATCTCCAACAATGCTTATCAACCAATCTCACATAACAATGATACTCAAGTTCTTTCCAAACCCTAGTTCAAGTTCTTAACTCAATTACTCGCTTCAACAACAATGCTTATAAAACAATATTCACATAACAATGATACTCATGTTCTTTGCAAATCCTAGTTCAAGTTCTTCACTCAATTACTCACTTAAACAACAATTCTTATAAAACAAGATGCATAGCATTCACTTCATAATAACTCAACAACTCAATAAAGAAACTTAATCAAGTCCTTTTCACTCCTAAGTTGTTTTCCAGAAAACCAACCAAGGAAGAATATACCCATACCTTTTATTTGATGTAGAAGTAGACCACACAAATTTGCCACAATCATAAACACTTCTTTTCCAAGTACAAAGAGTTAGATGACAAGAATTATCACTCCTACACTTTTTACAATTTATCTTAATCACAAAGTTAAATTAAATCTCAAATACACCTTATTGCTAATCTCAATAATAACATTCAATATCATAAATTTCATCAAAATCCCCTATAAAAATATAACTCAACTTCTACTTATAACTCCCTACTCAATATTGCATTTAATTTAAATAACTCTCTTTATAACTTAATGCAATAAATCAATTTCCATTTTCCTAAGGTAAAAATAATAATTACCCTAGCAAATTAACCTTTCACCACTTAGGTGAAAATCGAAAACTACTTACACCTTATACCTCTAGCAACCTTAGCATTTGCAATAATAAAAATTAAAATAAACCCTTTATTACTTGCTCTGCAATTGGTGGGTTTAGAACTTGCACCAAATGCTTCAACAGTGCCTTGGACGCAGCTTCCACACTGTGTGAGCCACGCACTCACCTTGCTACTCTAAAGTGCAATGTGTGATTTATCCTCTTCACTCTCCCCTAGAGCCTTTGGCTCTTCTTCCAACACGATGCCTGCTCCACATGCACTTCGAAGGTGCCTTTCGTTCAATTTCGCACGAGTTATTTCTCACCAAATATCGTGATTTTTTTTCAAATTCCAAACATAAGGTTTGTCTTAAGGTATAAATACCTTTGCCCTTAATTTCATGCATGTAAAGAGGGATGAATTTGTTAGGGATCGGCACTAATGTTTTGGCTTCAAATATTTAATTTATAATTATTTAAATTCATTAGAATTTAAATATTATAAATTAATATTTAAATCTTTTGGTTTTATTAAGGATTAAAGCCTCCTTTGGTTTTAATAAAAACCTTTTACTTTACCCATTATGGTTTTTAATAAAACCTTTTATTTTACCCACTATGGTTTTTAATATAAAACATTTTATTTTGTCCAACCATGGTTTTAATAAAAAACTTTTATTTTTTCTAACTATGGTTTTAATAAAAACCTTTTATGCTTTACATAATATTAAAAATAAATATTATGAAGCTCTTTTGCCATCAACCTTTTGTATTGCTCTTTTTGACCTTTTGACATCAATGGTAGCTCATTCCTTGACATCAATGACAAATTCATTCCTTGAAATCAATGAAAACTTTATGGACTCAAAATGTCCAACATATAGCGAGTTTCATAACTCACCAAAGTCCTACTAATGTAGTAAATTGCTCGCTCTTTCTTTTCCTCATCATGTTGGGTAAGCATTGCTCCAAATGCAAGCTCCGGTTTAGGAGGGACAAGCATAAGTGGTGTAAGTAAATAGTTTTTAAGAGCTTAAAAAGATTCTTGATATTCAACATCTTAATTGAAAGGGGTACCTTTCTTAAGGAGCTTAAGAAAATGTTGACATTTATCTGCTAGTTTGTCAATGAAGGGATGAATGTACTAAATTTTACCTTGCAAACTACGAAGCTCAATCATATTCTTGGATGGTGGTATATTTATAATAAAATTTGTCTTAATTGGATCTATCTCTATTCCTCGCATGGAAACGATAAACCCTAATACCTTTATAGATTTAACCCTAAAAACACACTTGTTTGGATTTATACGGACCTTGTACGCATGGAGTCTATCAAATAATCATCGAAGATCATAAATATGATCTTCCTCATTATGGAACGTGTGATAATATCATCAATGTAATCATGTAATATGTCATACATCATATCATGAAGCACATAGGTCATTGCTCTTTGATACGTTGCACCTACGTTCTTTAGATCAAAGGGCATTACTTTCCAAGATAAATTTCCCCATGGTGTGATAAAAGTGATTTTAGATTGGTCTTCTGGTGCTATACGGATTTGGTTATATCCAGAAAAACCATCCATAAGGGATAACATCCCACTCCCTACCATAAAATAAATAATTGCTCCATATGGGAGAGGGAAAAATCATCTTTAGGACATGCAATATTGATGTCCCTAAAATTAGTACATACCCTAATTTATTAGCCTCTTTTTTGGATACTATAACGATGTTCAATATCCAATCAGAATAATCAATGGATTTGATGAAATCAACATCTAAGAGCATTTGTAGTTCTTGTTTGACCAATAGGCCTATTTTAGGATGCATTTTTCTAAGATTTTGTTTCACAGGCTTATCATCAGGACGAACCACTAAATGATGCATGACTACGGATGGGTCTAGGCTAGACATATCTACATATATCCATGCAAATATATCAGGGTATTCCATAAGGATTTTCATATATTTACCTTGTTCTTATTTACTCAAAGTAGCTCCTATTTTAAATATATGAGGGTTGGCTTCAAGGCCATTATTGATTTTCAAAATATCCTCCATCACAATGTGTAAATCCATTTTGAAATTGGAAGGAGCGGGCGAGGTACCCATTTCTTGAAGTTCTACTAAGGATAAATTTCCTAATTCATCCCGTGTAGATGACATTTGAATGTGTGTTATGCATGGGATGGACCCATTGAAGAAGAATCCATTTCACATGATCTCATAATGTGGGATGTCATAAAAGATGTCTTCTTCCACACATTCATCTAGAGTAGCAATTATTTCAGGATGAACTACCAAAATCATATTACAGTAATTATTGGAGGAAATGAGGGGTCCTTAACCTCTTTTGACCATTTTAAGACATTGATTTTCTAAATATTCGCTATACATGATCAGATGATTATCATCATCGAAGAGAAAAGGTTGGCATTTTGTGGGAATGTAACCAATACCACATTACACAGGCCACTCTTCAGCATCAAGAGATTCACATATGCCATTTTCCAAGTGACCTAAATATTTACCCTTGTATCCCTTGTCACACATGATTTGCTTGGAAATTGTATACCTATCTAAAAAATAACAATGGGAAAAACTATTTTCATCAAAGATCAATCTCATTCTACTAATTATAATCTCATTGTAGGCAGGAAAATACACATCCCAAAAGGAAGAAGCAATAATAAAGTTGGATTTGCACAATTTTAAGTAAAATGTACAATTTGGTGAAATTGTACAATTGGCAAGTAAAATGTACAATTTGGTATAAATTGTACAAGTGGAAAGTAAAACGTACAATTGGGTGAAATTGTACAAATTAGAAAATAAATTAAAAATAAATGTAAAATGCATGTGAAATAAAATTAAATGAAATATAAAGACATGCAAATGAAATGTAATTTGATTAAAATTAAATTAAACCTTAGTAAACATTAAATTATTTTTCTTAATGTGAGTTATGAGCAATTAAAATTAATGAACTATTCCAGGCAATTGCTTTAGAACAGCCTAGATAGCCATTATAAGCCCCTCATTCAAATTTTTGTGTTGTTGGTTGGTTGGTTGTGGTTTAGTGATTATGGTTGTTGTTGGATGCAATTTGTATTGTTATTCATGGGTTATCCATGGAATGAGAAGCATAATTTAATGCTGCAGTTTTTGTTGTTGTGTGCAATGTTGTAACATACACTACTTGTGTACAATACCCAAAATAATATAAATATTTATTTAAGTCAGATTTGTGCATGCATGTGTGGGAATCCAAGTGCAATATCAATAATTATATTGTGTGTGGAGTTTTATTGATATTGCAGGTATTGTTGATTCTAGATCTGTGGCAGAAGTGCATTTTTTGGAAACGTACAACCATCCATGTGCCATTGTGTGAAATAGATAAATAAAGAGAAAATAGGATTAATGGTTGTTACCCATTATTGGCAATAATATTTTTGTAATTAATATGCAAATGGGTATTTTTTTAGAATCAAGTTATTTGTCATAACGAGGGTTTTAACCAAACCGTACAAGCAGCCTACCAAATCATACAAGGGGTTTGCAAATTTGTATATTTGATGAGTTTTGGCCTAAAATTGCATTTTTAAGAATTCTGGAAGTAGATCAATAATTTTACAGGTGAATAATTGCAAAGTGATTGGGATTTGAGCAATTCCAAGATTCTTGGAGAAAATGTACAAGTGCATAGTTGTAACCGTACAACTATACATTTTAGGAAATGTTCAGTTGTAAATCATACAACTGTATGGATTGGACAAAATTGAGTTCAAATTATTGTGATTTATCTTAAAATTTCTCATCACATCCCCTATGGGAATACTGCACTCCACTTGTGCTACACTCATCTATGGAATATCCCATATAAATGAAGGTACAATTACCAATATGATATATATTTCCCTTCTTATGGGATAGTCTTGTTGTACGTGGAGATGGCGGTAGCAAAGACAAAATAAGGGAATATTGTATAGTAAAATTGGCATGTTCAGATGGGGCTAGTATGGTGGATAAACCAGTTAACATCCCATTTTTGAGAGTATATGATGTAGAAGGATCATTGGTATGAAAAGGTGGAGGTGTGTGGATGAATTTGGTTGATTAGACATGGCTAGAGATGAATTAGAAGAAGTAGGTGTTAATGATGATAAACTAGGGCAAAAGGGCACATCAATAGGCTTAGTAATAGCACATATCACACATTGATGTAAGGTATAAGGGATTTCCCTCATTACATTAATACAATGAGGTCCTAGAAGTATATTGTACAATGTTGGGCATGGTACAACTTAAATAGAGGTATTTAAAGTTTTAGGGCCAACCTGTAGTGGTATGGATATCACACCACATGCATCCTAAGTTTCATCATTGAAGGCTTTAATGATCATATCATTTGTTCTTAATTCCTTATTTTTGAATCCAAATATTTTAAAAAAGTCGTAGGTGCAAAAGTTAAAATATGATCCACTGTCTACCAATACCCTCTTAACACAAACATCCTCAATTAATGTTGTTATGTAAAGAGGATTATCTCTGTGTAGACTTTGAGGAGGAATGTCCTTATCATGAAAATCAATGTAATCAACTCTGTGAGAGGCTAAAACATTAACCACAGTAGTTGGTTATATATATTGAGGCACCATCATCTGACTTAAGATATTCATCAATTCTTTCCTATGAACAGGGGAGGATCGAAGAAGTTCCAAAAGTGGGATTCTAGTTATTGTACTAGCTAGTTGTTCATTAATATCGAAATGTGTTATTTATTGAGGACTGACTAGATTATTAATTTTATGAGGTATCTTCAAGATTAAGGGTGGTTGTATGGTTTCACTTGGTTGAGTAATAAATGATCGAGGTTGAAATGTTTGGGCTTGATCCTGTTGTCTAGTTATGGCCCCAACCATACCCACTTTATTGTTTTGTTGTAGGTGAGGATAAGCAACAGGTGAATAAATTGAGATACATTGGATAGGATGAGATCTATGAGTGGCTACTTATTCTAGGGGGAGCAATTGATGTGAATATGGATGAGTTGTTAGCCCTCTTGGAAAAGGTTCTTCAGGAACTAACAAGTCTGTAATGGGTGTTATCAGTTCTAATTCATCCTCTAAACTATTAGAATGAATGGAACTAATATCTATTTCAGACTCTAATTCACTTTTGGAATAATTGAGAGACCAAGTTTGAGATTCTTGACATCTCTCGATTGTAACAATAGATTGCATAGGCATGAATGTACTATGTGAAGGTTGATATGGTAAAATGTTACCCACAATACCTATATATAGCGTGTTGTATGAGGGATATTTTTATAGTCTATTTTATTTACTACTTATTTACCATGGTTGGGTAATGGGTTTTGAAAAATATCCAAATTTTTATTTGCATTCTATGCTTGCTGCGTAGGAGCTTACATGTTTGTTGAGGGATCAGGATTTCGAGAAGATATTTCTACTTCCAATTTACCATTGTTGATTAGATCTTGCACCAAGTTTTTTAATCTCCTACAAGTATTTTTTGGATGACCATCAACTTGATGAAAGTCACAATGTTGATTTGGTCTATACCAAGGCTAGGAGGTGTCTGGTTGTTATATTTCTAGCAATTTTATCAAGCCTCTTTCAAAAAATTGTGGCAAGACCATTGATAAGGGTTGATTCAATTTTGTAAAATTACATGGTGGGGATTTTTGTGGTACATTTAATACAATTTTTTTACAACATTAGCAACATTGATGTTTGTAGGGGATCTATTATCTGTGAACCTATCTCTCACCACATGTTTATTTTTATATTGGTTTTTGGATGATTTTTCTTCATCTTTTATTTTAAGTTGTCCTATTATGATAAGAGCTTCTTCTACTTTCTTGGCAAATCAATTTCTTTATAAAAAGAGGTTAAAGAAGTGGTTGCCAAATCATAAGACAATTTCTCTTGTAAGTTTCCAATAAAGATTTCTAACATCTCTTTTGGAGGTAAAGTAAAGTGTAGTTACCCAAAATATTCCTCCATCGGGCTAGAAATTTAGCAAATATTTCTTATTTTCCTTGTTTCAAATTATACAAGTCTTTGATCATTACATATATTTCTATGTAGGCACCAAATTGATGCATAAATAGTTTTATAGTTTCTTTAAAAAATCTTAAGGAGTGTGTTGGCAATTGATAATACCATTCTAGAACCATACCCCCAAAAATTTTAGGAAACATCTTTAGCAATAGCATATCATCATAAGAAATATCATGACATGTCATTCTAAACATGCAAATATGTTCAATTGGATTTTTAGCTCCTTGTATATTGGAAGGACTAGCATGGGAAAATGTTTAGGATATGGTATTACCATGATAATAGGATCTAATGGTTGATTGCACATCTCCTTATAATTGTATGTGGGATGATAAGGATCTATGTGATCTAATCATGAAGCTAATTATTTCACTATGGTTTCAAGATGATGCGTTTGCCCATTATGCATATTTGATGCCACTATGTTTGCATGAGGAGGGTAATAGTTAGCTTGTGTGGCTTGATATGGAGTCAAAACTGAGGTTGTAATATTATTGTACATAATATTAACAAAGGAAGAGTTGGATTGATGTTGATTAATATATGGGATAGAGATGTTATTGTGAAGACGATTCGGAATGGACATGGTAATTTTTGATAAGAACTTGTTACATTATGTGAAGAATGTGGGATATATGAAGAATAAGGATTATAAATTTTTGGAGGAATAAAATGGAGTAGTTGTGAATGAATCGGTTGTGATGAAGGATTATTTTGTGATTTAGAAGCTTGCGAATATGAGTTATAGAATTTATGAGGAGGTATATTCCTATAGATATGGGTAAATATTTTTGTAGTAGCTAAGAAAACTTGTGGGTTTTTCCCTACATTAACAGTTGTAGAAGTGGCATAAACAGATTATTGTTGTGATGCTTAGGGGGGTCTTGACTTGTGAGTGAACATCTAGAGGTTGGATAAATTGAGTGGTATCAAGAGTAGGATTACCAAAGGGGATACGATGGGACATATCAAAGTTAGTCGAAGTCATTCCTACGTATCTCTTAGGAAGAAGTTGAGAAGAAGAGGATTGGAGTCCAAAAGATCACTCTAAACAACTTCAATTGAAATTTGACCCCTAAGATAGTATTATGCCTAGAAGAATCTAAGAATAGTAGGGTGATTATAACTTAAAAAACCCTAAAATTGATCTGTATTATTAAAATAAACCTTCCCTTTAGGTCCTACCTTTGGCTCGAGGTGAGGTTTTGGATTGGTTACAACTTGTTCTATTTTTTCATCTTGTTCTTCTCTATATTAGTTTTCTACTTCTACTTCATTGCTCTCGTCATTAAGGTTTTCAGTGTCCAGTTGTTCCTTCAGAGGATATACAATTTCTTTACCATTTCTTAGAGTTATGGTCATTAATATATATATATATATATATATGTGTGTGTGTGTGTGTGTGTGTGTGTGTTTGTATAGGTTTTTTTTAATTATATATTTTCTTTGGTTTTCTAGGATAAATCTTAATGTAGCTCTTAGTCTTCTTTGAACAATTTGTGGATGTCATTGACTGGCTTCAATTATTATGGGATGATATAGTGTTATTCCTCAAAGGAAATTTTTTTTTTTTAAATATTTACTAGATGGACAATAGATAATTTTCCCTTAATAGAAGTGGAATGTTGAAATTGTAGATCATGACAAAATTACCTAAAGAGTACAACTCTATGTGCTCTATTATATCTTATGTTTTATTCCAAAGTTACCTCTTTGTCTTCTATATGTGCCAAGAACTTGTGAATGGTTATGTCATCCTCAAAATAACTTTCAAAAGAGTATTATTGAAAGAACATCTATTCTTTTGTCTACTAACCAAAATTCACAGCTCCTCTTGATTTCAAAGTAAGGTGAATAATGATCAGCACCTAAAGCTTTAACTATATCGATTCTCATAATTTTGGCTAATTCTTATGCCATTTTCTTAATGATATCAAGACATCCCCAAAGAATTAACCACTCTTCTCTAGATGACATATGTTTTTGTTCAACCACTAGGGTTATTTTCTATTCAAACAATAATCTTTTAAGGTCTATAAATATTGATCCATTAATGTTATTATCCACCATATAATAAACTTTTTTTTGTGTATTTTTTTTTAGAAAAATAAAAAAGTGAAAAATACTATAAAACAAAAAAAAATCAACTAACTATAATACTTTCTTCAAAATGTTTAAAAAGTTGGAGGTCTAGTTGTCTTATTTCAAATTAGTCTTTCACCTGGATTCCTGCATGTAGATGCTTGGTGATGAAGTCCAAACCATGACGAATCCTAGGTCCTACCTATCCTCACCTAGTTTGCCATGGTCAACAATACACTCTCTGAAGAGAAATGCATGCTCTAGTCCACGGTTATGACGGTTGTTGGATTGGCTAAATTTTAATCTTGATTAAGTTTTTAGTTTTTTGATCATAGGCAAAAGGATCATTCCTTTTCAAAGGTTTGTGGGTGTGGCTAACTCCCTTCACTGTCTATTCTTATTATGTCCAAACCCGCCTTACTACATAGAACCTTTAAGGCATATTTCCCACCACTAAAGTGGCATCCCGGTTACCCAACTCAAATGTGGAATAATACGTCAGATGTAGTTATTTTTAAGGAATGGTGTAAAAATAGAAAATGTGAATCGATTCAATTTAAAAATTATCTCTTTATATGCATTAATATAAGACAAATAGATTTTAATGGTTTTTTCTAGTTTTTTAAAATAAAAAATAAAAAACAAAAGTGGTGGTGTTTCACGTCGGGTTCACCAAAGAGTGTAGACTCAAAATTTTTGCAACCCTTCCATTCATGCTAATGGATTCGTGCCTAGAAGGGGATGGTAAAATAGGGGATACACATCTCGAACGAGAGGTACTTGTGTTGTGTCGACGAATTACAATGGGTTCACCAAGAAACTTTTAACAATGGTTTCCACGTCTATGCAATATGAAGAGTTCTAATGATTTATTTAGTTAACATGCACCTATATTTTGGGTAAAATATAGCTAAGCCTATACTATATGCATTTTAGTTTCCTTGCAATCAACACACAGAATGAATAAGATGCTTTTAAACTAAATGCAATAAAACTTCACTTATATATATATATATATATATATTTTTTATCTCTTCAAAATAATCTAGATATGTAAAAAAAATTCATATAAATAGGAAGCAAAGTAACTAAACTTTAAAATTGATCAGATTGGATGCTTACCTAAATTGAAATATTGAACAAATTGACTCCACGTGATCAAATTTATGCAAATCAAATATGTGTTTGTAGTGGAGTGGATTTGCAAAAAAAATTGCAATCAGTCAGATAGGGATACTAAAAATTGCAATTAGTGTTAAGGGATTTGCTTGGGCCACCGTATAATGAATATCAGTAGCATGGCAGTGAAATCCCCTTAGCCTCTTTAGCAAATCATAGACAAAAGTATAAATTGCAAGTTTTATTCAATATCAGATATAAATTGGGAGAAAACAAATAAAACATGCAAGATAAGAATGCTATAAATTATTAAATAACTAATGCATGGTATGCCAATATGTAGGGACAGATCTAGAGACAAGAAATTACCCCAAATTGGTGATAGTATAGATCTGCATCAACAAATGAATCTACATCATGAATCCATGCTTATGATTGCATGGATTCATCAAATTTATTGCTAAAACAATTGCTCAGAATAATTTTGTGCTTATGCTCGCACAGATTCATCGAATCCGCACTTTTGATCATGTGGATTCATAAAATTATTTCTAAAAAGTTAAATGCAAGATGCAAGTTAAAGGTATATGTAAAGATAATTACAAGAATTTGATGTACTCACAATGGGGGTACGTTGGTTGGTTGTTAATGGTCAAAGCAACAACATATGCAAAGTATATCCAAGCTCGAAGTTTTAACCCTTCACCTGCAAGAAAATAACTTTAATAATGCAAAAATGACCATTCAAACTTGATTGAGGAGTGGAATATTGGTTTTAAAGCCTTGGGATGGATGCAGGAAAACCAAAAAAGTCATGATTTGGGGTGCAGTTTGAGTTTCTTATCAAATTCGATAATTTTGCAATCTGAGCGAATCTATGCGATCATTTTTTTTGGTTGCGTGGATTCACAAAATTTATGGTATTGGGCCAATTTTTGGCTGAATCACAACAAAATCCAACATTTTTTAGTAATTTACCTATTTGCCTATTTTACATGAATCTGTGTGACCTATTTTTTGGTCGCAAGGAATTTGCTAAAACAAAAAAAGGACAAAATTTAATTAGTAAACAACTTTGATGGTGTGGGAGAAAAAAAAGGTGGGCTGAGAGGTGAACTTACTGAAGAACACAAGCTTATACTGAGAGGGGAGTGAATAGTATAAAATCAAACTTTTACTTTTCTTTCCCAATCAATATTATCAAATGTTATCAATTGCAATAACTTTCCAAAACAATATCAACCAATATCATCAATAATAGTAGTAAATAAATGCACAAATTATCACACACATGAGAGACACATATTTAATGTGGTTCACCCAATGTGGGTTATGTCCATGGAGAAAATAATTCTTATAAATTTTCTTAATAAATCTCTTTGGAACCAATTCCCTATTACAATACTTATGGACCTTTGTCCGAATGAGATCTCAATCCCTTATGCTCAAGTTTGTGGACCTCTATCCACAGGATAACTCTATCCCCTTAACTCTAGTTCATGGAACTCTATCCATAGGAGACACCTCTAATATTTTCTCAAATCTTCTCAACTACTTGTACTAGTTTGCCTCACACCTGCTCACAAATCTGCCTCAATCTGCTTATAAATTTACCTCAACCCTGCTCACTGTCTCTACTCAAATCTGTCCTAACACATGCCCAAAAATTCTCATAACACATGCTCAACACTAATCATAATATATGCTCAAAACTTCTCATAACACATGCTCAAAACTGCTCATAACATATGCTCAAAACTGCTCATAACACTTGCTTTGATAAAAGTACTTCAAACATATTCTACCCAGTTTTCTAGTTCAAGAACACATAGAGAATGATATGCAATATAATTCTACAATATTTTCTTTCCAATATCACAAATTGCTTCACAAAACTGGTTTCTAAAACTTGCTCATTCACATTCAATGTCACACAAATAAATGCCCAAATGCTTCACAAATTCATTCAACAATGCTACACAATTTGTTCTCAAATCCTAACACTTATATTTCCAAAAATGCACATATCCAGTCCTTATTTCTCCACCTTATGATTCAGAAATATTTGCTCAAACAAATACCTTACATAAGGAATGATATTACCATACCTCTTAACTTCCTTTGATGAATATGTGCCCTCAAAACCTGTCTCAAAATATTTTGTCTTTCTTATGTCACTTCAAGGGTTAGTTAGCATAATACTTTTTCCAAATCATCCACATGAAAAACTTCTGTTTAAAAATGTACACAAATATATTACTTTACAACTCCTTTTAATTTCTCAAAACAAGGCTTTTTAATCAAATAACAAAACCCTTCAAACTTTCTTTCACCATGCAAAAATACCCACAATAATTAAAACACAAACACCTTATAACTCCTACTTGTAAAAGCCACAAATGATTTCAATACCACAATGTACCTTCTAAACAACAAAACCCTGAGTGCAAAAACACTTTTAACCTTATTACTCATTTTATTGCTTACTAAATGATTCATTAAAAAACATAGTAATAATCCCTTAATACTTTCACTTCTGCATTTATAATTTCTAAAAATCAACTTATAAGTAACCTTTGTAATTCCTGAAATGTCAACTCACATTAATTCGTCAAGGTAAACCTTATGAATCCCTATCTTTAATTTCAAATTAAAAAAAAAAATTAATGCCCTTACCATTTCTATCGTCGAAGAGATTCAAACACGAAACCTCATGTAGCGCACACTCTAGTGCAAACTAGAGTGCCAGCTAGGCTAGCCCACATGATGGATATGAAGATGCTCAAAAAATATTTTATTCCTTCTATCTTCTGCCCAAACAAACATCAAATCACTATTGTCGTGACTCAAACATGAAACCTCCCTTCTAGCAATGTCTTGTGCAGAGTCTACCTACCACTTGAGCTAGCTACCCAGCTGGAATGTCTAATGCACTACCTCCTCTTCAAACCTCTACTTCTATATAGAATTTCATGCATTGTATTTGCTTAACTCTTCCCTCATGAATGGAACAAACGTCACTTTATACCCTCATGAACTAGAATGAACGACGCTCTCCTTAATTCTATTTGACAACATTGTCTTCTTTTGGAGATAATAATTCTCGTAGACATAGGCATTCAATCACTCATCGAAAGGCACAGTCACAAATAATTTTACCTCCTTTTTATAATGTTTGCTTTCCATATTAAAGAGGTCAATGCATGATAGACTTGGGCCTTTAAATATATATAAACATTCGCTTCCTTTTTGGTGCCTTTTAAACTTTAACCTTAGTTATATTATAATAATTGAAAATTTATTATAATAATAACTTTTAAACTTATCCTTAGTTATATTATAATATTTGAGAAAATATTATAATATCTACTTTTAAACTTTTGCCTCTAATTATGAAATTTAAATCTTTGAAAGCAAGTAAGACCTTGTCCTTTTTTTTGCAAATATAACCATGGAGAATGACCTTGTCCTTTACTTGCAAATATAACCATGGAGAATGCTTTTGCCTTGACAAATTTTGTATCTTTGACACTGCCTCATGTATCCTTTGAAGATATTTATATGGCACTTTAATATTTCAACCTTGAAGATAATTTTCAACCTTTTCACCTTTGACATCAATGACAACCACTTAATATTTCCAACAAGCTCCCCCTTTGTCATTGATGGCAACCCTTTCACAAAATAATTCTTTTTGCTATAGTTGGATACCAAAACTACTCCCCCTGAGAAGCTGCTCCCCCTTACTGATTTCTATCCCCCTTACTGAAACTCTCCCCTTTGACATCAATGGAAAATGGCTCCTTTGGGACTAAAAATAAGACTCTTAGCTCAGCCCCCTCACCACCTCATCTCCTTGATTTGATCAAGTTTGGGATGGGAGTAAGACTACTCCCAACTTTCCTCTAAGATACTCAAAAGTTTATTTTGGAAGTGGCTTAGTAAATATGTCTACAATATTTTTATTTGTAGTAATATATTCTAATTTTAATTGTTGATCCATCACCTGCTCTCTTAAAAAATGATATTTTATTGGAATGTGCTTAGTCCTTGAATGCATCACTGGATTCTTTGAAATGTTTATGGCACATGTATTATCACAAAGTATGGATATGGTATGATCATGCTTTATTTTGAAGTCTTTTAAAATTTGCTTCATCCATAAAACCTATGTACAACAAGAAACTGTTGCAACATACTCTACTTCTGTTGTAGATAAGGATAATTATGCTTATTTTTTTTTTAGCCAAGAGACTAAACAATTTCCAAGAAATAATGATCCTCCACTCATACTTTTTCTATCATCAATACTGCCTACCCAATCTGCATCTGTGTATGTTGTGAGAGTGAAATTATTGCCCATGGGATACCATAGTCTAAAATCTATAGTTCCTTTTAGATACCTAAGGATTCTATTTATTTCCTGTACATGTGTTTCCTTTGGCGTTGCTTGAAATATTGCCACTAATCCCACTACTTGAATTATATTTGGTCTTGTAGCTGTGACATATAGTAAAATTCTAATAATGAATCTATAAAATGTTTGATTTGCTTAAAGAGATTCACCATATTTACTCAACTTGCATCCTGTAACCATGGGGGTACTCACTAGTTTGAGAGAAATATACTTTTTTATAATTGTATATTTACTCAACTTGCATCCTGTAATAAATGTTGACTTTTTTCAACATTTATTTTTATACTTGGTTTTTGAGAGAAATATACTTTTTTATAATTGTGAAATTTGCAATCCAATAAAGAAGGATAATTCACCAAGCATTGACATTTCAAATTCATTTTGCATACATTGCAAATTTTTGACACATCTTATCATTACTGTATCCAAAAATGATATCATCCATATAGACCACCACAATCAACAAGTCATTCCCTTCATTTTTTATGTATAAATTGTTGTCAGCTACTCCTTTTCTAAAATCTTGTTCTTGAATATACTTATCCAACCTTGAATCCCAAGCCCTAGGAGCTTACTTTGGTCCATAAATAACCTTCTTTAATTTACATACATGATCTAGCTTATCTGTCAGGATGAAACCCTCAGGTTGCTCAATGTAGACCTCTTCTTCTGAGAAACCATTGAGAAAAGCTGATTTTACATCCATTTGATATACTTTGAAGTTTCTAAAACTTGATAATGCCAAAAAAATTCTTATGGCCTCAAGATGTGCAACAAGAGAAAATGTTTCTTCAAAATCAATCCCTTAAACCTAGGCATAGCCTTTACATACCAGTCTTACTTTGTTTTTGACTACCTAACCATCTTCATTTAAATTATTTATGTAAACCCATTTAGTCCTAATTACATTCTTATATTTTTGTTGTGGGATGAGTTCCCAAGTCTCACTCTTTTCTATTTGATCCAAATATTCATCCTTTTCCTTGATCCAATATTCATCTTCTCTCGCCTCATTGAAATCCTTGTGCTCAATTTTAGATAGAAAATAAAGATTTGCATGTTCACCTATTCTTATTATCTTCCTCCTTGTTTGTCTTTCATCTAGATTACCAATAATCAGATCTATTGGATGATTATTTTGCACAAAATTGGATGGTATCTTAGGTGGTGTTCTTTTTGTTTCATCTTCTTCTGATTCTCCACCTAATTCTTCTTGGCAACTTTCTCCTTCTTGGTATACAATTTCTTGAGCTGGTTCTCTTGGACCTATTTCTTCATCAACTGTCACATTTATACTTTCCATAATTGTATGTGTCTTTCTATTATAGCATTTATAGGCTTTATTCTTAGTGGAATAGCCAAGGAAGATACCCTCATCGAACCTTGAATAAAACTTACCCAAATATTTCTCTTCTCATCTAATGTAGCATTTGCTTCCAAAAACTTTAAAATGCTTCATAGTAGCTAGTTTTCCCTTCCAAAGCTCATATGGGGTTTTGTGATGATTTAATCTTACTTGAGCTCTATTGATGATATAGACATTTGTATGAACTGCCTCTCTCCAAAAACCATTTGAAATATTAGACTCATCTACCATAGCTCTGACCATATTTTTAACAGTTCTATTTTTTCTCTCAACTACTCCATTTTGTTGTGGAGACATTGCTCTTGAGTATTCTATTTTGATACCTTATCATTCATAGAAATCTATGAATTCACTTGAAGTGAATTATCCTCCTCTATATGATCTTAGACACTTGATATTTTTGTCTGTTTTATTTTCTACTAAAACCTTGAATACTTGGAAATTTAAGAATGCAACCCAATTCATTCTGGAGAAATCATCTATAAAGAGCATGAAATTTCACCTTGTAAACTCTTTATCCTTATAGGACCACATAAATTCATGTGAACTAGTTCCAATGGTTCAGATGAATAAAATTCTTTTGACTTGAAACTTGTTCTTGTTTGTTTGCCATGCTGACATTGTGCACAAATTGTGCTTTGGAGTCTTTTTATCTTGGTAAATCTTTGACTGCATGTTTGTTTCTTATTTTCACTATGTTTTCAAAGTTCAGATTACTCATTCTAGTATTCCATAACCAAATCTAATCCTTATTGATGCAGGAACATCCAATGGTGTAAGAGTGATCTTGCATCACCCGAAAAAAAAATTGTAATTATTTAATTTTGTAAAACTAGTTTAACTTGTAGGAGATTTTTGAAGGTTTTAGAGGTCAAATTTGAGGATTTTCGTTTAGACATAGGCCTTGGCACAAGGAGATAAGGGTGACTCAGCTCGTCTCATGCCCTTTTCAAAAACATGCTGTAATAGTCAATCACGTCAATGAGCACGAAGTTATGACCTCGGTAAGTTGCCCCCAAAATTCAAATTTGAATTTTGATGGTTTTAGGTGGGAAAAAGGGAAAACAGGTTCAAAAAGGGAAAATTTTGAATTTGTAAGGGGTTAGTCTCTGAAAGCTCTATCTTTGTGGAATAGAATGCAAGAAAGCTTTGGCTCATTTGTGATTTTATCTATCTTTTCTAGATTGTATGTGTTTGTTTAATGTAACTCTGCTTCAAGTGGTATCAGAGTGAGAGTTCCTGAGTGTGTAAAAAGATCTCTGGATGTGAGAAAATTTACACCAGGATCTATGGTTAGGGTTAGTGAGAGAAGTGAGAAGAATGCCCCCATGAAGAAACTATGGTGGTGAGATAAATATGGTGCCAGAAGAATATTTTAGATCTTTGCAAAGGCAAGTTCAGGCTCTGCAAGAGGAGCTTCATATAGGGTTTGATCCAAGGAAAGAAGATGGTAGTGAAGATGAAGTTGAAGAAGAAGAGGACCAGTTTGAGGAAGAAGAAGAGGCAATAGATCCTGCATAAGCTAGGTTATATAGAGCCATATCTCAGATTGGAAAGAGATCGAATATGGAGGTTTCTACTTATTCTAGAAATCTTTATCTAGAGGAGTTTATTGACTAAATCAATGATTTGGAAGAATAATTTGAGTATGAAGAGGTTGAAGATCTTGATAGGTTCAAGTTTACCAAGACCAAGCTTAAGGTTCATGCCAACATATGGTGGAAGGGAGTGCATCTAGACAAAAACAAAAGAGGAAAAGAAAGGATAACAAAATGGTAGTAGATGTTGGAGAAGTTGAAGAGGCTGTTCATTCTAGATGACTACAAGTTGGATCTGCTAAAGAAAATGCGAGGCTTGAAGCAGTCAAGTAATTCTATCAAAGAATACACAGGATTTTTATAAAATTTTAATGAAAATAGGCCATTCTAAGCCCAACAAGGAGAATGTAGCCCATTATATTAATGAGTTATGAGCAAGTATTCAAGAGGAGTTAAGTCTAGTCAGGATGACCACCATAGAGGATGCTTACTCTTTTTCCTTGAGGGTTGAAGAGAAGCTGAACATAAGGTTTGAGAGCAAGTAAAGAGGAATATGTCATGGTGGAGGAACTGGTGGAGGATCAAATGGAGGATGAAATGAAGATTATAAGAAGAATGGAGAATCTAGTAGTAGTCACGACCAAAATGGAGATAATGCTTACCGCCCCCATGATCAGAACAATGGTGACCAGAGAGGAAGATGAAGGACTGGACGAGGGTTTGGGATAGGAGGATTTTGTGGAACTTGTTTCCATTGTGGAGAAGGACATCGAGCATACGAGTGTCCACAACACCAAGAGAGGACAAATAAGACACTTGAAGGTAATTCTAGAGCTATTGTTGTTGATGAAGATTTTGAATCTGAGCACTCTGAAGAAGCTAAAAGAGGAGAAGTGTTGATCACAAGGAGAGGATTTCTAAATGAGGAGAGAGACCCAAATCAGAGGAAGAGATTATTTCACACAAGGTGTAAATGTTCAGGTAATGTATGTAATATTATTATAGACAATGGTAGCACAGATTACCTAGTTTCATAAGGAATAATTACCAAATTACAATTAGAGAGGAAGAGACACCCGCATCCATATCGGATTGTGTGGTTGTAGAAGGACCATAGGGCTTTGGTTAGTGAGCACTGCTTGGTAAAATTTAATATTGGAAATTATCGTTATGAGGTCTTGTGTGACATCCTGCCTATGGATGCTTACCATTTGCTATTTGAAAGGCCATGGCAATTTGATCGGTGTACAATGCATGATGGTCGTGCCAACACTTACTCCCTAAAAAAGAATGGAGTGTGCCATAAGCTGAAGCCCCTGAAGGAGGTGGATAAAAAGATATGTGGCAGTGACATAATCTATTTAGTTAAAGGTATAATGTTTTTGGATGGTTTGAATCATAAGCATATGTGCTATGCATTAATTCCTAGATTTAGGGAAGAAGAATGCAAAGATACCCTTGTAGAAGTCTCAAGTCTATTAGAATAATTTCTAGATATTATATCAGATAATGTGCCTTAGGGTTTGCCACCAATGAGGAAGATCAATCACCATATATATTTGGTACTAGGATCTAGTTTACCCAATAAGGCAGCCCATAGAATGACTCCTATAGAAAGTGAGGAGCTAAACAGGCAAGTCCAAGAGTTGCTAAAAAAGGGATTGATTCGAGAGAGCCTAAGTCCATGTGTAGTACCTATAGTACTAGCACCAAATAAATATGGAGAGTGGAGAATGTGTACATACTCCCAAGCTATTAACAAGATCACCATAAAATATAGATTCCCATTGCCAAGGATGGATGACATTATGGACTGTTTGAGTGGAGCTAAGTACTTCATAAATATTGACTTGAATATTGGGTACCAATAGATTCATGTCAGAGAAGGAGATGAGTGGAATACAACCTTCAAAACCAGAGAGGATTTGTATGAGTGGTTGGTCATGTCATTTGGGCTAACTAATGCACCAAGCACATTCATGCAGCTGATGAATGACGTATTGAAGGAGTTTTTAGAAAAAATTGTCATTGTCTGTTTGGATGACATTTTAATATTTAGCAATCCCTTGGAAGAGCACATGATGCATATCAGAAGTGTTTTTGAGAAGCTGAGGGAGAAGTAGTTGTTGATTAATTTGAAGAAGTGCAGTTTTTTGAAGGAGTTAGTGTATCTAGGGTTTGTCATCTTAGCCAAAGGTCTAAAAATGGACCCAAAAAATATGAGGGCTATCATTGAATGGCCTATTACAAGGAGCATAACTGAGGGAAGATCATTTCATGGTCTAGCAAGTTTTTATAAAAAAATCATTAGAAATTTCAGTAGTATGTGTGCACCTCTTACAAAAACAATGAGAGGGGATAAGAAAGAATTTAAGTGGACCTTAGGAGCAGATAAGAGCTTTTATATATTGAAGAAGAAGGTCACAAAGAAACCTATTTTGGAACTTACATATTTTAATAAGGTATTTCAGGTAGATTGTGATGCTAGTGGTAGTGCCATAGGAGCTGTATTGAGTCAAGAAGGTAAACCTATTGTTTATTTTAGTGAGAAACTCAATGATGCTAGGAAGAATTATTCAGTTTTTGATAAATATTTTTATGCTATAGTTCAAGTTCTGAAGAAGTGGAGGTATTATTTGTTGCCAAAATATTTTGTTCTATATATTGATCATCAGGCCTTACAATATATTAATAGCCAAGGGAATATAAATGAGAGGCACTTGAATTGGATTGAGTTTCTACAAAGTTATATCTTTGTGTTGAAGCATAGGAGTGGAAAATCAAATAGAGTTGCATATGCCTTAAGTAGAAGGTAGTGTTTATTAATAGAAATGAAGGTGAAAGTTGTAGGGTTTGATGAACTTAAGGGTTTGTATCCTGAAGATCCTTATTTTGCAAAGGTTTAGAGAGCTTGCTTAGCACCTGTTACTTTGGAAATGACTAATTGGTTGAATTTTCTAATCCAATATGGAATGTTGTTCAAATAAAACCAATTATTTATTCCAAGGAGTTTAATGAGGGAGAATATGGTCAAGGATAAATAGAATGGAGGGTTGGCTAGACAATTTGGTCGAGATAAGACCATTTCCCTCATTAGTGAGAGCTACTATTGGCCACAATTGTAGTAAGATGTGAAGATATTTGTGCAAAGTTGTAGAGTATGCCAGATGGCCAAGGGTGTGAGATAGAAAATTGGATTATATAAGCCATTACCTGTACTAGAGAGACCATGGGAGGAAATCAACATGGCTTTTTTTCTTGGTCTACCAAGGACACATAGGGTAAATGATTCTATATTTGTTGTGGTTGACAGGTTTTAAAAGGTGGCACATTTTATTCCCTGCCAGAAAACTAATGATGTAGTTCATGTTACAGGTTTATTTTTCAAATAGGTGGTATGACTTCATGGTCTACCAAAGAGTATAGTTTCTGACAAAGATACCAATTTTTTGGGTATTTATGGAGAACCTTGTGGAAGAAATTGAAGACATTTGAAATTTAGTTCTGCATACCACCCATACACTGATGGACAAATAGAGGTGGTGAATAGAATTTGGGTAATATACTGAGATGCTTGGTAGGATATAAGCCCAAGGGATGGGATTTGGTTTTGCCATAGGAAGAATTTACATACAACAATTCTGTCAATAGGAGTACTAACAAATCTCCATTCCAGATAATATATGGGAGTAGTTCAAGAAATGATTCTGAGTTTTGGAATATGGATACAGGGGAAAAGTGCAGTGCTAAGGCCGAGGACTTTGTAGAGCATATGAAGAGCTTGCATGAAGAAGTGAAGAAGCATATTACTAAGATGAATACTTAGTAATATGAAGTGGAAGATGAAGTTATGGTCCTTCTGAGAAAATAAAGGTTTACTTGCTAAAACCTATAACAAGCTAAAAATGAAGAAGTTTGGACCATGCAGGATCATAGAAAAACGAGATTCAAGAAATGCATATGAAGTGGAATTTCCAAGTGGTCTTAACATATCACCTATTTTTAACATTTTAGATTTGGCAGAATACCATGAAGGAGACAATGGTGAGGGACCAGTAGAAGAATTATGGAATATTCCAGCATCTATTCCAGATACGAAAGAGATAGAAGAGATCCTGGATACCCACATCAGAAAAAGTACTAAAAATAGGTAGTATCCAAAATATCTGGTTAAGTGAAAGGGCATACCTATTGAAGATTCATCTTGGTTGTCGAAGGCTGAGGTTGAATGCCTTGGTTTTCTTCCAACAATAGAGAAGTGAAGGTCACTTCTCAAAATTACCATAGGTGTCTAATGCAGGAGCATTTAGTGGTGTAAGAGAGATCTTGCATCACCCGAAAAAAAAATTGTAATAGTTTAATTTTATAAAACTAGTAAAACTAGTTTAACTTGTAGGAGATTTTTGAAGGTCTTAGAGGTCAAATTTGAGGATTTTCGGCTAGACACGAGGCCTTAGCGTAGGCATCCAAGGTCATCCCACTTAGCTCGTCTCATGCCCTTTCTAAAAACATGTTGTAATAGTAAATCGGGTCGCAAGTTGCCCCCAAAATTCAAATTTGAATTTTGATGGTTTTAGGTGGGAAAAAGGGAAAACGGGTTCAAAAAGGGAAAATTTAAAATTTGTAAGGGGTGAGTCTCTGGAAGTTATGTCTTTGTGGAATAGAATATAAGAAAGCTTTGGGTCATTTCTTATTTTATCTATCTTTTCTATATTATATATTTTTTGTTTAATGTAACTTTGCTTCAAGTGGTATCAGAGCGAGAGTTCCTAAGTGTGTAAAAAGATCTCTGGATGTGAGGAATGTTACATCAAGATATGTGGTTAGGGTTAATGAGATAAGTGAGAAGAATGCATCCACGAAGAAACCATGGTGGTGAGATAAATATGGTGCTAGAATAATATTTCAGATCTTTGCAGAGATAAATTTAGGCTCTGTAAGAGGAGTTGCGTAGAGGGTTTGAGCCAATGAGAGAATATGGTAGTGAAGATAAAATTGAAGAAGAAGAGGACTAGTTCGAGGAAGAAGAAGAGGCAATAGATCCTGCATAAGCCAGGTTATATAGAGCCATATCTCAGATTGGAAAGAGACCGAATATGGAGGTTTCTACATATTCTAGAAATCTTGATCTAGAGGAGTTGATTTATTGGATCAATGATTTGGAAGAATACTTTGAGTATAAGGAGGTTGAAGATCCTGATAGGGTCAAGTTTTCTAAGACAAATATGAAGGGTCATACCAGCATATGGTGGAAGGGAGTGCAGCTAAATAGATACAAAAGAGGAAAATAAATGATAACAAAATGGGAGTGGATGTTGGAGAAGTTGAAGAGGTAGTTAATTCCAGCTAACTACGAGTTGGATCTGCTAAATAAAATACAATGTTTGAGGCAGTCAAGTAATTCTATCAAATAATACATAGAGGAGTTTTATAAAATTTTAATTAGAACAAGAAATTCTGAGGACAACAAAGAGAAGGTAGCCCATTATATTAATGAGTTATGAGCAAGTATTCAAGAGGAGTTAAGTCTGGTTAGGATGACCACCATAGAGGATGCTTACCAGTTTTCCTCGAGGGTTGAAGAGAAGTTGAACATAAGGTTTAAGAGAAAGCAAACAGGAAGAGGTCATGGTGGAAGAAATGGTGGAGGAACAAATGGAGGATGAAATGAAGATCATAAGAAGAATGGATAAGCCAACAGTATTCATGACCAAAAGGGAGATAATGCTTACTACCCCCTGTTGAGTGGTATTTTCACCCAATTGTGAAAGTACATTCTCCCTTAGGATTTGGGTTCCAAATCCCCTCTTGCAAATAAGTTAAACAAACAACTTCTCCAAGGTCTCCACTATATTAGCATTTGCATGTGTATTAGTAATCTCAAATAAAGATATTCCATTTAAATTCTTAGAACGCCTTAGTGATTGCAAGTAACTGTAAACAAGGGGCAATGTTGGTTTATTTTACCATGAAACTTTAGTGATTGTTCATTGAACCAAAATAAAGCAAATGTGAGTTGGCCCTCATATGACCACGATGTAGTGCCTTAATTCATTTTATCTTGAGAGTTTTAAGGTAGACTTTATCTTCTCTATTAATTCTGAGAATGGTTTCTTTTCATGAAGATAAAGATAGATTTCAATATGATCGATAAAGTATCCCTCTTTGGTGAAATAGATTTTCACAAAGAGATAATAATTTATGGCCTTGAATAAAGGGCTTTAAATGTCACTTTAACTTATCCCTCTTAAATGAAATCAAATTTTCATAAATATGAACAATTAAGTGCTTTGAGAAAAAAAAACCTTCAATGTAATATTCAAATTACCCCTCTTTCGTAAAATTAGAATTTTTATGAAGAAAGGGTAATTTTAGGCTTAAAATGGAAATTTGTGAAAATGCCATAAAACATAACTCCTTCAATGAAATTGGAATTTCCATGAAGGGAATGTCATCATAGGCTCATGAGTGCAAAACAAAACTGAAAAATGAAATTTGACCTTAAAATGGAAATTTGACCTTAAAATGGAAATTTTCTATTTTCAGATTTTTTTAAAATCTGCAATAAAACAACAACTTCGGTGAATTTTTAAAAATACTAAACAACTCCAAAAATGAAATTTCAAAGTGCGTATTGGAAGTATGATAGGTGCTCTACATAATGGTGCAATTATTTTTTTGATTCTGAAATTTTTTACTGTTTATTTTAATGCCTGAAAATAAGAAAAAAAAATTCTGAAATTAAAATTTTGAAAAACAGAAAATTAAAAATTTGTATCAAAATAATCGCTGAAAATGTAGCAATGCAAAAATATCCTTCAGTTTGATAGCATCCCATCCTACAAAACTGAATATGTGAGAGTTTCGTACATGCAACCTAGCCTATTTGACCTGCAAAACAAACACAATCAAAGTAAACCAAGTGTTGGCTCCTAGGGTTTAAAATAATTTCCAGATTGCAAACATTCACATGAAATAACCCAAAACAATGGCATGAATTTCATTTACAAATCTAAAATATGAAAGGAGGAATATAGAACAGTTAAAATGAAGCATGCAAAAAATTTCTCATCCTTTCTTGCTAACAAGGCCTAAAATTTTTGAAGAGAATCTTTGGCATCGAAATTATATTTCAAGTTTTACATATCAAAATCTGCCGCATTTGGCCATGCCCAAAAATTCCAGCCTCCCTGATTTCTGTTTCAATGAGGTATTTTAAACTGCAAAAAAAAACTCTTCACTTTCCCTTTTCGTTGTTTGCTTCATTCTCCCTGATTTCAATATGCAACCCTTCATTTACACCTTCCAATGCCTCTGCGAATACATCACTCTTATTTCATCTTACATGCATTCCTTACCATCCGTTTGACCAATAAGTAACGGTTTGCCAAAATAAAAACCCTTTATCCTATTATTTCAATATCTTTGAATGTGCATAGAAACGACCCTCCTCCGCCTTGATTATTTTAAAATCCATAACGCCTAAAGGTCTTATCATATGGCCACTTGTCTTTTTATTTAAATAATTTAATATCATTAAAACTTATAAGCCATCTCCCTTTCAAAATTGATGCTACTATGTCCACTGCGTAAAAATGAAATAGTATTTAATTTTCTGCATTGTCTATTGCATCGCCGAAGATTTCACTTCTACTAGTGTCCATCGGATGTCTGTACACCTTGTTGCCCTATTTCCATATTGGGATTTTGTTCCATTTTATTACCTCTTCTTTTGACAGTTACATGGCCTGCGTGGTGGCTGCTCATCACTACCTGTGATGTCATCTGTTCTGGTTTTGTTCGTAGTCTAACCCACTTGCACATTGCCTCATAAACCCGAGAGTCATCATGAATTTTTTGAAGACCCCTCAAACATCTGATTTCAATAAATGCCCACATCATTTAGTACATCTACTTCTGATCAATAATTTCAAAGCTTGACTCTGTTTTATCAAATCAGAATGCATCCGCCTGGTGTGTCATTAACGCCCGCATTAAATTCTTCAAAATCGATGCTCCCACATCGACATCTGGTGCCTTGAACAACACCATCATGTAATTTTAAAATATTGCCACCTTCGTCTTTGTATTGCTTGGCCACCATTCTGTAGTTGGTGCCACGTGGGTCCACTACGGAGCTGGCTCACCTTGGCCATGTTATCATTTTCACCCCTCCAGTCTTCTCACTGTTCATCCCCATCGTGGCATCGGTGTCGCCCCCGGTGATACAAAGGTCCATCATCCACCGCTCTCCAATCCGTATAACCACCTGCACAAACGAGTGCTCCATAAATGTCATCAGGTTCATGGTGCCCTTGCCCCTTGTACCTGTGCGTGTAGCCAATTTCATCTATTTCATCATTGGGTCAAGTAAGTTCTCAGTGTGGGCTTCATAGATTCTTCCATCCGTAAGCCACTGATGGTCATCCAACCTTGCTTACTAGCCTTCGCATCACTACTGGTGGGGTCCTCCATCCACGACGATGCTTGGTCGGACAACCTGCAAAACACACAAAAAACATATATTAAAAACATTATGCTTTAACCCCTTTTATTATTATATATTTTATTTTTTTATTATTTTTTCTTTATTGAGTAAATACTTCTTATACATATACATGTTCGTCGTGGGCTTGAACTTCATTTTTATTTTAAACATTCATATGTATAAAAGCTTACTTGAAACACTCAAATGAAGACAACATAAAATGCAACCATCACAAAAAAAAAAACAAAAGCTAACAGCAAAACATTAGCAATAATATTGCTAACACAACAAAATGACATTAAAAATCATCAACAACAACTTGCCGATAAAAAATCGTCGACAAGAAAAAGTCATCGACAATAAAATATCGTCGACAAGAAAAAGTTGTTGACAATAAAATATCATTGACAAGAAAAAGTCATCGACAATAAAATATCGTCGACAAGAAAAAGTCATTGACAACAACTAATGATAAATGCAAATTCATAACAAGCCGAGCATTAGACATTCAAAACCGACATGCAAACACCCGAATACCAAAAATAAAAAGGTGGGTCCCCAATTTTGGGGTACGTTGTGGAACAACCACAAAAAATGGAGACTCTGCTGGGAAATGCTCCTGAGCATTTCGGTGAGAACCCAACCTAAAAATATACAAACTTGGAAACCTGCATTAGCACATGAGAAATATAAACAAATGCCCATAGATCAGAAATACATGAAACATCAGAATTACTAAGTATCAGCTCGATGTGTACAATGTGTTTTCATTCCCTATCGCTTGAACTTGATCAACATTCCATTGTCAGTTTCACCTATGATTTTTATGCAAGGCTATGAATGATTTGTGCAGGATTTGATGTATGATGAAGATGCTAGAGATATAACAACCTACTTTACAAAAGTTCAAACCTTCTAATATCATGAACAAACATATTAAAGCTGTCAAACCCTCTTAGGATCAAATATAGGTATACTGAATTAAATTACTAGATCCCAAAGTTGGTTATGTGTCACTACCATCTTGAACCCATGTGCAAGTATAAGTGAAATCAGAACTTTGGGGAATAAGATTCCCAACATAAGTGAGATGGGAATTTAACCCTATCCTTACTATTCTGATTTGGAGTTCATTACCTTATCTTGAACAAAATGATTTAACCTGTTATGGATGAAATGGTCGGGCTAGTCTATCCATATGAGCAATCAGTGGTCTTGCTTTTAGACAAGACATGTTGCCACGCATGAGCATACTTAACCCCATAATCCATGACTTGGCTTCATTCATTCTTTTTCTTTTATTTCTTGGACCTTTGGGATGACTACCCATCCTTGCTAGGGACATGTAGTACGATCCTTCCAATCCAATATTAAGACAAAATGAGAAATATTAGTTAATTTTATTACTTGGACCTTTGGGATGACTACCTATAGCACCCTAAAATTGGTGCAGTCAAATTGAAATAATTACATTCACCTTAGTAAATAAATTTAAATTCAAATTTAACCTCCCAAACCGCCCGTTAACCGTCGAGAAACCCGTTTCCCCTTTTTCCGTGCCATTTTTAGAGGTTGTTTTGACCGTTGGACGATATCGTCGCCGATCAGACGATATCGCCCCAGATTTGACGATTTCGTCTGGACTAGAACGTCCAGACGATTTTGTCGCAAAACTAAATTTGCATAGATAGACTCTGTTCCAACGGGTCTCCAATTCGGGCAGAAGCGTGTCTGCACCATTGGGACCCTTCCCCCATTGGAGATCTCCCAAATTGGGATGATCTCCAACCTCCCAACAACTCCCCTATGCCTATTTAAACTCTAGGACATTCCCTCCCCAACCCCTGGCTGAATTTTATCTGCAAGTTGAATCCCTCTTCGTCAAGACATCTGAATGTTGCTTCTACACTAGTTCCATAGTATTTTTATTGTAGGTACATCACCAATTTTCAACCGGAGCCAGCACCTATCACCGTCGACGAACCTGTCAAGATCGGAGGCGATCCCGTACAATTCGAGACGATTTCGTACTGATGCGAGACGATCTCGACTGTAGTCCACATCGAGGCAATCAGTGCCTGGAGTTTGCTTTTCTTGACCTTTTATTTGTCATTTTCTGCTATAAATTAGATCAATTACTCAGTTTTTATGTTAGTCTGCATCTGGAGTTCACCCATCTAGTCTAGATTGCATGTTAAGATCATATTCTGCCATTAAAGTATCGTAATTTGCTTTAAATTCCATTTTTTTAATATCGTTCAGTATTCATATTGCAATTTCATGTAGTTTGCCTCTGTTTGCACAGTAGAATTCCTTGCATTTTGCACCTATTTTTTGTTTTGCAGGTCTCTGACGAATTTGTCTGACGAATTCGTCAGATTGCAGACGATCTTGTCAGTTTGGACGATTTTGTCAGATTGCAGGCGATTCTATCGAATCTCAGGCGATCCAGACTGCTTCAAGCATCAGAAACTTCTTCAGACTTCCGGATCAGGTAATCTCCATTGGCCTCCTGCAAATTCTCTATTTTTTGCTTTCTACTCTGTTTGCTGTATTCATTTAAATTGCATTTTCATATAGATTAAGTTAGATTCATTCGGCCAAACCTAGGATGAATGCTTAAGGATAAAATGAACTCATCAAAACACATTCCAAAAACCTAGGCGTGGAAACTGCCGCCAAATGTTTCCTGGTGAACCCACCATCCGTCGAAAAATCACCAAAACACACCTCCCTTGAGAGGCGGGACCTTCGTAAAGTCCTCTCGTCCGAGGTACCGCACCATCCTTTTCCCATCCTCCTTCCGGGCGCGGATCCAATAGCCTGAAGGTAGGGATGCGAAAAATTTGGAGCGATACATTTTGGTGAACCCGACGTGAATGCATTATAAACATTTTGAAAACAAAAACAAAAAATATATATATGTATACAAGAAAAACAAAAACAAAATCATCATTTCATGTTTATATGTTTTAGATTCAATTCTAAATAGTAGATGCTAAATATTACTTTTAGAAGTACTAAAGAAACCATGAGTTTTTACTCAAATCAATATGAGCCCATCAGTAATGTTGGAAGAATTCAGCCAAATACATTTGTTGATTATGACCAACCTCATCCCTATTCAACATCACCTCCATCACACTCTTCTTATTTTTCATCCTTACCCCAACAAGACAATCCCTTTGCCAATCCTCTTCATAATGATATTATCTATTCTCCCATATATCCATATTATGTCTATCAATCCACATATAATCCTCCACCACCTTTTCAATACTCTTCTTTCAATACAACACATCCATTTCAACAAGAAAATACTTATTCTTCCAATTCTACCATGCACTCACCTCCTACATCGCAATCTTCCTGTCATCATTCTACCCATAATAAAGAAAGTAGAGGTGAGAAACCATTAGGCCCTTTTATGACGAAATTCCTAAAGCATTTATCAAAAACCTCTCAAAAACCTTCATCACGTAAATTTACTAAGCTCAATCAACCAATGGATATAATTCTCAAGTATTTACTTGACACAAATAAGATTGAACTCCCTTCCATAAGACAACCTGATACCACAACAGATTGGTTTAAACCTGAGCTACATTGTGAATATCATAGAGTAGATGGACATATGACACAAAATTGTAAAGATTTAAGATGTGCAATTCAAGATTTGATTGATAAGGATCTTTTTAATATAAAGGAATTACAATCTACAACTGATTATAAATCTCCAGTAAACAATCAAACTCCTACACAACAAATACCAATAATCAATCAAGACATGGGGATCTCCCAAGAACCCCTACTCAATTATCAACAACAAGAAACCAATCAAATATTGCATGTTAATGTGTCCCATCATGATGATATTATTAATATTGTAACAAAAACTACAAATGAGCAACCTCAAGTTCAATCAACTCAATCCGATATTCAAGATATGGATTCCTCATTTGACCAACCTTCAAAACTATCTTTGGCTCTAGAGAATGATCCAAAATGGAATGTAAGCATAGAAAGCTCATCTTTAGAATCAAAATCTCAATCTGAAATCCACTTTGATAACCAACAACAAGTGATTAATCCTCAAGCAAAGATATCCCTTTTAGAAGTATTACAAATTTATCACAAGGAAATTTTGTTCAAAATACCTAGCCAACAATTTGTTCCTCATCATATTTTCTCTAAGAACATAATTAATGGTATAAACCCTCTTGAGGTTAACCATATTTCATTCTATGATGAGGATATTCCTTCCTCTACTCCACAAGAAGACTCCTATCTTTACATTACAGGATCTAGTAAAGAAACACTTGTTAGAACTATCATGGTAGATAATGACTTCTCTCTTAATTTATGCACTTATCAATTATTCCAAAAACTCAAAACAAAGGAAGAAGATCTTAATGAATCAAATGTTATTATAAAATCTTTTAACAATGAAATTCAAGATTGTCAAGGTACTATAATTCTTCCCCTTAATATTGGATCCAAGATCCTGGATACTTTATTCTATGTAGGATATTGTCCTTCACCTTACAACCTACTTCTCCAAAGTCCTTGGATTCATACGATGAGGGTTGTCCCTTCCACTCTTCACCAATGTTTGAAGTTTGAACTTGCAAATAAAATTGTTACCATACATGGTGACCCAAAACCATTTGAAGAATATTTAACGGTTGAAACATCAAGTTCTATACATTCTCTATTGTCACAATTATCTTCTATCCATCACTTTTCTTCATCCATATATGATCATCCTTGTTTACCAAATAACATCCATGCATATCTTTCACATATACTTTCTCCATCTTATCAAAACTTGGAATATAATAATAAGAATGAAGAACTTTCTTATCCTTCTGACATTTTATTTTGTAACATGATCAATTTTCCACATATAAAAGTCAAATCTTTTGCTACATTATTCTACATTATAACAAAGCTTTTGTTATCACTACCTTTTATTCATCACCTTATATTCTTACCTTCACCTCAACCAGATTATCCTTCAAAACCTCCTTTGATTTTGAAGCAACCTTAGACATGCTATACTCAAATAAACCTTGTATAGTGTATATAGATCATCTTGTATATACCACCAATTTCAATTCATAAATTAAAATCAAAATAAAAAAAAAAATCAAAATCCTCAAAATCTCCAAAAAAATACAAATGCAACTAAGGAACTTAAAGGTAAATTTGAGCCCAACTGGCTTGGACCATACATTATTACTGCTAAATTTGAATCAGGAGCATACAAATTATCTACCTTAGATGGTAAAGAACTTAAAGAACCCATGAATATTTTGCATCTTAAACGTTACTATGCATAAATTTGGTCATTTCATCCATGTATATATTTGTTCAAAATTACTATCTTGTATTTCTTTCAATTTATAAAAATCCAAAAACATCAAAAACATTCATAAATCTCCAAAAATCTTCAAAAACTATCTATTGCATTTATTTAAAGCACTTGTTAAGTTCCTTTTGCTATCGAAAACAAAAATAATAAAAAAATAAAAACAAGCTATATGCTTGACTCTTTCGAAACCAAAACAATATACAGAAGAAAGAGAGAGTCAACATTCTCAAAACTTCTCAAAAGTGTTTATATATATTTTCTTACAATTATTGCAGTTATATGTTTCAACTTATTTTGGATAAAATTAGCATTTATTTGGCATCCCTCACTTGCACACTCACAACAATAAATATCTTGATTTTATCTGGCATGATTACTAATCTCTCTTATATCAAAGTCCACAAAATTCAATTAAATAAAGTTTGAGCATAGAGAATTGATCTTGTTATTTACTTAAACCAAGCACATCTTTTCACAATAAAATGATTATATTTGTAATTTCCATGTTTTGCTACATAGTAGAACTGATTTCTTGGGTGAAAAGTTTCCCCTGCTATCCTATCATGCACATGGTCTAGAATCTTTGAGAATTGGCAAAAGGACAAGCTCACCCCTACCCAGAATAAAAATCCCTTGCTCTACAGCTAATCCGAGCAAGTATCCCTAGCAAAAAAAAGAAAAAGAAAAGTTAAAGAAAAAAAAAGAAAAGAGAAAAGAAAAATGTTATCATTCCAGCAATATTCCAAGCATTATCAAGCAAAAATCAAGCAAAAGAAAAATAAGCAAAGTTCAAAAGAAAGCAAGAAAGCAATAAAATCCCTTTCCCTACCCTTTGAAAAGAAAAGAAGGGTTGATGAGCTTGAATCCCTGGAATTCTCAATTATTCGAAAACTGTGAGGTAAGCCCCATAACAGGTGGTTTGTGCCCAACCCGCTTGGCCTTGGGTAACTCCTAGCGTGGCGATATGTCCGTCACATTAGCGACCTTCTTTTGTATAGACCTATGTCTGCTTATGGATTAGCTAGCTCTTGATAATCCGATCTACATAGTAGTCTAATATGGTTATATGCATCTACATCATGGTTAATGAACACTTATTTGGTTTCTTCAAATCACTTGTATCATAGTATCTTGCTCAAACCTGGTAACTGAACCATACAATTGCACACACATTTGTATTTGAGAGATTTTGTCTATCATTATGATAAATCAAGATCGGAAATGAATTCACATATGCACATGGGATTCCTTATAAATCTAACTTTTTGTCTTCAAAATACTTTGAAATTTTTTTTTTTTTTTTTGCAACTTGTTTGGAATAATCAAGTACAATTGTTTACTACAAAGACAACTATATAATAGAAAAATCACAAATTTCTTTCAAAACATATCATACATATCATATCGACTTTCGCGACGATGGTATAGTTCTAAAACCAAAATTGGAATTTTATGCCTAGCGCAAGTCCTCATTTTCATATTTTCTGTTCATCAAAAATCAATCATGCAATAAAACTATCTATTTTCTTTGATTTCCGCGATGATGGTATAAGTCTATACCTACATATTCTATGCCTAGCGCAAACCATTGTAACAATTTTTATTCCCTCATTTATCAAAATTCATAAAAACCATATGACTTCATTTTATTACACAAATTTTGCTTTTCAAAAGAATGCACATTTTCATTATTTCATGTCATTATGTCAACCTCCAATTTTGCAATGACGGTATAATTCCTAAGGAATTATTCAACAATTTTATCACACTTAGGAATTTATGCCTAGCAAAAATCATTTTTTACAAATATTTCATGCATAATATTTTATGGAAATCTGAAAACAAACCATCATCATCATCATCATTTGCATCATCACAACAAAGTCTTAAGACAGTCTCTTAAGCACTCTTTCACTTTTCACAATATTTCTATAAATGGGATTAGCTTGACGACCGAGTGAGCAGCGACTCCATGAAATGGTCTATAATAGCGACAATGTCCTTTGAAATTATTGTTAAAAGTCCCCTTTTCTTTTATCAAATCATTGCATCACAAACAACCAATTTGTTACATCAGATTATTTCATCAATATTACAGCATGACATTTAAATTATAATATTTCCAACGACATAATTACATCCGATTATTAAATCAATCAATCAAAACATCAAAGCATCATCAATATACTCATAACATAAGTCATATGACCAAAAAATATATCTCATCTATATATATATCTCAAAAATATACATGTACATCATATCAGATAGATTGGTATGCCACAATCGATATCTTGGCATACTCAATCAAGTGTCCTCCGAGCAGTGTCTCGAGAGCCCCTAGAGCTCTCAGCCTCATCTCCTCCCCCGCCCTGCGGAGGACGAGGTGGTCCCATCGCAGTATGTGTGGTACTGCGAGTCCTCGTCGTCGATCGGGATGAGCTCCTCGACGACCCTGTCCTGATCGGATCTGCTATGGCAACCGGCAGCTGTACCCTCTGGCCCTCCGGCACCGCCTGGTAGTATAGCGCCTGATAGAATGCGGTCTGAGAAACCGACCGCAGCAGCTCCTGAGTGCTCACCCCTCCACCCCGTGCCCTGAGACGTGCATTCTCGTCTCGCAGCTGCGACACCTCAGCCTGGTGTTGTGCGGCCGCATCCTGTAGTGTCTGCACCTGAGTCTGCAGATGATCTCTCTCTGCCCGGAGAGTAGCCATCTCGCTACTCTCTCCTATGTCCATGCCCTTGCCCTTATCGGGCGATGGTGGCCTCTATGGAGATGGGGGTCTCGCCTCCCTCCTCTCCCTCTCTCTCTATCGCGGCCGCTCCCGTGCTTGTGGCCTCCTCTGATCTCTCCCGCCGTGACCCTGGGCTGCCTCTATCGCCGCCTGGCACCGCCTCCCTATCCGACGCACGACCGCGTGGATCGGACCCTGTGCCCTCGTCATCCGAGGAGGGCGGATGCCTACATACCAGGCATCGTAGCCGTCGGCTACTCCTACGTCGTCTCCATCCACTGGCTGGATGGGGGCATCATCTGAGTCTTGGCTCCAGAATCGCTGCATGTCTGGAGCCCCGCTAACAGTGGTGTTATCCCGGACGGTCCGGGAAAACTCGTAATCCCTGAGAGATGGGATCCCTTGTTGTAGACCGAACTGTCACAAAACTCGGTCGTAGCGGTGGAGCTCCACCTCTCCCCTCTCCATCCTCGGCCAGCAGACTCACTCTGATGCGAGCCGGCTCTCGTCCATCCTCCGCCCACCCCTGGATGCTGCCTCCACGGCCTCCAGGTGATCTGGTCCGGGACAAGGTCATCCAGTAGTCTCCGGGACACCGGTAGGTCGATCCGTCGCTGTGCCCCTCTCCGGAGCCACCAGTAGAAGACTCGGGGCCTCTCCCCGTCTACCCCTATCAGTGGAAGCCCTACCGGCCTTCGCACCGCAATGTGCTCCCAACACCAAACCTGTAGTAGCGATGTCATAACCAGACATCGCTCGCCCTTGTACATGACCCCGTAAAGGATCCTGTACAGCCGGCATAGTACAAAGCTGCCCCAAGCAAACCTCGTAGCCGTGGTCCCGCATGTCATAGATCACATCTGCGAGCATCCACGGCACCCTGCACCCGCTCTGGTGGCATAGTAAAAGTCCACCAACTACTCCATCCAGAACCCGTGTCAGTCTAGATGCCCCAGGCATCTGGCGTAGTGCCTCGATATTAACTCCGCCCTTCTCCAGGGCGAAGCTCGGGTCACCGCACAGCCGTCCCATCGCGTGGCCCTGATTGGCCGTAGGTGTGATCATCCGTCCTTGTATGGGGATTCTCAAAATCCTCCATACATCCTCCAGTGTGGGAGTCATCTCCCCTGTCGGTAGCCAGAAGCATGAAGACCCCGGATACCATCTCTCTGCTAGGGCTGTCAGTAGCCCCATGTCTGTGGAAACCTATGGCATCTCTGCCACATGCTGCAATCCGGCCTGTGCCAGCAGATCCCGCTCTGCCTGGGTGAGAGCGGCCAAGTCGTCTCTCAGTCCATCGTACTTCCACTCTCTGCTTTTTAGTAATCCTCTCTGCAAACATAAACAACAAAACAACAAACAATCATTAATAAACAATTCCAGTAATCAATAATGCAACTTAAAGATCAATTTTTTGCAATTGATGATATCGCCCACTATTGGACGATATCGTCCCAAATTTGAGCATAATCGTCTCCGATTTCGTAGTTCGAAATCGTCTCTAATTTGACGAAATCGTCCCCCTTTCGACGATTTCGCCCTCGGGCGAAATTGCCGAAATTGAGACGATTTCGTCGAAATCGGGACGATTTCGTCCCGACGACGTCGACGGCCAAAAATGGCCGCGCGATGCTCCAAATTCACTTAAAAATTCATCTAGAAAGCATGTAAAAGCAACTTAAATCAATCTAAATTGAGTTTAGACCCTTACCCGTAGACCGCGTCGGACCTCTGCAGATCTGTGTCTTTGTCTCAACCATTTTTTGCTCCAGAGCTCTAAAACAGTAAAATGAACAGTAACAATGAATTAGGGTTTTACCCTATTTTTCTTAATTTTATTCAACAATAATTAATTTTGCTTTTCCGCGTTTTTACCTCAAACGTTCGATTTGGGTAAAAACACGGAGGGGGCACCATAGTAAGCTGTCGTACGATTCGACCAAGAATCGTCGCCTAAAAATGGGAATAATTTTTTGCTTTCTCGTAGATCGAGAAGAACTCTTCTTTAACGCATTTTCTTCGGAAAATTCGCTAAAGAGGGGGCAAAATGTAGCACCCTAAAATTGGCGCAGTCAAATTGGAATAATTACATTCACCTTAGTAAATAAATTTAAATTCAAATTTAACCTCCCAAACCGCCCGTTAACCGCCGAGAAACCCGTTTCCCCTTTTTTCGCACCATTTTTAGAGGTTGTTTTGACCATTGGACGATATCGTCGCCGATCAGACGATATCGCCCCAGATTTGACGATTTCATCTGGACTAGAACGTCCAGACGATTTTGTCGCAAAACTGAATTTGCATAGATAGACTCTGTTCCAACGGGTCTCCAATTCGGGTGAAGCGTGTCCGCGCCATTGGGACCCTTCCCCCGTTGGAGATCTCCCAAATTGGGATAATCTCCAACCTCCCAACAACTCCCCTATGCCTATTTAAACTCTAGGACATTCCCTCCCCAACCCCTGGCTGAATTTTATCTGCAAGTTGAATCCCTCTGCGTCAAGACATCTGAATGTTGCTTCTACACTAGTTCCATAGTATTTTTATTGCAGGTACATCACCAATTTTCAACCGGAGCCAGCACCTATCGCCGTCGACGAACCTGTCAAGATCGGAGGCGATCCCGTACAATTCGAGACGATTTCGTACTGATGCGAGACGATCTCGACTGTAGTCCACATCGAGGCAATCGATGCTCGGAGTTTGCTTTTCTCGACCTTTTATTTGTCATTTTCTGCTATAAATTAGATCAGTTACTCGGTTTTTATGTTAGTCTGCATCTGGAGTTCACCCATCTAGTCTAGATTGCATGTTAAGATCATATTCTGCCATTAAAGTACCGTAATTTGCTTTAAATTCTATTTTTTTAATATCGTTCAATATTCATATTGCAATTTCATGTAGTTTTCCTCTGTTTGCACAGTAGAATTCCTTGCATTTTGCACCTATTTTCTGTTTTGCAGGTCTCTGACGAATTCGTCTGACGAATTCGTCAGATTGTAGACGATCCTGTCAGTTTGGACGATTTTGTCAGATTGCGAGCGATTCTGTCGAATCTCAGGCGATCCAGACTGCTTCAAGCATCAGAAACTTCTTTGGACTTCTGGATCAGGTAATCTCCATTGGCCTCCTGCAAATTCTCTATTTTTTGCTTTCTACTCTATTTTTTGTATTCATTTAAATTGCATTTTCATATAGATTAAGTTAGATTCATTCGGCCAAACCTAGGATGAATGCTTAAGGATAAAACGAACTCATCAAAACACATTCCAAAAACCTAGGCGTGGAAACTGCCGCCAAATGTTTCCTGGTGAACCCACCATCCATCGAAAAATCACCAAAACACACCTCCCTTGAGAGGCGGGACCTTCGTAAAGTCCTCTCGTTCGAGGTACCGCACCATCCTTTTCCCATCCTCCTTCCGGGCGCGGATCCAATAGCCTGAAGGTAGGGATGCAAAAAATTTGGAGCGATACACTACCCATCCTTTGCAAAGGACATGTAGTACGATCCTTCCAATCCAAGATTTATGATGAAATGGAAAAAATGGAAGCTTTGGGGAATCGGATTCTCAACCTAAGCGAGATGAGAATTAAGTCCTATCCTTACTACTCCATGTAGGTCAAACCAGAGCTTTGGGGAGTTGGATCCTCAACCTAAGTTTGATGAGGATTTAACCCTATCCTTACTACTCTAGTTTTAGGCTTTAAGATTTTATGGGAGTGGTAAAAACCACTGTTTCAAGGATTATGTTGCATGATAGGACAAACATGAAATATTCTTTTCACCTCACCTTTTCATCCAAGTATGGTTTTGACCATTTTTCTCAAGATTCCTTTTAATGTGCATGGAATGTGCTTGGTTCAAGATAGTTTGGGCAGCAGTTCCCAACCTTAGGATCCTTTTAATATATGTTATGTAATAATCCTAAGAGGATTCAACACCTTCTCAATAATTGCCCATGGAATGAAAATGTAACTAAGATGACATGTATATGCAATGTGGAATATGACATAAGATATGAATGCACTGCTTCTTTTGGAATATATCATCTATTTTACCATAATGTGCAAAACTGACAACTTCATGCATCACAAGATTCAAACGATATTATTTAAATGCTTGTGTTACTTGTGGAGCTTTCTACAACACAATTCCAATGTTTCATATTCTCCTGATTTTAGGCATAAGTTGACATCTCAATTTTTTCTTTTTTCTTTTTTCTTTTTTTATAGACAAACCAACATGTCCAGAGGGCTAACACACAAAACTTGAAACCAAACCCAAAAGTAAATTCAAAAATGAACTAGAAAACACAAACCAAAACCCAAAAAACCAAAATCTATATACAAATGTACAATATAATAAAAGACGATGCAAAGCTTGGATTATCACTTTCCTAGATCCCACACATGATTAGAACATTTCAACAACAGTATAATGTGATATGCATGCCAAGTGTTGTAGGAATCCAACAAAAGCAAGACTAGACCAAACAATGCAACCCACTTCAACTTCCCTTGCTCACCCCACCAATTAGATTTAATTCCATTAGTATTCTCATAGGTGAGCTTTAAAACACTAAAATGATTAGACAATAAATGATGTTCAATTTTATCTTGTCTACTCTTGAAAGTATCCATTTCATAATTTGATTCCTGATTTAAAATTAGGCCTTCCTTTTCAAATGTGAGTTGTTGCAAACAAGAGCCTATTTCTAAAAGTCTTGAATTCAAATTGTTTTTCGAGATTTTAAAACCATCAAAATCAATCAAAGCTTGACCAAGATTTGACATTTCATCATCAATGACATTAGCATCCAAAGGGACATCATGTAACCCATCACTTAAAATTTTTGTAGCTACTACCAAAGGTAAAAATTTCACCTTGTCACCCATACTCAACCCATCATGATTAGAATTTACCACAACTTGATGAGTGTTAGTAGCTTTTTATTTTTCTTCATTGTCTTCTTCATCATCCAACACCTGTTCAAAAACACCAAAGTTAGGCACCCAATCAAACATGCATCCATATTTTTCAAAACAAGAGCCTAATTTTTCAAGATATGTGTCACGTGACACCTTTCCACGATCAATGGCTTGAGTTGCCTCAAAATCCATATTTTCATTAGGATCATCAATAGTATCCAACCCACACCACTTAGGTTCTGTAATTTCATCATTTTGAGATGGAATAGACATTGTAGAAACAATAGGTGGATCAATATTTTTGATTTCTTGCCCCTCAAGGGGAACAAAAACAATTGATTCTCCTTCTTCCTCCATGGTAGTAGAATCATTATCCCTCTGCAACCTTTGATGAGATTCCAACCCTTCTTCCAAAATATTCTCAGATTGTACAGGACTTGTAATATCCTCATATGAAAAGGCTATTGTATTATCCTGCATAGCAATAGGCACACAAATTTCATCAGAAGTTTTGGCATGAGCATACTCTTCCCAAGAATCATAATGATCATCTTTCAAAATCAAATTGTGATGCTCAACTATTTCTTCATCATCTTTTAATTCATCAACATGTTTCTCATCAAATTTATCTTCACCTTCCTTAGATGGTTCAATTACTTCCAAAATTGGGTTATTGCTTGTATTCAAATTGATAAGGCTATCATAATCCACATGTGTAACCCATGATTCATGTTTAACATAATTTGGAAGGTGTGAATTTTCTTGGCCATCATTTTCAACAATGTCATCCAATGTGTCATCCGAAACAGATTCATCCTCATAGAATTCATCTTTTGGTGAGTCAAGAGTTTCCCCTGTCTCAATTCTATATTATTCTATTCCCCCCCCCTCCCCCCCCCCCATATATTTTTAAAAAAAAATAAAATTTTTTATAAACATCTTTTGAATCAAGATGAGTATTTTGAAGTTGATTCCTACTTAAGAAAGATGGTTGGTCTTGCATAGTAGGTTGAGGATTTTGAAATTGATTGAAACTTGAACTTGGTTGAGGTGGATAAATCATTGGATGGGTAAAGGAGGTATTAAATGATTGAAGATTATATGATCCAAAACCCACACCATAATTTTGACAACTCAATTGTTGCTCAATTGCCATTGCTTGAGTATAGGCTTGTGACAAAGATGTGATTTGAGGCATCCCTCGCAAATATGTGGAAATGAGTGGGTCAAGAGCATTTACATATATTTGGAGAGCCATTTCTTCTTGAAGAGCATAAAATGTCACTAATTGAGCATATAATCCAAAGAACCTTTCAGAAAATGACTTCACATTTTCACTTGGTCCTTTTTTAATAGTGAAAAACTGCTCATACATGCGGATTGGGTCAACTTGCTCTTTGTTGAATTGATTAAGAAATGCTGCCTCTAGCTGAGCCCAAGAAGTGATAGACCCTAAAGGCATACTTGTAAACCAATCATACGCCACTTTGTCCAAGGTGTAAGGGAACATTTTACAAACCACATCATCATACCAAATTGTTAAGTGATTCACAACAAATTTGAATGCTTGAATGTGTTCCTTTGCAGTATTTGTCCCGTTAGACAAAAATTGAGGAAGACATCTCTCAAAACCAACGGGCAAATAATGTTGAACTCCCGGTATGTTCAATGGGCTACCTATCATCCACGGTGAAAACATAGCCATTAGTGAATCTTAAAGAATATAACTTTAATACCCAAAAAATTCTTTTATTTATTTATTTATTATTATTATTATTTTTAAATCAAATCAAATCACATCATTCCTGTATGAACAATCAAAGCGTTAGGAAAGTGCATAGCAATTCATGTCCTCCTTTTAACAGTACAAGGTTGTATTGTTAAAAGACGGCTAAAGATAGTAACCAATAGGGCATGAAATATTCAAAATTTAAATCCCTATAGAATTTAAGTCACACTGAAATAAACCTATTCAGGCCCTCCTTCTAGCGCCAAAATGTTGAGTGGTATTTTCACCCAATTGTGAAAGTACATTCTCCCTTAGGATTTGGGTTCCAAATCCCCTCTTGCAAAGAAGTTAAACAAACAACTTCTCCAAGGTCTTCGCTATATTAGCATTTGCATGTGTATTAGTAATCTCAAATAAAGATATTCCCTTTAAATGCTTGGAACGCCTTAGTGATTGCAAGTAACTGTAAACAAGGGGCAATGTTGGTTTATTTTACCATGAAACTTTAGTGATTGTTCATTGAACCAAAATAAAGCAAATGTGAGTTGGCCCTCATATGACCATGATGTAGTGCCTTAATTCATTTTATCTTGAGAGTTTTAAGGTAGACTTTATCTTCTCTATTAATTCTGAGAATGGTTTCTTTTCATGAAGATAAAGATAGCTTTCAATATGATCGATAAACTATCCCTCTTTGGTGAAATAGATTTTCACAAAGAGGTAATAATTTATGGCCTTGAATAAAGGGCTTTAAATGTCACTTTAACTTATCCCTCTTAAATGAAATCAAATTTTCATCAAGATGAACAATTAAGTGCTTTGAGAAAAAACACCTTCAATGTAATATTCAAATTACCCCTCTTTCGTAAAATTAATTTTTTTATGAAGAAAGGGTAATTTTAGGCTTAAAATGGAAATTTGTGAAAATGCCATAAAACATAACTCCTTCAATGAAATTGGAATTTCCATGAAGGGAATGTCATCATAGGCTCATGAGTGCAAAACAAAACTGAAAAAATGAAATTTGACCTTAAAATGGAAATTTTCTATTTTCGAATTTTTTTAAAATCTGCAATAAAACAGCAACTTCGGTGAATTTTTAAAAATACTAAACAACTCCGAAAATGAAATTTCAAAGTGCGTATTGGAAGTATGATAGGTGCTCTACATAATGGTGCAATTATTTTTTTGATTCTGAAATTTTTTACTGTTTATTTTAATGCCTGAAAATAAGAAAAAAAATTCTGAAATTAAAATTTTGAAAAACAGAAAATTAAAAATTTGTATCAAAATAATCGCTGAAAATGCAGCAATGCAAAAGCTCCTTCAGTTTGATAGCACCCCATCCTGCAAAACCGAATATGTGAGAGTTTCGTACATGCAACCTAGCTTATTTGACCTGCAAAACAAACACAATCAAAGTAAACCAAGTGCTGACTCCTAGGGTTTAAAATAATTTCCAGATTGCAGACATTCACATGAAATAACCCAAAACAATGGCATGAATTTCATTTACAAATCTGAAATTTGAAAGGAGGAATATAGAACAGTTAAAATGAAGCATGCAGAAAATTTCTCATCCTTTCTTGCTAACAAGGCCTAAAATTTCTGAAGAGAAGCTTTAGCATTGAAATTATATTTCAAGTTTTACATATCAAAATCTGCCGCATTTGGCCATGCCCAAAAATTCTAGCCTCCCTGATTTTTGTTTCAATGAGGTATTTTAAACTGCGAAAAAAAACTCCACTTTCTCTTTTCGTTGTTTGCTTCATTCTCCCTGATTTCAATATGCAACCCTTCATTTACGCCTTCCAATGCCTCTGCAAATACATCACTCTTATTTCGTCTTACATGCATTCCTTACCATCCATTTGACCAATAAGTAACGGTTTGCCAAAAATAAAAAGCCTTTATCCTATTATTTCAATATCTTTGAATGTGCATAGAAAAGACCCTCCTCCGCCTTGATTATTTTAAAATCCATAACGCCTAAAGGTCTTATCATATGGCCACTTGTCTTTTTATTTAAATAATTTAATATCATTAAAACTTATAAGCCATCTCCCTTTCAAAATTGATGCTACTATGTCCACTGCGCAAAAATGAAACATTCATTTTCTGCATTGTCTATTGCATCATCAAATATTTCACTTCTACTAGTGTCCATCAGATGTCTGTACACCTTGTTGCACTATTTCCATATTGGGATTTTGTTCCATTTTATTACCTCTTCTTTTGACAATTACATGGCCTGCATGGTCGCTGCTCATCACTACCTGTGATGTCGTCTGTTCTGGTTTTGTTCGTAGTCTAACCCACTTGCACATTGCCTCATAAACCCGAGAGTCATCATGAATTTTTTGAAGACCCCTCAAACATCTGATTTCAATAAACGCCCACCTCATTTAGTACATCTACTTCTGATCAATAATTTCAAAGCTTGACTCTGTTTTATCAAATCAGAATGCATCCGCCTGGTGTGTCATTAATGCCCGCATTAAATTCTTCAAAATTGATGCTCCCACATCGACATCTGGTGCCTCGAACAACACCATCGTGTAATTTTAAAATATTGCCGCCTTCGTCTTTGTATTGCTTGGCCACCATTCTGTAGTTGGTGCCACGTGGGTCCACTGCGGAGCTGGCCTGCCTTGGCCATGTAGTCATTTTCACCCCTCCGGTCTTCTCACTGTTCATCCCCATCGTGGCGTCGGTGTTGCCCCCGATGATACAAAGGTCCATCATCCACCGCTCTCCAAGCCGTATACCCACCTGCACAAACGAGTGCTCCATAAATGTCATCAAGTTCATGGTGACCTTGCCCCTTGTACCTGTGCGTGTAGCCAATTTCATCTATTTCATCATTGGGTCAAGTAAGTTCTCAGTGTGGGCTTCATAGATTCTTCCATTCGTAAGCCACCGATGATCATCCAACCTTGCTTACTAGCCTTCGCGTCACTACTGGTGGGGTCCTCCATCCACGACGATGCTTGGTCGGACAACCTGCAAAACACACAAAAAACATATATTAAAAACATTATGCTTTAACCCCTTTTATTATTATATATTTTATTTTTTTATTATTTTTTCTTTATTGAGTAAATACTTCTTATACATATACATGTCCGTCGTGGGCTTGAACTTCCTTTTTATTTTAAACATTCATATGTATAAAAGCTTACTTGAAACACTCAAATGAAGACAATATAAAATGCAACCATCACACGAAAAAAAACAAAAGCTAACAGCAAAACATTAGCAATAATATTGCTAACACAACAAAATGACATTAAAAATCGTCAACAACTTGCTGATAAAAAAAATCGTCGACAAGAAAAAGTCGTCGATAATAAAATATCGTTGGCAAGAAAAAGTTGTCGACAATAAAATATCATCGACAAGAAAAAGTCATCGACAATAAAATATCGTCGACAAGAAAAAGTTATTGACAACAACTAATGATAAATGCAAATTCATAACAAGCCGAGCATTAGACATTCGAAACCGACATGCAAACACCCGAATACCAAAAATAAAAAGGTGGGTCCCCAATTTTGGGGTACGTTGTGGAACAGCCACAACACCCCTGTGATCAGAACAATGGTTACTATTGACATTTTTGTCACATTGCACAATGGGGTAGAAAAATCAAAATTTTATACAATGTTTCTTTTTGTAAAGTATTTCTTTTGTTGTTTTTGAAAATATTTGTAAGTTGCAGCAATTTTGGCTTTCCCTGCCACCCCCTTGTACATAAAATGAAGATGAAAGAACTTCATTTCCAAACAAGCTAAGGAAGATATCTTCGCCGAAAGAAAGAAGAAGAGTATGAAAAGAGCTTCGCACCCGAAGCATTTCCAGCAGCTACTTCGAGCTAGAATTTTGTGAAGCGGTGTTGCTGAAGAAAGAATACAAGGGAGGTGTAAGAAAACTACTTCGGGCCCGAAGCACTTAAAACAGCTACTTCGAGAAAGAAACTTGCGAAGCGGGATTTGAAGAAGCACAACACCGAGAAGTACTTTGCTAAAAAATTGCCAAAGCATCCACTTCGGGACTCTCCATCAGCAAACCATTTCTACTTCGTCGAAAGTTGTTTTGAAGCATCTACTTCGGCTAGCTTTCGTACGAAGTACTTTCATCCGAAGTAGTGGAGGTCATGAAGAACAAATCATTTTTAAAGGCAATTATGTGCTTCGGTCTAAACCCTCATGAACTGCAATTTTAGAAGATCACGGCGAAGCATTTCTATAATGCATCAACGAAGCAATTTTGACAATGAAGCGACAAGGAATGAAGAGCCCCATTTTGAGGAGGAAATCTGCTTCGACACTCAACTCCTCCGAAGTAGTTCTGCGAAGCACCACCATGTGAAGTACAAATAAAGAAGGAGGATCTGCTTTGGCTTAAATCCATTGCAAAGAAAAATTGTGAATTAAGATCCAGCGAAGCGCTTTAGGGGCATGTGCTCCAAGCTGGGTATTTTCCCAAGGTGATCAAGTGCCTCATAAATTCATTTTTTCGTGCCTGGCAAGTTCGCTGCTCACTTTTAGCACTTGGAAATGAAGTATTAGTCCCTGAAGAAGAGCATGGTGAGCATGGTGGCCACTCGAGCACTGCACCCAGAATCCAAGGACGCTCAGATGGCTCATTAATGCATGTTTCCATGGCTAACCCGGTCATAGTTTCCAGTTTTGGTAACAGATTTGAGAGCTTAGTCACGAGAGCCGTGAGGAGCCAAATTCTCAGGTTTTGAGGGTGCACTCCTCCATTATGTGCATTAATGGCTCATAGGGTCGGGTCCTCTATAAAAACCTAGGCATTGTAATGTAAAAATGGGGGGAACTTTCTACTAGAAAGCTGTTGTAACTTAGATTCCTGCGATTAATACTAAAGAGCTTTGGACTCTATTTCTCTCTTTTATGTTGCCTTCTGTGATTATTTCTTTTATATTTTCTTCATTCGCATACTATAATTCTAAACTTTGGATTTAGGTGTGTGATTAGAATGGGACCCTAAGATTTTTCTGAAGGATACATAGGGGAGGAAAACGATGTATTAGTTTTCTTTTATGCTACGTGTGGATATTGTTTCTGTCATATTCACTCCTTCTTCATCATCATAACTCTGAACTCTGAATTTTGACAAGAAGGAAGGGTAATCCTGGAACTCGTCCAAAGGAACTTGCATCACCAGAAAAAAAAATTATAATAATTTAATTTTATAAACCTAGTAAAACTAGTTTAACTTGCAGGAGATTTTTGAAGGTCTTAGAGGTCAAATTTGAGGATTTTTGGCTAGACACGAGGCCTTGGTTCAGGCATCCAAGGTCATCTCGCTTAGCTTGTCTCATGCCCTTTCTTAAAACATGTTGTAATAGTAAATCGGGTCGCAAGTTGCCCCCAAAATTCAAATTTGAATTTTGATGGTTTTAGGTGGGAAAAAGGGAAAACGGGTTCAAAAAGGAAAAATTTAAAATTTGTAAGGGGTGAGTCTCTAGAAGCTCTATCTTTATGGAATAGAATGTAAGAAAGCTATGGGTCATTTCTTATTTTATCTATCTTTTCTAGATTATATATGTTTTTTTTAATGTAACTCTACTTTAAGTGGTATCAGAGCGAGAGTTCCTGAGTGTGTTAAAAGATCTCTGGATGTGAGGAATTTTACACCAGGATCTGTGGTTAGGGTTAATGAGAGAAGTGAGAATAATTCCTCCATGAAGAAACCATGGTGGTGAGATAAATATGGTTCTAGAATAATATTTTAGAGCTTTGCAGGGGCAACTTTAGGCTTTGCAAGAGGAGTTGCGTAGAGGGTTTGAGCCAAGGAGAGAAGATGGTAGTGAAGATAAAGATGAAGAAGAAGAGGACCAATTCAAGGAAGAAGAAGAGGCAATAGATCCTGCATAAGCCAGGTTATATAGATCCATATTTCAGATTGGAAAGAGACCGAATATGGAGGTTTCTACATATTCTAGAAATCTTGATCTAAAGGAGTTGATTTATTGGATCAACGATTTGGAAGAATACTTTGAGTATGAGAAGGTTGAAGATCCTGATAGGGTCAAGTTTTCTAAGACAAATATGAAGGGTCATACCAGCATATGGTGGAAGGGAGTGCAGCTAGACAAAAACAAAAGAGGAAAAGAAATGATAACAAAATGGGAGTGGATGTTGGAGAAGTTGAAAAGGTAGTTAATTCCAGCTGACTACGAGTTGGATCTGCTAAAGAAAATACAATGTTTGAGGCAGTCAAGTAATTCTATCAAATAATACATAGAGGAGTTTTATAAAATTTTAATTAGAACAGGAAATTCTGACGCCAACAAGGAGAATGTAGCCCATTATATTAATGGGGTACGAGCAAGTATTCAAGAGGATTTAAGTCTGGTTAGGATGACCACCATAGAGGATGCTTACCAGTTTGCCCCGAGGGTTGAAGAGAAGTTGAACATAAGGTTTAAGAGAAAGCAAAGAGGAAGAGGTCATGGTGGAAGAAATGGTGGAGGAACAAACGGAGGATGAAATGAAGATCATAAGAAGAATGGATAAGCCAACAGTATTCATGACCAAAAGGGAGATAATGCTTACTACCCCCGTGATCATAACAATGGTTACTATTGACAATTTTGTCATATTGCACAATGGCGTAGAAAAATCAAAATTTTATACAATGTTTCTTTTTGTAAAGTATTTCTTTTGATGTTTTTGAAAATATTTGTAAGTTGCAGCAATTTTGGCTTTCCCTGCCACCCCTTGTACATAAAATGAAGATGAAAGAACTTCATTGTCGAAAAAGCTAAGGAAGATAGGTTTGCCGAAAGAAAGAAGAAGATTATGAAAATAGCTTCGCACCTAAAGCATTTCCAGCAGCTACTTTGAGCAAGAATTTTGCAAAACGGTGTTGCTGAAAAAAGCATACAAGGAAGGCATAAGAAAACTACTTCGGGCCCGAAGCACTTCAAACAGCTACTTCAGGAAAGAAACTTGCGAAGCGAGATTTGAAGAAGCACAAAATCGAGAAGTACTTTGTTAAAACATCGCCGAAGCATCCACTTCGGGACTCTCCACCAGCGAACCATTTCTACTTCGTCGAAAGTTGTTGCAAAGCATCTACTTCAGCTAGCTTTCATACGAAGTACTTTCATCCGAAGTAGTGGAGGTCGTGAAGAATGAATCATTTTTAAAGGCAATTATGTGCTTTGGACAAAACCCTCTTGAACTGTAGTGTTAGAATAAGATCACGGTGAAGCATTTCTATAATGCATCAATGAAGAAATTTTGACAATGAAGCGACAAGGAATGAAGAGCCCCATTTTGAGGAGGAAATATGCTTTGGCACTCAACTCCCCTGAAGCAGTTCTGCGAAGCTCCACCATGAAAAGTACAAATCAAGGAGTATTTGCTTCGGCTCAAATCCATTGTGAAGCAAAATTGTGAATTAAGATCCAGTGAAGCACTTTAGGGGCACGCGCTCCAAGTTGGGTATTTTCCTGAGGTGATCAAGTGCCTCATAAATTCATTTTTTTGTGCCCGGTAAGCTCGTTGCTCATTTTTAGCAATTGGAAATGAAGTATCAGTCCCTAAAGAAGAGCCCGATGAGAATGGTGGCCACTCAAGCACTGCACCTAGAATCTAAGGATGCTCAAACGGCTCATTAATGCATGTTTCCATGGTTGACCCGATCGTAGTTGCCAGTTTTGGTAACAGATTTGAGAGCTCAGTCATGAGAACCACAAGGAGCTAAATTCTCAGGTTTCGAGGGTGTACTCCTCCATTATGTGCATTAATGGCTCAGAGGATCGAGTCCTCTATAAAAACCTAGGCATTGTAATATAAAAATGGGGGGAAACTTTCTGCTAGAAAGCTATTGTAACTTAGATTCTTGTGATTAATACTAAAGAGCTTTGGACTCTATTTCTCTCTTTTATGCTGCCTTCTATGATTATTTCTTTTATATTTTCTTCATTCGCATACTGTAATTCTGAACTCTGGATTTAGGTGTGTGATTGGAGTGGGACCCTGAGATTTTTCTGAAAGATACATAGGGGAGGAAAACGTTGTATTAGTTTTATTTTATGCTACCTGTGGATATTGTTTATGTCATATTCACTCCTTCATCATTGTAACTCTGAACTCTAAATTTCAACAAGAAGGAAGGGTAATCCTTGAACTCGTCTAGAGGATACATAGGAGGATTAAATATTGCATTAATTTCATTTATTTTTTGTGTTATTTGCTATTGTTTTAAGCTATTGGCTAGCAATCATGCTTTTGGTTCTTTCCCACCATTAAACTACTAAAATTTCTTCCCCTACTATTTTATTTATTTCCTACACATTTACTTCGTTTATCTCTTTCTTGCATCCTTATCTTAAAATACCAATGTAGTTTAGTATAGGAACCGGTATTTCTCTAGATATTGGCACGAGGGGCATATCTTCCCTTCGGCCTTTCAATTTTGATCCAGGTCTAGGGCGCATACACTTACCCAAATCCTTTCCTAGGCAGATTTGATGACCAAAAGTTTTTGGCACGCCCGATGGGACCCAGTCAGTCTCACCTTGTGAGTGGTCATGAGAACCGATGCTCTCATTACCGAAAGACTCTTAGCATCTGGAAACTCTGTTTAATCAAGAATATTTAAGTCGTAAAGACCAGTACCTAAATCTGTACCTTCATGCAAACAAGATGGAGAGCTAGGAATAGAGGAGAGGAAATTGAGTTCTTCGAACTAGATATTGATGCCTTTGGGGAATGCTCTAGGTTGGTAACCCCTAAGTCGTTGTTACATGGAACATCCTCGCAAGAGGTAGCTATTGATGAACAAGGTCTAACTTTTGATAGCACAGTGGCTAGCTTTCCTCCTAATCCTCCCAACTCACTAAAGCATCCTAGCACCTCTGTTTCTATCAAACAGCTAGTTGGTAGTCAAAGAGGTACTTCAAGAATCCTTATTTCTTAGAATCTAGGCATAAATATGGCACAACAACAACAACAACAATAAAAACAAATGCAATAGTAGCACCAAAAACCACCGACCAAATTGTTTCCAGCATGGAATTCTTTAGGACCGCTAAATCTAGCGGGACAAGGGCAAGTGCCGCCTACTACTATAAAGAAGATCCCAATGTTCGATGGAACTAGGAAGACTGCTCTAGAGCATATCCAGGACATAGTTTCTCTGGCGATGATCCATGACATCACAGAAGAGCGTGTTATGGTAAAGATTTTGGTTCTGTCTCTTAGAGGAAAACTCCTCTACTGGTATAGATCTTTACCACCCGGTACCATTACAGGATGGGACCAGTTAGCTAGAAAATTGATGCGAAGATTCAATGAGTCTACTGATCCTATCTCTCTCCTACATCAGTTCACAATGATCCAGAGACATCCACAAGAGGAGATCACCGACTTCAATGTTAGGTTTTCTCGAACCTGGAAAATAATACTAGTTGGACTTCGACCATCTAATGAAGCTGCAGCATACTATTTCCTTCGAGCTTTTAACCCTGATATCAATGTGATGGTAAGGTATTCAAACATTAATACCTTCCACAAGTTGTACGAGTTAGCCCAGAGAGCAGAGATGGATCTAATAGCTATGGGTAAGCTTCCCCAAAGGATGCCGATGCCCATACTTCTTGATTTCCCTTAATCCCAGTATGCAAGTGTAGCCACTTCATAGATCTTTGCAACCCCTGCATACCTGATCTCATATTGGAACTTGAACCTTATTTTATCTTAAATTGCTACTCTTCAAATCCATTTTCCCACATTTTTAACCTTGCAACCCACTGTTTCTTTGGCATTCCCTGTACTTCCAGCACCACTTCAACACCTTGCCCTACCTCCAATACCAACAATGGCCCCATTACCACCTATTCCTAAAATCGATGACATGCAAGCCAAAATATTGCAAGAAGTTCAGTCCTTGAACTCCACAGTGCAGACCCTATCTAATGACATGACCATTATGAAGAAGAAGCAAGCACAACAAGAGTTTATTTCAAGGATATATTATCCTACACCTGTGATTACTAAAGATCAAGCAGTCTAGCAAGGAAGAACTTTGGCAAGAAATGCTACAATAGACGAAGCCCCGAGCACTTTCGACTATATACATTGGTGCTCCACGTGTAATGATCCTCATTAAGAGAATACCTGCATGTTGCACCAACACTATGTACAAACACCGGCGAGCAGTAGTCATGGCGGGCAAGTCAACGTTATCAGGCAATCAGATCAGAACCTGGTAATTGGTGAAGAAGAACCGGTTGCAGTCCTTACCAGAGGAGGAAAAAGGTCGATAGAGGTGGATGCTACTCAAATGGCTCCCTTAAAGGTGCATGCTCACCATGAGAAGGGACAGCAATCTTCTTAAGCCTCGAGTGAAGCTCCTCAGCCTATACCAGTCAAAGAGAAATCCCAATAGGCCCTTGCAAATCCGCCCCAGGTGGAAACCAAAGAACAAGCTAGAGAGAAGCTCAAGCTTCCCTCGCTGACCAAGAGACAAAGGGTCAAAGCTACAGAATAGTATCACACCATGTATGAAGTGAAAAGAGAACCTGAGGTGCCTATCTCCCTAGCTTACAATATAGTAGATAATCTAAAGAATATTTCGGCCAAGATCAGTCTGTACGATGTACTACAACGACCCAGACAAGTGGACCTATTGCAAGAATCGTTGAAGATGACCAAAGCAAGAAAAGCAGCACCACTTGCCCTAGTGCAAACCCTATCCACATCCATTGCAAGGAAGAATCAGCCACCTTTGTTCTACTTGTCTCTATATATGGAAGGGTATATCGTTCATAACTGTATGATTGACTCTGAGGCCACAACAACAGTCATGCCCAAAGCAGTGTGTGAAGAGATAGGGATGGAATATACGTGAAGCAATCACGGCGTGCTCCAATTGGATGGTACTCATGTGAAGACTATAGGAGTGATTAAAGATATACCTACTCGACTACACAAGATGCCTCAAATCACAGTTATACAAGAGGTGGTGGTCATCAAACTTGAACCCTATTTCAGTATGTGCTTGTCAAGAGAGTTTATGACGAAACTAGGAGGATATCTATCTATGGATTACTCGCACTTGGAGATTCCATTCAAATGGAAGAAGATAAAAATTTACAACGAGAAGCCTTCTACCTTCCTCGTGGAGAAGATGTCCGAAGGAGAGAACAACGATCCTGTGCATGTGATAGTGGAAGGGATAGAGCAGGTGGACCTAGTCAAGGATTCCCTCGCATAGTTAAGTTGTGAAGATGAATTTTCATTGGCAGATTTTAATGCCATGATAGAAACTGAGATGGGATGTTATGCCATTGCCAAGCCTGAGAAACACATCAAGATAAAAGATAAGGTCTCCGCCAAAGGCGAATTATGGAAATTATTCTTCGATGGCACCCGATGTAAAAATGGCATCGAGATGGGCATTCTTTTAGTATCACCTTCTAGAGAGCAGAAGGAATATTGTTACTAGTTGGTGTGGAGTTGCACCAACAATGTAGTAGAATATAAAGCATTATGCCTAGGACTCAAAAAAGCATAAAAGTTAGGCATAAAGCATATCCAAATATTTGGAGACTCATAATTGGTATGTAATCAAGTCACCAACAAGTGCACTTCAAAGAAGCACTATCTCAATTCATACCAAAACAGGGTGTGGGACTTGTTAGACCAGTTCGAATCTCTCAATCTGTAGTCTATTCCAAGAGAAAAGAACCGACATGTTGATGTTCTAGCATCCATCGCAGCCAAGTATTCTCTAGTAGAAGACATTGTGCATAAGCCTAAGGATGTGAGGATGATTTATAGGCTCTCCGTCCCAGACAAAGATCTACATTGGCAAGTTTTTGACAACGATGAGTAGATTGTGAATTTTATGATTCAAGAAGCAGCCACAATTGATTAGAGAAGCCCTGATGATGAGGAATATGAAGGGCTAGTTCAATTAAAGAATAACCACGTTCCCAAGGGACTAATTACTCTTGAAATCCTCTTTGATCAGAATGATCGAGCAGTTTCTCATAGGATCAAAGTTAATGTAAAGCAGTATCAGGATTTGGAGCTTGAGCCTGAAAAGACAATAAAATTTGGAACATATTGCACTCTGAAACAGCTAGAGCAGATCCGATCTCTGTAAAGAAGGTATCCCGACACAGTGGCTTGGTCTTATCAAGACCTAAATGGATACGACCAACAACTGATCCAACATACAATTGAGTTGTAAAAGGGGATAAAACCTTTTCGATAGAAGGAAAGGCCTATTAATCCGAAGATTGAGGTCCTGATGAAGGCCAAACTCCTAAAGATGCTAGAGGTAAAGATAATTTATCCCATAAAGCATTCCTCTTGGATAGTGAATCTAGTCCTAGTGAGAAATAAGAATGGAGATATAAGGTTATGCATGGACTTTCGCAACCTGAACCAAGCTTCGCTTAAAGATTACTACCCTCTTTCGCAGATAGATCAGATCTTGCATTCATTAGCCGGGGCTCAGCACTTCTCCCTACTAGATGGTTTCTCCGAATATAATCAAATCTGGGTTAGGGATGAAGATTAGCATAAAACTGCATTTACCACCAAGTGGGGAACATTTGCTTACCAGTGAATGCCATTCGATCTTTCGAATGCGGGGGCCACTTTTCAAAGGGCCATGGATCTAGCTTTTGGTGAGCTCTTGAATAAGGTTATCGTTATCTATTTGGATGACATGACCATCTTCTCTCGAAGAAGGGAGGATCATTCTTTTCATCTACAACAGGTATTCAAAAAATGTCGAGAGTTTGGAATTTCAATCAATCCAAAGAAATCTATATTCGCAGTTAGTGAAAGGAAGTTACTGGGACATGCGATATCTGAGAAAGGTCTCGCTGTAGATCCTAATAGAGTCGTGGCTCTCTTAAAGATCCCACTCCTAGTAAACAAGAAAGGACTTCAATATTTTTTTGATCAGATCAACTTCGGGAGGAATTTTGTTCCAGACTTCGCCCAGGTCATCAAGACGATGTCCAAACTTTTGAAGAAGGATGTGGAATTCATTTGGACGGAGGAAAGAAAAAAAGCATTCAAAGAGATCAAGGCCTAAATCATTCAGGCACCGGTCCTGACCAACCCTGACTACAATAGGGATTTCATCCTATATGCCATAGGGGAACCTGAGAGTTATGCTGCATTCCTGACACAGAAAGGGGAAGATGGCGAAGAGTGCCCCATCGTGTTTCTAAGTCAAGTGATACACCCTCATGAAGAAAAATATAATTTTAGAAATGTAGGTGCATGCAGTAATGAAGTCTCTTAGGAAATTCAACCTATTCATTTCCCAAATCTGAGTTATGGTCTTTATCATTCACCTTGATGTGCGCAATTTCATTATCCAAGGAGAATTGGGAAGAAAAAGAGCTGATTGGATCAGCAAGATACAGGAGTTTGACATTGAAATCAGACCCACAAAACTGGTTTGTGGTCACACATTATGTCAAGAATTGGCGAAGAGTGTAGCGATCGAAGCTACAGAATCTCAGTGGGATGACTCAGCAGCGGTAGGATGCTTCACAAACCAAGAAGAGGATAATAAAGACTAGGTTAGTGAAATAGTCGAATACTTCGACACTAAAATATGTCCTTCACATCTAAATGATTCACAGCGAAGGCATTTCAGGATGCAATCCTCCCGATATACTTTACGCCTCGAAGGCCTATTTTTCAAAAACATTGATGGCGTTCTTCTCAGGTGCATAAAAGAATATGATAAGAAGAGAGTCCTGGGAGAATTTCATTTAGGGCTATCTAGAGGTCATTTCATAGGAAGAGCAACAACATTAAAAATAATAAAAACAAGATATTATTGGCCTACACTCTTTGTTGATGCCTTCATAGTTTGTCGCAAATGCGAGAAGTGTCAGAAGTTCGCCAGTCAAAACAAAAATACTTCAATGCCTCTCCGACCGATACAAGTAGAATTGCCCTTTCAACAATGGGGGTTGGATTTCATAGGGGTCATATCGCCTAACTCCTCTGCCAGGCATAAATTCATCCTGATCGCGACCGACTACTTCACTAGATGGGCTGAAGTAATTCCCATGAAATATGTCGATCAGGAGACTGTCATCACTTTCCTAGAGGGATTGATCACCCAATTTGGCATTCCAAAAGCAATCATCATGGACAATGGTCTTGGCTTCGCAGGCACAAAAATAAATGGATTCCTTTACAGATATGGGATATATCATAAAGTCTCCTCCAACTACTATCCATAGGGAAATGGATTGGAAGAATCCACCAACAAGACCTTGTTAATGGTGTCAAGAAAGCTCATAGAGATGAAAAAAAGGACTTGGCATCTCCTTCTAGATCGTGCCTTATGGGCCGATCGAATTTCTATTAAGAAGTCAATCAAGACTTCACCTTATGCCCCGGTCTACGGCAAGGAGGCCATCTTACCTACCCACGTAGAGATCCCTGCATTGTAGTTGTTAGACAAATAAAATGGAGTCAATCCTATGGAAAACAGCTACTGCAACTAGAAGAAGATCATGAGAAAGCCTACCAGAGCTTTGCTAAGCATGCTCAGGTCACCTAAAATTGGTTCAAGAAAAAATCATCTGATTACACATTCAAAGTGGGATATCTGGTATGGAAGTGGGACTCCTGGAAGGCCAAGCCTGGGAATCACGACAAGTTGGATGCTTTCTCGAGAGGACCGTTCGAAGTTGTGAGGGTGAACTTAGCCAAATCTTTCATCCTCAAGGATGCAGATGGCCAAATATTACCAATTTTTTTCAATGGTATTCATCTGAAGACTTTTCATAGCTAAAAAAAAAACTAAGTGTTACACTCCAGAATCTCCTTCGAGGACTTTTGATGTAAAGCAACTAACGCGAGATGCTTCACGACGAATCACTTTGGCTTCCAAAATTTCCTCAAAATACTGAGGGAGTCATAAAAGAGAGAAGTACGAGACGAAAAGAGCTTCACATTCGAAGCATTTCAAGAAGCTACTTCGAGCGAAAGTTTTGCGAAGCAGTTTTCAAAAGAAGTTTAGCGAAGCATTTTCCAAAGAATATGAGCTTCGGGGGGCTAGCATTTCGTGAAGCAAAAAAGTGATGCAGCGAGGAAAAATTACTTTGGGCCCAAAGCACAGAAAATAGTCTTCCACCAAAGGTTCGCCATGAAGCATTTCCAGTATCGATTTCAACTTTGCCAATCCAGTGATGAACAAGGTGGAAGCATTTAAAATGTGCCTTGGAAAAATGTGTCGATAGCGACCTTGAAAAGCATCTGAAGCAAGCGAGTTAAATTCAAAGGTGAAGTACATCCTGAGATGGTTTAGTTAGGAGAAAAGCTCGCACCTAAGTATGAGGTGGCAACAGGACGCTTTCCCAATGTAAAGAATAATCATCAAAGCGCATGGACTCGCGTACTACGCCATCGAAAAACCAATCAAGAGGGAAAGCGATCTCCTAGGTCAAACTTGCAAATTTAATTATGGCAAGAGCCATAAATAGGGGTAGTTGCCTTCTAAGGCTATAAAATGCAGGCCCCAGCAGTGAAACGGCTATTTGTTCACTAATTCATGCAAGATTGAGAACCTGCTGCCAGTCTTCAACCTTTTCGTCGTTCGCTTTGAGATACTTTGTGTCAAAATCCTCTATGTTGTAAGCTTCCCTACCATAAAAATTGACCATGGGGAAGAAAAAATCCACACAAAAAGGGAAGGAACCAGAAGTAACAGGCCCAAAAAAAGCAAATAAGGGCATGGAGGAAAAAAAGCAGAGCCGAAGAAAGTCAACTTGAACCTCCACCTAGAAAAGCAAGTCATGGAGGAGAGGGAAGACTTTGAAGATGAACAGCTCGAAGAACCACCAATTGATGGGTGGGAGAAAATTAGGGACATCGAGCTTTCAAATAGCGTGGCTAAACTTAGATACACCATTGAGTTCATGAGGAATAGGCTCTCAACAAAAAACAAAAGAGTTGTCGCGTATTACTCTCAGATATACTGGTATCTGACGCCGTTTGCGCATCATTATCCTGAGCTGATCAATGCTATCACGCAAAATTACCAGCACACCTCCAGACAAGTACTAGACGCCGCTAGCCATAAATTATTTTCTATCTTGAAAGAGGATGTGCAAGTAGCCTTTGCACCGCAGCAGGGGCCACCTAAGGGGTATACGGTTCACAACATCATTCTGAGCGAATAGATGGAGAGGTTCACCTCCAAAAACTACATGTTGAAATTTATGCACGAGAACCTCAAAAGTGGGCTCCCTTTAGGCAAGCTACCCCAAATGCCCCTACCCTTGGTAGCCTTCAAGAACACCGATATTTTATCCATCATTGCATGGGTGGTGGGCCTGTCAACCGATGCTTTGGTGCACCCATGGCAGGTGTCTTTGGCCGAGTGTATTTCTAGAGGGCAGTTCTATGCCCCCGATGCTTTGAGGCCGAACACCAACCCAGTCTTCTTTGATTGGGCAGAATGGATGGCCTGAACCTTGCACATGCGGCTTACCAGCATGAAGAACTCTGGAACGGGCCAGTACTTCAGACCCTGCTCTTTCCTTGTTTGGTTATTTCTCTACCATGTACATAAAATGTTTCTCCATATCACCATTTCATCAAGCAAAAAGGATGAAAATCCTCTGCCTATGTACCGGTGGAATCCCCTCCTATTGAGGAAGGAGTCTTATTATTCTTTTAATCAATAATTTTTGGGACCTGCTATGCATTTTTTGATAGGGTCATGCCCTCGTGTACCCCTCAGTTTAAGAGACAGAGTGGTGTAGGAGAGGAAGGGAGATGTGTTTCAACTGACACAGGGGATCGTGATTCACCTGTTTGGCCTTCATAGGGAAAGCATTCCTGCTGCCTATTTTCCCTTTCGAGTACCATTTCGCCTTAGTGACGCAACAAACATCGTCTATGACCACGATCAGAAATGGGTACACACCTATGACTTCCCCCTCAAGATGGGGGTAATTGAAGTGTTTGCCCTGAAGCAAAATATTTTCTTAGAAGAGAAGCTTGCCAATTTTTGCCTACTCAAGATTCCTCAAAGATGGCTCTATGATCCCTTGGGAGTAATGAGGGATCACCTAAAATTCAAGAATTTTCATGTCTGCCCCCACCTTGAAATTGTGGAGCAAAGAAATAATCCCAATGGGAAGGATCTGGAGTGGCATTTAGAAAGGATGAGGACATTGCCTCCCTGGCACAAATTTTACCCTATGGAGGTCGAGTTTGACCCTGACCAACATCCCTTCCCGACTCCAGACTCTATATTTTTGAGAAAGGTGAAAGATGATTTGAAGGTGGAATTGAAGAATTAGGGCGAGGAACAACTAAGGGAGTGGTGGATAATGAGAGTCCATTGCAAAAATATGAATTCCTACAGACTCTTGGCAATGGATAAGGACTTTGAAATTGTTTACGAAGCCAATGCTGGGACTTGGAAGCCCATATCCTTCACCGACTTTGTTGCTCCAGCTACCCCAGGATCAGATGAAAGCCCAAGAAGAGCTGAAGAGGCCTCAGAGTAGGAAGAGGAGGAAGAAGCCTAAATTACACCAGAGGCATTACCACAGGTACCGTCAGAAGGCCATGACATAAGTTTCGAGGGGTCAGCACAATAAGCAGAGAAGAAAAGGAAGAGGCAAGAGCAAGTTCAAGTTCCTCTGAGCCACCCAAAGCGACCCCACATGAAGCTTTCAAATGCTCCTATCAGACAACCTACATTTGGCCCAGTCGAAGCAATTTTGAGGGTGCAACGACACAAAGTACCAAGGCCGCCCACGATATAGACATCATTGATGTGGAGGAACTCATCCAACAAGAGGGAGGCCCCGAAGTAGAAGTTGCAGAAGTCAGGAGTGCCAAAGCTAGAAAAAAGTAGGAGCCAATTACACAAGAAGTCACCACGGATGCTCTTCTAGGAGGGCACGTAGGTACGCACTCTCCACCCTTTGCCTTGGTCTCTCACATGACCATTATGGTCCCAACCGAAGGTTCTCATAAATCTCTCTCCCCCATGCAAAGTCAATCACCTCCTTGTGTGTTACCCGTTGCTATTCTAACTCTACCTCATGATCCCACTAGCCCCACTCCACTCAAGTTGTCTGGCCGGGACAAGTCTGTTGATACTACTTCGCCTACCCATGCCACATTTCCTTTGGTCCTTAGTCAGGGTGAATATAGTACTCCAACATCGAACCCCGTATCCCATTCCCCCATCATACATGGTTTTGTCCCACTTGCCGAAGCTCCCATCACACCCATCGTCAAACCTCCTGGTGAAGCATCCCCCATTAATTATTTATATTTGTTTACCCTTCGGCTGGAGATCTACCATTATTTGAATTAGAACTATCCATGATAAAGGAATGCCCTCTAGCTAAAAAGCTACTCCAAGCCCAAAAAAACATAGAAAAAATGCTGAAGACGGCGAGGAAGAAGAGAGGGCGCTCTCTGGACTAGGTTGAAAAATGTGTTGTCTTCAATTTGAAAGTCGAGAAGTTGCATAAGGTGAAAAATATCCCCAAGGTCCAGAAGCCCCTGGATGAAATGACTCCAGTGGACTACGATTACCAAGATAAATCCAAGGACCTAGAGCATTTAAATGTAGATAATGAATCTACATCCATGCACGTCAAGATCAAGACTTTTCGAGCACATGCAAACATCGCCAATCAACGCAGGTTTGAAGTAGAGAGTGCCAAAATCAAGTTGGAAGAAGAGCTAGCAAGGACCCATTCCAAGTTAGTGGACGCTGAGGAGCAGTGTAAGCTGATGAAAAAAGAAGCACACACCCTAAAATAGCAAATACTACAACTGCAATGTACAGATGAGTACCAAGCACAGAGACAGGTCGAAGATGATCTGAAGGCCAAGGAATTTGAAAGAAAAATCTTGTAGATGCAGCATCAGTTGTACGATAAGGAGAGCTTAGGGATTTTTGATAGAGGTAGAATCAAAGAAATTTGCTCACACTTGCTCAAGAATTTTAGATCCCAGGCCTCCAGTGCCCTATTAGTTTTAACTTACATCACCGAAGCACAACGTGCTGCTGTCGAAGAAGGGCCAATCATAGATGAGGTCACCCATAAAGCTAGAGGTTGACTAAAATTAGCCTTTGATGTCCAAGGCACTAAATATCAAGACTTGTAGGTCACTGCGATGAGTCAGACGACTAGGGATTGGTCTATAGCCCAAGCCACAGTTCGCGCCTTCTTCTCCAAGGTGAGGAAGGAACAGAAGGTGAAGGACCTCCTGGATGTGTTTGAGAATGAGCAGCATGTATTGCTAGGCTATTTCCAAGATCTCTCTTCCTTAGGTTTCCTAAGCTTCACAGATGATGATGGGAACCTTTTGACCAAGGAAGAGCTTAAGTCGACATGGCTTCATTTTGAAAGTGATGTCTCAAAGGTAGACGAGTGGGTGACGCTGATAACAAAATGGCAGGTCACAGATTTCATTTTGAGATACTGCAAGATTGCAGCCTGTCTGAACAATCTATACACCAGATCCAAACATGCTGATATTGGGCAGATTGATCGGTTCCACATTTTGGTTAAGGAATTGCAAGATCAAGAACCTTTCTCAAAGGATGCCTAGGCTCATGTCCGTCGAACCATGAAATGCATCCACGATCGCCTCGCACCATCACCACAGCAGGAAGCCATGCCTGAAGAAGAAGAAGAATAAGAAGAAGAACAAACTGTGGAAGCACCCCCAAAGATAGAAAAAGGAGAAGGGTCTGGAGGTAAATCTGGCCCAACGAATCAAGGCTGAGGGTTCTCCCACCAAGACGATCTCATTGCCCCGCGAGCCACCAAGAATGTTGACAATTTTGTCACATTGCATAATGGGGTAGAAAAATCAAAATTTTATACAATGTTTCTTTTTGTAAAGTATTTCTTTTATTGTTTTTGAAAATATTTGTAAGTTGCAGCAATTTTGGCTTTCCTTGCCACCCCCTTGTACATAAAATGAATATGAAATAACTTCACTGTCGAACAAGCTAAGGAAGATAGCTTCGTCGAAAGAAAGAAGAAGAGTATGAAAAGAGCTTCGCACCCGAAGCATTTCCAGCAACTACTTCGGGCAAGAATTTTGCAAAGCAGTGTTGCCGAAGAAAGAATACAAGGGAGGCGTAAGAAAACTACTTCGAGCCCGAAGCACTTCAAACAACTACTTTGGGAAAGAAACTTGCGAAGCAAAATTTTAAGAAGCACAACACCAAGAAGTACTTTGCTAAAAAATCTTTGAAGCATCCACTTCGGGACTCTCCAGCAGTGAACCATTTCTTCTTCACTAAAATTTGTTGCGAAGCATCTGCTTCAGCTAGCTTTCATGTGAAGTACTTTCACCCGAAGTAGCGGAGGTCGTGAAGAACGAATCATTTTTAAAGGTAATAATGTGCTTCAAGAAAGAAACTTGTGAAGTGGGATTTGAAGAAGCACAACACCGAGAAGTACTTTGCTAAAAAATCATCGAAGCATCCACTTCGGGACTCTCCACCAGCAAACCATTTCTACTTCGTCGAAAGTTGTTGCGAAGCATCTGCTTCAGCTTTCGTATGAAGTACTTTCATCCGAAGTAGTGGAGGTCATGAAGAACGAATCATTTTTAAAGGCAATTATGTGCTTTGGTCGAAACCCTCTTGAACTGCAATTTAAGAAGAAGATCACGGCAAAGCATTTCTATAATGCATCAACGAAGTAATTTTGACAATGAAGCGACAAGGAATGAAGAGCCCCATTTTGAGGAGGAAATTTGCTTTGGCACTCAACTCCCCCGAAGCAGTTTTGCGAAGCTCCACCATGTGAAGTACAAATTAAGGAGGATCTGCTTCGTCTCAAATCCATTGCAAAGAAAAATTGTGAATTAAGATCCAACAAAGTGCTTCAGGTGCACGCGCTCCAAGATGGGTATTTTCTCGAGCTAATCAAATGCCTCATAAATGCATTTTTTCATGCTCAATAAGCTCATTGCTCATTTTTAGCAATTGGAAATGAAGTATCAGTCCCTAAATAAGAGCCCAGTGAGCATGGTAGCCACTTGAGCACTGCACCCATAAACCAAGGATGCTCAGACGTCTCATTAATGCATGTTTCCATGACTGAACTGATCACAGTTGCTAGTTTTTTAATATATTAGAGAGCTCAGTCACGAGAGACGCGAGGAGCCGACTTCTTAGGTTTTGAGGGTGTACTCCTCCATTTTGTGCATTAATGGCTCAGAGGGTCGGGTCCTCTATAAAAACTTAGGCATTATAATATAAAAATGGGGGGGAAATTTCTGTTAGATAGCTGTTGTAACTTAGATTCCTACAATTAATACTAAAGAGCTTTGGACTCTATTTCACTCTTTTATGCTGCCTTCTGTGATTATTTCTTTTATCTTTTCTTCATTCACATATTGTAATTCTGAACGCTGGATTTAGGTGTGTAATTGGAGTGGAACCCTAAGATTTTCCTGAAGGATACATAGGGGAGGAAAATGATGTATTAGTTTTCTTTTATGCTACCTGTGGATATTGTTTCTGTAATATTCACTCCATCGTCGTAACTCTGAACTCTTAATTTTGACAAGAAGGAAGGGTAATCCTGGAACTCATCCAGAGGATACATAGGAGGATTAAATATTGCATTGATTTCATTTATTTTTGGTGTTATTTGCTACTATTTTAAGCTATTGGCTAGCAATCGTGCTTCTGGTTCTTTCCCACCATTAAACTACTGAAATTTCTTCCATTACTCTTTTATTTCTTTCCTACACCTTTATTTTGTTTATCTCTTTCCTGCATCCTTATCTTAAAACACCAAAGTAGTTTAATATAGGAGCTGGCATTTCTTTGGAGATTGGCATGAGGGGCATATCTTCCCTTCAACCTTTCAATGTTGGTCCAGGTCTAGGGCACATACACTTACCCAAATCCTTTCATAGGAATATTTGATGACCAACAATTACTAGAGAGGAAGAGGAAGGTCTAGATGAGGGTTTGGAAGAGGAGGATTTTGTGGAACCAGTTTCCACTATGGGGAAGAAGGACATCAAGCATACGAGTGTCCATAGCACCAAGAGAGGTCAAAGAAGAGACACGAAGGTAATGCCTGAGCTACTATTGTTGATGAATATTTTGAATCTAAGCACTCTAAAGAAGTCGAAAGAGGAAAAGTGTTGATCATAAGGAGAGCCTTGCTTAATGAGAAGAGAGACCTAAATCATAGGAAGAGCTTATTTCACACAAGGTGTAAATGTGTAGGTAAGGTCTGTAATATTATCATAGACAATGGTAGCACAAATAACCTAGTTTTAGAAGTAATGGTTACTAAATTGCAATTAGAGAGAGACACCCGCATCCATATCAGATTGTATGGTTGCAGAAGGACCATGGGGATTTGGTCAGTGAGCAATGTTTGGTAAAATTTAATATTGAGAATTATTATGATGAGGTCCTATGTGACATCCTACCTATGGATGTTTTCCATTTGCTATTGGAAATGCCATGGCAGTTTGATCAATGTGCAGTGCATGATGGTCATGCCAACACTTACTCCCTGACAAATAATGGAGTGATCCATAAGCTGAAGCTCCTAAAGGAGGTGGACAAAAAGGTATGTATCAATGCCAAAATATTTTTAGTTTAAGGTAGAAGGTTTTTGGATGGTTTGGAGCATGAGCATGTGTTATGCATTAATTCCTAGAGTTACGAAAGAAGAATGTGAAGATATCCCAGTAGAAGTCTCAGGTATGTTAGAAGAATTTCTAGATATTATATCAGATAATATGCCTGAGGGTTTTCCACCAGTGAGAAAGATCAGTCACCATATATATTTGGTACCAGGATCTAGTTTACCTAATAAGGAAGCCCATAGAATGACTCCTATAGAAAGTGAGGAGCTAAATAGGAAAGTCCAAGAGTTGCTAAAAAAGGGAATGATTCAGGAGAGGCTGAGTCCATGTTCAGTACCTATAGTACTAGCACCAAATAAATATAGAGAGTGTAGAATGTGTAAAGACTCCCGAGCTATTAACAAGATCACCATAAAATATAGATTCTCATTGCCAAGGATGGATGACATTATTGACTATTTGAATGGAGCCAAGTACTTCACAAAGATTGACCTGAAGAGTGCGTATCATCAAATTCATGTTAGAGAAGGATATGAGTGGAAGACAGCCTTCAAGACCAGAGAGGATTTGTATGAGTGGTTGGTCATGCCATTTGGGCTAACCAATGCACCAGGCACATTCATGCAGCTGATGAATGAGGTATTGAAGGATTTTTTAGGAAAAATTTTCATTGTCTATTTGGATGACATTTTAATATTTAGAAAGACCTTAGAAGAGCACCTGATGCATATCAGAAGGATTTTTGTGAAGCTAAGGGAGGAGTAGTTTCTAATTAATTTGAAGAAGTGCAGTTTTGTGACAGAGTTAGTGTATCTGGGATTTTTCATCTTATTCGAAGGTCTAAAAATGGACCTAAAAAATGTGAGGGCTATCATTGAATGGCCTACTCCAAGGAGCATAACTGAGGTAAGATAATTTCATGGTCTAGTAAGTTTTTACAGAAAATTAATTAGAAATTTCAACAGTATTTGTGCACCCCTTACAGAAACAATGAGAGGGGATAAGAAAAAATTTAAGTGGACCTTAAGAGCAGATAAGAGCTTTGATATGTTGAAGAAGAAGGTCACAGAGCAACCTATTTTGGCACTTCCAAATTTTAATAAGGTATTTCAGGTAGATTATGATGCTAGTGGTAGTGCCATAGGAGCTGTATTGAGTCAATAAGGTAAACATGTTGCTTATTTTAGTGAGAAACTCAATGATTCTAAGAAGAAGTATTTAGTTTATGATCAAGAGTTTTATGCTATAGTTCAGGTTCTGAAGAAGTGGAGGCATTATTTGTTGCCAAAAGAGTTTTTTCTATATACTGATCATCAGGCCTTACAATATATTAATAGCCAAGGGAAGCTATATGAGAGGCACTTGAAGTGGGTTGAGTTTATATAGAGTTATACCTATGTGTTGAAGCACATGAGTGGAAAATCAAACAGATTTGCAAGTTCCTTAAGGAGAAGGTAGTGTTTAATGACATAAATTAAGGTGGAAGTTGTAGGGTTTGACGAACTTAAGGGTTTGTATCTTGAAGATCCTGATTTTGTAGAGGCTTGGAGAGCTTGCTTAGCACCTATTACTTTGGACAAGACTAAGTGGTTGGATTTTATAATCCAAGATGGAATGTTGTTCAGAGGAAACCAATTATGCATTCCAAGTAGTTCAATGAGGGAGAACCTGGTCAAGGAGAAGCACAGTGGAGGGTTGGTTGGACACTTTGGTTGATATAAGACCATTTCCCTCGTTAGTGAGAACTACTATTTGCCACAGTTGCAGCAAGATGTGAAGATATTTGTGCAAAGTTGTAGAGTATGCCAGATTGCCAAGAGTGTGAGACAGAACACTGGATTATATCAGCCATTACCTGTACCAAAGAGACCATGGGAGGACATCAGCATGGATTTTGTTCTTGGTCTACCAAGGACATAGATGGGAAATGACTCCATATTTGTGGTGGTTGACAAGTTTTCAAAGGTGTCACATTTTATTCCCTGCCAAAAAACTAATGATGTAGTTCATGTTGCAGGTTTATTTTTCAAAGAGGTGGTACGACTTCATGGTCTACCAAAGAGTATAGTTTTTGATAGAGATACCAAGTTTGTTGGGTATTTTTGGAGAACCTTGTGGAAGAAATTGAAGACAGATTTGAAATTCAATTTTGCATACCACCCACAGATTGATGGACAAACAAAGGTGGTGAATAGAATTTTGGGCAATCTACTGAGATGCTTGGTAGGAGATAAGCCCAAGGGATGAGATTTGGTTTTGCCACAGGCAAAATTTGCATACAACAATTCTATCAATAGGTTTACTAACAAATTTCTATTCTAGATAATATATGGGAGCAGTCCAAGAAATGCTTCTGAGTTGAGGAAGATGGATATAGGGGAAAAGTGTAGTGCTGAGGTTGAGAAATTTGTAGAGCATCTTAAGAGCTTGCATGAAGAAGTGAAGAAGCATATTACTAAGATGAATTCTTAGTACAAGACAAGGGTATACCAGAAGTGACAATTTAATGAATTTGAAGTGGGAGATGAAGTTATGGTCCATCTGAGAAAAGAAAGGTTTCCTACTAAAATCTATAACAAGATGAAAATGAAGAAATTTGGACCATGCAGAATCATAGAAAAATGGGATTCAGGCAATGCATATGAAGTGGAATTTCCAAGTGGGCTTGTTGCATAAATTTTATTATTAAACATGAACCATTCAGCAATATGCAAAAATATCAAATCATTCATCCACAATATATTATCCACAATAACAATCCACAAATGAGAGAGAGATAGATAATACCCTTAAGTTAGGGCAACACCAATAATAATCCTGAAGGAAGGAATAACTCCACAAGATCTCCCAAGATGAGATGCCACTTCGTGGGCATGACGATTATATAAGATTCTTCTTCAATGATATGAATCCCTTACAATGAAAAATATCTCTTCTTTATATATACATATTCTTATTCTACTTTGGAGATCCTACTACTAATATTATATTATATTAAAATATAATATAATATTATAATACAATCAACCTTGGGTTATGTGTGGCCCATGCCAACCCTTATACAATATAATAATATATCCCCAAATATCTATTCCTAGGTACCCTACCATGCCACCCTCCTTACAAATGTTTCGTCCTTGAAACATATGAAGAAACTTGATAGTATGATTTGCTAAGCAATGTTAGCAATTGGTACCAATCTCGCTCATCCATCCAAGTGAAACCCGATGATGCTGGTACATCGTTTTGTTACTTGAGTATCCAAATCTGCTTCATTGGATCCACACTTCTGCAGCTGCATTTTGATAACTTGAATGATGGGTCCACTTGTTCCTTGATGCTGATGAACCATGCTGAAAACCATGATCACTATGCTTTCTTTGCCAAACACTTGCCATAGTTGGTGCCCTTGCTGATTACATGTAGAACCATAATATTGTTGCCTTGAACCATGCCTCCAATATTGTTTTCGCTCATGGTGGTGTGGATGGCGATATGGTGCAACCTTTACTTGATGTTCTACCTTCTTTGACTTTTCAACCTTTGGCTTCATTGTTTTAAATTCTTCTACACCTTGTTATTTCATGTTATCTTTGTTTGGTGTGTCCTTGTGCTCTTCTATCAAATATTCCTTGGACTCTGTTGCTGCTATCGCATTCTTGGATTCTTTTTCATGTTCTTCAATTTGTTCTTCTACAACCACTTCTTGATTTTCCTTGTATCCTTGCTCCTCAAGCTGAGAAATATCCTACAATGTTATTTCCACTGAATTAGTTACTGCTACTTCTTTCATGGACTCTGTTGCTACTATTGCCTTCTTGGATTCTATTTCATGTTCTTCAATTTGTTCTTCTACAACCACTTCTTGATTTTCCTTGTATCCTTGCTCCTCAAGCTGAGAAATATCCTGCAATGTTATCTTCTTTTTTTTGTACCATAACTTCATAAACTTCTTTTGCACATTAATGTTAACAGTACCCAAAGAATCTAACCAAGGATAACCAAGAACAATATCCTCATCATCCATCTCAATAGCATAGAAATCTGAATGTAAAACATATTTATCCATGGTGATCTTCAAATCTTCAAAAATCTGAACATTCTCACCCTCTAGTTGTATGTCCTTAATTTTTGTTGCTTGAACTTGGAACTTCTTAGCCAAAAAAATATTAATATAATTATATCTGCTACTAGGGTCAATGGAAATAATAACCTATTCCTTTTGAATGCTTCCATGAACCTGCAAAATAGACTTTTTACATTTAAACAAATTCCTTTGTCCATTTTCTAATTTATCTTCCACCAAAGGTATGGTTTCATCTTTCTGCATACTGACATCTTTTTTTATATTCCCTGACCTTTTCCTCTTTCTTATTGAGTAATTTTATTTCTTTTTCATAGTCTTCATTATGTTTCTTTAAAACTTCACATTCTCCTTTTATTGCATTCCGCTCATTTTGAGTTTCTTGTAGTTTCTTTTCATCATCTTCGATGATATCCATTAGGTAATCTATATAATATGGATCCCATATACTCAAGAATTCATGCTCTATTTCATCCCAAGTATATTCATTATTCCTTTCTTTACAAAATTGTATCCACCAAGACAAAGCTTTCCCTTTAAAACATATATCCAGGAAGGATTTCTCAAAAGAAATATTATGATATGGAGACCTAAACGTTTTCCACCATTCCCTAACATCAATATCATCTTCTCCAAAAAATATTTCTAGCTCCATAAGTTCACCTCCAGATAATGCAAATCTAGGGTTTCATGAAAATATATATCATGCCCTAATGCAAACTAGGGTTTTATGGAAATAAATATCTTTCCACTGATTTGAAGCTAAAATTCCACATAGACAACTAGATCTGCCATTTTTCTTCCAAAAAAAATAAAGTGCAACTGCTTTGCTTACCCGAAATAAACAAAGTTCTTCTTTTGAAAAATTTGTGACTTGAAAATTCGTTTCTACCCTTATTCCAGATGACTGACTTCAGAAGGTCATATCTCTCTCAATACTGCTCGAATTCCTTCATATGACCACTCATTTTAAAGCTCTTCAAATTTTGCACCAACGGATCCAAGAATCACCTAAATCAAATACATCTCGCAGAGATATGGCTTCTAAAATATGAGACGTTTTTCCACAAAAATCTACGAAATTCGTCACTATCCTTGTTCTGGATACTAACTTCAAAAGGTCGTATATCCCTCAATACTACTTAGATTCCATCATATGACCACTCATTTTAAATCTCTTCAAATTCTACACAATCTGATCCAAGAATCGTCTGAATCGGATAAACTTGCACAGAGATATGGCTCCTGAAATATGAGACGTTTTTTCCAAAAAAAATTGCCCTAATTCTAGGGTTTCACACAAAAATCTCCACTTTGCCAAAATCATTGCTCTGATACCACTTGTTACATAACTTTTATTATTAAACATGAACCATTCACCAATATGCAGAAATATCAAATCATTCATCCATAATATATTATCCACAATAACAATCCACAAATGAGAGAGAGATAGATAATACCCTTAAGGTAGGGCAACACCAATAATAATCCTTAAGAAAGGAATAACTCCACAAGATCTCCCAAGACGAGAGGCCACTTCGTGGGCATGACAATTATATAAGATTCTTCTTCAATGATATGAATCCCTTACAATGACAAATATCTCTTCTTTATATATCCATATTCTTATTCTACTTTGGAAAGCCTACTACTAATATTATATTATATTAAAATATAATATAATATTATAATACAATCAACCTTGGGTTATGTGTGGCCCATGCCAACCCTTATACAATATAATAATATATCCCCAAATATCTATTCCTAGGTACCCTACCAGGGCTTAACATATCACATGTTTTTAACATTTTAGATTTGGCAGAATACCATGAAGGAGATGATGGTGAGGGACTAGTAGCAGAATTGTGGAATATTCCAGCATCTACTCCAGAGACGAAAGAGATAGAAGAGATCCTGGATACCCGCATTGGTAAAAGTACCAAAAATAGGCAGTATGCAGAATATCTAGTTAATTGGAAGGTCATACCTATTGAATATTCATATTGGTTGTCGAAGGCTAAGGTTGAACACCTTGGTTTTCTTCCAACAACAAAGAAGTGAAGGTCACTTATAAAAATTACCCTGGGTTTCTGATGTAGGAGCATCCAATGGTGTAAGAGTCATCTTGCATCACCCAAAAAAAAAATTGTAATTGTTTAATTTTGTAAAACTAGTAAAACTAGTTTACCTTGCATGAGATTTTTGAAGGTCTTAGAGGTCGAATTTGAGGATTTTCATCTAGATAGGGGCCTTAGTCCAAATATCCAAGACCACCCCGCTTAGCTCATCTTTTGCCCTTTCTGAAAACATGTTGTAATAGTTAATCAGGTCAACTAGCGCGAAGTTATGACCTCGGCAAGTTGCCCCCAAAATTCAAATTTGAATTTTGATGGTTTTAGGTGAAAAAAAAGGAAAACGGGTTCAAAAAGGGAAAATTTCAAATTTGTAAGGGGTTAGTCTTTGAAATATCTATCTTTGTGGAATATAATGTAAGAAATATTTGGATCATTTGTGATTTTATCTATCTTTTCTGGATTGTATGTGTTTTGTTTAATGTAACTTTGGTTCACTTATGTGATAAAAACCATTTTTCTCCTTTAATTTCAATCAACATGTATAGATTATTTGTAAATATATTGGCATCAGTAATGAGATTTCTTGTCTTGGATTTACTGATCTCACATATATTTGGGTGAAAGGTGATAGTGTGCCCTTGATCACAAAGCTGACATACACTTAGTAAATTGTGCTTCAATCCCTTAATATACAATACATTTTATGTCTTTGATTTTCTATTATGTAAACTCAAAGTCCCTTTATCACCAATTTTAGTTGAAGCATTATCACCAAATTTTATTGATCCTCCATAGATTTCTTTAAATGAAATAAATTTACTTTTTTCACCTATCATATGACTTGAACAACCACTATCAATATACCACTGATTTCACTCATAATGTGCATGAAGAGCTATTTGTATCAACATTGATTTATCTTTTTCTTGTTCCTATTTCCTTTTACAACTTCTTCAGGTTGTATTATTTTGAACTTTCTAATCCTACTTCTTTTTTAATGATTTAGGAAATACTGTTTTACACCATTTGGTCTTGTGCACAAAATTATTGTATTTGTAGCATATGATGTTTTTATTCATGAGAGGTGCAAATGAATTGAAATTTCTAACATCATTTTCATATTGATCATGCAACACACAACTTTATGACCATATTCATTACATGAAACAATAGCCATGGAAGAAGTTTTGAAACCTGTTTTATTTCCTTGGATGATATGGCTTGTTTTTTTAATTGACCTTTGTCCATGATAATTCTTTGTTCACTTTCTCCTTGGTGCTTTTACTCATTTTTAGTATATCATCATAGGTCATGGGTTCTTCACCATTGCTTTCCTTGATGTCCTTGTTGATCTTGATTCCTCATTTTGTAACCTTATATCTTGTTGTGACTTTCTTTTAGACTTTTCAACTTCCTTTCTCAAAAAGACAACCTCACTTTCCAACTTGTCACATTCCAATTATTTTGCATTTAATTTTTCAATCATTACTTCTTCAATTATTCTTTCCACTTCAAAATTAACCTTTAGATCATTGATATCTTGTAGAAGCCTTGTTTTTGTTTCTTCATACTTTTAAATTTAAGCCTTAAAATCAACAAGAGCAATAGTAAATTCCTTCCCTAGGTCAACCACTTCCGAGTCAATTTTTTTTATTTCAGCCATAGAAGAAACTTCCATAATTTTAGTGGTCATTGTGTGTTCTTCTAAGATCTACCTTCAAGTTATTAAACTTTTCAAAGGAACCTGCTCTGATACCAATTGAAGAACACAAGCTTATACTGAGAGGGGGGTGAACAGTATAAGAACAAAATTTTACTTTTCTTTTCCAATCAATCTTATCCAATGTTATCAATTGTAATAACTTTCCAAAATAATATTAACTAATATCATTAACAAAAATAGTAAAATAAATGCACAAATTATCACACACATGAAAGACATAGATTTAATGTGGTTCATCCTATGTGGGTTACGTCCACAGAGAAAATATTTCTTCCAAATTTTCTCAAAAAATATCTTGGAAACCAATTCATTATTACAATATTTATGAACCTCTATCCAAAGGAGATCTCAATCCCCTATGCTCAAGTTTATGCACCTCTATCCATAGGAGAACTCTATCCTGTTAACTCTAGTTCATGGAACTCTATCCAAAAGAGACACCTCTCATCTCTACTCAAATCTGCTCAACTGCTTGTACTGGTCTACCTCACACCTGCTCACAAATATGCCTTAATCTATTTACAAATCTTCCTTAACCCTGCTCATTCTCTCTACTCAAATCTATTGTAACACATCATAAAAATTTCTCATAACACATGCTTAACACTGCTCATAACTTATGCTCAATACTACTCATAACACATGCTCAACACTGCTTGTAACATATTCTCAACACTGCTCATAACACTTGCTTTGGTAAAAGTACTTTAGACATATTCTACCCATTTTTCTAGTTCAAGAACACATAGAGAATGATACGCAGTATAATTCCACAAGATATTCTTTCCAACATCACAAATTGCTTTACAAAACTGGTTTCTAACATTTTCTCATTCACATTCAATGTCACATAAATCAATGCCCAAATGCTTCACAAATTCATTCAACAATGCTACACAATTTTTTCTCAAATCCTAGCACCTATATTTCTAAAAATGCACATATCCAATCCTTATTTCTCCACCTTATGATTCAGAAATATTTTCTCAAAATAATACTTTAAAGAAGGGATGATATTACCATACCTCTTAACTTCCTTTGATGAAGATGTGCCCTCAAAACCCATCTCAAAATATGTTGTCTTTCTTATGCCACATCAAGGGTTAGTTAGCATAATACTTTTTCCAAATCATCCACATGAAAAACTTCTCTTCAAAAATTATGCACAAAGATATTACTTTACAACTCCTTTTAATTTCTTAAAACAAGGCTTTTTAATCAAATAAAAAAACCCTTCAATCTTTCTTTCACCATGCAAAAATACCCACAATAATTAAAACACAAACACCTTATAACTCCTACTTGTAAAATCCACAAATGATTTCAATACCACAATGTACCTTCTAAACAACAAAACCCTAAGTGGAAAAACACTTTTAACCTTATTACTCCTTTTATTTCTTAATAAATGATTCTTTAGAAAACATGACAATAATCCCTTAATAATTTCACTTCTGCCTTTAAAATTTATAAAAATCAACTTATAAGCAACCTTTGTAATTCTAGAAATGTCAACTCACATTAATTACTCAAGATAAACCTTATGAATTCCTATCTTTAATTTCAAATTAAAACAAAATTTAATGCCCTTACCATTTCTATCATCAAAGAGAGTCGAACATGAAACCTCACGCAGCGCATGCTCTAGTGCGAGCAAGAGTGCCAGCTATGTTGACCCACATGCTAGATACGAAGGTGCTCAAAACACTGTTACCATGACTCAAACCTGAAACCTCCATTCGACCAGCGTCCTATGCAGAGTCTACCTACCACTTGAGCTAGCTACCCAACTGGAATGTCTAATGCACTCCCTCCTCTTCAAACCTCTACTTCTGTCTAGAAGGTCATGCATTGTCCTTTATTCACTTCGCCCTCACAAATGGAATGAAAATCACTTTCTACCCTCACAAACTAGAACAAATGACACTCCCCTTACTTCTACTCAGCAACATTGTCTTCTTTTGGCGATAATAATTCTCACAGACATAGGAATTCAATCACTCATCGAAAGGCACGATCACAAATACTTTTACCTCCTTTTTGTAATGTTTGATTTCCATATTAAAGACGTCAGTGCATGATAGACTTGGGCCTTTAAATACATATAAATTTTCACTTCCTTTTTGGCACCTTTTATACCTTAACCTTAGTTATATTATAATATTTGAAAATTTATTATAATAATAAATTTTAAACTTAATCTTAGTTCTATTATGATCTTTGAAAAAAAATTATAATAATAACAATTAAACTTTTGCCTCTAATTCTGAAATTTAAATCGTTTGAAAGCAAGAAAGACCTTGTCATTTGTTTTTGCAAATATAACTATGGAGAATGACCTTGTCCTTTCCTTGCAAATATAACCATGGAGAATGCTTTTTCCTTGACAACTTTTGTACCTTTGACACTGCCTCATGTATCCTTTGAATATATTTATATTGCACTTTGATATTTCAACATTGAAGATAATTCTCAACCTTTTCACCTTTGACATCAATGACAACCAATATAATTAATATTTCCAACAATCTCCCCATTTGTCATTGATGGCAACCCTTTCACAAAATAATTCTTTTTGCTGCTATTGGATACCAAAACTACTCCCCTTGAGAAGTTGCTCCCCCTTACTGATTTCTCTCCCCCTTACTGAAACTCTCCCCTTTGACATCAATGGCGAAGGGCTCCTTTGGGGCTAAAAATAAGAATCTTAGCTTAGCCCCCTCACCACCTCATCTCCTTGAGGTGATCAAGTTTCGTATGGGAGTAAGACTACTCCTAAATTTCCTCTAAGATACACAAAAATTTCTTTTGGAAGTGGCTTAGTAAATATGTCTGCAATATTTTCCTTTGTAGTAACATATTCTAATTTTACTTGTTGATCCATCACCTGATCTCTTAAAAAATGATATTTTATTGGAATGTGCTTGGTCCTTGAATGCATCATTGGATTTTTTGAAATGTTTATGGCACTTGTATTATCATAAAGTATGGATATGGTATGATCATGCTCTATTTTTAAGTCTTTTAAAGTTTGCTTCATCCATAAAAGCTATGTACAATAAGAAACTATTGCAACATACTCTACTTCTGCTGTAGATAAGGATAATTATGCTTGTTTTTTCTTAGCCAAGAGAATAAACAATTTTCAAGAAATAATGCTCCTCCACTCATACTTTTTCTATCATCAATATTGCCTACCTAATCTGCATTTATGTATGTTGTGAGAGTTAATTTATTACCCTTGGGATACCATAGTCCAAAATCTATAGTTCCTTTTAGATACCTGAGTATTATCTTTATTGCCTATACATTTGTTTCCTTTGGCGCTGCTTGAAATCTTACCACTAATCCCACTACCTGCATTATATCTAGTCTTGTAGCTGTGACATATAGTAAAATTCCGATAATGAATCTATACAATGTTTGATTTGCTTCAGGAGATTCATCATCTTTACTCAATTTACCTCCTATAACCATGGGGGTACTCACTGGTTTGCAATCTTCCAGTTTGAAATTTTTCAACATTTCTTTTATATACTTGGTTTGTGAGAGAAATATACCTTATTATAATTATGAAATTTTCAATCTAAGAAAGAAGGACAATTCAAAAAGCATTGACATTTCAAATTCATTTTGCATACACTTGGTAAATTTCTAACACATCTTATCATTAATACCTCCAAAAATGATATCATCCACATAGACCACCACAATCAAAAAGTCATTCCCTTCATTTTTGATGTATAAATTATTGTTAGCTATCCCTTTTATAAAATATTGTTCTTGAATATACTTATCCAACCTTGAATCCCAAGCCCTAGGGGTTTCCTTTGGTCCATAAAGAACCTTATTTAATTTGCATACATGATCTGGCTTATCTATTAGGATGAAGCCCTTAGGTTGCTCAATGTAGACCTCTTCTTCTAATAAATCATTGAGAAAATCTAATTTTACATCCATTTGATATACTTTGAAGTTTTTGAAACTTGAGAATACCAAAATTATTCTTATGGCCTCAAGACGTGCAACAGGAGCGAATTTTTCATCAAAATCAATCCCTTCAACATGTGCATAGCCTTTGCATACCGATATTGCTTTGTTTCTGACTACCTGACCATATTTATTTAACTTATTTTTGTAAACCCATTTAGTCCTAATTACATTCTTATATTTTGGTCATGGGACAATTTCCCAAGTCTCACTCTTTTTTATTTGATCCAACTCTTCATCCATTGCCTTGACCCAATATTCATATTCTCTTGCCTCATTGAAATGCTTGGACTTGATTTTAGATAGCAAAGAAATATTTAAATGTTCACTTGTTCCTATTATCTTCCTCCTTGTTTGTATTTCATATGGATTCCTAATAATTAGATATCTTGGATGATTCTTTTGCATATACCTGGATGGTATCTTAGGTGGTGTTCTTTGTGTTTCATCTTATGATTCTTCACTTAATCCTTCTTGGCAACTTTCTCCTTCTTGGTATACAATTTATTGAGCTGGTTCTTTTGGCTCTATTTATTCATAAGCTATCACATTTATACTTTCCAAAATTTTATGTGTCTTTTTATTATAGTATTTCTAGGCTTTGTTCTTAGTGGAATAGCCAAGGAAGATACCCTAATCGCACTTTGAATCAAACTTGCCCAAATTTTTCTCTTCTCATCTAATGTAGCATTTGCTTCCAAAAACTTTGAAATACTTCACAGTAGTTGGTCTTCCCTTCCAAATATCATATGGGGTTTTGTGATGATTTAATATTACTTGAGATCTATTGATGATATAGAGAGTTGTATGAAATTCCTCTCTCCAAAAACCATCTGAAATCTTAGACTCATCTAGCATAGCTCTGACCATATTTTCAACAGTTCTATTTTTCTCTCAACTACTCCATTTTTTTGTGGAGTAATTACTGCTGAGTATTATCTTTTGATTCCATGTCATCCACATAATTCTATGAATTCACATGAAGTGAATTCTCCTTCTCTATATGATCTTAGATACTTGATATTTTAGTCTATTTTATTTTCTACTAAAACCTTGAATACCTGGAACTTTTCAAAAGCTTCTAAATTTTCTTTTAAGAATGCCACCCAATTCATTATGGAGAAATCATCTATAAATAGTGTGAAGTAACTTTCACCTTGTAAACTCTTTATCCTTGTAGGACCACATAAATCAGTATGAACTAGTTTCAATGGTTTGGATGAATAAAATTCTTTTGACTTGAAACTTGTTCTTGTTTTCTTGCCATGCTGACATTATGCACAAAAAGTGCTTTGGGATACTTTTATCCTGGGTAAATCTCTGATTACCTATTTGTTTATTATTTTCACTATGTTTTCAAAGTTCAGATGACCCATTCTTGTATGCCATAACCAACTCTCATCCTTATGTGATAAAAAATATTTTCTCCTTTAATTTCACTCAACATGTATAGATTATTTGTAGTTCTACTAGCATCAACAATGAGCTTTCTTATCTTGGATTTCTTGATCTCACATCTATTTGGGTGAAAGGTGATTGTGTACCACTAATCACAAAGCTGACTTACACTTAGTAAATTGTGCTTCAATCCCTTAACATAAAATACATTTTATGTCTTTGATTTTCCATTATCTAAACTCAAAGTCCCCTTTCCACCAATTTTAGCTGAAGCATTATTGCCAAATTTTACTGATCCTCCATTGATTTTTTTAAGTGAAAGAAATTTACTTTTGACACTTTTCATATGACTTGAACAACCACTATCAATATACCATTGATTTCACTCATCTTGTGCATGAATATCTATTTGTACCAACATTTATTTCTCTTTTTCTTGTCCCTCTTTCCTTTTCCAAATTTTTGAGGTTGTCTTCTTTTGAACTTTCTAATCCTCATTTTTTCTTGAGTCAGGAAATATTGTTTTACACCATTTGGTCTTGTGCACAAAATTATTGCATTTGTAGCATATGATGTTGTTATTCATGAGAGGTGCAAATGAATTGAAATTTCTAACATCATTTTCATATTGATCATGCAACGCACAACTTTATGACCATATTCATTACATGAGAAACAACATCCATGGAAGAAGTTTTGAAACCTGTTTGATTTCCTTGGATGATATGGTTTGCTTTTGTAATTGACATTTTTCCATGATAATTCTTTGTTCTCTTCCTCCCTGGTGCTTTTACTCCTTTTTAGTATATCAGCATAGGTCATGGGTTCTTCACTATTTCTTTCCTTGATGTCCCTGTTGATCTTGATTCCTCATTTTGTAACCTTATATCTTGTTGTGACTTCCTTTTAGACTTTTCAACTTCCTTTCTCAAAAAGACAACCTCACTTTCCAAATTTTCACATTCCAATTATTTTTCCTTTAATTTTTCAATCATCACTTCTTCAATTATTCTTGCCTCTTCAACTTTAACCTTTAAGTCATTGATATCTTGTAGAAGCCTTGTATTTTTTCTTCATGCTTTTGAATTTCAACCTCCAAATAAACAAGAGCAATAGTTAATTCCTTCCCTAGGTCAACCACTTCTGAGTCTCTTTTGTTGATTTCATTCATAGAAGAAACTTCCATAATTTTAGTGACCATTATGTGTTCTTCTAAGCTCTACCTTCAAGTTGTTAGACTTTTCAAAGGAACTTGCTTTAATACCAATTGAAGAACACAAACTTATACAGAGAGGGGGGTGAACTATATAAGACCAAAATTTTACTTTTCTTTCCAAATCAATATTATCCAATGTTATCAATTGTAATAACTTTCCAAAACAATATCAACCAATATCATCAATAAAAATAGTAAAGCAATGCACAAATTATCACACACATAAGAGACACAGATTTAACATGGTTGACCCAATGTGGGTTACATCTGTTAAGAAAATATTTCTTCTAAATTTTCTCAACAAATCTCTTTGAAACCAAATCCCTATTACAATATTTATGGACCTTCATCCAAAGGAGATATCAATCCCCTATGCTCAAGTTTGTGGACCTCTATACATAGGAGAACTCTATCCCATTAACTCTAGTTTATGGAACTCTATCTATTGGAGACACCTATCCTCTCTGCTCAAATATACTCAACTACTTGTATTGGTCTACCTCACACCTGCTCATAAATCTATCTTAATTTGCTTACAAATCTGCCTCAACCCTGCTCATTATTTCTCCTTAAATCTGCTGTAACACATGCTGAAAACTGAGTCGACATGTCTGAAAGCATCTTATGGAACTCCTATTGTTAAACTTGATCTAGGTAACATTCATACTGGCATTGAAGATTTGGAAAAAAAATGACTAATTTATCAATTGATGGGTTTTCGTCCGAGCCTATCTGCTTTCAAATTCTGGGCTACAAAAAGTTGGAAAACTAAAGGTGAGTTACAAATCTCTATTTATCCAAATGATTATTTAATTTTTTTATTTGATAATAATGAAGATAGAGAGAAAAATTTTCAAGGGGGTCCCTGGTTTTTTGGAAGGGCGGGGCTTTTCATGAAGCCTTGGCATACTAAATTTAAAGCCAAAGAAGAGATGCCTTCTATAGCTCCCATGTGAGTTAGACTCTTTGGCCACCCTATTGAATTTTGGAATCCTACTATTTTTTCTTCAATTGGAAACTCTTTAGGAACTTTTATGATGACTGCTGACTGTACTCAAAATTTTGAACATATTATTTATGCCCAGATTTGTGTTTTAATGGATTTTGACAAACCCCTACCTAAAAATATCACATTACAATTTGGGGAAGACGCTTGGGATCAAGTAGTGGACTATGAGAACATTAATTTTCATTGTAGAATTTGCCATGAATATGGTAATTTGCTTAGTGCTTTCCAAATAAAATTCTTGATCAAAAGAAAGAATATATAAAGTCAGCAGGTTTCCAAATGCCTAAGAAGAAGAACACTAAAAAAAATAGTTATGAAGGATCAATCAAAGTCATCTGCTAATATGTTTGAAATACTTTTCACAAATTATGTTCCAAGTGAGGAGGAGAAATAATGGAAACAAAAATCTTAGAAACACAATTTAAATATGAAGGAAAGAACTTAGAGACAAACCAACAAATCAAAGGTTTTCAACAAAAAAAAAAAGGAGAAAATTTACACAAGAAAAACAATCTTTTAAATATCAAAACTTCAAATAATACAGGTCCTAATATATACTTTGTTGAATCCTCTAGTAGAATTTTTGTTGTGTACGAGCATTCTTCAAGCTTAGAAGCCATCTCAGATTCAATTGGAGTAAGTCAAGAGACAGGGAAAAAAACTGAAAAATGGATTCTAATAAAAATCAGGTCTCAAGACCAATCAATATCATATGGTAAAAGAAGGTGAAAAACTTGTAGAGGAAGGTAATATTAATGTCCTTCCCAAATTTTTTAGCCTTGGTATTAATGAAGATCATCACTTGGAATATTAGAGGACTTAAAGGGAGTCTTTCAAAACAAAATGAAATTAGAAGAATGATTCAGATAAATCATCCACATCTTGTTTTCCTTCAAGAAACAAATATGTCAATGGAGGATATGGACTCAATTGCCACTAAAATTTGGCCAGCTGGAAAAGTGGTTTCCCTTAGTTCCCAGGGGACTTATGGTGGCAATGCTTGTATTTGGGACCCAAAATACATAGTTACTCACCATATGGTTGGCAATTGGGATTTTTTGGCTATAGCTATTCAAAGTAGACATTCCAACCAAATTACACTCTACAACACTATTTATACTTCGAATGCTTTAGAGGAAAAAAAACATAGTGGAAGGATATAACTCATATTATATCCCATTTTTCTAAAGCTTGGATCTTGATCGGAGGAGATTTCAATACCATCCTCTCTTTGAATGAGAAAATGAGGGGAAATAGAAATTTGGACAAAATCACTGACCTCATGAGCGAATATATTGCAAACCTCCATCTTTTGGATATCCAACCACATAATTTCCTTATGACTTGGTATAATAGAAGATAAGGCTTAGCTTGTATAATGGAGAGATTGGATAGGTTTTTGCTCTCTAAAAATTTCTTAATCCATGGTCACATTCCTAAAGTGAAGACTCTTAACAATGTTGGTTCGGATCACTGGCCAGTCATTGTGGAAATATGGAAAACCAATGTGAGTTTCTCTCCTTTTCCTTTTAAATTAATGTGGCTCAAAGATAGTTACTTTAGACCTCATGTGCAATAATGGTGGAAGTAAGATAAGCCTAGGCATGGTACTAAGATGTTTTATTTTGCCAAAATACTACAATACATTAAATCCAAAATCAAGACTTGGAACTACAAGGAGTTTGGGGATGTTCATAAAAAAACATGAAGTTATTGCTCAACTTGAAAATTTGAATAAGAAAATTCGTTTAGATGGCCTCACAGAGAATAGAAGTGTAGATGAAATTAAACTCACAACTTAGTTAGAGGAATGGGAAAAAATATAAGAACTCTTATGGAAGAAAAAATCTAAAATTCAATGGCTCAAAGAAGGAGATCGAAACACAAATTTCTTCCACAAATATCTTCTATATTGAAGATTTGACAACTTTATTTCTTCCCTGAAATCAGATTTTGGAGATGTTTTCTATACTTGGGATGGCATCAACTCTACTATTGTCGATTACTTTTCCAATATTTTTGTTGCTACTCCTCTTGACTCAACTTCTCAACAAAATATTCTTCAAGCAATCCCTTATCACTTCTTAGGAGAACTCTATTTTTATAGCTCCTATTACTATCAATGAGCTTCAATGGGTAGTTTTTAAAATACACAAAAAGAAAACCCTAGGTCCTGATCGTTTTCCCATTGAGTTTTATCAAGAGTTATGGGATATCCTTCATGTTGAATTATTAGATGTGGTGGAAGAAGCCAGGAAAACCAAAGAAATTTTGAAGGTTATCAATAAAAACTATATTACTCTTGTTCCAAATCTCAAGAGTTTGATCATATCTCAGCTTTTAAACATATTGCTTTATGTAATGTTCTTCTCAAAATCATTACTAAGATCATGGCAGAAAGGTTGAAGCATTTTTTGCATAAGATTATTTCCCATGAGCAAGGGGGTTATGTGGAAGGGTGTCAAATAGTAGATGATATAGTTCTTGCTCAGGAAGCCATCCATTCCATGGATATGCAAAAATCTCCTTCAATGTTCATTCGGTTAGACTTATCCAAAGCTTATGACGGAGTGGATTGACACTTCCTTATCAAATTTTTAAAGCAATTTGGTTTCTCTATGGATTGTATGGACTGGATTATGGGATGTATCTCTTCATTTTTCTACTTAGTTCTTATCAATGGCAGGCCTTCTCAGTCGTTCCTAGCTTCCAGAGGTATTAGGCAAGGTGACCCGCTATCCCCTTATTTATTCATCATTCTTGTTGAATGCTTGGGTAGGACTATAACCAAAAAGAGATAAAAAAACTCTTGAGGGAGTTACCATTGCTCATGGAGCTATACCTATCTCTCATATTCAATTTGTGGATGACTCTACTTTTTTAGGTAAAGCTACAGTTAAGGAAGCTTCTAATATTAAGCAAATCATTAGCTATTTTTCTAATGCTATCGGGAAATTGATCAATGAAGAAAAATATAAAGTTATTTTCTATCACTTCTATGCCAGATAGGAATCCATGATCTTGGATAAATTAAGATATAAGAAGACCTCCCTTTCGATCACTTATTTAGGTATTCCCATCAATATTCAAAGGCAAAAAAATAAATATTGGAATTGGTTTTTGGACAAAGTCAAGAAGAAAATTGGAAAGTGGACCAACATGTGGCTTTCTTCTAGGGGTAGAATCACCTTGGTAAAATTAGTCCTTCAAGCTATTCCTATTTATGTATCTTCCATGTTGAATATACCAAAGGTTGTTCTTCGAGAACTGGATCAAATCAGTTATCGATTCCTTTGGAGTGGTACTAAGGAGAAAATAAAATGGGTCTTGGTGAAATGGGATACTTTATGTCTTCCTAATAATGAAGGAGGATTAGGATTTTGGTCTTCTATTAATAAAAAAAAGCTTTAGCTGCTAAATTATATTGGAGGATGTTGCATAACCCCAATGCTCTTTGGGCCAATAATCTCCGTGCTAAATATGCTAAGAACAAAAGTCCTGAAAACCTTGTTCACTATCAACTTCCTACCAAAGGTTCTCCCATTTTAGCAGTTCTTAATACTGGTGAGGATTTGATAAAGAAAAATTTATTTTGGATCATTCATAATGGTCAACAGTTAAATTTTTGGACAGATTATTGGGATGGTCACAAGCCTTTGATAACTCAGTTTCTCGATTGGAGGCCTTGGATGGAGGAGCTTCACTAAGCTAATTGGATAAAGATGACTAATTACTGTCGGTACCATACTGGTAATTCAAAGGTTCATAGATATTGGATCCCTATTGAAGATTGGCCTATTAAAATCCCAAAAAGGTAAATACAATATATCCAAGGCATCCTTCATATGAGATCTCTATCTTGGTTCCATGAAAAATATTATTTTGGTTTGAACAACACTACTAAGGGTGATTATTCAGTTGCTCAAGGTTATTTGAAATTTTACCATAATAATCCCAACCAATATTCTGACATATTTTCTCAGTTGTGGGCTCAAAAACTCTAGCCTAAGGTGAGGTTCTTTACTTGGCTTTTATTGCATCGTAGGGTGCTTACTGGTGAGCAACTTATGAAGCATAGTTTTCATGGCCCTTTTATATGTGATATGTGTGAAGAGAATGTAGAAAATCTCAGCCATTTTTTTATTGAGTGTACTTTAGCCTCTGAGCTATGGAGGAGAATGGCCACTTTACTTGGCTTACAGTGGTCCAATTTTTTTAATTTTGAACAAATTTGGAGGGATTGTCCTAAGCACGAGGGTGTTGATCATTTTATTAGGTAGTTAGTTTAGATGGGTTCTACCATTCTTCTTTGGAATATCTGGAATGAAAGGAACAACCAAATTTTTAATCAAGATAGGAAGGATATTCACTATGTTTGGCAAAAGATCATAGCCAACTTAGTTGAAATAGTCCATCAACTCCTTAATCACCCCAAAACTCCCACAAAAAATGGGATCAAGTGATGCAAATATTGAAGATTAAATATTCTAAGTGCAACCAACTTAAAGGGAATGTGAGTATTTGTAATATGGATAGAACAAGAAATTGGCAACCTCCTCCTAAGGATTTTGGAAAATTCAATACTGATGGTGCCTCTAGAGGGAACCCTAGAAAAGCCAGTGTGAGAGGAATTGGTAGACTTTTAGATGGCTCCCTGGTTTTTACTTTTTCTAAGAATTTGGGTATTATTTCCAATAACCTTGTTGAGGGGTATGGTATCTTCAGAGGCCATCCAGAGGCTACTAATTTTGGATGCTAAAAGGTGTTAGCTAAGTCTAACTCTCAACTCATGATTAATTTTTTGAAGAATCCTTCTAAGAATCATAAGGTTGATTGGATAATAAAAAGAATTATTGAGAAGATTCAATTAATCCATATGGAAGTTTTGAAAGTTGATTACAATCATGTGGTTAGATATCAAAATAAGAGTGCTGATGCTTTAACTAATTGGGGTTTGGACAAAGGTGATCTTACTTGTTATGGCCACCCTCCTAGATGGTGGGCTTTGCAAATTAGTGAAGCTTTTATTTCTATAATTTCTTTGGATGGCTCTAGTTTTGAAGATACCTAGTTTCTTCTTGCTTTATTTTTTCTTCTCTTTGGTTCACATAGGTTATTTTAGTTACCTATATCAAACTATTCTTTATTTTATTTCCTTTGTCTATTCTTGCCTTAAAAGTCTTCTGGTCTAGAAAGGTCATTGCTATGTTCATTTTTTTTCTTTTTTGTTTTTTTGTTTATTTTTTTAAGGTGTGTGTGTTCTTTTTTTTGTGTGTTCTTTGTGTTGTTTTTTGTTGTTCTTGTGTTTTTGTTGTTTTATGTTTTTTATGTTTTTTGTTATTGTTCTTGTGTTTTTTCCGTTCTTGTTCTTGTGTTTTTGTTTGTTTGTGTTAATTAGTGTCTTTATGTGTGAGTGTTTTCTATGTTTTTTGTTTTTGTTTATTGTCTATTGTTGGTTGTTTTTTATTTTATTTTTTAATTTTTTAGGTTTTGGTTGTGTTTATTTTTCATGTTTTTTTTTGTTGTCTTTATAGTGTTCTATTGTTTTTGTCATGTTTGTGTTTTGTTATGTTGTTATTCTATTTTTTCTATTTGGTTTGTGTTGTGGGTTTTTTTTATCTTATTGTGTGTGTGTTTGGTTGTGCTTTTCTTTTTGACACACTCAAGGAGCATATTTTTTATTTTATTTTATTATTTTTATTATTATTTATTTTTTTATTTTTTTAAATTGTTTCTGTGTGTTTGTTTTCTCTTTGAGCATGTCAAAGATGGTAGGCCAGGTTCAATTCTTGGGAGTTTTTGGTAGAATGGATACCCCTGCATCCTTGGGTCTTACCCAAAAGTGGCATCCCTTCTGGGATGTTTTTCACAAATAAAAAAAAAACATATGCTCAACACTGCTCATAACACATGCTCAACACTGCTCATAACACTTGCTTTGATAAAAGTACTTCAGACATATTCTTCCTAGTTTTCTATTTCAATAACACATAGAGAATGATATTCAATATAATTCCACAATATGTTCTTTCCAATATCACAATTTGCTTCACAAAACTGGTTTCTAACATTTGCTCATTCACATTCAATGTCACACAAATCAATGCCCAAATGCTTCACATATTCATTCAACAATGCTACACAATTTGTTCTCAAATACTAGCACCTATATTTCCAAAAATGCACATATCCAATCCTTATTTCTCCACCTTATGATTCAGAAATATTTGCTCAAAAAAAATACTTTAAATAATGAATGATATTACCATACCTCTTAACTTGCTTTGATGAAGATGTGCCCTCAAAACCTGTCTCAAAATATTTTATCTTTCTTATGCCACTTCAAGAGTTAGTTAGCATAATACTATGTGAGTGTTTTCTATGTTTTTTGTTTTTGTTTATTGTCTCTTTTTGGTTGTTTTTTATTTTTATTTTTATTTTATTTTTTTAAATTTTTAGGTTTTGGTTGTGTTTATTTTTCATGTTTTTTTTGTTGTATTTATAGTGTTCTTTTGTTTTTGTCATGTTTGTGTTTTGTTATGTTGTTCTTGTGTTTTTTCTATGTGGTTCGTGTTGTGTTTTTGGTTGTGCTTTTATTTTTGACACACTCAAGGAGCATATTTTTTATTTTATTTTATTATTTTTATTATTATTTATTTTTTTATTTTTTAAATTGTTTATGTGTGTTTGTTTTATCCTTGAGTATGTCAAATATGGTAGGCCAAGTTCGAGTCCTGGGTGTTTTTGGTAGAATGGATACCCCTTGCCTCCTTGGGTCTTACCCAAAGTGGCATCCCTTCTAGGATATTTTTCACAAATAAAAAACATATGCTCAACACTGCTCATAACACATGCTCAACACTACTCATAACATATTCTCAACACTGCTCATAACATATTAGCAACATTGCTCATAACACTTGCTTTGATAAAAGTACTTCAGATATGTTCTACCTAGTTTTCTAGTTCAAGAACACAGAGAATGATATTCAATATAATTCCACAATATGTTCTTTCCAATATCACAATTTGCTTCACAAAACTGGTTTCTAACATTTGCTCATTCACATTCAATGTCACACAAATCAATGCCCAAATGCTTCACAAATTCATTCAACAATGCTACACAATTTGTTCTCGAATCCTAGCACCTATATTTCCAAAAATGCACATATCCAATCCTTATTTCTCCACCTTATGATTCAGAAATATTTTCTCAAAAAAATACTTTAAATAATGAATGATATTACCATGCCTCTTAACTTTCTTTGATGAAGATGTGCCCTCAAAACCTGTCTCAAAATATTTTATCTTTCTTATGCCACTTCAAGGGTTAGTTAGCATAATATTTTTCCAAATCATCCACATGGAAAATTTCTCTTCAAAAATGTGCACAAAGATATTACTTTACAGGTCCTTTTAATTTCTTAAAACAAGGCTTTTTAGTCAAAGAATAAAATCCTTCAAACTTTCTTTCACCATGCAAAAATACCCAAAATATTTAAAACACAAACAACTTATAACTCCTTTTAAAAGCCACAAACAATTTCAATACCACAATGTACCTTCTAAACAACAAAACCTAATTACAAAAACACTTTTAACCTTATTACTCCTTTTATTGCTTACTAAATGATTCTTTAGAAAACACAATAATAATCCCTTAATACTTTCACTTTTACCTTTATAATTTCTAAAAATAAACTAATAAGCAACGTTTGTAATTCTAGAAATGTCAACTCAGATTAATTCCTCAAGGTAAACCTTATGAATCCATATATTTAATTTTAAATTAAAACAAAATTTAATGCCCTTACCATTTCTATCATCCAAGAGAGCTAAATATGAAACCTCACGTAGTGTACGCTCTAGTGCGAGCTAGAGTACCAGCTAGGTTGGCCCACATGCTGGATACGAAGGTGCTAAAAATTATATTTTATTTATTTTATCTTCTGCCCAAATAAACATCAAAACACTATTGCCATGACTCGAACCTAAAACCTCCCTTCTACTAGCATCCTGTGTAGAGTCTACCTACCACTTGAGCTAGCTACCCAGCTAGAATGTCTAATGCACTACCTCCTATTCAAACCTCTACTTATATCTAGAATTTCATTCGTTGTCCTTGATTCACTCTGCCCTCACAAATGGAACGAACATCGCTTTCCACCCTCACAAACTAGAACGAACAACTCTCTCCTTACTTCTACTCGATAATGTTGTCTTCTTTCGACGATAATAATTCTCACAAACATAGGCATTCAATCACTCATCAAAAGGCATAGTCACAAATAATTTTACCTACTTTTATAATATTTGATTTCCATATTAAATATGTCAGCACATGATAGACTTGGGCCTTTAAAGACATATAAACGTTCACTTCCTTTTTGGTGCCTTTTAAACCTTAACCTTAATTATATTATAATATTTGAAAATTTATTATAATAATAACTTTTAAACTTAACCTTAGTTATATTATAATATTTGAAAAAATATTATAATAATAAATTTTAAATTTTTGCCTCTAATTCTAAAATTTAAATCATTTGAAAGCAAGTAAGACCTTGTCCTTTTTTTTTGTAAATATAACCATGGATAAGTTGCTCCCCCTTACTAATTTCTCTCCCCCTTATTGAAACTCTCCCCTTTGACATCAATGGCAAAGGGCTCCTTTGGGGCTAAAAATAAGACTCTTAGCTTAGTCCCCTCACAACCTCATCTCCTTGAGGTGATCAAGTTTGATATGGGAGTAAGAATACTCCCAAATTTTCTCTACGATACTCAAAAGTTTCTTTTAGAAGTGCCTTAGTAAATATGTCTACAATTTTTTTTTTTGTAGTAACATATTCCAATTTTACTTGTTGATCTATCACCTGCTCTCTTAAAAATGATATTTTATTGCAATGTGCTTGGTCCTTGAATGCATCACTGGATTCTTTGAAATGTTTATGGCACTTGTATTATCACAAAGTATGGATATGGGATGATCATGCTCTATTTTGAAGTCTTTTAAAGTTTGCTTCATCCATAAAACCTATGTACAACAAGAAACTGTTGCAGCATACTCTATTTCTATTGTAGATAATGATAATTATGCTTATTTTTTTCTTAGCCAAGAGATTAAACAATTTCCAATAAAGAATGCTCCTCTACTCATACTTTTTCTATCATAAATATTGCATGCCCAATCTGCATTTGTGTATGCTTTGAGAGTTAAATTATTGCCCTGGGATACCATAGTCCAAAATCCTTAGTTTCTTTTAGATACCTAAGGATTCTCTTTATTGTCTGTACATGTTTTTCCTTTAGCGCTGCTTGAAATCTTACCACTAATCCAACTACCTGCATTATATCTGGTCTTATAGTTGTGACATATAGTAAAATTTCAATAGTTAATCTATACAATGTCTTATTTGCTTCAGGAGATTCATCATCTTTACTCAACTTGCATCCTGTAACCATGGGGGTACTCACTGGTTTGCAATCTTCTAGTTTGAATTTTTTCAACATTTATTTTATATACTTGGTTTGTGAGAGAAATATACCTTTTTCTAATTGTGAAATTTGCAATCTAAGAAAGAAGGACAATTCACAAAGCATTGACATTTCAAATTCATTTTGCATACACTTTGCAAATTTCTGACACATCTTATCATTAATACCTCCAAAAATGATATCATCCACATAGACCACCACAATCAACAAGTCATTCCCTTCATTTTTATGTATAAATTATTGTTAGCTTCTCCTTTTATAAAATCCTGTTCTTGAATATACTTATCCAACCTTGAATACCAAGCCCTGGGGGCTTCTTTTGGTCCATAAAGAGCCTTCTTTAATTTACATACATGATATGGCTTATCTTTCAGGATGAAACCCTCGGGTTGCTCAATATAGACCTCATATTCTAAGAAACGATTAAGAAAAGCTGATTTTACATCCATTTGATATACTTTCATGTTTTTGGAACTTGAGAATACCAAAAATATTTTTATGGCCTCAAGACGTGCAACAAGATCAAATGTTTCATTAAAATCAATCTCTTCAACCTATGCATAGCCTTTGCATACCAGTATTGCTTTGTTTCTAACTACCTGACCATATTAAATTAACTTATTTCTATAAATCCATTTAGTCCTAATTACATTCTTATTTTTTGGTCATGGGACAAGTTCCCAAGTCTCACTCTTTTCTATTTTATCCAACTCTTCATCCATTGCCTTGACCCAATATTCATCTTCTCTTCCCTCATTGAAATCCTTGGGCTTGATTTTAGATAGAAAAGAAAGATTTGCATGTTCACTTGTTCCTATTATCTTCCTCCTTGTTTGTCTTTCATCTAAATTCCCAATAATCAGATCTCTTGGATGATTCTTTTGCACAAAAAAGGGTGGTATCTTAAGTGGTGTTCTTTGTGTTTCATCTTCTTTTAATTCTTCACCTAATTATTCTTGGCAACTTTATCCTTCTTGGTATACAATTTTTTGAGCTGGTTCTATTGGCCCTATTTCTTCATCAACTTTCACATTTATACTTTCAACAATTGTATGTGTTTTTTTATTATAGCATTTATAGGCTTTGTTCTTAGTGGAATAGCCAAGGAAGATACCCTCATAGCACCTTAAATAAAACTTACCCAAATTTTTCTCTTCTCATATAATGTGGCATTTTCTTCCAAAAACTCTAAAATGCTTCACAATAGTTGGTCTTCCCTTCCAAAGCTCATATGCGGTTTTGTGATGATTTACTCTTACTTGAGCTCTATTGATGATATAGACAATTGTATGAACTACCTCTCTCCAAAAACCATTTGAAATCTTAGACTCATCTAGCATAACTTTGACCATATTTTCAATAGTTCTATTTTTCTCTCAACTACTCCATTTTGTTGTGGAGTTATTGTTGATGAGTATTCTCTTTTGATTCCATATCATTCATAGAATTTTATGAATTCACCTAAAGTGAATTCTCCTCCTCTATCTGATCTTAGACACCTGATCTTTTTGTCTGTTTGATTTTCTACTAAAACCTTGAATACCTAGAACTTTTCAAAAGATTTTGACTTTTCTTTTAAGAATGCCACCCAAGTCATTCTGGAGAAATAATCTATAAATAGCACGAATTAACTTTCACCTTGTAAACTCTTTATTCTTGTAGGACCACATAAATCAGTGTGAACTAGTTTCAATGGTTCAGATGAAGAAAATTCTTTTGACTTGAAACTTGTTCTTGTTTGCTTGCCATGCTGACATTGTGCACAAATTGTGCTTTGGGGTCTTTTTATCCTGGGTAAATCTTTAGTTGCCTGTTTGTTGCTTATTTTCACTATGTTGTCAAAGTTCATATGACCCATTATTCTATGCCATAACCAACTCTCATCCTTTTGTGATAAAAAATATTTTTCTCCTTTAATTTCACTCAACATGTATAGATTGTTTGTAGTTCTACTAACATCAGCAATGAGCTTTTCGGTCTTGGATTTTATGATCTCACATATATTTGAGTGAAAAGTGACTGTGTGTCCCTAATCATAAAATTGAATTACACTTATTAAATTATGCTTCAATTCCTTAACATACAATACATTTTCTATCTTTTATTTTCCATTATTTAAACTCAAAGTCCATTTTCCACCAATTTTAACTGAAGCATTATCACCAAATTTTATTGAGCCTGCATTGATTTCTTTAAGTGAAAGAAATTTACTTTTGTCACTTGTCATATGAATTGAACAACCACTATCAATATACCATTGATTTCACTCATCTTGTGCATGAAGAGTTGTTTGTACCAACATTAATTTCTCTTTTTCTTGTTCCTCTTTCCTTTTCCAACTTTTTGAGGTTGTATTCTTTTGAACTTTCTAATCCTCCTTTTTTCTTGATTCAGGAAACATTGTTTTACACCATTTGGTCTTGTGCACAAAATTATTGCATTTGTAGCATATGATGTTGTTATTCATGATAGGGGTAAATGAATTAAAATTTCTAACATCATTTTCATATTGATCATGCAATGCACAACTTTATGACCATATTCATTACATGAGAAACAAAAGCCATGGAAAAAGTTTTGAAACTTGTTTGATTTCCTTGGATGATATGGTTTGTTTTTGTAATTGACCTTTGTCCATGATAATTATTTGTTCTTTTCCTCCTTGGTGCTTTTACTCCTTTTTAGTATATCAGCATAGGTCATGGATTCTTCACAAGTTTCTTTCCTTGATGTCCCTATTGATCTTGATTCCTCCTTTTGTAACCTTATATATTTTTGAGACTTCATTTTAGACTTTTCAACTTCCTTTCTCAAAAATATAACCTCACTTTCCAACTTTTCACATTCTAATTCTTTTGCATTTAATTTTTCAATCATCACTTCATCAATTTTTCTTACCTCTTCAACTTTAACCTTTAAGTCGTTGATATCTTGTAGAAGCCTTGTCTTTATTTCTTCATTATTTTGAATTTGAGCCTCCAAATCATTAAGAGCAATAGTAAATTCCTTCCCTAGGTCAACCACTTCTGATTATCTTTTGTTGATTTCAGCCATAGAAGAAACTTCCATTATTTTAGTGGCCATTGTGTGTTCTTCTAAGCTCTACCTTCAAGTTGTTAGACTTTTCAAAGGAACTTGCTATGATACCAATTGAATAACACAATCTTATACTAAGATGGGGGGTGAATAGTATAAGACCAAACTTTTACTTTTCTTTCCCAATCAATATTATCCAATATTATCAATTGCAATAACTTTCCAAAACAATGTCAACCAATATCATCAATAATAGTAGTAACGCAATGCACAAATTATCACACATATGAAAGACATAGAATTAGTGTGATTCACCCAATGTGGGTTATGTCCACGGAGAAAATATTTCTTCTAAATTTTCTCAACAAATGTCTTTGAAACCAATTCCCTATTACAAAATTTATGGAACTCTATCCAAAGGAGATCTCAATCCCCTATGCTCAAGTTTGTGGACCTCTATCCACAAGAAAACTCTATCCCATTAACTCCGATTCATGGAAATCTATCCACTAGAGACACCTCTCCTCTATGCTCAACTACTTATATTGGTTTGCCTCACACCTGTTCATAAATATGCCTTTATTTGCTTACAAATCTACCTCAACCCTACTCATTTTCTCTACTCAAATATGCTCTAACACATGCTCAAATTTTCTCATAACACATGCTAAACACTGCCCATAACATATGCTCAATACTACTCATAATACATGCTAAACACTACTTATAAAATATTCTCAACATCGCTCATAACACTTGCTTTGATAAAAGTACTTTAGACATATTCTACCCAATTTTCTAGTTCAAGGGCACATAGAGAATGATATGCAATATGATTCCAAAATATGTTCTTTTCAATATCACAAATTGCTTCACAAGACTGGTTTTTAACATTTGCTCATTCACATTCAATGTCACACAAATCAATGCCCAAATGCTTCACAAATTCATTCAACAATGCTACACATTTTTTTCTAAAATCCTCGCACCTATATTTCCTAAAATGCACATATCCAATCCTTATTTCTCCACCTTATGATTCAGAAATATTTTCTCAAAAAAATACCTTAAAGAAGGCATGATATTACCATACCTCTTAACTTGCTTTGATGAAGATGTACCTTCAAAACCTGTCTCAAAATACTATGTATTTCTTATGCCACTTCAAGGGTTAGTTAGCATAATACCTTTTCCAAATCATCCACATGAAAAACTTTTCTTCAAAAATATGCACAAAGATATTAATTTACAACTCCTTTGAATTTTTCAAATCAAGGCTTTTTAAGGAAAGAACAAAACCCTTCAAACTTTCTTTCACCATGTAGAAATATCAACAATAATTAAAACAAAAACACCTTATAACTCCTTATTGTAAAAGCAATAAATGATTTCAATACCACAATGTACCTTCTAAAAAAAAAACCCTAAGTGCAAAAACACTTTTAACCTTATTACTCATGTTATTGCTTACTAAATGATTCTTTAGAAAACACAACAATAATCCCTTAATACTTTCACTTCTACCTTTATAATTTCTAAAATCAACTTATAAGCAACCTTTGTAATTCCATAAATGTCAATTCACATTAATTCCTCAAGGCAAACCTTATGACACCCTATCTTTAATTTAAAATTAAAACAAAATTGAATGCCCTTACCACTCTTTCATAGAAGAGAGTCAAACATGAAACCTCACACAACCCACACTCTAGCATGAGCTAGAGTGCGAGCTAGGCTGGCCCACCTGTTGGATACAAAGACACTCAAACAATATTTTATTCCTTTTATATTCTATCCAAATGAACATAAAAGCACTACCACCATAACTCGAACATGAAACCTCGCTTCTGCCAGCATCCTGTGCAGAGTCTACCTGCCACTTGAGCTAGCTATCCAGCTGGAATGTCTAATGCACTACCTCATCTTCAAATGTCTACTTCTGTCTAGAATTTTGTGTGATATCCTTGCTTCACTTTTCCATCATGAATGGAATGAATGACACTTTCTATCCTCACGAACTAGAATGAATGACACTCTCCTTACTTCTACTCAGCAACGTTGTCTTCTTCTGGTGACAATAATTCTCGCAAACATAGGTATTCAATCACTTATTGAAAGACATAGTCACAAATAATTTTACCTCATTTTTATAATGTTTGATTTTCATATTAAATATGTTGGTGCATGATAGACTTGGGCCTTTGAAGACATATAAACATTCACTTCCTTTTTGGTGCGTTTTAAACCTTAACCTTAGTTATATTATAATATTTGAAAAATATTATAATAATATCTTTTAAACTTAACCTTAGTTATATTATAATATTTGAAAAAATATTATAATAATAACTTTTAAACTTTTGCCTCTAATTATAAAATTTAAATCTTTTGAAAGCAAGTAAGACCTTGTCTCTTTTTTTAACAAATATAACCATGGATAATGACCTTGTCCTTTATTTGTAAATATAACCATGGAGAATGCTTTTTCCTTGACAACTTTTGTACCTTTGAAACTGCCTCATGTATCCTTTGAAGATATTTATCTTGCACTTTAATATTTCAACCTTGAAGATATTTCTCAACCTTTTCATATTTTACATCTATGACAACCAATAAACTTAATATTTAGGAGGGAAGCGAATTTTGAAAATGTGTCAAATATCCTAGTCTATACCATCAATGACATACTTGGTCCTATAGACCCATTTGCATCGAATAATCTCACTTCCAGGAGGAAGTGGTACTAAATCTCATGTATTATTCTTCATCAATGAAGAATACTCCTTTGTCATAGCATCATCCCACTCTAAAATACCATGTGCATCTAAAAATTATTGTGGATCATCTAAAACAACATGACACAAAAGTCTTGAACTAGTGGAATATGAATTTGTACATTGAGAAGCTAGAATATCACCAACAAAATAAGTGACATCCTCAATGATGGTATGAGCCCATAGAGTCATATGAATAGGTTATCTCCTCAACAATATCATATTCAACATAAAGGATTGAATCCTAAAAATAATATGGATAAGATGAAGTAGATGGGAAAGAAGTAGCAAGATCCAAAGCTAAGAAGGCTTTCAAAGTGACATGTTTATCAAATTGAACATCTCATAAAAAGAGTACATCTCGAGTATCTTGATCATACAATCAATAAGCCTTCATATCTTCACAATAGCCCATAAATATAAGTTATTTGATCTTCTTTTCCATGGTTTTTCTCTTTTTGTTGGGGATATGAGGCCAAGCATGACTGCCAATTTTTTTAATGAATAAACATTAAGTTTGGTGTGAGACCAAGCCTTCTTAGGAGTGATATGCTCAAGTGCATGATGTGGTGTACAATTTTGAATGTAGTTTGAATAATTGATCAGCTCAACCCAAAATATTGGTGGCATATCTCTATAATGTAACATACAACTTGTCATCTCTTGCAATATCTTGTTCTTTCTCTTAGCAACATCATTATTTTTACGGTGTATAGGGGATAAAGTGTTCGTATAAAAACACATGTTGCTCAAAATAAGCTGAAAAAACCTTGCTAAATTGCTCCCCCATTATCTATATGAAGCTTCTTAACAAAGCAAAAAATATGACTTCTTAACAAAGGCCTTGAAGTGTTTAAAGGTGTCAAACACTTCACTCTTGTACTTAAGAAAGTACACCCATGTGTACCTCAAGAAGTCATCAATAAAGGTGAGCACATACTTGGCCCCTATAAATGAAGGAGTTGGAAAGGACATTAAGTCACTATGAACCAACTCAAGAGGTGCCAAGGCTCTCAAAGCCTTCCCTTTAGGAAAAGGGTCTTGATGTTGTTTTCCAAGTGCACAACCTGGACAAACTCCATCAGTGTAGGAGATCCTAGGGAGACCTATAACCATGTCATGTGAACTCAATTGTTCCAAGATCTATAGTTGAGTTGTCTAAACATCTCATGCATAATTTTTCTCAAGGTATTTTCATGAGTAATAAGACAAGCCCTAAATGATGAAGTATAAAAATCCTCAAATCTGTAGAGATAGGAACTATGATCAACAAGCCCTATATAAATAACTATATTTGGATCCAAAAATTATCTAATTTGAACTCGATGTGGGGTAAATATTACTATATTTTCATTTCCTAAATACCCAGTATAATAGATGGAAATAAGTTTGGCGGTCATCATAGGTACATATAAAACATTTTGGATGCACCCACCATCCAACTCAACAATGTTTGAGCCTAAAAATAAAATACAAGTAGAGTTATTGACCTCAATGTTGGAAGTAGAGCAATCACTAAGGCTAGAAAGATGCTCTCTAGAAGGAGTCATATGATGTGATGCTCCAAAATATAAGACCCAACTCTCAAAATATGTACCAACTACTTGTGCTGAAAGAGCATTTCCTTTGTCCTTGGAAAATTTTGAAATGGAAAGGTGATGCTTCTGCATGGCTTCCTCTAAGGATTTAATTTTCTTAAAACACCTAGACTCAATATGGGCTTCTTTACTACAAAATCCACAAGTTTCCTTAGAATTTTTCTTACTTTTAGAGTGAGTCTCATTGGGTTTGGAAAAAGAGGAATTATAAGGGTTTTGAGTATTTTTGGGAAGTGAGGAGAAGGCTCTTGCTTTTTAGGCTTACTTTTATTTTTACTTTTTGAAGTGGATGTAAATAGAGCTTGATTTTTAGAAGTAAAGTCATCTAAGGTTACAAGCTTGGATTTCTCTCTAACAAGTCTTTCACAAAATTGCTCAAGTGAAGGCATGACAAAGGCATCTCCTAAATCATCCATGCTAGAATGAAAGGTTGAGAAAAAAATTGATATGGGCCTTTTAACTTGGACAATATATGGAAAATACACTCCTTATTTGTATTATCTTTACCACTCTCTTTTAGTTGAGTTAGAAGGGACTTGAACTTGGAGAGATAGTCTTCAATAGTAGGAAATTCCTTAGGAGAAAGAGCACTCAATTCTACATCTAACTGCAAAGTCTTGAATTGGTTGACTTTCCCAAATATTTCTTTTAACTTATCCCACATTTCCATTGGTGTTTCACAATAAATAATATGAAATAGTAGCCCATCACTAACATTTAGACTTATCAGACCCTTAGCTTCATCCAACTTATTAGTGAAAATAAACTTCTCATATTCTTTTGCAAAAGTGGAAGGATCCTGAGTTAACATTTGTCATAATCCTTTAGAAGTTAGGATTACTTGCATTTTATATTTATAGATATGATAGTTGTAAGGAGTTAATAATTCAATAGAAGATATTGTAACTCAAAACACAACCAAAATTAAAAAATAAAGAGGCACACCAAAAGGTGCCTTACACAAAGCCCCCAAAAATATTTATCAAATTTTGATCCCCCAAGAAGCTTGGAACTTTATTTCAATGCATGTACAATATTTAATAGATCAGAATGAAGAAAACTAAAGGTACTAAAAGTACAAAATTCAGCCAAAATACTAAATATATGTAGTTTTTGATAAATACCCAAAGAAATCATGAGCGATTGTACAAATCATGTGCAATTGGGTAAATGCTTACGGTTCTTGAAAGTGCTTACAATTTTCCGTTAGGGACTCCCAACTGTGGATTTTTCCTATGTAAAAATAAATGTGAAAAAAGTAGCATTTTCTTATGAAAAAAATACAAAAAAAAAAAAAAAAAGATTTCTCTTGTGTAAAAAAAAATCTTTGAAGGAGTGACAAATCCTTAGGAACCTATGGCTATGAATCTGTAAAAAAAAACAAACACAACTTTGTATACCATGAAAGGAACAACAATAAGGTTGAACCTATAACATGATCTTGAATGTTTAACGTAGATCACAAAAACAATAACAAAGGTTCAAAATTTGAGGGTTAGGAATATTCAATAACATGCAAATACTATATTACAATAATGATAAAAAAACTCCAATATGCTCCAATAACCTGTATACAATCTCTCATATTCATAGAAGAAGAAACCCTTGCATATATAGGCAAGGGTGAGGATCATAAACAATGAGTGCACAATTAGTTAACAAGGAAAGTAACTAATTATGGACATGAGATCCAAAAGTCAAAATAAAAAACAAAAATCTAATCACTCAAATCAAGGAAAGAAATCTAGAGAAAGGTAGAATAAATATCCTCCGAGTGGATTATTCTTATTTAATAAATAAGAATAATATAATTATTAGCTAAGTCTACCTAGTTAACTAAATACTAAGCTGCAATTAATAATATTATACCAACACAAAACCACCTTGTTCCTTAGATTTAATAAAATCTAAGAATATTTTTCAATTTATTTGCCATAATTTTGGAAACTGTCTTATAAACTATATTACAAAGGCTTGTGGGATGAAAAATATTACATTTTAGTTTACCTTTCTCAAAAATAATTGCAATAAAGGTGGAATTAATCTAATTTATAGTACCCTTGTTTTTATTGGCTTATTTAGCCATAGCTAAAATATCACTCTTTAAAAATCTCAAAAATAAAAAAATAAAAGAATCTAGAAAACCCATCAAGGTCAAGTGTCTTATTAGGGTGGAAAGAGAAACTACCTCTTATATCCTCCATAGAGATGTTCCTCTTCAATATTTTACTTTGTCCATATGTGATAATAAAAATAATATTTTGTAAAAGCTTACATTTAACCTCCTTGTATTGGCTAGCTTCACATATATTACCTTTCAAATAATTAATTGTTTCCTTCATGGTATCTCCTTTCTTCAATATTTTTTCCATATAGAGTTGAATATTTTTTTTTTTGGAACTCAATGATTCAATGCTTTACATTATGAAATTATAGGTATTTAAATACATAGAATGCTTATTTTAGGAATAACAAACCTCTAACCAAACTTGTAACTACCTCTATCCTATAGTGCATGCATAGACCTTGTGAAGGGTGGTTATACCACTTGCCATTTCACATGTATTGTGATGTAATAAATCCTAAAATACTCCTCTTATTACATCATGGTAATAGATCCATTTCTAGCCTATTACTAGAAATAATTTCTAGGGCGATGCTAGAATATAAATATTTGAGAGAGAAATTCCTCTCCTTAATGTAGACTTTCTACTATGATACTTAGAAGTGTCAAGATCCACCGATAATACACTCCAAAAATATATTTATTACAAACACTTATTCAATTATTTCTAATAATTTCTAATATATTAGAATTGGTGTCATCTTTGTGGTTTTCAACTATTTTCTTTTTGGGTAAAATGTCTAATCCTCTATAGTCTTTAGCTTTTGTGTCTTCAAGTGTTGTCTTGAATTTTTTCCAATTTTTTTTTAAGAATTATTGCAATATTTAATTTACTCATTCTTTTGCTTTGATCTAAACTATCTCATATGATTCTATATTAGAATTTCTTATGATTGAATCTCTCTACATTTTGTGTCTTGATCATCACTTGATGTGGTGAGATCAATTGCCTTTTTTTTCCATTTGAATTTTCAAATTTTAATCATTCATCTTGTTCTTCTATAACTTGGAGTGATCAATTGAACTTTTGAAGTTGTTGGATGTATTATTACCTGTATAACTAGAGCAATTTGGATGATCCCAATTTTCTTGACTTGTCATTTATTTGGTTGCTTTGGAGTCATACCAAACATTTTTGTGCTATCTCAGTTATGCTTGTGCAAAAAACACAAGTTCATATTCTTATTTAAATGTATTTTTTTTTTAGCTCTATTATTTTTTTGTGCCTTTATCTAAATTTAATTTTGCTTGTCTCAATCTGATTTGCCATACTGCTAGTTTAGCTCTTGTGAAGGAGTTCCATTTTTGAATGGATTATGGCATCATTCCTTCATGATGTGACTGTTTTGAAAGTAAAGTCAAACATATTTTGTAAATGAAAAATATTTCCTTAAAAACCATTTCTCTGATTTTGATATCCTTGAAATTTGTTTCTCTATTGGAAGCATGATGGAGGTTTTATGCCTCTTCAAAATGAATGGTTCCATTTTTTAATTGTAAAAAGTGATTATTTTTCTTCATCTATTGCATGTAAGGTCTCTATTTTAAAAAGTAGGTTCACCAACTATTCAAAGCTTGGTGTTTGTTTAGTGATATCTAATGTTATAGAAACATTTTATATTGATGGAAGAGATATCAAAATTATTGGAATTAATATTTTGCAAGATACATGATTTCCCAATGCTTGTAAATAAAAACTTCTCTATATGAAATATTCTAGTTTCTCTCCTTTTAATTATCAGGCAATGGAGCTGGCTCTAGAGAATTAGAATTTTATTTTGATTATTTGCTTCAAATACTATTTGTAGTTTTTGCCATGCATATATGGCTATGGTTGGATCCTAAATGTATCCTTGTACTTCATCTGCTACTCCAAATATGAATACTAAAATTTATTTTTTGTCCACCTTGTTAAAATTTATATGGTCTTCATTTCTTCTTCAAGGCAATTAATTGTCCCACCTACTACTTGCAAAAATTCCTCAAACTCAAGCGATATTATTATTTTGGTTTTCTAAGCGAGATAATTATTCACCCTTAGTAGTTAGGAATTGCGAAACAAGAACTTTGATGATCCACTAGCCATAGTGATATTTCACAAAATTCAAATATCCTTCTTTCATTGAATCAACCTTAAAGGATACTTTTTGATGAGTTTATATAAGCCCATACTCATATTTTTATAGTTTTCTCAAATCATGAAAATTCAGTGTCTCACAAGATAATTTATTATGGGTAGAGTTTCTTTCTCCTAATTGAATATTCAAGGAATATTCTTCGTAATATTATAATTTCTTCAAAACTTTATATGCATATTTCATTTACTTGCAATTTAAACAATGATGAAAGCAATATTTCATAGCTTATGATTGGATTTTCCACTACCAATGTGGTACTAATTGTTAGGTCTATTTCAAAAATATTTGTATTGCCTTTTTTATTGGTTCAAATTTCTATGATGAAGTTGTTAAGTAGTTTCTTTTTGCAATACTTTCATAGTGTTTAATTCATAAACTTTGCAAGGAAGTCAACTTTATTCGATGCCTAAATATAGTCTAGGCAATTATTGCTTTGTCTTATAAAAAAAATTTGAATGTAAACTTTGCTTTTGCTTTTGATTTCTGAGAGGATGCTTTCAATTAAGGCAACACTATTTGTAGTTCTTTATTGATTTTTGTGCTTTATGAGTACTTTGATTTTGTATTCTTCTTCATGCAAAGATAAAATTATATTTTTTGTGTCTCCCAAGTCTCTTCATACATAATTTTTTGCATTTTTGCCTAACCAATTATCTTGATGCAGTATTTTTCTATATGCTTCTACTTTGTGTTTCATGTTTTGGTTTATGTTTTCAATGTTTACTTGTTTGAACAACTTTATGATATGCCTATTATATTTAGTGCTATGATTTTAAGCCTTTCAAATGCTTTTACTATGTATTCAACCTAAAAATATCTTCTAGGAGTCACCATCGATGCTTGATAAGATTTCTTATTTTGTGATGTGTATTGTCTAATTCATTCATGATTTACGAACCTTGTCGAAAAGTAATTTTTGTCTTGAGATTTTCTTTGATGATTTCCTTGGTACTTTCACCTTTGATGGTCTTGAGATATAATGCTACGAAGATTTTATCATTAGGTTGAAATGTTACAATCCTTCTTCCTTTTGCTTTAGCAATATAGCACACTCTTTGCTCTTTGTGTGTGTATAGATCTTTAATTTAAAATAGTTTAATCCATTGAAACATAGGAGCCTTACCTGATAGAAAAATTGAAGAGCTTTTTAGTTTGAACCTCTCATGAGGTGCTTTCACTTTGCCATTCAAATGTGAACATTCATGAGTTAAACTTGCATGGTTGTTCCTTCATGTAGTGTTTACGTTTTGTTGTTTGATGCCAATGGGAATAAACTTGCTAAATTTAAATGTTTTGTTTAAGTGTTCTCTTTCATGTGAAGTCTAATTTCTTTTGTTCAATGATTGTTCCAATTGGAACATCTGCATTATTGTCTTGATAGAACAATACTTTGTTGCTAGGTGCTTAGATAATACTTGGGCAGTACCTTGTATTTTTGCAAATGACTAAAATTTCTAAGCTTGCAACTTGATTTATTTGTGTTATATTGAAATGTAATGATTCTCCTTTATGGAGTATGCTTATGCACCTTTTGAAGGTCAATTCTTCAGTAGCAAAATTCTATTGCTTACTTGTTGCTAGATTTTTTTTGTAATTCTTTATGAAGCTTCAATGGTATCCTAAGTGCCTTTTGAATAGGCAATTGATTGTTGATGGGGTTAATACCATTTTAATTTATTTGGAGGCTTTTTGCATATTTGGTCTTTGGTAGGTATTTTTCACTCTAAGAACTTTCATTCTAAAAAGAATATTTTATGGAAGTTTGCTTCATAGAGATGATTACCTCTTCTTTTTAGGTTAATATTAAACAATATTCTATACAATTATTTACCCTATAAATTATTTTTCTATAGAGATACTCTTGAGATTCTCTAGATTAAAGGGAGAGAAGGATAAAAAAAGAGATTTAGCTCTTCCTTCTACCTACTCTGATACCACATATTATAACTCAATGTTTTGATGTTCTAAATCATGAATTGATAGGTTTTTAAATACATAGAATGCTTGTTTTAGGTATAACAAATCTCTAACCAAACGTTTAAATACTTATTTCCTATAGTGAATGCATAGAACTTGTGAAGGTGGTTATACCACTTGCCACTTCACATAGAAAATTATGTAATAATTTCTAACATTTTTATTTAATGAAAATTATTAAATTTTTTTTGTTGTACCATGCAAAAATTATTATTTTCATCACTTAAAACATGTCTTCAATTTTTTTCAAAAATATTAATCTTCATTTTTTAATATAATATGATAATTATAAATTAGTTATTTTCTTAAACATAAATAACTTTTTCCATTCCATTGATTTCTACTACTCTTATAAATTATTGAGAATTGATTTAATTTACACTTTTGCTTTAAATATATTACCAAAATATATTTCATTCCAAATCTTCATTCTTTAAATATTTTATAATTTGAACAAACCTTTGCTTCATCACACCATAATATAACCATTTAGAAAAATTAGAGTCTTGGAGTGACATAGACTAAAATTGAAATGGTTTTGAATGACCATTATTGAGTAAATTACATATCAAGAGAAAGGGTTTATGATTTTTTCATGCTCGCAATAAAAGGTAAGAGGAGATTCTATACTTTAATTATAACCATAGATTAGATAATAATATTTTTTCGAATCTTTCTTCAACAAAATTTTTTCCAACATGTCTCTTGTCACATATATCTTGCAATATTGAAGGGATAGCAACCCTAAGATCATTTGAATTGACAAATAAAGTAAAATACTTCATTGATTTAGAGGATACAATTGTACCATCCTTAATTTCTAAAGGACATAAAACTAAACTATTGAGATCCCCATGAATTCATAGATCATAATTATGAACTGAGTTTGATATAACAAACTAAGGTCCTTCTAATCTATTTTATGAGTAACTATAGTTGGAGCATAATATTTATAGCCCAAATTATGATATTTACCTCTTTATTACACAAAAATACTAGAAAACCTAATTAATTTTTGCTTGTAGATGATTTCCATCTCATTTGCATTTATTTAGTATTGTTGTTGTACATGAATATTCTATTGCAAAAACACTAGACAATACCCAATATTCAAAATATTTTTGAATGCATACTTATCTTCCTCACTATTTATTTTTGTTTCTTATATTAAAACATAGGATTATAACAACCTATTAATTCCCCAATAAATTGTTTCTCAATAGTATTATTCATACCCTTGGTATTCCAAGATATCATTTTCATAATTGCTTTTTATTCTTATTTATGGGCTTACTTGTACTTTTTGTTAACACTTATAATATTTATTTTTACTTTACCATATCAATATTATTATTTTTTGATTGGTGAAAAAGGGTTTTGAAAGGGTCCCGTAACCTTTTACATTTCTAGACAAAGCCCAAAAGATATCTAGAGGCTGACTAATCCCCAGGAGATGACCCTACTAAGAAAAAGGAGAAGCTACAATCAAGAAACAAAAACCAAAATAGACCAAACTATGTACAGACCAAGATAAGACCTTACAAGGCCAACCCAACTACATACAAATTCCCACGCAGGGGTGGAAAGAGAAACTTCAAAGAAAAACTACCCTCATAGGGGTAGCCATAGACCAAAAATTGTCATTTGAACCTTGAATCCTGACTGACATAGGAGGCACTCCTTCGTGCTGGCTCATGCGTTAGGCCCACTACCGTTATCCGTAGGATACTCTTCGACTAGGCTCTTGAATTCCTAGATGATTTCAAACTGGTTCTTGTACTCCTCTAAGAGAGTGTCCACCTGCATCAATAGAGATGAAATAGTTCTAGCCACTCATCCTAATTCTTGTAGGATGTATTGAATCTCTTGGATGTACCCACGATCGGAGAGGCTCGAGAAGTGGGTTACACATGAGGCCAAAAGGGGAACCTGCATTGATATTCCTTCATTGTGGGCCAAGAAATGCAGCGGCTTCTCCTTTTTTGTTTGAAATGACAAAGAGTAATCCAAAACATCATCAATTACCACTGAAGCCTTCCTTTTTCTGCTTTCCCTCTTCATGCAAATAGGATAATGGTGGATCTTGGTCTTTTGAGGAACCAGGGTGTCATCGAATTTGGTAGCTCCACTCAAGGTGTCGATGGATGGGAGAAAAGCATCAGCTCCAGCTTCATTTCCAAGATTGGTTGACCCTCTAAAAAGGAGGGTAGGCCTAGCCGACCCTTCGGCTAGGGGAGGCCCAACCAGATCTCTAGTGAGGGGAAGCGCAACCGATAGCACTACTACTCGATTCTGCTTCGCCACCATGAACCTAAACAAAACTTGGTGTAGACCCTGATGAAGGGGGGAGGAAGAGGAGCCCCTTCTAACACTAAGAATTGATCGCTCCATTGACCTAAACATATATTTAGGGATATTGATGGTTTTGTTTCCCTTGAGGTGGTTTAAAATTATGAGATGGAAGCTCCACATAATAGCTTTCTCGTGTACCAAATGGGAAGAATCACATGGTAAAGCTTCGACTAGAAGAGAGCTACACATGAGGAATAAACTAGAGATGGTCTTGATGTGTCACTCTGAGATAACGCCATGCTAGAGCTTGGTTGATGAATCACACTTCAAAAGTGGGGACCATCATGGAGGATGTGATTCTCCATTCTGGACCAGTTCACCTCACTAATTGGTGAGGTCGATGGCATTTACATTGATGATCACTTGGGAGGAGTTAGTCCACACCTGAAGACCTAACTCTGAGATGTTGATGTTGGCTAGTTGGTTAGCCACATGATTGCCTTATATGAGAGTATGGGTTTCCTTAGCGTTAGAGAAGTATTGTAGCAACTATTTGGCTTCTTCGATCATGGTGGAGGTGTTCCACGACAAAGAGAGGGAGCCATGATACAAGCTAGAAATAATATTCTTGGAGTCACCTTCGATCATAATACTAGGGACCTGAAGCTTGCTACTCAGGACAACACCTTGGTAGAGGGCCCGAGCTTTAGAAAAGTGGTTGGAATTGAACCCTAAGTTCTTTGCATAAGCTAAGATGATGCAACTTTTGTGGTCTCAAACGACTCCTCTGACACCAACAACTCCAGGATTACCTTTTGTTGCTCCATAAAATTTAAGCTTGAGGAATATTGGGGGTGGAGGAATCCACTTGACTTGATAACGGTCAGTCTTGGGGGGGTTCGGGAATGGATGCCTAGCGGGATATCGAGGGAAGAGGCTAGAATCTCTTCAAATAGAGGCTACGGACCTGCTTCAAATGGGGTGATCAACACATTTTTTATAGCTGCAGCCAAGATCCTTGCTAGGACGTGACTTTCCTTGTGGGACGACCATATCAATATTATTTCTTTAATTGTCCCCATCTCTTTTTCCATTCTCACCAACACTTTCATATTCATCAATCTCTTTAATTTTTCAAAATACTCATAATTAGAATTTACATCTATAATTTTTTTTTTTATCCTAGATAATATAAAGTGCAAGGAGTAAATTCAAAAATAGTTGTTTTGTGTGTTTCTATGGTAACTCTAAAATGGAAGGACCATCTATCATAGTACTTACTTTGTTATGTTACCTTGCAAACCTATACTTTTCATGTATATCTTTCATATTTATTTCTTTATTATATTGCTCTTGAAACCTTAGGGTGCATGGGATAAGATTTACATTATTTTCATTGATATCATGATTATTTTATAATACTTAATAAAAATAAAGATGATTCATGTAGATTCTACTTCAACTCTTATTCCTTGTTTGTTTTAAAATTTGCCTCAAACATATTTTTTATACCATTATAATTACTTAAAATTTTAAACTTGCATAGTGAATTTCTTCATATTTTATATTCTCATTTGCTTCTTCTAATGATTGACTATGTGATCCATGAACTTGCATATTATACTTCCTCATCTCTTGTATTCCTAGTTTTTCCTTCTAATGGTTGATTTGAGTGAACCATGGTGGTCTTTATGATTTGATGATATAGGAAGTATTTCTTTGCCATATTGTTGGGAGTGGAAAATTCTTGATATAATATAGTTTCTACTATATTATGATCTCATTGGTTTATCTTCAAGTTTATCTCATGATAAAAATTTATCTCTTTATCTATAATTTTCACTTTTTAATCTCTTACTATGTGACCTATCTCATAATATTTGTAGCATTATAAAATAGTATTTTTATTATCCACTTATTGATCTCATTCTCTTCATTTGGATTTGATCATAATATATTTTGGCAAAGGTTTTGAAATATCCATGGTCACACGTATCCATGCATTAAAAAAATGCATTTACTTCTTATTAGTTGGTTCTTCCTCGATGAACTACCCTAGAGTATTTTCAATGTTGTTTAAAACATCCTTATTGACAAGCTAATATGGAGGTCCAAAAAGCATAACCTACACAAGAAGACTTAATATTTTTTATCTCCATAGAAAAAAATCACTCAATGTTCTTAAACATTATAATTTTCCTCACCTAAACCATTGGATATTATTTATTACACATTTTTTAGGTTTTTTCCACTATTATTGTATTTCTTGAATTTGTTTCATTACAAGTGGTATCATATCATCAATATTGGATCCCTATGGTGGTGAAATTTTACAACAAAAGGGAACACAAACCATTTCAAAACCTTTGTTGAACAATATTACTTTCTATTTCTTGTTAATTTCTTTTATAAATTTTTTCAATTTATTTTTGGTGAATTTACCTTCTAGAATATTCTGAGTTCACTCTTATTACTTACTTTTCCCAAAGTCAAAAAGAATATTATGTTTCATTAAACCCTTGTGAGAGACCTATCCCATTGCAATCATATCCTTGAGCTAGTCAAAACAAGAGGTTTTTTTAGCAACACTTCTTTGGGAAGCAAGTATGCAGAGACCCTTATGGGAGATCTATATATTTACAATCTTCTCTTAAAGCTAATCAAATTAAGGGGTATTTATCACAATTTTTTTTTAGTAAGGGTTTTATTTATTTATTTTGCAATAGACCCTAGTGTATAAATGATCTTGTTGTCCCTATTGGTTAGCTAAAAATCAAAGGTCAATTTTAGTGCAATGGTTATTCCAAGGATGTGTATATGAATAAGAATAAGTGCCAACCTAAAAATCTTTGTAAGAACCACAACACTCTCAAATATTAATAGTTTTGACTAGCATCTTATTTCTATCTCAAACATCATGGATTCACCTCATCTTAACACATTTTGTCCTTCCTATCATCTTTATATTAATGCTCCTCCAATCACTCCTCTCACTAACCCTTCAATTGGTAGTCCTATCCTAATACTATTTATCATAGTCTATGTGAGAATCAATAAAAGTTGGTTCCTTCTATTATGAAGTCCATAGTTGACATCCAAATCTTCCTAAAAATATCCTCTACTAAAAATCCCATTGTCCATGGGTCTCAACAAATCATTAAATATAAGCCTATGATAATTCATTATACACCAGATATAAGGGATACAAGAATTCTTCAATAACCACCATTTGGTTATAGTTCTCCAATTTTCGAAGTCACTAAAATCCTTATGCTACTAGAGGTAATATTCTAGGTATAGGTGGTTACATATCAAGATTTTCTTTTGATCTAGAATCCTCTATAGGAGATGCTTCTAATTTTATTCATTATCCTCATGATGTTATTTTTCTATATATCAACATCCCCACTTTTGAGGATGTCAGTACATATGGGTGGATGGCTATAAGGGATAACATTATCCATCTACACCATGTCCATAAATGTCGTCATGTCATATTAGCACTTGCTAAGATGGTACCCATGCTCATGAATGGTTGTTATGTGATATTTTCCAACTATGGGATCCTATTTTGTGTCTTTATTTCAAAGAATAATTCCATTGAAGATTTAACAAATTATCTTCTACATCATATTAAACTTCTAAAGCAAATGAAGCAAACAATAAAAGTTAAGAAGTACTACTTAAATTTCGTAAGTCTTCTAATGTACACCTAATAATTGAATCCATAAGTGGTGGTTTTAAAAAATTTACCATAGTATTAAGGATAAATTTAGGGGTGGAAGTCAATATGCTCAACCCCTATACTCTTGATGATGTTCTACATATAGCTTTTGTGGAAAACAAAATCTCCAAGAGCCCAATATCCAACATAGATATAACTTCAACTATTTATATCCTTACTTTAATAACTATAATAATCATTATTCCCATGGATTATTTGATATCAAATGTCATTCTCACCATCCTCAAGATCAATACAATGAAGAACATCAAAATGTTCAAGTGAAAGGTGAAGACACAATAATATGAAAACATCAAGATTCATTATAGAAAATGATGAAAGTAGATGAGGCAAAATATGAGGATGATACTATGGCTTTATCTAGTCATGATCATATGGGACTCCAAAATCACTAGACTAGCAAGGTCATCTTCTACTATCATGATAGATTTTGAATTTTTTCTTCAAGTGTAAAAACCTTCTAGAAGAAGATGATATGTGGTATCTATTAGAATAAATAATTATTCTCTTAAGTTCTACTAGGATAGACTTACTTGAGTTACCACTCTTCCATGAGTCGGGTGAACTCTTAGTTTAGACTAGTTCATATTTGATGAGTTGTTGTAATCCAACAACTTTCAATGATCAAATTTGTTATTTATACAAAATTGATCCATTGAATAAATCAATCAGTTTTTGATCTTTTAGTAATGCTTTGCATATCTAGTTCTTTATCTTTCAATATTGTTCTTCAATATTTCTAACATGGTATCAGAGCAGGTCTAGATTTTGTAAGCATTCATTCTTAAGATCTGGTTCATTTTTTTTATGAAAGTATTTTACTGCCCCTATGTTCTTTCCATTTGTAGTTCTTAAAATAATTGTGAATGGAATATGGTAAATTTTTAGACTACTTATAATTCATCTATTATTCTTTCATCACTCTCTTTCTTTGCAAATTTTTTTTCTACATTTTTTAGAGATTTTATTAAAGATCTATTTGAAGTTTCGGTGATAGTCAATTCACCCCATTATATCATTCCTCCTTGTGGATGGTATATGGTATTAAAGCTATATTTATGCTCTATTAAATCTTTATTGCATAAAAAAAACCTTATGATATTCAACTATTTCTTGGAATTTCGGTTGTTCTGTTATGTGTCCGAGGGTTGTTCGGAGTTTAGCCATTTCTATCAGGTTTCTCTACTCCTGTCGTATCCTTCTGGCATGCTTGGACAAGGAATTGCAATCTCAATGATCAAGTAAATTATTTTTATGGATAATCAGCTCGAAATAAAAGTTTGAGGTAACCATTTTTTTATAAACGTTGCACTACCACTTTGCTGGCTAATTAACTCGAAATATAAGCTCAAGGTAACCATTTTTATAAATGTTGCACTTATGAAATGAAGTCCTAGCACCCTCTTCAGGACAAAATTTCTTTTATATATGAAAATTTGTTTCATTTCTCCCACAAGAAACATTCTTCTATCTGTTGTGTGCAAGACAACTCCGTTCAAAGTGAATCAGCTATGTTCAGGAACTTCAAACAATCCACATCTATTAAACCATTCATCTTGGTAGCACTCCATATCAATATGTCATCTCCTTTTTTTACTTTGATTTGCAGGTAAAATTTTTATGTACAAAATTCAAGGAAACGTATGACCATTAGGCATGTATCATCTCCTCCCTTTAACTTTGATATGCAGGAATAATTTTGATGTGCGTGGTTCGAAGACGTTAAGCACCAAGTCTCACACAACGAAGGAGTCAGTGCTTTGTCATAAAAGAGGGAGCATCATTCTAAAGGCTAGTTTCAGCTCAAACTCAAGGCACAACACATTCCCATGGAAATATTCAATGTGTATCATCAGTAGTTCAGGGTGAGGTTGTGTGGCACTCTGTTCATTCGAAGTTCAAGGTGCGATTATGTGGCACTCTATTTGACCTGTAGATTCATTCAAAGTTTGGAGTGCAACACTCTATTTGAGGTGATTAAGGTAGCATAACGACGTGACACATTCCACGATAACATTTGGGGTTTATTGTTCAAATTTTGGGGTATAAGCATTATAATTTTACATTGTATACTCCTCTCCATTCGCAAATCCAAGGTTAAAAACTTGTATAAAGTTTGTGTCCTTCCTTATTTAAAAAAAAAAAACTACTCTTCAAAGGCTATCTTCAAATATTGTAAGATAAAATCCTTTGTTTTAAGGGCCCCTCTCACTTATTCTCTCCCTAATCTGTAAATGCAAGAGAGTTATGGGTTTCATTGTAACATCTAAATAAAACAAATTTTTTTTTTGGGGGGGGTTTCTTTAGGTGCTACTTCTTGCACCTATTTTCAAAACTTCAGGGGGCTTGTTGTTGGTAGTCCTTGCATATCCTATCATGCTTAGGTATAGGAGGAAATTTTGGTGGTGGAGCCTAAGTGTGGCAGTTTTTTAGGCCAGTTATTTTTGTTGCTTACATCTCATTTCAGCATCTTCTAAAATGTTCATCATACAAAACTTTTTTTTTAAAAAAATACATGAAAATTTGTAAACTCAAGTAAGAAACTCAAATATTTTTTCAAAGAGATCATTTAAAACAAAAAATCACCTATGTTCCACACATTGGACTTCTCATTTACTTATAGTTTCCCTCATGTAATGGCGAGTAATTAAGAAGTATAGTATAGAATTATGGCTTATTATAATTGTTTCATAAGCGTATGTTCCACGTTTCAAATCTCCTAATTACTTATATTTTCCCTCACATAAGGGCGGGTAATTGAGAAGATAAGGTATAAAGGCTTGGTCAATATTTTTTGCTTCATAAGCCTAAATTCATACTACCAAAATCTCCTCTATACTTATAGTTTTCCTCACGTAAGGGAGACTATTTTGAGGAGACCGATATTATAATTAGGCTTTTGTTTCCTTCCTTACACAAGTGTTTCTACTACATCTTCATTTGATTCACTAAATCACTTAAAGTTAAAGGGGGGAATTATTGGTTCACTTCAATTTTTCTTTGGAAAAATGAATACAAATCCTCTCACCCCTCATAACTATCATACATGGAAGCCAAAAATATTAAATTGCATTTCTCAAAAAGGGCTCACACACTTGCTAGAAGAGGAACAACCTAAATTTGAAAAGGAATATGAAAAAATTGTTCATAAAGGGAAGATGTATGAAACAATGGGTATTATAAGCACAAATGTAAATGAAAGCTTATGGTTTCACATTTCTGAATGTAAAACCCCATTTGAAAGTTGGGAAAAACTAAATAACTTGTTTGGTAAAGTGGATAAAATAAGGTCAATGTAGCTAGAGGCAGAGTTAACAACATTATCTCGTGAAGACTTCAGCAAAATTATTAATTTTCTCACCAAATTTAAAGAAGACCTCACTCAACTAAATGGTAGTGGCAAGGATAAAACAAAAGAATAACACATTTATCTTATTATTTCTAAGTTAAATGGAGTGTTTCAAATTTTTGCTACCATCTTTTTATCTACAAAAGATGCACTTGGTACAAGTTTTAAAATGCCCTTTTTAGAGGAGTTTTGTGATAGACTAACTAGACAGGAAAAAAAACTTGCAAAATATGATATCTCTCACTCTTACTCAAAAGCCTTAGTAGCATTAACCTCTACTAAAGAAAATTTAAAAAATAAATAAATAAGTCTCATAAATTGTACTCACTGCAAAAAGAATGGTCATTCTGTGAATAAATGTTGGAAAAGACTACAACAACTAGAGGCAACAATGAAGGATCACGTGATTGACACTAAGAAACAGATAGGAAAAGCCTTAAATGTTTAGTGTAGAGCTATAAAAATTTCATCAGAATTCTGGGTTTTAGATTCAGGAGCAACTCATCATATGACTTCCTCAGATGAGTCATTCACTTCAATCTCCTCAAGTTCAACATGTAGCATAGAAGTTGGTGACCCATCCTTCATCCCAGTCAAAGTAAAAGGTGACATATTCATTGATGGTGGTTATATCAAAAATGTTCTCTATGTCCTAAACATAGCTACAAATCTCCTCTCCATCTATCAAATTTGTACTTTTGAAAAAGGTAAAACAGTTCTCTTCTCACCAACTAGAGTTGAGATAAGAGACTTTCAAGAAACAAACATTCTCATAGAAAAAGGAGATATTTATCACAACACTTGCCTATTTCACTTCAAAGGATTCAAAAATTTTAAGGGGCCTCTTGTTTTGTTGCACATGGAGATCTTGAAAGCAAAATTTGGCATGAAAGGTTTGGACATCTTAGTTATAACTACCTAAAGGAATTAAACACCCATGAAATGGTAACATGGTTTCCAAAAGTCTCTTCCATTTATGGAGTATGTCCTGGTTGTGCTCTTGGAAAGCAACATCAAGATCCTTTCCACCCAAGTGGTTCTCAAAAATCCTCATCCCCTCTAGATTTAATCCATAATGACTTGGTGGTCTTACCATAATCTTCTTTCAAAGGAGCAAAATATGCTTTAACCTTCATTGATGATTTTTCCATAAGAACTTGGGTCTACTTTCTAAAATACAAAAGTGATTTTCTATCCCACTTCAAAATCTTCAAGGCCTTGGTTGAAAATCAAGCCACTTGCAAAATCAAACAAATTCATACAGATAATGGGGGGGAATACTTCAGTAATGAGTTCTCAATTTTCCTCTCTAGTCATGGCATAATTCATCAGCACTCAATCTCCCATAATCCACATAAAAATGGTATTGCAAAAAGGAAAAATATAAGTTTGAAGGAAATGACAAACTATATGCTTCACTCAAGAGATCTTCCAACAGTATTTTGGGCTGAGGAAATTAACTGTGCAAACTATATTCAAAACCACACACCTCACAAAGCTCTTGATCATTTGACTCTCGAGGAAGAATGGACTGGATTAAAATCTCATGTCTCTTTCTTCAAAAATTTTGGCTGTACTACTTGGGCACATATTCCAAAGAAGAAAAGGAAGGCTCTAGATAAGAAAATCAAATAACTCATCTTGTTGGTTATTGTGAGGAAATGAAATCATACAGGCTTCTTGATCCCACAACTCATGAGGTCTTTTTCATAGAAATGTTCAATTTGATGAAACATTCTCGTACTTCCAACATTATTTATCTTGATCCATATTCAATATTAGAGCCTTAATATAATGAAGATCCCATTTTGGAGATAAATGATCAAAATAACCAAAATGAGGACCCTATACTCCAAACTCCAACTCAAAACCTTGCCACTCCAATTACTCCTTCCACAATGCCAAAATGGACCCGCACCATAGTTCAAGAACCCACTCCTTACATCTAAAATCTTCCATCATCCAGATTAGGCAACACCATAGGTTCTGGTCTTGTGTGTTAGGCCATCTCCATAGATCCTCAAACCTTCGAGGAAGCAACTAGAATAAAATAATGGGATGATGCCATGGAAAATGAATTCTCTTCCTTAATCAAAAACAACACTTGGAATTTAGTTCCTCTACCTAAGGTAAGGAAGTTAATTTGTTGTAAATGGATTTACAAAACTAAGTATGGACCTGATGGAAAAATTGACAAACATAAAGCTCGCTTGGTAGCTAAATTTTTCTCAAAAATTGAAGGCATTGATTATTCAAAAACTTTTGCACTAGTTGCCAAAATGGATTTTGTTAGGTTGGTTCTTGCACTAGCTGCTTCCCAAAAATGGCCTATTTTTTAGATGGATGTTAAAAGTGTTTTCTTACATGGGGGCTTAAAAGAGGAGATATTCATGGAACAACCTACTGGATTCACTCAAGACTCATCCCTTGTTTGTAGACTAAGGAAATCTCTCTATGTCCTCAAATAAGATCCTAGATCTTGGTATGAAAAAATGGACTCCTTCCTTCTTTCCTCAAGTTTTTTTCATTGTGATTCTGATGCCACAATATACATATGGAGAGATGAAGATAAAATCATCGTACTTGTTCTCTATGTTGATGATCTACTACTCATTGGTAGTGATATTTGTCACATTCAGACTATCAAAGACTCCCTTTCTAAAAAAATTGAAATGGTTGATCTGGATTTAGCTCATTACTTCCTTAGAATTCAAATAAATCAAATAGATGGAATAATTTCATTATGTCAACATAAATACACTCTAGACCTTCTTAAACGGTTTAAGATGACTGATTGTAAGCCCTCTTCTACACCTTTTCAATCTAGGGTCACTCTAAGTACTTCATGCACATCCCCTCTATGTGATGCTACTCTATACCGACAGTTTGTAGGGAGTCTGTTATACCTCACTCATGCTTGCCTAGATATTTCATAAGTTGTTGGTTTAATATCTAGATTCTCACATCAACCTCATTTCAGCCATTGGCAAGTAGCAAAAATAATCCTACGCTACTTGCAAGGAACTACTCAATATGAGATCTTATATGAAGAAAAATCCATGGATATCATTGGTTACACAGATTCTGATTTGACTGGTTCAATAGAAGTAATATGTTCAACTTTTGGCTATGTATTTTTTCTTGGTTCTTCACCAATTGCTTGGTCATGAAAAAACAACAAGCAGTAGCATTATCATCTACAAAGGCATAATACATGGCAACAGTCTTAGCAAGTCAAGAAGCTCTTTGGCTTCATCAAATACTAAGAGAATTTGGTTTTTTTCATGACAAATATATTACTCTTTGGTATGATAATCAGAGCACAATTCATATTTCCCATAATCCAGTTGAGCATCAGCATACAAAGCACATTAAAATTCACATGCACTTCATTTGGCAACATATTTAGAGATGGGAAATACACTTGAACTATATTCCCACATAAAATCAAATTGTAGACATCTTCACCAAATTTTTTCCTTCTTCGCGTTACATTCAGTTGCGAGAGAAACTTGGGGTAATGTAGATACATTAGAAGGTACAAAAGATGTTTTCACCTTTCCTTTCTTCTTATTGTTTCTTTTCTTTGGAAGATGATTTTTTCCCATGTGGTTTTTTTCACCATCTCTCCTATATGTAAAAACATTGTACATGAGTACCTCATCAAGCCTAGTTGTCGGGACTCATTTTTTTTGTTCAATGAGGACAATCTTTGCCATCCAAAGACATGCCTCTTATTTTTTCTTTTGATAGATGGTTTTTTCCATGTGGTTTTTTACCATCTATTCAATAAAAATCATTGTACATGAGTACCTCATCAGGCCCTATCGTCAGGACTCATTTGTTACATTCACCCCTAGTATCACTTAAGGGGGGTGTTAGAATAAATAATTATTCTCTTAAGTTTGATTTACCACTCTTCCATGAGTCAGACGAACTCTCAATTTAGAGTAGTTCAAATTTGATGAGTTGTTGTAATACAACGACTCTCAATGATCAACTTTGCTATTTATACAAAGTTGATCCATGGAATAAATCAATCATTTCTTGATCTTTCAGTAATGCTTTGCATATATAGTTCTTTGTCTTTCAATGTTGTTCTTCAATATTTTGAACAGGATATTTGGAGGATTTTCCAATCCTTTCTAGCATTAAGAAAAGAAATTTTTGAGGGGAAGCCATCTAATAGTTCTAATATATCTACATCATATATCTTTATTTTTATTAGGTCAGGTTCTCCATTTACATAGTCAACCCTTGAGCATTAGGATTAGGATTAGGATTAATGTTGATATAATCTATAAATAGGAGTTGTGTAGTAGTTGAAATCATATTTTATATTCAAATAATAGTTGCTTTATTGTGCATATGAGACTTTGCCCTCTCCGAGCAGTTATGAAAATTTTCCCTCTTTAAGTGGTTAAGGATTTCTATTGATTTGAATCTAAAATTTGATCATTATATATTTGATTTCTTGGTAATTAGGTCTAAATTATTTTTACTAGCTTGATATTGTTTATTGTGTATTATTAGAATACTATTGCTAATATTGTATTTCTTGAAGTTGTTTCATTACAAAAAGTATTCTTGTTAAAAAATATAGGGAAAGTAGTAGGAAAATCATTATTAAAAATCCTTATTAGAATTAGGGATTCCCCATTTGGAGGTATTGTTGCCCTTGTTAAGGATAAGAGAGAACAAATATATGACAAACCCTATGTATGTAGTAAATATTACATCATAATTCATTATCAAGGATGAGGTGATTAACCATTATATAATGGTTCTTAAGTAGAGATTAATATGTACGTTCCATAGATCATGGCCAATGTTTTTAGAGATTCAAAATTGAATCACAGAAGTAGGTATTAAACTCAAATTACTCCATGAATTTTCTTCTAAATGTGCTTTTTCTCGTCATATTATCTAGTTCAAAAAATAAAGATAAAATAATGAATGGTGGTTCTTGGTTTAGGGGAAGATGCATTATATTTATGACCATGGATACTTTAAAGGTTTTATTTATCTATTTTTATATAAAAAAATGAGCTAGTATGGGATCTATCAAAAATGGTGGATACTAGATCAAGTTAGGATATGAGTAGTTAGAGCAATAGAAATTTCTTATTCCTAAATAATTTACTAGATGCTCTTCCTATGGACTCAACATTCCTTTGGTTAGTAGTATAAAATAACATTATTATAGGAGAGAATTTACAAAGAAGAGGATATCATGGACTTTTCAAAAATGTATTATGTGAAAAGGATTAAAAAATACAAAGTATTTACTTCCTCATTATTCCTTTGCTCATTCCATTTGGGCTTATGTTTTTTCAAAAAAAAAAAATATTTAAAAGATAAACAATATATATTATATGTATGATTAATATTTTTATTATTTATGAGAATTTTTTGCTTGAAGGATTAATAGGATTTCTAAAAATAAATCTCAAAATTATACCCAAGTTTGGAATCATATTATTGCCTCTTCTATAGAATGTTTATAAATAAGGTGCTCATCATAGGAAGTCTTAAATACAAAAAACAAGATGCTAGCCTCATGGTTACATGATTCAAATATCCAAGTATTAACACAAAAAATTAGACTCATTCTATGATAAAAATACAAATATAAAAAAAATGGGTTTATCAAAATGATGCTTGTAAAGGAAATCTAGTAAAAGTTGGTGGAGGTGGTGTTTCTCCTCATCTACTTAGAATTATATGAAATTTCAATTAACAACTATGTCAACCCTTCTTATAGGGATTAAAATTGCAATTGAAAAAATATGGAACAATTTAGAAGGATTGGGGATTCACCACTTCTTATTAATACTATCAATATGGGATTTCGTAAATAATATTATTATTGATACTTATAAACTATCAGTGGATTTAATGTCTTGGAAATGTAAGCATATCTATATGAAATGAAATGATTTTAACATCCACGAGACCAAATCAGTCTATGCCACCAAGAGCTTGAATACAAGATACCTTGCCCCTATTGAATTTAAACTTTGGACCTTCTATTCAGAGTTTTAAAGTTCAACATCTAAGAGAAATAATTGTTCAACAAAGTCAAAGTCCAGACAATTAAATGTTGATCATTATCTTAATAAAATTCAAATTTTAAAAAATAATTGATCAAACCAAATTATATGTCTTAATTAAAATAATGATAAGATAATTACAAAAACATAAGAAAAATAAAACAATATTTAATAAAACTAAAATTAACACGGATAATTAGAAAAAAAATCCATATTATTTATTGTACATGAAAGCAAATGTAGGAAGACAATAAAAATAAATAAATAAATATATATATATATATATATATATATATATATATATATATATATATATATATGCTGGTTTTGGAGACTAACATGTGCGAAGCAAAGGGAAAATGTGGTCCCGAGCTATCTCCCTGGGCCCTTTTCCATATCACCTACACCAAAACGATGTGTGTCATCCAACCATACTATTTTTGCCTTAGTGTAGTGCCTATGCCAAAGGTAAAGTGGCCATGATCAGAGAAGAATCCCAATACGATTGCAGCGAAAAATCTGCCAGACCGCATAAACCCATTGAGTCCATTGGATACCGGCCGACTCAAAGAAATGTGGCAACCACCGATCAAAGGTAAGCTCCCAGTTCTTCATTTCTACATTTTCAGATCCTTAATAGTTAGTACTCTGCAACTTGCCCAATACCAAAAATAAGAACAATTCATAACAGATTTTTTCAGTGTCCCTCCTGCCTGTGCTATTTAACGTCCCAACAAGTATTGAGTATTGTTGGCGTTCATAAAAACTCTGTCACATATGAGATTGGGCCTTCCATAAATGAATGAGAGATAATCTATAAACAACAAACTGTAACTTTCTTTTCCAAACTACATTCAAAGTGCCCGAAACCTTATTGAATATGCAATATTCAGCTCAGCACTAGATTCCGCAGGACCTGTTGACAGGAAAGAAATACTCTCAATTATTTCATCTTCCAACTACTTTAGTTGTAAAATATTATTAAAAGTTTTTTTAATCACGTGAGAACAGTATGCTTTATATCATATCAATCACTTTATTCTCTTTTATATTATAAGTATCTATCACGAATATTTTATATTACATCAACAGAACATTGTTCTCAATCATTCACATCACACAATATTTTCAAAGTAAGATTAATATCTAGTTTGGTGATAATTTCTATTTTATTTTCAATCAATAAGTTACTTCATATATAAATCATATATTATCAAATATTTTATATTACATAAAAATCTCTATAACTTTATTTTCCACCACCATATAATATAATATAAGTTATTTGATGTTTAATGAAAATGTTTAGCTCTCACAAATTATCTATCAAAACTTTATTCTATAATTTATAATTATTATATTTAATAAATAAATTTTATTATTATATTATATAAAAGATAATTTTTTATCATTTATTTATTAATTTTTAAGGTTATATTTATATCATAAATCTATTTTGTATAGAGTCCCAAGAAGATAACTAGGTTTTGGTTCTTCTTCGAGTGTGCGAGCGGGTGGATGTGTGGTGGTTGTGTGTTAAATTCCCTATTGATAAACATAGTTCTCAACTTTACAAGGGTCATGGTTGAGAGGAGACTGCTCAACCCCTTGAGTCATATAAATTTCTCACACTAACCATATATATATATATATATATATATTGGCCTTCTATAATATAAAACTAATATTTTTTTAAGGTTTTATTTAGTGAGTAAATCTTTGTTTTATTTGTTACGTATGTATTCTCATTCATATATATATATATATAGCTTGAGGTGCCTTGTATTATGGCATGGAACTAATATATTTTTATATTTGTTTGTTTTATATATGTATAAAGTTTGAGTGGTTTTAATATGATTTTTATAATATTTAATGCATTTTTATATTTGATAATAGTTTAAATAACTTAAATGTAAATTGTTAATGAAAAAGTTTGATAAAAAAAAATTTGTTAAATATGTTATAATAAACATTTAAAATACAATTTATCTTCGTCATTTATTAATATTTAAAATAATAAAAAATCTCTTAACGAATTATCCTACTCCAAATAAATATTTGTCTCCTAAAGAGGAAGGCTAGAAAATTAAAACACTTTAAAGATATTTCAAAACCACATCATATTACATTTAACATTTTATATTTTATCTAAAGCTCGAATAATTTTTTGAAATAATAACTTTTAGTAGCATAACATTTTTTAAGATAATAAATTTTAATGTTTGAATTATATGAATAAAATTTAAAAAAAAAATTATTAAAAAAAATAAAAATACATTTCTTTCATTTAAAAATGGTTTTTTCTAATTAACTATAAAAATTCATTCCGGATATCTAATTGTAGAAAGATAAAATCTATAATAATTTATTATAAAGCATTCTCTGTGTTGTGCATTGACATAAGATTCAAAAGAACTCACTTCAAACGCCTAAATAATCTCGAGAGATCTCGAGAGAACCATCACGTATATGAAATTTATAATCAAGAAAGGTTAACACAAAGTGTCAGCATGCTAAGATAATTGTTCGGGTTTTAGCTACAATAGTAAGAATTTTAATTTTTAAAAAGTGTAAACTTATTTATTGAAAGCAAAAGATCAAAGCACATTTTGATTGCCGTCCATCTTTTCGCAAGCATTCTCAACACCGCTACCGACAAGCCTTAATTTGAACATTAAACCCTTAAACAAAAATTTAAAGACAAGAAGATGGCAAAATAATTTAAAGAGGGTTTAAGAAGAATCGAAACCGGGGCAGAAGAAATCGATAAGATTAAACGAATTTCGTGAATCTGCATTTAAGAACATTTGATGAAGAAACTAACGGCTGAGATGAACCCTGGGATAATACTACCAGGCGGGTCAGATTTTTCCAGTATAGTGATCAGAAACACGGAAGAAGCATCCCTTGTAACAATATTTTTTGGTAAGTAGTATTTGTATTTATAGCGGGTTTTAACGAGGATCCCAAAACCTGATTACATAAGCAATGGGCCTAGGGCATCAATCCCTTGAAACTGAACACCAAAACAGAAATCTCACCCAACGGTAACAGTAAGCATGAAACAATCCCTCTCAGCGGGAAACAAACAAATAAGAAAGAAAGTAGTTTTGGAGATCCCGCCCAGCGGGGAGTAGCCAAAAACCACCATCGAGAAGATTCCGCCCAGCAAGAAGCAAAGAAAAACCGTTACAATAAAATCCCGCCTCGCGGGAAGCGATCAAAACCACCACAAACAGTCCCGCTAGCGGGAAGCAACAGGGAAATCCCGCCATCCGGGAAACCAACAGAAAACAAAGGATCCCGCCTCGCGGGAAAACCAGCGGATTTGGCGGATCCCACCCTGTGGAGAAACCATCCCGCCCACCGGGAAAACATAAGAGCCATCCTACAGGAAGCCGACAGCCAGCACAGAGAGGATCCAGCCCATCAGGAAGTGACCAGAGAGTTGCACCACAAGGAACCCACCCGGGAAAACGGAAGAGGATCCCAGCGACGGGGACCAAGAATCCCGTCCAAGCACGAGCCCGTCGAGGATTCACAAGAAAAAGGGGGAAGCTGTCCAAACCCTAAACCGTCACCTCCACCGCACCGAGAAACGCAGGGGACCAGATCCACGTGAATAACCTACAAAAAACCCCAAGGGGAAGCCTGAGGGAAAAAAGGAAGGGATCCCCAACCAAACAGGGATCCCTGGGAAGCACCAGTCCGAAAAAATAACCAAGGAAACCCTAGCCGGCCGGGAGGGGCGCAGATAGTGGAGAAGGATCTCCCCCATGAGATCATCTGCAAACAACCACTTCCCAGGAGGGATGACCTGGGTTGAACCAAAGACTGGACAGGAACCAGGAACCATGGGAAGGGGAGCAGGGAAGGGACTAGAGCCCTCCCCTCTCTACTTTCTTCCCTCTCCCTAAAATCGTTCTAAGAAAAGTTTTGCTCCTCCCTTGTAACAATATTAATATTCAAATTTAAAAATCTTTTAGGTATGCTTCTTGGACTTTTCGAAATAACATGATTGTCCAGTGGAATGGTGGAGTATGGCTATCGTTTGTTGCAATTCTTCCATACGGAAAGTTAGAGCACTTACCGATTACCTTTACAAATCAAGGCCCAAGGCCCACACGGTTTGTCCTTGGAGTATTCTCAGAGGAAATGGTATCTTTAGGACAGGTCTCGTAAATTATTTTTTAATAAAGTTTTATTTAAATTATAGTTTTAAAAAAACATAAAATTATAATTAAAATAATAATTACAATTTAAATTTAGTTTAAATTTATTTTAACGATGGTAACCTGCGACATGTATAACTTTTATTATATATTTTTAACTAATTCTTGGTTTTTTTTAATTGAAGATCGTTTACTAATAGCAGTCTTAGTTCCAGCAAAGAAGAATCGACTTCACAACCACATGGATGATAATAACTAAGCAACTGCCATTATACCAAATACCATTCGACAATTCTTATTGGCTTTAGTTATCAATGATACTGAAATAACATGACAACACTTATGATTCAGGTATGCGATTAATGATTTCAAAAGAAGAAATAATGGCTGAAATTGACACTCTAACGTTCTTTGAAATTTCACAAGCAGAGGGAATCTATCAAATCACATTGAAGTTGCCAATTTCGAGGACACTACTAACAAACAAACAGATGTCTAAATTATTTTTTATGAGAATTTATAATAATTATATTACTTTAAAAAGAAAATTCTTGAGGATACTGTCAATAAGCAGATGTCTATGAGAAAATGCAACAATTATATAGGAGGTGCACTAAGAATTTTAACCACATATATTATGGTGAGCACGAGGTACCATCAAATTCCATTCTCCCTTAAGCGCCCATAACGTGCCTGGAAGGTTCGTTATGAATCGCTTATATGCGTTGGGATTCATAAATCTGGATAAATCCATTACCATTTTGGTGTATAAAGTAATTATCGATAAAGTTGACGACAGATCATGTTGAAATGCTAGGCCTTCACATAGAACCGTTTTTATAAAAAATTTATAGGTGCCTTTTCTTCATATATAATTGCTCCTTGCCATCATCATGGCTTGGCTTGTTCGTGTGTAGTCATCTTAAGTGCGTTTCGAAGGGCATTAGAAAGGTGGTTGCCCGGGAGGTATACTAATTGAAAACAGAGAGGTATACTAATTGAAAACATTGTCGCTATATAATTATGGCTTAATTTTGTAAAAGATAAATTGTTGATGATGAAATTAAGGAAAAAAACATAAAATGTTGTTGATTATTATAGATATTAATGAATAGTTAAATGGTAAAGCCTTTTATAGTGGAAGAGGAGGATTTCATAGGAACATGAAATTTAGTGGATGTGTTGAAGAATATTATATTATCTTGTACCTGCTAATGTACTTTAATGGTATTTTTATGACACAAATGTAAATATATAATAAATTAGGATGTGAGTATAGTTTAGGAGTGTGATTTATATTTTCATTTTATATAAGTGTTAATGTGAAAGATGTACACAATTGTCATGTAATTATGTATACAAGTGTGAGTGAGAATGTGGACAAGTGTCATATAATAGATTGTGTATGTGTATAGATGTAGAAGTGTGCAATGTGTCATAAAATAAAGCGTGCAAAAGTAAACAGGGAGTAAAGAGTCTTGTATACAAGTGGCAAGATGAGAAGCTAAATGAATATGAGAGGATTTGTCTTATGCATGAAATAGGAAAAGATGCATCTTTCGAATATGTGAGGAGACTAATATTCAAATATTGAAGAGTCATCTTTGTAAGGTTATATTATGGATAAAAAGCTCCATATAATGTAAGAATGATAGATAATCAATGTATCTCAAATCACATTCAAGCATTGATAATACTAAAGCTTGTATGCATATTTTGAGTAATTATATTGTAAATATTCTTCATGTTATTGCATGAATGATATAGGTCATTTTATTCATATTATTGTTATTGTCATGAAGGTTATGTTTATTATTTTGGCCATTTAATGTAGTGATTATTCTTATATTTGGGACTACTCAAGATTCTAAATATTGGGACCTATGATAATCTAGCTAAAAAATCAATAGGATGTAGACTCCAAGAAGGATCAAAATAACCATGAGCACATGCAAGTGGAACAGATAATACAATCCAATAATCAAATCTCATTCCAAATCTAAAGATTTATTCGAGTTCACAACAACCAATATTAAACAAGGGTAGAACCAAGGGTACAAACACACAAGCACCAAAGGACCAACTTTAAACAACAAGTCAGGGTTATATTGTAATAAGTGGAAATGTCTAAAAAGGAAAAGAATATTAGACTAGCAAAATGTAATCATGTCGAGGCCAATGTTGTTGATCATAGTAAGGAGAATGAATCGATGCTCAATATGGAAAGATAATCTAGTGATTTTTTCCAATTATGACCCTTTGAAATTCCTTGAGAGGAGAACAACCATAAACAACTATAGTTAATAACACTAGTATTTCTCACAGACCTTTGAGAATGCCCATAATGGACTTAAGAATACAACCTTGGTATGCATGAAAGCAGTAGATGGATCTCCTATAGTCGAAATTTAGATGTTAGACATATAGACTGGGATCGATGATATGGAACATAGAGGATTAATATACCAATTTTTGGGTCTTCATATAAGCCTCCCTACTTTCAAGATGTGGGCTGCTAGATAATGGAGAACTAAATTTGGGTCAAATACTTTTGCTTACTCCAATGGTTATTTCTTAGTTTTTTTTTTTTGTAATGATCAAGATAGAGATTAATTTTTCTTGGGGGTTCCTTGTTTTTAAGGTAGGGCAAGACTTTTCATGAAGACCTAGCACACCAAATTCAATATAGAAGAGGAAATGGCATTAGTATCCCAAGTCTAGATGAGAATTTTTAGGTTGTGTTAGGAACCTTCTATTTAAAATAAGCACATTCACATAAATATTGTAATACATGAAGAACACAAGCTTATACTGAGAGGGAGGGGTGAATAGTATAAGACCACTTTTTACTTTTTCTTCCAATTTAATATTATGTTGTGTAAAGATAGCAGTATCAATAGTAGTAATCAAAGAAATGCACATAAACCATACACAATAGAGATACCACAATTTATGTGGTTCACCCAATATGGGCTACTCCACGGAGAAAATATTTTACTAAAACTTTCTCAATCAATATCTATTGGAATCACTCTCAATTACAATGTTTATGGATCTTTGTCCAAAGGAGATGTTAATCCCCTAATCTCAATTTCGTGGATCCCTTCCATAAGAGAACTCTTTCCCCTTCTGCTCTGGTTATGTGATCTTCTAGAAGACTCTGTCTCTCTACCACACTGACTGGTGGACCTCTCCCCACTTGAAGACTCCTCACTCAGATCTATCTTCAACTATTTTGTTATAGGATATCTATCCACTGAGACTTTGTCCCTAGTACTCTATCACCTCCAAAGATCTATCAATAGGCTCACTAAGAACCTGATCAATAGGTTCACACAGAACTTGCTTAACAATCTCACATAGAACTTGTCCAAAAATGAATAACAAGTTCACACATAACCTGTCCAATGTTGAATAACAAGTTCACACAGAACCTGTCCAATGCTGAATAACAAGTTCACACAGAACCTGTCCAATGTTGAATAACAAGCTCACACAAAACTTGTCTAAATATGCTCTAGCAAGCTCACCCAAATATGATCTAGCAAGCTCACAAATAACTTGCCCAAATCTGCTCTAGAAAGCTCACCAAGAACTTGCCCAAATCTGCTCTAAACTTTGTCCATAAATCTATCGACAAAACTATCAAAAAATCTATCCCAAAACTGTCCCAAAACTATCCACAAAGCTTTCTCAAAAACGTCCACAAATGCCTTCTCAAAGGCTCAATCAATCATTCTCAAGTAGAACTCAAATATCATACACAAATCTATCAAGGCAAAGCTCAAAGATGAACTCAACAATGAATGACAATGTAATATTCAATGGATGACAATAATGAACCACAATGATCTCAACTCAACTCAACTCATAGAAGCATAAAGAGAATTGTTAGAGACTCAATATGTTCTAATCTCAATATCAACTCAACTCATAGAAGCATAAAGAGAATTGTTAGAGACTCAATATGTTCTAATCTCAATATCAACTCAACTCAACTCAAATCAACTCATAGAAGCATAAAGAGAATTGTTAGACTCAATATGTTCTAATCTCAATCTCAACTCAACTCAACTCAAATCAATCTCAACTCAACTCAAGTCAATCTCATAGAAGCATAAAGAGAATTTTTAGAGACTCAATATGTTCTAATATTACTCTCAACTCAAATTAGAATAATGGAATAGTTTTTTTCATAGGACTTGAACAATCACTTCACACATCACTTGACTAGGCTCAATCAACTCAACTCAACCAATCACCACCAAGGACAACTCTCTCACACACAACCCTAGTCCAAGTATGTATCAACCAACTCAAATTTTTCCAACAATGCTCAACCACAAATCTCACATAACAATGATACTCATGTTCTTTTCTAACTCAAGTTCTTTCACAACCAATGGGCTTCAACAACTATGCTTATCAAACAAGGTTTAGACACAACTCTCAATTCAGAAAACCTTGAAGCATTCAACCAACCACTTTCGAAAAGGAAACCACAAACAATCATTTTCCCTCCAATGATATTTCAGAAATCAACCACCATAAACAATCAATAGGAGAATGTGCCCATACCTTTTATGAAGATGAAAAACCTCTTTGTAAATCTGCCACAATCACAAAATTCTTTTTCCAATCTTCACAAGGGTTAGTAGATCACAAAATAATCAATATTACTCCACTTTTCAATAATCATCACCAAGGTCTTTAATTGCACAACTTCCTTATCTCTCCTAAAACCACTTGTACCATAAAATAAAATAAATTAAAACATTGCATAACCTTTTTACTTCCAAAACCCTTTATACCATAAAATAAAATAAATCACAATATTGCATACATTGTCACCTCATGAAATAATTAATCCTCTTGAAAAATAACAAGGCAAACTTCACTTTTGGAACCCCTTTGCAAAATTAGAAATATCTCTTTACACACACCTTATTTCTCCTTCTAAATAATTTAGTCAAATAGCCCTCAAAATAAGCTTTTTGACGATATATAATATGCCCCCTTTCCAAAATAAATTGAAACCTTTATATATATATATATATATATATATATATATATATATATATATATGCCAACCTCCATTAATTGCACATAGGTCGGCCCTCCATTAATTTAAACTTTAATATCTTCATCACCGGAGGTCCTTTTTCAATGAAACAAAATTCCACCTTGGCTTTTAAGAAAAGTCCTTTCCACATAAGCCCACCATAGTTTTAAATAAAACCTTTTATTTTGCCTACCTTAATTTTCATAAAAACCTTGTATATATCCATGCTCTCCGAAATATCATAGATGATTATCTATGAAGTGCTTTTACCACCAAAACTCAATGTGACATTAATGATCCATGTGACATCAATGAAAACATAAAATACTTCAAATTAACTCAAATTTCCAACAATATCCCCTCTTTTCATTGATGGAAACACCTCTAATGCAAACACCACAATCACTGTAAAAACCATCTTTGAGAATCAAAGCTGCACCCTTGTATCAATAATATCTATGGAGGTCAATTGAGTGGCAAAGACAGGGCAGTTGCAGAGCTAGGGTTTTGACCAGCAGAGTAGCAGAAGGGTGAAACCAGCAGCCACCAACAGTTGGAGAGTGGAGCAACAGTCTCCAAGTGCAAGGAGGGAGGAGATGTCGATGGGTGGGAAGTCGTCTACAGGGGAGCTCGGGAGCGGCTACGGTTCGTGTCTTGGGTGCAGCAGAGCAATCGAAGGGCACCAGGGATCCAAAGGTATGAAAGCATTCAGACCCATTGAAGAATATCGGGCTATTGACGATGTTAGTCGTGGTAAGGACCCACCAGACAAAGGGGGTGGTGGGGCTCAAAAGTCTTATGCCCAGGCAGTGGCCTCAGAAACCCTAAATGGGTTTTTTACCAAAGAGTTTTTTTTGGTTGGGGATGAGCTGGACATCCCGACGAAAGTTCTTTCAAGCTTCATGGAGTTTGAGAAATTTACCCTCATAGGCAAATTCATTAGCGATCGTCCCAACATGGAAACTATTCGAAAGTGGGCAGCAAGCAAATGGAGGACTTCTGGTCATATGGAGCTAGCAGCCCTATCCCGAGGTTTTTTTTCCATTAGACTGAACAATAAGGAGGATTACTGTAAAATTTTGGCTGGCGGGCCATGGTTTCTGGGCCGCAGAAGTTTATTCCTTAGGAAGTGGGACATGGATTTCAGTCCTGATACCCAGAACATCAACATTACCCCAATATGGATTAGGCCCCCAAATATTCCCCTCTTTGGCTGGCATGAAAATGTCATAAGGGGTATTACGTGCTCCATTGGGGAGTTGGTCACCACTGACCCACCCACCCGAGCTCGAAAAAGGTTTGTCTAAGCCCGTTTTTGCATTCTGGCAGATTTGGAGGTGAAACTCCCAGATTTCATCACTCTTCGGTCTGGAGGTACCTTTCTTCATAAACAAGCTATTGTCTATGAAAATAGACCAGTTTTCTACCCCTAGTGTCGGTCCCAAGGGCACCTCCAATCCCAGTATCATCTTCAAAAACTAGGTAAGCAAAAGTGTGAAAATGGTAACCCCCTGGAGCATGGGGAAGGTCAGGCGAAGCAGTCAAATATTCCAGATGTGAAGGGTCATGAATCTCTAGGCCCCTCTAGAGTCTACGTCGGACTCTCTCAGCCTGAAGAGAATCCCACTCTCCAATCGGACCCCGAGCAATTTTAGGTTGACAATCAGCAAGAAGCAGACTCCCACTTGGAAAGTGAATCGTAGGAAGAGAAGGAACGAACCCCATCCCAAATTGTGACTCAGACTATTTCTCTGCCCCAAGATATGGGTCATCCCGATTTCATCCAGTCGCAGATGATACTAGAAGATTACCTCTTAGGAATGAAGGGTGAACAATCCGATCACATTAGCCCCCGAAACACAAGGAGCCAAAAGCAAAGTGTGGATTTTGGTAGTGAGAGGAAGTAGGGTTGTCCTCCTAACAAAGATAGGCAGGACAAAGAAACAGCAAATGATGTTGCAAATGGAACCCAGTATTTGCTGGTTCTGGATGACTGTGGTGCTTAGACGGACAAAGCGCATGCATCAAAACCTCCCCCTCAAAAAGGAAGGGGAGGCAAGAAAAACCTCAAACTGTCCAGATGAAAGTCCTCTCATGGAATGTGAGAGGACTAAACGGTGCATCCAAATGAAGGTTAGTGGCTGATCTCCGTAGGAGGACTAATCCTTCCATCCTTATTTTGCAAGAGACCAAGGTCGATGTTATCTCCTCTGATAAAGTTGTGAAGGCCATTTGGGCCAAGGCAAATTATTTGTCCAGCCCTGCAGTGGGAATAGCGGGAGGACTCATGGTTCTGTGGGAATTGAGGGCAGCCTACTATCAACTTCCAATAGAATCATCAATGTACTGTTCCAGTCCAAAACCACCAATTTTTCTTGGATTTTGTCCAACATTTATGCTTCAAATTCTGCCACAGAGAGAGCAAAAATGTGGAAATCTATCTCTCATATGAGGGATAATTTTAGTAATTTTCCTTGGGTTTTAGGGGGTGACTTCAATTGTCCCCTTCATCCTTCAAAAAACAAGAAGGATCCGACCACATCAGCCGCAGCTTGGAGGACTTCAGGGATTTTGTCTCTACTAATGGCTTGCTCGACATCAAACTCAAAGGGGATTCCTTCACTTGGAGTAACAGAAGGATTGGGAGCGGTTTGATTCAAGTCAAGCTCGATAGATTTTTTATGTCCCAAGAAGCCATTCCTATCCTTGGCGAGGCTATCCTTTCGACTCTTCCAAGGATTGGGTCTGACCATAACCCTATTTTCTTGGATGCTGATGATGGGCCTGTTTTTAAAACCCCCTTCAGATTTGAATCCATGTGGATCTCTCACAAGGACTTCAAAGGTTTGGTTTCAGCATGGTGGCAATTGAATGTGGAAGGAAATGCTCCTAAGAGGGTGGCTCTAAAGCTCAAAATGGTCAAAGAAAAGCTAAAATTTTGGAATAAAGAGGTTTTCAAAAACAATTTTGAGTCCAAAAAATCCATCTCTGAGAACCTGAAGGTTTTGGAGGAAAGGATGGAACTCGAAGGTTACACTGAGGGTCTCAGGGAGGAAGAGTGGAGTATTTTTGTGGACTTTCATTCTATTCTCGCTAGGGAGGAAATGTTCTGGCACCAAAAATCTCGTGACCTTTAGTTGAAGAATGGAGACACCAACATGAGGTTTTTCCACGCGTCTACTATGAGGCACAGAGGGGCCAACAAGATCATAGAAGTGGATTGTAAGGATGGACGCATTACCAGGGAGATAGAGGAAATCAGGAGTGAAGCGGTTGACTTTTTTTAGGATTTGCTTGGCACTCCTCCGGATAGCAACCTTCAGGTCCAAAAATCTTTGCTCGCCAATTTTTTGACTAAAGTCCCCCATGAGGTAAGCATTAAGCTTCTGGAACATTTTTCCTCATCCGAGATTAAGGAAGCATTGTTCTTCATGCAACCAAATAAGGCCTCTGGCCCCGATGGTTTCCCCCCTCGATTCTTCCAAGTCATGTGGGAGTTCATGGGTCTGGATGTGTGCAATGTTATTCAGGTTATTCAAGCTTCTAGATCCATCCACCCGAAACTCAATTCCACCTTTCTTTCCCTCATTCCTAAGTCTCCTGCCTACAAAATTTTCTCTAACTATCGGCCCATCAGCCTGTGCAATGTTTTTTACAATATTCTTACCAATTCTATAGCCAATAGACTCAAAACAGTCCTCCCCATCCTGATTGATCCTTGTTAGGGAAGCACTGTTAAAGGCAAAAACATTCTTGATGGTGTCATCACTATCCATGAGACCCTTCATTCCGCTTACCACTCCAAGAATGCTACTCTTTTTCTTAAGCTCGACATGAAAAAAGCCTTTGACCGATTTGATCAAAAAATTTTATGTGCAGTCCTCCTCAAGTTCGGCTTTCATCCCCACTGGATTGACCTTGTCTCCAGTTGTATATCCACTCCATTTTTTTTTGTCCTGGTCAATGGGTCCCCAACTGGGTATTTCCAAAGCGCCATAGGCCTTAGATAAGGTGATCCTTTATCCCCCATCCTTTTCATTCTTCTGGTGGAGGTTCTGAGTTGGTCCATGAAAGAGGCTCTTTGTCAGAACAAGATTTTTGGCATTTTGCCGACTTCTAGAGTTGATCCTGTCACTCATCAGCAATTTGTGGACGACACCCTCATCTCCACTGGGGCATCCGTTGCCCAAGCCAAATCACTCAAGTGGATCCTATCCCATTATGAGCAAGTTGCAGGGCAAAAGGTCAATTACATCAAGAGCAAAATCTATTTTACTAACACTCCCCTGCGTAGGCAACTTCAAATTGCTAGAATTCTTGAATGCACTATTGATTCCCTGCCTATGTCCTATCTAGGGTTGCCTCTATCTTATAGCGGGTAGGCGAGTGGGGATATGTGGAACATGATTCTTGAGCGCCTTCACAAGAAACTCAAAACTTGGAAGGGCAAACTCCTGTCGCAAGCCGGAAAAGCCACCCTTACCAAAGCTTGTCTTCAGGGTATCCTGACCTACTTCATGTTGGTGTTCATGCTTCTGGTTGCAGTTCACTCCAAAATTGAGAATATTCAGACGACCTTTCTATGGTCTAGCAGTGAAGAGAAATCTAGACTCCCCCTTGTTGCCTAGGACAAGGTGTGTTCGAGGATAGACCAAGGCAGTCTGGGGTTGATAAGATCAAGACTTATGAATTTGGCTCTGATAGTGAAGCACACTTTGAGGATTCTATCTAGCCACCTGGTGGAGTGGGTTAAGCTGGTTAAAAAGAAGTATCTTGGCCCCATTTCCTTATTGGATGCTGAGACCTCCTCCGTGGCATCAACCTTTTGGAAATCTGTGCTCCAAACCTGACATTTGATCATCCTGGGAGCCCGCTGGATTTTGGGTGATGGCAACCTCATTTTCTTTTGGAAGGATAGGTGGGCGACTGAAGAAGCCCTTGGGTCGAGGGTAGATCTCGCTGGGCTGAGAGGTTTGACTGACCTTAACTCCCAACTCAGGGTGGCATAGTTCATATACCAGAGCACCCGTTTTACTCGGTGGAAGATTCCAGTTGTGGAGGGGTTTAATAATGAGGTTACCTTTCTTGCAAATATCCTCCAGTTGGTTTTAATTCCTTCTACCAGGAGGAATGACAGAATCATTTGGAGTGGTACGGAGGATGGGCTTTTTTTTGTTAAATTAGCTTATGAGTTTCTTACCACCAAGACTACTCTGGACTACAGGTGGAAAACTATGTGGAGGAAAGGATTCATCCCTAAAATCAACTTCTTTGTGTGGATTGCTTTCCACAACAAAGCCTTAACAATTGACAACCTTCATAAGAGAGGTTTTACCTTCCCCAATAGGTGTTACTTGTGTCTTGCAGATTGCGAGACAAGGGATCATTTATTCTTGCATTGCCCGTTTTCCCACTCTATTCTTAGTATTGTCCTATCCTCCTTCCAAATCCTATGGTGCTCTCCCCATTCCCTCAAAGATGCTTTCCACCACTGGCCTAATCCTTTCAAGAATCCCAAACACTGCTTCCTCCTCGGGGCCTCCTTCCATCATTTAATTTGGAAAATTTGGTTAGAGAGGAATACCAAAATCTTTGTCAGAGCTCCTAGAGGGCCCCCTTCTATTGCTCAAAGGGCGTTGTCCTATGCCATTGAGAATTCTATTGTTGTTCCCAGTCCTCATCCCTACCTTCCCAATGAAGAAGCGATTCTCAAAATGATGAATCTCTGGACGTTTCTGGAGGTTGTTAAAGGGCCTTGTCGAAGGAATATTGTTTGGACCAAACCCCCCATGGGTGGATTAAATTAAACTTTGATGGAGCAGCTAAGGGGAATCCTGGGCCCACTAGTGCTAGAGGTGTTGTCAAAGATCATGATGGGAATCTTGTGATGGCCTATTATGAAGATTTGGGCTCCAAGACAAATCACTATGCTAAAGCTCGAGGCGCTTTGAAAGGTATTCGGATACTCTCTAAGGATCCTCAGCCTCTTATTATTGAGGGTGACTTACTCAACATCGTGAATTACCTTCTTGGTACCAAAAATCCATCTTGGAAAGTCTACAACATCATTCTTGAGACAAGAACGCTTCTCTCCTATCGTGGTAGGTGGAAAGCAAATCATACTTTGAGATAAGGTAATCGCGTGGCTAACCACATGGCCAACAAAGGGCTCACGACCACGTGTCCGGTCATGTGGCGGTCTCGCTTCCCTTTCGAGGTGGAAAGGTTGGCCAGAGAAGACATCCATTCATGAAGCTTTCCTTGCGCAGTTTTTGAAAAGCCCCCTCCGATGAGTTTTTGTGTGGCGTGGAAATTGTTTCTACTTAGTTTTCCATGATGTCTTTTCTGTTTTGCTTTCCTCGTTTCATTTCTTCAGGCTCTACTTGGTGTTCCTTCGGTTTTGTCCTGTTTCTTTTTTGTTGGATTTCCAGGCCTAAAAGCCCTTTTTACAGTTTCCAAGTATTTAGCATTAGGATGGCTTTACTTGCAATTAGGCTTATTGTTACAGCCAATAGGTATGATGCATCATTAGAAATATGGCTAATTTTGTACATAAGGTTTTGGGATCCTCTATAAAAACCCACTATTAATATATTTAAAAAATTACCAAAAAAAATAATATCTATGGAGGTTGCTCCCCCTAACACAATATTCTCTTTGGAGGCTACTCCCCCTAACTCAATACTCCCTTTGGAGGATACTCCCCCTAATTCAATGCTCTCCCCCTTTGAAATCAATGGCAAAAGGGACACCTCTGGAGCTAAAAGATATGACTCTTAAGCTTAGCCCCCTCACCGCCTTCTATTTTGAGGTGATTAATTTTGGGGTGGGAGTACTTTTACTCCCATATCACTTTATTTCTTTCCTCTATCAACTTCCTTCCATGTTTTTCTGATATCCTTCTCTTGATGAATTACTTGATCTTCTTGTATAGAACGTGTTTGAACTTCTTGCCTTGAATCTATTTGGAATTGATTCCTACACCATATTGCAATATGCCAAAAGTTATTGCAATTAAATCACTTGATATTGTAGCCTTTGGTTGGTTCCCATATCTTGAAATTATTCTTAAAATAATATGCATATCCATTCCTTTCCTAAACCCTATATTGTGAAGCTCTAAAACCAAAACCATGTTGCTTATTTCCTTTGCACTGAAAATCTCTATGACCAATCTTGTTGCATGAGAAGAAATATCCCTGAAAACCATACCTTCTTCCCTTGAAGTTTATTCTAGAAAAAACAAACTTCTTTGATTCATAAACCCTATAGTGTATAGCCCTGTGTCCAAATCCATTACAAGAAAAATAATATCCTTGAAAAGCCCTTTGTTCATGCCTTGGTTCCTCATACCTTTCTTGACCATTATCCTTATGATCATCTACAACTTGTGCATTGCATTCTTGAACCTTCTTTGTATCATCGAAAACCTCTTCCTTGCCTTTCTCTTCAAGAATTTATTTTCCCTTTGAGCTTGATTCACCTATCTCAAAACAAGAACCAAACTGAATATTTGAAGCCATAGGAACTTTGGAACTTTCCTCACAAATATTAGGTGCTTCCTTGCTTTCATCTTTTAGAACTTCCTTTTCTTTTTGAATATTTTCATCTAATGTATCATGTCTTGTCATTGTTACCCTTAGTTATTCATTCATCCTCTCTTCTATCCTTTTTGCATTTTGAAGCTCTTCTTTGAGATTACTAATTGTTTGAAGTAGTTCTTCTCTAATTTTTACATCTGTTCAAATCTTGTTTTCAAGATTCTTGTATTCTTCTTTTAACCTTTTGATTTTTGAATTTTGTTTACTTGGCTCATCCTCTTCCTTTTCTATTATCAAAAATGAGACTTATTTGTTTTCACTACTGCTGGAATTGTCACTAGAACTGTTGCTTTCTTTTTCAAATACATTTTTCTTGTTGTAATTGATGTAGTATGTGCAATCATCATCTATATGCCCAAAATATCCATATATGAAGCATTTTAGTATCCTTATACCTTTATTGTACCTATATGCTTGCTCAATGGCTATGGTAAGCTCTTCATGTCTTTCTTCAATAGGCACATCCTCTTCTTTAAATTCAATAGTTTGGAGTGAATGTTCTTCTTCTACTTCTCTTATTCCATAGAAAAATCCTTCTTCATATTCACTGTCACTAAGATCATTATAATCTTTTATAGCAAACAAACTCTCAAGATTTATTTGACCATGCCTGTTTTGCTTGAATCTGACATCTTTGTGATGCTTATGCTTTCCATTTTATTTTCTTCTATAACCCTATTTTTCATCATCACTGATTTCTTCATGTGGACACTTGTATGCATAGTGACCAATATCACCACACTTGTAGCACCTGACTTTCCTTACATCTCTGAAATTCCTTGAGTCCTTATTCCTTTTGATGAAGTTAGCTTCCTCATCATTTTATAAAACTCTATCTATTTTTTAAACTTTCCCTTTCTCTTTTTCTGATGCCTTGAATTCAGTCTATTTTATTGGAGCTTGATGCTTACTTACCCACATATCATAAGTTGTGAGAGTGCCTTGCAATTCTTCCATTGTTTCTTCTATTTTTGAAACCTTTGCATCATATTTCATGGGAAGTGTTCTCAAAACCTTTTAAGTAACTTATGATTATTTCATCTCAAAACCTAGGCCTCTTATAGTGTTAGTAATCTCATCAACTTGAAGTAATAACTTTACAATATATTCAAAATCTTTCATTTTCAATTTCTCAAATATTTTTCTATGAGTTTGTAGTTTTGCCAAATTTACCTTGGAATCTCCTTCATAAGTATTCCTCAACTTGGTCCACATATCATTAGCTGAAGTACATACCATGACCTTTGCAAAATATGTCTCACGTAGCCCACTCAAAATACAATTATTGCTCTTGCATTGATCTCAACCAATTTCTTGGTAGTCTTATCTTCCTCGGGATCACCTTCAACCTTATACTTTTTTCAACCATCTGCCATACCTCATATCCTTGTGATATCAATTAGTTCTTCATTCTCATTTTTTAGAAAGCATAATTGTTACCATCAAACAATGGAGCCTTATTTGAATATAATCCTTTCTGTGAAGCCATCTATGTTCTTTGTAGAATTTGCCTTCAAGTTGTTAGCCTTTCTTAAGCAACCCACTCTGATACCAATTGAAGAACACAAGCTTATTTTGAGAGGGGATGTGAACAGTATAAGACCACTTTTTTCTTGTTCTTCAAATTTAATATTATGTTGTGTAAAGATAGAAGTATCAATAGTAGTAATCAAAGCAATGCATAGAAACCATACACAATATAAACACCATAATTTATGTGGTGCACCCAATGTGGGCTACTCCACGGTGAAAATATTGTACTAAAACTTTTTCAATCAATATCTTTGGGAATCACTCCTAATTACAATATTTATGGATCTCTATCCAAAGGATATGCTAATCCCCTAATCTCAAGTTTGTGGATATCTTCCATAGGATAACTCTTTCCCCTTCTACTCTTGCTATGTGATCTTCTAGAAGACTCTGTCTCTCTGTTGCACTGACTAGTGGACCTCTCTCCACTTGAAGAATCCTCACTCAGATTTATCTTCAACTATGCTACTACTGGATCTCTATCCATTGAGACTCTATCCTCTATACTCTGTCACCTCCAAAGCTCTATCAATAGGCTCACTAAGAACCTGATCAATAGGTTCACATAAAACTTGCTTAACAAGCTCACACAGAACTTGTCCAAAAATAAATAACAAGTTCACATAGAACCTATCCAATGTTGAATAACAAGTTCACATAGAACTTGTCCAATTCTAAATAACAAGTTCACACAAAACCTGTCCAATGCTGAATAACAAGCTCACACAGAACTTGTCCAAATATTCTCTAGAAAGCTCACCAAGAACTTTCCAAATTATTCTCTAGCAATATCACCAAGAACTTGCCCAAATCTACTCTATCAAGCTCACCAAGAACTTGCCCAAATCTACTCTAAACTTTATCCACAAATCTATCCACAAAATTGTCTGAAAACTATCCACAAATCAATCCCAAATCTATCTCAAAACTATCCACAAATCTTTCTCAAAACTATCCACAATTGCCTTCTCAAAGGCTCAATCAATCATGCTCAAGTAGCACTCAAATATCATCCACAAATCTATCAATGCAAAGCTCAAAGATGAACTCAACAATGAATGACAATGTAATCTTCAATGGATTACAACAATGATCCACAGTGATCTCAACTCAACTCAACTCATAGAAGCATAAAGAGAATTTTTAGAGACTCAATATGTTCTAATCTCAATATCAACTCAACTCAACTCAAATAAACTCATAGAAGCATAAAGAGAATTGTTAGAGACTCAATATGTTCTAATCTCAATCTCAACTCAACTCAACTCAAATCAATCTCAACTCAACTCAAGTCAATATCATAGAAGCATAAAGAGAATTTTTAGAGACTCAATATGTTCTAATCTTAATCTCAACTCAAATCATAATAATTGAATAGTTTGTTTCATAGGACTTGAACAATCACTTCACGCATCACTTGACTAGGCTCAATCAACTCAACTCAACCAATCACCACCAAGGACAACTCTCTCTCACACAACCCTAGTCCAAGTATGTATCAACCAACTCAAATGTTTCCAACAATGCTCAACCACAAATCTCACATAACAATGATACTCATGTTCTTTTCTAACTCAAGTTCTTTCAAAACAAATGGGCTTCAACAACTATGCTTATCAAACAAGGTTTAGACACAACTCTCAATTCATAAAACCTTGAAGCATTCAACCAACCACTTTCGAAAAGGAAACCACAAACAATTATTTTCCCTCCAATGATATTTCAAAAATCAACCACCATAAACAATCAATAGGAGAATGTGCCCATACCTTTTATGAAGATGAAAAACCTCTTTGTAAATCTACCACAATCACAAAATTCTTTTGCCAATCTTCACAAGGGTTAGTAGATCATAAAATAATCAATATTACTCCACTTTTCAATAATCATCACCAAGGTCTTTAATTGCACAACTTCCTTATCTCTCCTAAAACCACTTGTACCATAAAATAAAATAAATCAAAACATTGCATAACCTTTTCACTCCCAAAACCACTTATACCATAAAATAAAATAAATCTCAATATTGCATACCTTGTCACCTCAGGAAAGAATTAATCCTCTTGAAAAATAACAAGGCAAATTTCACTTTTGGAACCCTTTGCAAAATAAGAAATATCTCTTTACACACACCTTATTTCTCCTTCTAAATAAGTTAGTCAAATAGCCCTCAAAATAAGATTTCCGATGATATATAATATGCCCCCTTTCCAAAATAAATTGAAACCTTTACATATATATATATGCCAACCTCCATTAATTGCACATAGGTCGGCCCTCCATTAATTTAAACTTAAACTTTAAACTTTAATATCTTCATCATTGAAACAAAATTCCACCTTGGCTTTTAAGAAAAGCCCTTTCCACATAAGCCCACCATAGTTTTAAATAAAACCTTTTATTTTGCCTGCCTTGGTTTTCATAAAAACCTTGTATATATCCATGCTCTCCGAAATATCATAAATGATTATTTATGAAGTGCTTTTACCAAAAAAACTCAATGTGACATCAATGATTCATGTGACATCAATGAAAACATAAAATACCTCAAATTAACTCAAATTTCCAACAATACAAGCTTAAATTCATGAAAAATAGTATATTACAATACAAAATACAAATGCAAAAATATAATAATCTTACAACACAACATAGAATCATGGGCCTCTTCCGGAGGAAAAATCCTTTAATACTTTAATTCAATATGTAAAAATATACATTTGTTTATGGGCCCTTGTCTTTTAAAGATACACTTTATGTAACTCTATCCAAATGCTTATGAGTTGGCTTACATGTAATGTGCCACTCAACCTAGAATATTCTACCAAACATTAGCTACATTCTTGATAATGGTTACATGAAATGTCTCCACTTGTCTAGGTACCTCAATTAACACATACCACTACAAAATATCAATATAAAATGGGTCCCCAAGTTGGAAATATGTCATTACATAATAATGAGAATTACAAAATAATGTTAGAATGGGGTCCTAACATGCCCTTCTCCTTCAAAAATATTTATCTCTAAAGTTGAATATGATAAAATAGGTGTTATAGCTACTAGAGAGACTCCCAAGTGACATATTTTAGTTGTAGTCCATGCCATTGAGCAAGAACAAAAGTGATGACATAGTTCCAAAGAGCGTGTGATATACGATCCAAAAGTTGTTTAGGCTCGAGCAAGATTGAACCCTCTTCATCCAATTTTGGTAAACCAAATTGAATATGTACATGATTACCCACTAAATTCTTCATAGAGGAGACATGAAAGATAATATGGAGCTTTGACATAGTTGGAAGGGCCAATTTGTAGGCTATTGCACCAATTCGTTGTAAGATCTAGTAGGATCCATAGTATTTGATAGCTAGTTGTTGGAGTCTCCAAAGTTGGAGTAAGAATTGTTTATATGGCTATAGGTGGAGAAAAACCATATCTCCTACTTCAAAGTTACACTTAGAACAATGATGATTAGCTTGTTTTTGCACACAATTTAGGGCTAATTCTAGATTCATCTTTAATTGATAGAGGATAATGGCTTGCTAGTTGATTGTAGTGTCAACAACATGAACCTTGGAGATTCCTATAATGTAGGAGGAGGGTGTTGATGGAGGATAACCATTAATGAATTTTGAAGGAGTAACATTGGTCATAGTGTGATATGAAGTATTATACCACCATTGGCCAAGGAAAGACACTTTGTCCATTATGTAGGATGTTCAAAGGAAAAGTAACAAAGTAAGCTCTCTAAGCATTTGTTTACAACCTTTTATTGACCATCCATTTGTGGATGATAGGTTGAACTCATTTTCAGTTTATTTACCTACAACTTAAATAATTCTTTCCAAAAATACCTAAGGGAGGTAGGGTTATGATTGGTCACAATAGATGTAGGCATGCCATGAAGGCAAAAAATGGAGTGTAGAAAGATTTTGGATACTACGTAGACTATGTAGGTATGGGTGAGTAAACAAAAAAGAGCATACTTTGAGAGATGATACACTACCACTAGAATAATTGATTTTCCTCCTACCTTGGGTAACCCTTCAATAAATTCCATGAAAATATATTTCCATACTTGTTCTAGAATGGGCAAGGATTGAAGAGTTTCAAGGGAATGCATCATTTCCCATTTCATTCACTAGCATATATCACATTCAACCATAAAATTTTGAATATCATTCTTCATTCTCTTACAAACAAGAGTATATTTAATCCTTTCATAGGTCTTAGGGAACCCAAAATATCCCATAGTTGTTGAGGCATGCATTTCCTCCAATATGAGTTCCTATAGTTGAGAACTTTGGGGAAGAACACAGTTGTCAAGGTATCTCAAATCTTGTCCATTCCATGTGTATCTTTGACATGAGCTAGGCTCTATTTGAAGTGTGATGATCAAAGTTTGCAATTTGGAGTCCTTGAGCACGTCCTCTCTAAGAGAATGAATCCAATGAGGTATGGGCAAAGAGATAGCATATAACATACTTTGATCCTCAAATTTTTAAGAGAGTGCATCAGCCACAATATTCCCCTTTCCCTTTTTATATGTAATCTCATAGTCATAGCCCATTAATTTAGAGGCTCACTTATGTTTATTTGGGGTGGAAACCCATTGCTCTAGGAAGTGTTTAAGACTTTGGTGGTTTTTTTTGTTTGAATAATGATGCCTAATGAGCTAGGGTATCCAATGATTAATGGCATGCAAAATAGTTAGCATCTCATTTGCATAAGTTGATTTACCCAAATTTTGGCTTGAAAATACTTTACTAGTGAAGGCCAATGGTATGCCTCCTACATCAACACGTCTCCTACATCACTGCTTGAAGCATCACTTTCAATTACAAAAAGTTTTGAAAATTTAGGCATGGCTAACACTCTAGTGGTTGTCATGGCATGCTTTAGGTCAAATAAATCCTTCTTATATGGACCTAACCAAGTAAAAGAACTGTTTTCAACATGGTCATTAGAGGAGCAATAATTTTACCATAGTTTAGGATAAATTTGTGGTAATATCCTACGAGTTCCAAAATTCCTTGAAGTCTCTTGAGAGTGTGAGGCTTCAATAAATATTGAAAAACTTGAATCTTCTTAGGATCAACTTTAACTCCATATTTGATGATAATGTGTCCCAAGTACTTTACTTATATCAACCCAAAATAACACTTAGAACTCTTAGTATAAAATTGATTCTGAGACAAAAATTGTAGAGTCTGATCCAAATGGATGAGGTTCTCCTCTCAAGAGCGACTATAGATCAAAACATCATCAATAAAAATTAGAATGAATTTTCAAATAAATGGATAAAAAATGATATTCATGAGGCTTTGAAATATGGATGGTGCATTCATTAATCCAAATGACATAATCAAAAAATCGTAATGGCCCTCATTAGTTCAAAATATTTTTTTGGGAATATCATTCTCCTTGAGTCTTGTGTGATGATAACCCAAGAAAATATCTAACTTGGAGAAAAATATAACACCATGAAGCTCATCGAATAATTCATCCACCATTGGGATAGAAAATGTGTCCTTAATGGTGAGATTATTGAGCTCATGAAAATATATACACAAGCACCATGACCCATATTTCTTTTAAACCAATAGGACTGGAGAAGAATAAGAATTGTTACTAGGTCAAATGACTCCTACTTGTAACAATTCTTGTACCAATTTTTTGATTTATGACTTAAATACATATGGGTATCAACAAGATCGAATGTTAAGGGGCACATTATTGGGTACCAAAGGTATTGCATGATCATGGGAACAATGTGGATGTAATTCTATTGGTTCTACAAAAACTACATCATGCTTAGTCATAATGAGTTGCAAATATTTTGGGAGTGTGTCTTCAACTAAAATTTGTTGTTGAATTGCAAATATTTGAGCTGCGACCCTAGAGGAATATTGTTTTAACAAATTCTCCATATGAGTTCACTTTATAATCTATGGATATCCTATTGGTGAACCATGAATAGTGTATGAACTACCATTGTATGAAAATTGTATCTATAACTTTGCAAAGTTTCATGCTATTCTGCCCAAGGTACCTAACCATTGAGCTCTGAGAACAAATCACATCCTCCCAACTAAAGAGAAAACATATCAGTTTTATGTCCAGAATCCTCTATCTTCAATTTAACATTGTGGTATTTACCTTTACAAGGGAATATTCCATCATTTTCCACCATAACCTCAAAGGAGTGGCAAGAATGTATGTAGAAATTTCCTTGCTTGGTGACCCAGGAATCAATAAATTTATGTGTACTTCTTGAATTAATGAGAATTGTAAGATTGTCCTTTGAAAACTCCCACTACCTTCATCATTTAAGGGGTAGAAATTCTTGCAAGGGCATGGACACAAATTTTTGTTGTGGTTCATCTTGGGCTTCACCCTCATCCTTAAGTGGTTTCTCTGATGGTTCTACATCATCATCAAGTGGTCGATGGCTTACTGACTCTTCTACATCCAATAAAAATAACTTCTGTTGGATGCATTTATGCCCTGGTGAATACTTCTCATCACAATTATAACATAAGTATGGTTCTCGACAAGCATCCATCTCTTCTATAGTCAAAAACTTGTATGGGGTAGATTTATTACCAATATTTGGTGTGAAATTGGAAGGAAATTGAGGTTTGAATTTTGGAAATTTAGGTGGTCTCCTTTGAGTCAAACTGTTTTCTTTGACCAATATCACCAATCCTTTGGCTTGCATCATATGCTATGGTTTGAACATTTTGACCTCAACCTTGATATAATATTTCAATCCATTTATAAGACAACTCTTAAAAATCATTTATTCGACCCCTTGAACCTATTAGCCAATTTCATGAATTGGGTCTGATAATCATGAACCATAGAGGTTTGTTTCAATTTGGTCAATGCCCTTGTAAAGTTCTCATGCTCATTAGGGCCAAAATGAGTGAGTAATTGTGACCCAAAATATTCCCAAGAAGGGTCAAGAGTTATGTTTTGTAATAATTGGTACCATTGTAAAGCTTTATATTCAAAGTTGAAATATGCCATAGTGACCCATAAATATCTAGAGATATTATGAATTTTGAAGAACTTATTTGCTCGACATAACTACCCATTAGCATCCTTTTTGTTGAACTTAGAAAAATCTAATTTAGGCATCTTAAATGGAGTATCTATGTCAAAAATAGAATGATATCCTTCCATATCCTAATGGATTCCCTTTTATTTATTGCTAGAACTACCACCTAGTTTTTTAATGTTAAGATGCTCAAACACCTTTGGGTTGTCCCTAATTTTTTCCTCAATTGCAAGGAATTTTTCTTCAAATGAAGCTTTGGATTTGATTTTTTCAACCCTCAAAATTCATACTTTCGTCCCTCACTTGTTGAATATTACTGGTAAGATTAGAAGTTATGGTATTCATGTGCTCTAGAAGGTTGTTTTGTTCAATCTCCTTTTGGTGTCCTCTAGTTCCTCTAGCAATTGATATTCAAGTTGAACCACTCCCATTGAATTACTAAAAAATATATGTATTGTTCCAAGAGTTACTATTTTTTATTATAAAGTATTTGGGTGCTATATATCAAAATGATCAACTAAAAAATATGAGCATAATGGACTATGTCCCACAATGACTTTTTTGGCACCCCTAAAAAAGTACATGAAGTTCGTATACCAAATTTATCAGCTCAACGAGAAGGTCACAATGAGCTATATACCACAACATTATTTTTGGCACCCCAAACTTTTTTAGGTAAGTTTTATATTCAAATGTTGTCAATGTTTCTCCTAGAGTCTTGGTTCACTCAAAAAATTTGGGTTAATTTTAGACAACCCCTAACAAGATGCTACACTATTCTATCACTAATACTATAACTCATTATTGTAAGGACTATCTTAGATGACTATGTCACTAACAAACTCTATCTATTATGATTTTTTGATGTCACAAATAATTGTTATTGATACTTGCAAACTCTTCCCTAACTGTTACTGATGTTGAAAAACTCTATCTTGACTATTCTTGATATTAGAAAACTTTGTCTTGACTATTACTAAATCTAATTGAATTTATACCCAACTATTCTTGATAAACCTATCTTAACTATTATGTTCACCAAATTCTTTTGTCTATTTCATTTAGTAATTTTGGGATAGTAAGGTCTGCTTAGTATGCTAAATTTTTGTGGTGGGATTTTTTGTTGTACGTTTAATATTCAATAAAAATAGGGTACTCTAAGCCAGGGTGTGTGTACTACCCATAGGACCTCTATTATACTATAGTAATGAATTATAGTGCTCAGACCAATATTTTAGGCCACCACTCAAGGAGGATTCCATATATAAGTGTAATTATTGTTGGCTTTAGTCATCACTGATATAAAGTGGAATTAATATAACATGACAACACTTACGATTGAGGTATGCGATTAATGATTTCAAATTAAGAAATAATAGCTCTAGTGAAATTAAATTGACACCCTAACGTTCCATGAAATTTCACAAGCAAATGGAATCTATCACATAACATTGAAGTTACCACTATGAGGCCAATTTCGAGGACACTACGAGCAAAAAAATGTCTAAACTATTTTTTATGAAAATATATAATAGTTATATTGCTTAAAAATGAATGAGTTGAGGATACCATCAAAAAAATAGATGTCTATGATAAAGTGTAACAATTATAAAGGAGGTGCATTAAAAAATTTAACCATATATATTATGGTGAGCATGGGGTAGCATCAAATGCCACTCTCCCTTGAGTGCCCATAACGTGCCTGGAAGGTTCGTTATGAATCACTTATATGCATTGGGAATTCATCATCTAGATAAATCCATGACCATTTTGGTGTATAAGGTAATTTTTGACAAAGTTGACGACAGATCATGTTGAAATGCTCGGCCTTCACATAGAACCGTTTTTATAATAGGATGATCAAAATAACTAGTAAATCATAGGAAATAAAAAAACTTACAGGTGCGTTTTCTTCATATATAATTGCTCCTTGCCATCATCATGGCTTGGCTTGTTTATGTGTAGTCATCTTAAGTGTGTTTTGAAGGGCATTAGAAAGGTGGTTTCTTGAGAGGTATAATATTTGAAAACAATTTGGCTATATAATTATGGCTTATTTTTTAAAATACAAATTTTTGATGATGAAATTAAGGAAAAAAACATAAAATTTTGTTGAATATTATAGATATTAATGAATAGTTAAATGGTAAAGTCATGAGGATTTTGTAGGAACATGAACGCTAGTGGATGTGTTGAAGAATATTATATTATCCAGTACATACTAATGTCCCTCAATAGTATCTCTGAGTTACAAATGTAAATATATTATATTACCTGGTACATACTAATGTACCCTAATAGTACCTTTGTGTTGAATAAGTGTTATTTATATTTTCCCTTTACGTAAGTGTTTATGTGTAATATGTACACAAGTGTCATGTAAGTATGTGTACAAGTGTGAGGAGTGAGAATGTGGACAAGTCATATAATAGAGTGTGCATGTGTATAGATGTAGAAGTGTGCAATGTGTCATATAGTGAAGTGTGCAAGTGTCATAAAATAAAGTGTGCAAAAGTAAATAGAGAGTCAAGAGTCTTGTATACAAGTGGCAAGATGAGAAGCTAAAAAAATATGAGAGGATTTATCTTATGCATGGAATAGGAAAAGATGCATCTCCCGAATATGTGAGGAGAGCAATAGTCAAGTATTGAAGAGTCATATTTGTAAGGCTATATTATGGAGACAGAGTCTGCTAAAATTAGTCTAATAAGGGTCATTGTTTTTCTATCTAGCTTATTAAACTCCTCTTGTGCCATCCTAGTGGGATTTCCACTAACTACAACCCATAAGTCCCTTTCCACTAGTAATTCCTCCGTTTTGATCTTCCACAATGTGAAGTTTGATCCATTGAACTTCTCAACCTCCAGTTTGCTGCTCATTTTCTGCGATTCTTTCTCTACTCTCACTCAAATTGTGAACCAATGCATAAACCCTCAGGAGCACTCCAAAATAAAGACACAACAACCAATGTTGCAGAGAGAGAGCATGATTCACTACCAAAGCATATGCAATTTTCTCTCTTCCACTATAGTGCTCTGATACCATGAAAATATATATATATATATATATATATATAATAATTAAACATAGAATGAAAACTACAAGCAGAAAGATGAACAATAGAAAAAAGGAGGACATAATAAATATAAAGAAACATATATTTATTCATAGGAACTTTGCAATGCCATGTTACATACATACAATTCTCATTTATAATCACAAAATGGGAGGAATTTCTAATTTTCCTACACAAACAACCTACTAGAATTTCTAGGGTTTACTAGTCTTCTGGAATCTTCCAGGTCATAGTAAAAAACATAAATGAAGTAGAGTTGCATTAAACAAGCACATACAATTCAACAAAGATAGAGAAAAATGCCAAATGAGCCAAATATTTCTTGCATTCTATTCCCCAAATATAGAGCTTACAGAGACTAACTGCTTACAATTTCAAAATTCCCCCTTTTTGAACTAGATTTCCCTTTTCCCGCCTAAAACCATCTATTTCAAATTTGAATTTAGGGGGCAACTTGTCGAGGTCATAACCTCGCACTCATTGCTCTGATTGACTTGCACGAGATATTTTTAGAAATGGCACAAGACGAACTAAGTTGATAAATCCTTACCTCTTCACAATAAGGCTTGCTTGTAACTAAAAATCCTCAAATTCGGCCTCTAAGGCCTTCAAAATTCACCTGCAAGTTTTACTAGTTTTACAAAATTAAACAATTACAATTTTTTTTTTGGGTGATGCAAGATCACTCTTACACAGTTGGGTGCTCCTACATCAATAAATTATCCAAAAATATATTTTTGTGAACTTTCCAAAATATTCTCAAAAAAAAAGGATTTTCATGAACTATCTAGAAGGTTCCATCATTAAACAGGAAAATCATGTAGCACCTACACATTATAACAAACTCTCACTTGATGCAAGATTTTCTTGTAATATTTTATCCCAATATTATTGCTGCAAAATTGGTGCTTTTGAATTGTGACAACCTTAGTAAGTGCATCTGCTGCATTCTCTTGAGTTTTGCATTTGATCACGTTGATCATTCCACACTCCACCATATCACACACAAAATGATATTTCACTGCAATGTATTTTTTCCTTTCATGGAATTATGAATAATATACAAGTGCTATTGCACTTTTGATTGTCACATTTTATTTCAACATATTCATGATTCAAATGTAAATATTTGTACAACCTCATCAACCACACAACTTCTTTTGCAGCATCAGTTGTAGAGATATAGTCAACTTCAGCACTTGATAAAGCTACAAGAGTTTATTTTTTACTCCTCCAACTCACTACACCACCATACAAAGTGAATATATATGCTCATGTTGACTTACATTTTTCCAAGTCACCTGCCCAATATTCATCTACATGTCCCTGCAAACAAAACTCTTCATTCTTATTGGGTAGATAACATAAAACATGATCTTTAGTACCCTGTAAATATCTGAATTTTTTTTTATAGTTGTCCAATGTTCCTTTCCAATATTGGACATATATATTTTGACCATAGACATGGTACATACCATTACATACATCAGTGAGCCGACAACCTCTACATATAAAATTTTCTTCATCCTCTCCTTTTCTTCAGTTGTAGTTGGAAATATTTTTGGAGATAATTTAACTCCAGGTGGCAAAGGAGTTTTGACAGGTTTACTATCTTGCATTCCAAATTATTTCAAAATATGGTTAGCGTAATACTTTTGGGAAAGCCATAATTATATTATTTTGCAATATCTGACAATATCAATACCCAAGCAATGGCATGCATGACCCAAATCCTTCATATCAAAGTTCTTTGACAATAACTCCTTAGTTTTTGAAATCAATTGCTTATTATTTCCAATCAGGAGGATGTCATCCACATACAAAATAAAAATTACAAAACTTTTACTTTATGTTTTGTAATATACACATGGATCTGCAAGGTTATGAAAAATCCAATCTACAACACATAATAACTATCAAACTTTTTGTCCCATTATCTAGGACACTACTTCAATTCATAGAGAGATTTTTTCAACCTACAAAAAACACCTACACCTCCTGCTTCAAAACCTTCAAGTTGCTACATGTATATTTCCTCCTTCAAATCTCCATGAAGAAATGCAGTTTTAACATCCATTTGTTCAACTTCTAAATCAAAAGTAGTAGCATATGCAAGCAAAATTCTAATAGAAGATAACTTCATAGTGGGAGCATAAATTTAATGAAAATCAATACCTAGGATTTGAGAGAACCCTTTTGCAACCAATATGGCCTTGTATCTTTCCACATACCCATCAGACCTTAACTTCTTTCTAAACATCCATTTATTGCCTACTATATTTCTCCTAGCAGGTTGTTGAACTAAATTCCATGTATGATTCTTCTTCATTGAATCCATTTATTACTACATAGCTTTATTCCAATTATCTTTCTCTGAACTGTTTATGACATCTTCAAATGTGAGAGGATCATCACCAGCAACTATAATTCCACAAAAAAAATCCTAAAGCCTATTGGGAAGATGTTTCTCTCTTTTACTTCTTCTAGTCTTCTCCACTGATTCTTGGACCTCTTCTATGCAAGGTGGATAATCAGGCTGCATTATTTGTTGATCATCTTGATGCACCTCTTCAGGCATATAAATAGGTAAATATTCACCAAGTCTTTGTATACAAGAAACTCTATCTGCAATATCAAAAGATATTTTTTCTTGAGCCTAATAGGGTTGAGCATGTGCTTCATTTGAAGGTTGACATGACATAGTGCATTCATGCACACTAATCTTCTCTTTCAACTATTGTTGTGATTCATGTTGTTTAATATCTCCAGCTGTCTTAATTTCCTTAAAAATCACATCTCTACTGAAAACACTTATATGTTCATCCGAAATCCATAATTTATATCCTTTTGTTTTAACTTCTCCATAACCAACAAGAATACATTTATTTTATTTTTCATCCAACTTATTGCTCTTTTCAGCAAGAATGTGCATAAAGGCCTCAAAACCAAAAACCCTTAGGTGAGAGATATATGGTTTCATCCCACTCTAAACCTTGCCCGGTGTCTTGTCATTCAAAGCAGTGCATGGTGATAAATTAACCAAATAGTTGGCATTTGAAATTACTTCAGCCTAAAATCCTTTACTAAGCTTTACATCTGACAACATGCTCCTCATCTTCTTCAATAGTGTTCTATTCATTCTCTTTGCTACTCCATTATGTTGAGGAGAATAATGTGTAGTCTTTCGTCTAAATATGCCTTTTTGCTTATAAAACTCTTCAAATTTAGTAGAATAGTATTCTCCTCCATTGTCACTATGTAATATCTTAAGTTATCTATATGTCTGCCTTTCTACATTAGCAATAAATATTTTAAAATGATCAAGTATGTCACTCTTTTTCTTCAAAAATACAATCCATAATTTTCTGCTATGATCATCAATAAAAGTGGTAAAATACAAAGCACCACCAATATATGGAGTATCCATAGGACCACAAATCTCTATATGAACAAGATCCAAAATAGATTTAGCTCTATGTGGGTAGGAAGAGAAGCTTACTCTTTTTTGTTTGCCCATTACACAGGATTCACAAAAGTTAAGAGTGTTGGAGATGATATCCTTGAGGTCATACACCATACCTTTGCTAACCAACTGCTTCAAGTTGGTTTCTCCCAGATGGCCAAGTCTTTTGGCACACCAAGTCTTTTGTGCCAAATAAGACAATCATCGACATCTACTTCATAATTTTTCTCAGTTGCATTGCAATGGTTTTTCTCACAAGGGCTGACATCCAATTTGAACAAAATTTCTTTCTTATTTCCTTTTGCAAGCACTAGTGCACCTCTGGTGAGCTTGCATCCTTTATCTGAGAATGTAACTATTACTTATTTTTCAGTCATATGTCCAACTGAGAGAAGATTTCTTCTCAAATGAGGGACATATCTAACTAAATATAAATACTTGAATTTTCCACAATAATATCTCACAAGAACTGTACATTCTCCTTCTACATCACAAAATGCATTATCACCCATATAAAATTTTACACCATTTACCCTCTTTATACTTGAAAAACCACTCACGGTGTGGTGTCATGTGGAAAGAGGCTCTTGAATTTATAATCCAGTATTTAGGACACACTTTAGTTGACATATAGGAAGAAGCAAGAAACATGGAATTTTCATATGCAACTTTCTCAATTGTCTCTTCTTCTACTAAATTTTCAATTTTCTTCTTCAACAAGGGACAATGAAACTTGATATGCCCTTTTTTGTGATAGTAGTAGCATTCCACATTGCTAAAATTTTTCTTTTCTATGTTGGATGATCTGCCTCTACCTCTAGACTTGTTTCTCCCACTAGATCTACCTTTTCCTATTTCCTTTGAGTGTCCACATGCTAAATAGGTCTCTAAAGTGGATGCTTCACCAACATATATCATTCTTGTCTTCTCATTCAACAACTATCTAACCACTAACTCCATCTGCAACTTGTCACAAGCAACACTTATGGTAGTAATAATATTCTCCCATGATTCTGACATCCTGATTAACAGTTCCAGACACTAATTTTCATCACTCCATTTATCACCAATGGAGTTTAGCTACTTTATTAACATATTAAAATTATTTAAGTGGTCTAAGAACTTACCACTCTCTTTCATCTTGAGATTTTCCAACTTATTTTGTAACATTAACTTGTTCACTATTGACTTGGAAGTGTAGATGATATCTAGCTTTTTCAACATATCTTGAGTAGATTGTGCTTCTGTCACATTTAAAATCATAGTCTACTAAACTTAGTCTAATAAAAGTCATTGCCTTTCTATATATCTTATTAAACTCCTCTTATGCCATCCTAGTGGGTTTTCCACTAACTGCAACCTAAAAGTCTCTTTCCACTAGTAAATCCTCCATTTTGATCTTCCACATTATGAAGTTTGATCCATTGAACTTCTCAATATCTAGTTTGTTGCTCATTTTTTATGAATCTTTTTCTACTCCCACTCAAATTGTGAACCAATGCACAAACCCTCAGGATCATTCCAAAATAAATACACAACAACAAATGTTGTAGAGAGGGAAAGCACGATTCACTACCAAATCATATATAACTACTTCTCTTCCATTATAGTGCTCTGATACCATGAAAAGAAAAATAGAGCATATACTAATTAAACACAAAATAAAAATTACAAGTATAAATATGAACAACAGATAAAAGGAGGATACAATAAATACAAAGAAACATATATTTATTCAGAGGAACTCTACAATGCCATGTTACATACATACAATTCTCATTTATAATCACAAAATGGGAGGAATTTATAACTTTCCCACCCAAACAACTTTCTAGAATTTTCTAGGTTTTATTAGTCTTTTGGAATCTACCAGGTCATACTAAAAAATATAAATTCTCAAAAAGGATTTTTCATGAACTTTCCAGAAGGTTCCATCATTAAATAGAAAAATCATGCAGCACTTGCACATTATAACAAGATGCACACAAGTGTCATGTAAGGATGTGTACAAGTGTGAGGAGTGAGAATGTGGAAAAGTGTCATATAATAGAGTGTGCATGTGTATAGATGTAGAAGTGTTCAATGTGTCATATAGTGAAATGTGCAAGTGTAATAAAATAAAGTATGCAAAAGTAAATAGAGATTCAAGAGTCTTGCACACAAGTAGCAGGATGAGAAGCTAAAAAATATAAGAGGATTTATCTTATGCATTGAATAGGAAAAGATACATCTCCTGAATATGTGAGGAAAGCAATAGTAAAGTATTGAAGAGTCATATTTGTAAGGCTATATTATGGAGATAAATATCCGTAAAATGTAATAATGAGATATTATCAATGTATCTCAAATCAAATTCAAGCATTGATAATACTAAAGCTTGTATGCATATTTTGAGTAATTATATTGTAAATAATCTTCATGTTAATCACATAGGTCATTTAATGACCTATATTATTGATGATATAGGTCATTTTATTCACATTATTGTTATTTCCATGAAGGTTATGTTTATTATTTTGGCCATTTAATGTAGTTATTATTCTTATATTTGAGACTACTCAAGATTTTGAGTATTGGGACCTATGATAATCTGGCTAAAAATCCAATAGGATGTAGACTCCAAGAAGGACCAAAATAACCATGAACACATTTTTAAACTCAGCGAACAGAATATTATTCATAGTGCAGGGTTTAAATAATGTTACAATAGCCGGGAATAGAACACCGGCGGAATGGAACAGTTGCATGGTTGTAACAGTGCAACTGTATGCCTAATACAGACAATAACAGTGTAACAGTATAGTATGCTAACATCCCCCTTTATTACATTATTTGGGTAATGTAATAACTAATAGCTATACTAGACTACTAACATCCCCTTACATTATTTTGCAATACAAAGTGAGCTGCGAAACAATTCAAATTTGACACGTCCAAGTGCCTTAGTGAAAATGTTTGCAACTTGAGCTTCGGTGGGAATGTACTGAAGCTGAATTCGGTGCTTTGGAACTTCATCTCGAATGAAATGACATTGTGTGTCAATGTGCTTTGTTCTTTCATGATGGACTGGATTCTTGATGAGGTTCAGAACACCCTGATTGTCGCAAAACAAGCGTATTGGAGATTTTGATGGATGGCCCATACTTGTCAGAATGCGACGTAACCATATCACTTCACACACATCTTCACGTGCGGCGCGATATTCTGCCTCTGTTTATGAAATAGCAACCACCTGTTGCTTCTTGTTGTGCCAAGAGATAGGACTGGATCCCAGATGAAAAATGTATCCAAAAGTTGACTTGCGATCATCAAATGATCCGGCATAGTCGGATTCCGTGTATCCTTGCAAGAAGAATTTGTTGTTCCTCTTGTATTCTAGGCCATATTCCATATTACCACGGACATAGTGAAGAACACGTTTTGCTGCTTTCCAATGAGTGGTCTTAGGCTCCTGCATGAACCTCGAAAGATAGTTGACAGCAAATACGAGATTTGGCCTAGTATTGGTCAGATATATGAGACTCCCAATCAACTATAGATAGAGAGTACCATCTACCTGAGGTGAATCATCATATCGTGATAACTGAAGTCCATTCTCCATCGGAGTTGCCATTGGCTTGTAATCAGTCATGCGATATTTTTCCAGCAATGTCTTGGCATATTTTTTCTGAGACACTTTGATGGAGTGCTCCTTCTGGCTGAATTCCAAACCAAGACAGTAATGGAGAAGTCCGAGATCTATCATCTCAAAAGATTTGCACATGTTTCTTTTGACAGTAGAGATCATAGTTTTTGAACTCCCTGTAATGAGCAGATCATCCACATAGAGTACAAGCAACACTATCTCAGAACCCTGTTTCTTGAAATAGAGGTTTGCATATGACGGACATCTCTTAAATCCATGTTGCATAAGGTGATTGTCCATTTTTATATACCAAGCTCGAGGAGCTTGTTTCAGACCATATAAGGATTTGACCAACTTGCAAACTTTTTGCTCTTGGCCTTCTGCTTCAAATCCTTCAGGCTGAGTCATATAGACTTCTTCTTGGAGATCACAATTTAGAAAGGAACTTTTGACATCCATCTGGTGAAATTTCCACCCATATTGTGCTGCCATAGCACACATAACCCGAATTGTGGTCATCCGAGTAGTAGGTGCAAAAGTTTCCTCGTATTCAATGCCTTCCTTTTGAGCATAGCCCTTTGCAACAATACGGGCCTTATGCTTATCAATTGTTCCATCTGCCTTGTACTTGACTTTATATACCCATTTGCATCCAATGGGTTTCTTTCCATGCGGCAAATCAACAAGCTTCCAAGTTTTATTCTTCATCAGAGACTCATACTCTGTATCCATAGCGGCCTTCCACTAAGGCTCACTAAGAGCATCTTGCACTGATGCAGGTTCAAGACCATCTATGGTAGACATGAACACCCTATCATCATCAATATCCATATCCTCTACTTCTGTACTTGGAGTCACAGAAAGTTCCTCAAAATATTGAAAAAGATCATCAACCTCACCAGTTTCTTTGGCTTCTTTCTCCTTTTGAGCCATACTGCGTGTACGAGGTCTATCCAAATTCAAATTGGGAGGAGTGGATAAATTTGCATCTCTGATTGTATTTGTACACCATTTAGGATTCTTCTTCGGTGGAGTTGAAGAAGATGTAGAAGGACCTCCTGTCTCGTGTTGACGAAGGAATCTTCTCTTCCTTAGATTCCACAATATCTTGGTGTACTTTAGATGTGCTCTGTGATGTGAAAGCTTCATCAAAGACAACATCTCTGTTGATATGAATTTTCTTGGTCAAAGGATCTATCAACCGATATCCTTTAGAGTGCTCGTCATAACCAAGAAAAATACATCTCAGTGTTTTCTCATCTAGCTTCTTCCTTTTCTATTTTGGTATGTGCATGAAAGCTTGACATCCAAAAATACGTAGATGAGATATGGAGGGTTTTTGACCACTCCATGCTTCCTGTGGAGTCATTCCTTTTAGGGCCTTTGTGGGTGCCCTATTCAACAGATACACTGCAGTGGTGACAGCTTCTGCCCAATATTGTTGCCCAAGAGTAGCTCCTATGAGCATACAACGAACCATTTCCATGATAGAACGGTTCCTTCTCTCAGCAACTCCATTTTGCTGAGGAGTATAGGCAGTTGTTAACTATCGCTTGATTCCATGCTTATCTAGGAATGCAGAAAATTCATTAGAGGTAAACTCTCCCCCTCGATCTGAGTGGAGGGTTTTAATAGAAGCTCCTGACTCCTCAACGGATTTCTTGAACTTCTGGAAGAATGCGAAAGCTTCAGATTTTAGTTGGAGAAAGAAAACCCACATCTTTCGTGAGTAGTCATCTACGAATAACTAAAATTACCTCTTCCCTCCACAACTGTTGGGTGTGAAAGGACCGCACAGGTCGGTGTGAATTAACTCCAGAGGTTTTCGTGCTCTTGTAGAGCTCTTCTCAAATGGTACTCTATGATGCTTTCCTACCAAGCAGTCAGAGCACACTGGCAATGTGGCGGAAAGGGAAGGAAGACCCTTTACCATCTCATACTTACTCGAGCTCAAGTAAGTAGCCGTAACTAAGATGCCCATATCTCTTGTGCCATAGGGAAGTTGCCTCCTTGGTAGAGACAGGCATGGCAACATGTGGAGTAGAGATAGCATCTAGTGCAAATAAGTCATGCTTATATGAAGTTGTTGCAATCTGCTTACCCTTCCTGGTAATAGTACAACACTTCTTTCCATTCTCAACATGAAAGTTGACAACCATATTTCTATCCAGGATTTGTGTGACTGATGACAAATTGTTAGCCAATCCCGAAACATAGAGGACTTTGTCAATCTGACACTTGCCATTAGGAAGAGTGACTGAAACTATACCCTCTCCCTGAACCCTGTAGGTTTTATCATTAGCAATGGTGACAGGTTTTCCCTCCTTGGCCACAAATGATTCAAACCACGATCTATCGCCAGTCATATGTTTGCTAGCTCCAGAATCGACATACCAAACAGGATCCCTCTATATGGAATCTATGGTAGTCATGAGCACCTTATGTGCCCATTCAAAATCTAAGTCAGATTCTTCAACAGCAACATTCACCTGGGGTTGCTTGTTTTTATTTTGTGGTTTGTTTTGGCTTTTCTACTTGTTCTTATGCCAACACCTATTGGTGTCATGGTTGTCTTTCTCACAGATCTTGCACCACCTCTTCTTCTGTTGAGGTTGTTTGCCTTTTACTTTCGTATCCTGTTGAGAATTTCCTCCTTTCTGAAATTTGCCTCCTTTTTGCCCATTACCTTTCTTCCTAGAACCCTACCTATTGGTGTATAGGGCTGTATTGGAAGAATCATCCTTGTGAAGTTGGCGTGCCTCCTGTTGTTGAAGCAGATTGACCAACTTGATGTAGGTAATTTTTCGTTGAGACACATGGATGGAGGTTATCAACATATCAAATGAAGAAGGTAAAGCTCTCATCACAAGTGAAATGAGAATCTTTTCATCCACAGTATCTCCCAAAGAACTCAATTTCTCTTTCAACTCAAACACTCTGCACAGAAAGAGTTCAACTGTTTCACCCTGCCTCAAACTCAGGTTATGAAGTTGTTGTTGAAGATGAAGAATGGTGGATTCATTCTTTCCCTCATAGATGGTTCTAAGGGCATCCCATGCCTCTTTACCACTTGCTTTGTCAGCTATATGAGGTTGCACTTCATCTGAAACAGCAAACAAAATGAGCACCTTTGCTCGACTGTCTTTCTTGTCAAAAGCTATCTGATCTACTAAAGGACCTGTGGATCCTGCTGTTGGTGAAGGCCTAGTTGCTACTCCAGTAACAATATCCCACAAATCTTCCATTTGGAGAATAGCCTTCATCTTATGTTTCCATGGTGTATAATTTGGATCTTTCAATAACTGATGCGGATCAGTCATCAACTTTGCAACAGCGGCCATAGTGAAGGTTCCTTATATCACCAATTGGTCCCCCTTTCGATATACCTTTTGCTAGGCAAATATACCATACAAAATACCCGCCCTTACGTGAGGGAAACTATAGGTATTTAGAAAGATCAACAAAAATCACCCGCCCTTACGTGAGGGAGACTATAGGTGAGTTTTAGATATCATACGATACGTGGAACATAAGCGGTACTGAAAGGGAATCGCCTTGTTGATGGTACCTACCATAGAATATTCTTCTCATGCGTGGGGCGTAACTTCCCCTAAACACTATGAAGAATACTTCATCAGGATTTACGCCTAAACACAAGTGCGATAAAGGGTAGTGGATGGAGTAAAAAAATGCAAAAATGGCTAACTTATCTCTCCCCGACGATTTATAGAGAACAAGCTCAGACGTCGTTGTAGCAGCTATATTAGGCGGCGGATACAAGTATCCAAATCACGACATCTTTACCTGTAAGTGCTGGCCAGAGGTATCACAAATACCGAACGTTGCAGTGCAATAAATTGCATGGATGGGTTTTAATTATTTCGGGGACTTAGGGAGTGTTTGATTTTAATTTTTAATGTTATAGTGCAAAAATGAAATATGCAACATACAACAAAAAAATGCCCACAAGAATAACCCACTAGGTGTCGGGCGCAGCCGAAAATGCACCTTTTACAATTCGCCAAATTGCTATTTTTCAAAAAATTACTCACAATCCCCCTTTGATTTTTTGAAAAAAAAATAAAATATCCCCCCTTAAAAGGCTTTCATTAACAAAGCATTTTTAATAATTATTATATATTTAAAATTAAAATAAATAATTTTAATTTATATAGTTTTAAAACTTATAAAAAAATAAATTAAAATTTTAATTTTAATTTATAAAGTTAAAAAACTATAAAAAAAATTAAAATTAAAAATTTTAATTAAAAAATAATAATTAAAAAATAACTTTGAAAAATTTATACCTTGGGGGGAGTCGGCGGGATTTGAACCCCCGACCTGCAGGCTCCCTGAGCCTTACCGCACGGCTCACGACCACGTGAGCCAGCGGGCTGATCCGAAAGGATCAATGGAGCACCTTGTTTTTCACCCGAATGCTCCTCCTCCTCTGCTGCGGCCTCCGGTTGCTCGATTGCTGCTTTCGCTGCTGCTTCCCGCCACTCACTGTGGAATTTTTAAAAAAAATGCTTCCACTGCAAATCAGCTTCGTCCCCCGCGCTATCCGCTCAACAGGGGGGGTGGGGCCATTTCATTTTTTATTTTTTTTATTTTCGGGAAGGGGGGGGGCTACTCCTTCTTTCTTTTCTTTTTTTTTAATTTCCCCTCCTGCGCGGACCTCCTTGTCCGCAGTGCCCACGGCGCTCCTCCCCTCCTCTGCGCAATCCGAATTTTGTGGGGGGGGGGGGGAATTAGACGCAGTGGATGCGTCTATCCGCGTCCAAATGCATCTGCAGGCAGCGGACGCAAATCTGTGCTCTGCGCAGCCTATAGTGGACGCATCTGCGCCCTGTAGTGGACCGCGTCCAAATGTCTACAGGCAGAGCGCAGCCTGCAGTGGACGCGCATCCAAACAGGTAGAGCACAGCCTACACCATAGAAATCTATGCCCTGTGACGTCGCACGCCGAGCTGGGGCTCGTGTACGCGTTGCGACGGACTCCGTAGTTTGGCCTGGACCGGTGACGCAGCGTGTCGAGCTTAGGCTTGCGTACGCGCTGCGGTGGACTCCATAGTCTGACCTGGGTGCGACGTCCCATGTCCTGCATAGGACTGTACGCCTCTGCCGGGTCTGCGCAATGTCTGCAGGTCTTCACAGGCTGCAGGGTGCACGGTCTCTACTCAGTTGCGCGATAGGGAGACGAGACAGCGCGTGGGCAGGAAAATATTTGCCTCCAATTATCTCACCCTAAATTTTACAGTGGCTCTGGTACCATGTTAAACTCAGCGAACAAAAAATATTATTCATAGTGTGCAGTTTAAATAATGTTACAATAGCCAGGAATAGCACACCGACGGAACGGAACAGTTGCATGGTTGTAACAGTGCAACTGTATGCCTAATACAGACAATAACAGTGTAACAATATAGTACGCTAACACACATGCAAGTGGAATATATAATACAAGTCGATGATTAAATCTCATTCCAATAGGAGAAATCTAAATATTTATTTAAGTTCACAACAACCAATCTTAAACAAGGGTAGAACCAAGGGTACAAACACACAAGAGCCAAAGGACCAACTTTAAACAACAAGTTAGGGTTATATTGCAATAAGTGGAAATGTCTAAAAAGGAAAATAACCTTGGACTAGCAAAATGTAATCATGTAGAGCCCAATGTTGTTGATCATAGTAAGGAGAATGAATCGATGCTCAATATGGAAAGAGAATCTAGTGAGAATTTTCCAAAGATGACCTTTTGAGATGCCTTGAGAGGAGGACAACCATAAACAACTATAGTTAATAACACTAGGATTTCTTACAGACCTTTGAGAATGCCCAAAATGGACCCTAGGATTACAACCTTGGTTTGCATGAAAGTGGTAGATGGATCTCCTATAGTCAAACTTTAGATGTTAGACGTATATACTGAGATTGATGATATGGAACATAGAGGATTAATCTACCAATTTTTGGGTCTTCATCTAAGCCTCCCTACTTTCAATATGTGGGTTGCTAGATAATGGAGAATTACAGGTGGGTCAAATATTTTTCTTACTCCAATGGTTATTTCTTAGTTCTATTTTTTCTAATGATGAAGATAGAGAACAAGTTTTCTAGGGGGTTCCTTGTTTTTAAGGTAGGGAAAGTCTTTTCATGAAGCCCTAGCACACCAAGTCCAAGGTAGAAGAGGAAATGGCCTTAGTAGCCCAAGTCTAAGTGAGAATTTTTAGGTTGTGTTAGAACCTTCTATTTAAAATAACCACATTCACATAAATATTGCAATAAAAGCATAAATTCATGAAAAAAAATATATTGCAATAAAAAATGTAAATGCAGAAATATAATAATATTACAACACAACATAGAATCATGGGCCTCTTCAAGGAGGTAAAATCCTTCAATACTTTTAGTCAATATGCAAAAAGATACATTTGTTTATGTGCCCTTGTATTTTGAAGATACACTTTATGTAACTCTAACCAAATGCTCATGATTTTACTTACATGTAAGGTGTCACTCAAGCTTGAATATTCTACCAAACATTAGCTACATTTTTTATAATGGTTACATGAAATGGCCCCACTTATCTATGAACCTCAACTAACACATACCATTACATAATATCATCATAAAGTGGATCCCCAAGTTGGAAATATGTCATTGCATAATAATGAGAATTACAAAATAATGTTAGGATGGGGCCCTAACATGCCCTTCCCCTTCAAAATTCTTCTGTTACCAAAGTTAGAGATGATAAAATAGGTGTTGTAACCGCTAGAGAGACTCCCAAGTGGCATCTTTTGGTTGCAGTTCATGTCATTGAGCAAGAACTAGAGTGATGACGTAGTTTCAATGAGTGTGTGATCTACGATCCAAAATTTGTTTAGGCTCAAGCAAGATTGAATCCTCTTCATCTAGTTCTAGTAAACCAAATTGAACCTGTACATGATTACCCACTAAATTCTTCAGAGAGTAGACATGAAAGATAATATGGAGCTTTGATGTAGTTGGGAGGGCCAATTTATAGGCCGTTGCACCAATACGTTGTAAGATCTAATAGGGTCCATAGTATTTGATAGCTAGTTTTTGGCATCTCCAAAGTTGGAGTAAGGATTATTTATATGGCTATAGGTGGAGAAAAACCATATCTCCTACTTCAAATTTACACTTAGACAATTTATGATTAGCTTGTTGTTGCATATAGTTTAGGGCTAATTCTAGATTCATCTTTAATTGATAGAGGATAATGGCATGCTAGCTGAGTGTAGTTTCAACAACATTAAGCTTGGACCTTCCTATAATGTAGGAGGAGGGTATTTATGGAGGATAACCATAAATTACTTTTGAAGGAGTAACATTGGTCATAGTGTGATATGAAGGATTATACCACCATTTGGCCAAGGAAAGACACTTTGTCCATTATGTAGGATGTTCAAAGGAAAAATAATGAAGTTAGGTCTCTAAGCATTTGTTTACAATATTTTATTGACCATACATTTCTATATGATAGGTTGAATTTATTTTGATTTGAGTTCCCTACACCTTAAACAATTCTTGCCAAAAATAACTAGTCGAGGTAAGATAACGATTGGACACAATAGATGTAGGAGTGCCATGAAGGCAAAAAATGGAGTCTAGAAAGATTTGGGATACTATTGAGGCTATGTAGGGATGGGTGAGGGAACAAAAATGAACATACTTTGTGAGATGATCCATTACCACTAGAATAAATTATTTTCCTCCTACCTTGGGTAACCCTTCAATAAAATCCATGGAAATATCTTTTCATACTTGTTCTAGAATGGGTAAGGATTGAAGAGTTTAAAGAGAATGCATCACTTATCATTTCATTCACTGACATATATCACATTCAACCATACAATTTTGAATATCCTTATCCATTCCCTTACAAAACAAAGTATGTTTAATCCTTTCATAGGTCTTAGGGAACCTAAAATATCCCATAGTTGGTGAGGCATGTATTTCCCTCAAGATGAGTTCTAATAGTTGATAACTTTGGAGAATAACAAGGTTGTCAAGGTATCTTAAATCTTGTCCATCCCACGTGTATCTTAGGCATGAGGTCAGCTCTATTTTAAGTGTAGTGATCAAAGTTTGCAAGTTAGAGTCCTCTAGCACATCCTCTTTAAGATAATGAATCCAATGAGGTATGGGCAAAGAGATAGAATATAATATACTTTGATCCTCAAATTTTTAAGAGAGTGCATCAACCACAATGTTTTCCTTGATATTTTTATATGTAATCTCAAAGTCATAGCCCATTAATTTAGATATCCACTTATGTTGATTGGGGGTGGAAAGCCATTGCTCTAGGAAGTATTTGATACTTTGGTGGTTTGTTTTGTTTGAAAAATGATACCCAATGAGCTACGGTGTCCAATGATTAATGGTATGCAAAATAGTGAGTATCTCATTTGCATAAGTTGATTTACCCAAATTTTGACTTGAAAATTCTTTACTAGTGAAGGTCAATGGTCTTCCTCCTACATCAACACATCTCCTATATCACTGCTTGAAGCATTACTTTCAATTACAAAAAGTTTTGAAAAATGAGGCATGGCTAAAAATGGAGTGGTTGTCATGGTATGCTATAAGTCAAAAAATGCCTTCTTATATGGGCTCGACCAAGTAAAAGATTTTTTTTTCAACATGGTAATTAAAGAAGCAGTAATTTTACCATATTTTAGGATAAATTTATGGTAATATCCTATGAGTTCCAATATCCTCTAAGTCCCTTGAGAGTGTGAGGATTCGGTCAATCTTGAACAACTTGAATCTTCTTAGGATCAACTTTAACTCCATATTTGGTGACAATGTGTCCCAAATAATTCAAATTCTATCAACCCAAAAGAACACTTAGACCTCTTAGAATAAATTTTATTCTAAGATAAAAGTTGTATATTTTGATCCAAATGGATGAGGTGCTCCCCTCAAGAGAAACTATAGATCAAAGTATCATCAATGAAAACTAAAATGAATTTTCAAAGGAATGGATAAAATATATTATTCATGAGGCTTTGAAATATGGATGACACATTCACTAAGCAAAATGGCATAACCAAAAAATTAGAATGGCCCTCATTAGTTCAAAATGTTATTTTGGGAATATCATCCTCCTTGAGTCTTGTGTTATGATAACCCAAGCGAAGATCTAACTTGAAGAAAAATATAAAACCATGAAGCTTATCCAATAATTCATCCACCATTGGGATAGAAAATTTATCCTTAATGGTGAGCTTATTGAGCTCATGAAAATCTATACACAAGCACCATGACCCATATTTCTTTTGAACCAATAGGACTAGAGAATATTAAAGACTATTACTAGGCCAAATGACTCCTACTTGTAACAATTCTTGTACCAATTATTTTATTTATGACTTAAATACATATGGGTATCAATAGTATCGAATGTTAGTGGGCATATTACTGGGTACCAAAGGTATTGCATGATCATGGGAATAATGTGGAGGTAATTCTATTAGTTCTACAAAAACTACATCATGCTTAGTCATAATGAGTTGCAAATATTTTGGGATGGTGTCTTCAACTAAATTTTGTGGTTGAGTTGCAAATATTTGAGTTACTACCCTAGAGGAAGATTTTTTTAACTTCTCCATATGACTTGAATTGATAATCTATGGAGATCCTATTGGTGAACTATGAATAGTGTATGACCTACCATTGTGTGAAAATTGTATCTATAACTCTGCAAAGTTGCATGCTATTGTACCCAAGGAAACTAACCATTGAGCTCTGAGCACAACATCACATACTCTGAACTAAAGAGCAAATATACCAGTTTTCAGTTCATAATCCTCTATCTTCAACTTAACATTGCAGTATTTACCTTTACAAAAAAATATTCCATAATTTTCCACCATAACCTCAAAGGAGTTGCAAGCATGCATGCAACAATTTCCTTGCTTGGTGACATGAGAATCAATAAAGTTATGTGTAATTTTTGAATTAATAAGAATTATAATATTTTCCTTTGAAAACTCCTACTACCTTCATCGTTTGAAGGTAGAAATTCTTACAAGGGTATGGACAAAATTTTTGGTTGTGGTTCATCTTGGGCTTCACCCTCATCGTTAAGTGATTCCTCTGATGGTTCTACATCATCATCAATTGGTTGATGGCTTACTGAATCTTCTACGTTTAATAAAAATAACTTACTTTAAATGCATTTATGCCCTGGTGAATACTTCTCATCACAATTATAACATGTCTTGTGTTCGACAAGCATCCATATCTTCTATAGTTAAACACTTGTATGGGGTATATTTATTACCAACATTTGGTGTAAACTTGGAAGGAATTTAAGGTTTTAATTTTAGAAATTTAGGCAGTCTCCTTTGAGTCAAAATGTTTTCTTTGACCAATCTCACCAATCTTATGGCTTGCATCATAGACTATGGTTTTAACATTTTGATCTCAATCTTGATATAATATTTCAAGTTGTTGATAAGACAACTCTTAAAATCCTTCATTCGATACCTTGAATCTATTAGCCAAATTCATGAATTGGGTCTTATAATCTGAATTATAGAGGTTTGTTTCAATTTGGTCAATGCCCTTGTAAAGTTCTCATACTCATGAGGACCAAAATGAGTGAGTAATTGTGACTCAAAATATTCCCAAGAAGGTTCAAGAGTTATGTTTTGTAATCATTAGTACCATTGTAAAGCTTCAGATTCAAATTTGAAATATGCCCTAGTGACCCATAAATATTTAGAGATATTATGAAGTTTTAAGAACTTATTTGCTCGACATAACCACCCATTAGCATCCTTTTATTTGAACTTAGAAAAGTCTAATTTAGGCATCTTAAATTGAGTATCTATATCAAAAAGATAATTATAGCCTTCCATATCCTAATGGATTCCCTTTTATTTATTGCTAGCACTACCACCTAGTTTGTTAATGTTAATATGCTCAAACACCTTTGGATTATCCCTAAAAATTTTCTCAACTGCAAGGAATTTTTATTCAAATGAAGCTTTGGAATTCATTTTTTCACCCCTCAAAAGTGATACTTTCATCCCTCACTTTTTGAATATTACTGGTAAGATTAGCAATTATGGTATTTAGGTTATCTAGAAGGTTGTTTTATTCTATATCCTTTTGGTGTCCTCTAGTTCCTCTAGCAATTGAGGTTCAAGTTGAACCACTCCCATTGACTTACTAAAAAATATAAGAATTGTTCCAAGAGTTACTATTTTTATTAAAAAGTGTTTGGGTGCTATACATATCAAAATGATCAACTCAAAAAGATGAGCATAATGGAATATGCCCCACAATGAATTTTTTGGCACCCCTAAAAAAGTACATGAAGGTTGTATAGCAAATTGATCAGCTCAATGAGAAGGTCATACTGAGCTATATACCACAACATTGTTTTTGGCACCCAAAACATTTTTTAGGTGAGTTTTATCTTCAAATGTTGTTAATGTTTCTCCTAGAGTCTTGGTTCACTAAAAAATTAGGTTTTTGTTAGACAACCCCTAACAAGATGCTACACTGTTCTATCATTGACACTAACTCAGTATTGTAAGGACTGTCTTGGATGACTCTGTCACTAACAAAATATATATATTATGATTTTTGAATGTTACAAACAATTTTTAATGACACTTGCAAACTCTTCCCTAACTATAAATGATGTTGAAAGACTCTATCCTGACTATTCCTAATACTAGCAAACTTTATCCTGATTATTACTAACTCTGACTAGATTTATACCTAACTATTCTAACTATTATGGGTAAACATATCTTAATTGTTATGTTCACAAAATTCTTTTGTCTATTTCATGTAGTAATTTTGGTATAGTAAAGTCTCCTTAGTATGCTAAATTTTTGTGGTAGGATTTTTGGTTGTAGGTTTAATATTAAAAAAAATAAGGTACTCTAAGCCAGAGTGTGTGTACTACCCATAGGACCTCTATTATACTATAGTAATGAATGATAGTGCTCATACCAAGGCCACCACTTAAGGAGAATTCCATGCATACCCTTGAGCACACTACCCACTTCTCTAATAGTATGGGAGGGTGATATTTTCAGATGTGTCTGGTATACTATGAAAAATACAAGGTTAAAAATATTTTTAGAGTTAAAGGTTTCTCCTAATCCTAGGGGGTCCCTTGATATACCCAAAGATATGTGGGAGTTGAATTCTTTAGATTGGTGTTGTATGAGGCCTAGGTATTGGAGCTTGATCATCATTCACTTCACTAGATGCTTTATGGGAAATCTAACTTAGCCAATAATGACATATCTTTCTTGATATTTTAAAACCTCCCACACAAGGTTTCTAACCTAATAAACTAATGCAAAAAAAGACTATTTTTTTAGTAAAAAAGACAAAAAATGAAAACATGGAAAATTTATACCTAGTAGTTGAAATGGTAGGGCAAGAACTATTGTAGTCACAATGAAATTTGGCCTTAGAATATGCTCTGATACCACTTGTTAGGAATATTATATTTAAAAATAAGCATATTCACATAAATATTGCAATAAAAGCAAAAATTTATGATAATTGCAATATGAAATGTAAATGCAAAAATGTAATAATATCACAACATAACATAGAATTGTGAGCCTCTTCAAGGAGGAAACTATATTTAATAATTTCATTTAATATGCAAAATGATACATTTATTTATGGGACTTTTTCTTTTAAATATAAACTTCATGCAACCCTAACCTAATGCTCAAGAGTTGCTTACATGCAAGATGTCACTAGAGCTAGAATATTCTACCAAATATTAGTTACATTCTTGATAATAGTTACATGAAATGACCCCACAAATATTGTTATAAGGGGATCCCTATATTGGAAAGCAGTTGTTAATAATAATATGAGAATTACAAAATAATGTTAGGATGGGGTTGTAATACGTTTCCAACAAAGTTTTAGAACCACGTTATCTTCATAGCAATCAATTATACTCTAGGATAGTATATGATGACAACATATAGTACAAGTCAATTTGAAGAGATTATTTATGCTAGAATTTATGTTCTCATCGACTGTGACAAGCCCCTATCAAAAGTATTACTTTGTAGTTTGGAGAGGATACCTTGAAACATGATGTGGACTATGAGAACATTCCCTTCAAGTACAAGATTTTTCATGAATATAGTCACCTAACTAGGGATTATAAACATTGGATCCAGAGTAGGAACAAGAGGAAATGACATTTGGAGGTTTTAAACTACCTAAAAAAAAGAGCATACAAAGAAAACAAACATCCAAATAGTAGGTAGTAATATTTACCAATAAATTTTCTAACCTCCTAATCGATGATGATGATAACCTCATGGAGACATAGGTCCTACAAAATCCTCTTCAAGTCCTAATAAAGGAACTAATAGTTAAATAAATAAATTGCAACACTAAGCCAATTCTAGATCTTCTAAGTAGCCCACAAGAAAACCCATACCAAAATTTGAAGAGATCCCAAAGAAAAATTAGAACCCAAAATAAATGCAATGACTCTAACCAATCAAATTGAGGAACTCATAAAGAAATAGAAAGTTGAGGTGACACTTAGGAATCTTCTTACAAGGCCATGGTGGTATTCTCGGCTATGCTAGATTTGTAGTCTATCCTAAAACCAATAGGAGTGATTCGAAAGTCTACTAAAAATATGAAACTATATACATACCAAAAGAGTAGGTAGGAAGACTACTCAATATAAAATGGGGAAAGATGATGCAAAGTTGATAGAAATAGGTAAGGTCAAGGATTTTGCACACATTTTTAGTCCCCATGCTTGATAAAGTGCATCACCTAGACTATTTTATGGTTTAAGGGTAGCCGTGTAAAGCATAATGAAGTAAAATGAATGATTTAGCAACATCATCCATAGATGGTTTTCATCCAAGAAATGAAATTTTTTGAAGAAGAGATGCAATTTTTTGCCAAAAATATTTTACCTACATGTAGGGTGGAATCCCTAATTGTTAGAAATAGATTATATTACATCATTTGGGTTATGTAAATGTACCTACCAAGGTACATACTTAGGACATTAGATTACTTTAGGGGGAAGTTACCTAGTATCTTCATGCAATTTAATAAATGCACAAGTGCCAATATGCAAGCTGTATATGTGCAAGTCGTCCCTTGCACAACTAGATAGAGTGTTTGCCAAGGAACTTATCTTCCTATATAATGAACTCATTGTCATAGATCATAAAGTATCACATTGAGCATCATATACAACATCATAGAGCATAGCTTAGATATATTTGCCCATATTGGAGATGGGTGCAATGTAGTCTGATAGCATTATTCATGGAATGTTTATTTCCTCCATAGCTACATTGTATTCATTTTTGTTATTTTTATTTATAGCATATTTTAATCATCTCGTATATTTACATTCTTTCATATTATTTCTACATCTTGTGATTGTTATATCCCATTGTATACTACATCAAAATATATCAATGGTATCAGAGCTATGGTAGATCTAGACATAGGAAAACCACCATTATCAATGAGCCTGAGTTTTTTATCAACCTGATGCACCTTTGGACCAGTCACTATAAAAAATTCTTGAAAGAGTCTAGGTGGTAGAATTAGGGAGAGCCACAAGTGAGGACTGAATGAAATCTTAGTTTCAAAAATATTGAGATTGCATATAGCTAGAGTCTTTTTACAGAGTTGTAGAAAAACTCGTGAAGACTAGGACTCAACATTCAATCCACTAGATTGATAAATCAACTAGTGAAGATAATTTTGGATATCTGGAATTTCTTACCTATTGCCCAAAGTTTCTTTTGTTGCAAAAATATAATTCTCAAAATATTGGGACTCCTCCTACAATAGAAATCTAGAAGACTTCAACTTTGTTGCCCAAAGGTTAGTATATCTTCATAGTGCAGAGATTAGTTCCTTCCCCAAGAAAATAATACTATGAAAGAAGACTTATGGAGAAGATTTATAGTGAAGTTAGGATATAGGATATCTCCATTACTAAATTGAGAACTTCACACAAGAATAAAAGGCCATAGTAGCCTTGATCAAGAAGAAAAGGCCATAGAAGCCTTGATCCAGAAGAAAAGGCCATAGTAGCCTAAATCCAGAAGAAAAAGGCCATAGCAGACTTGATCTTGAAAAAGGCCATAGAAGCCTTGATACTGAAAAAAAGGCCATAGCAACCTTGATCCTGGAAAAGGCCACATAAGTCTTGATATTGAAGAAAATATAACTAGAAGCTTTGATACTAAAATAAGACCATAAAATACTTGATCCTGAAGAAGAATACAAAAGTTAGTATATATTAGAAGGAGATTAAGATTTCAATACTAATAATTTATTTAGGTAAAGGAGATTTAGTGATTTGGAAAACTTCCTACAAGAAATATTGGAAGATTATCTTCTTCAGAATAAATCTAGCACCTAAAGCAAAATTGAAGGTAAAGAAATCAGGAGGAGATCTCATTGAAGAAATTCCAGTCATGTTCAAATCCACAAGTAGCAAAATCAAATATCCAAAGGAATATCTCACCACCAAAACTTATAGGAGCAGAAGGTTGAAGAAAATGTCTCAAGGAAGACCAAAATAAGTTGCAAGATCAAAGACCTTGGGGAGGTCTCAATGAGCATCCAATAAAAGGCTTGGACAGCCTTATTGAAGAAATCATCAAAGAAGAACTCATTGGAGAATCCACTACCAAGGAGAAGCCCTTGATAGTGGACTTGGGACAATTATCACCATCCAAAAACAAGCCCAAGAGAAGAAGAATTTGGTAAGGAGTTCCAAATCCCAGAAGAAGAATCTAGGGAAGACCTCAAGATATTTAGAATCTTGAGAAGAAGATCCTACTTGAAGCCAAAATTCAATAAGAAGACATGAAGATAGGAGAAGCCTACAAGATCTAAGATATTTAAGGATTACCTCTTACAGCAAGAAGACACCATTTCAAAGACAAATAATTCTTCAAATCTACAGCAAAAGGAGGAGACTATGAAGGAAAATTTTGAGATCATCTATTGGTGAAGAAGGAAATTTTTAGGATAGTTTACAGAAAGCAACAAAATCTACATCCTCCATAGAAGCGGTAGAAGAGCTACAAAAGCTTTCAAAAAGGTATGCAACTATTGGTGCAAGTAGATTCATTAATTGGTTTACTTATCAGATTTATTAAAGCACCTTAATTTGGATCAAAGTTGTAATAAGAAACATTGGGTTACAATCTTCAAAAGTGCAAAAAGAGAACAATTCCTTTCAAGGTTCATTTTTACATTAGGAGTTGATTAGATTTATGAATTACAACTATCTATAAACTATCTATAAACTACCTATAATCTAATTTAAAAATAAAAATAAGACTAAGTTCCTACAACTTTATCTGTAAGGAAATTGCATAATAAATTTTGAAGATTCATTTCAGATTATTCTTGATCAGTTGTAGTAAATTGATTAAGTGTATTAATTTTGAGATTTAATTGTATTGATAAGATAAAATTGTTAGTGCATTAAAAGTGAATTTTTTTTTATATTAATTTGCACTATTTTATTGGTCTCAAAAGATTGTTATTTCTGTTCTTGAGAAAGGTATAAAAACATAACTTGTCAAAGTGTCAAAAGATACTTTTAGTGCACAAAGATATGCAAAATTGAGTGGCCTAGGGAATCCATGAAATAAGATCAACCCTCCAAGAATTGGAGAAGAAAGTAGCCACCAAATATAAAAAAAGGAAGCCTCGAACAAGACTTGGTGAGTTTCAAGTTCAAAGCACAATAAGTTTTCTACAAAGAAACAATGCAAAAAAATACAACAAAAAGAGAGCTTCTATCAAATGGTTACAAGCTTAGATTCATTTGTAAAATATCCAAACAAAAAGGGGAATATGTCTAATAAAAGAGACAAATTCGAAATAACTTATATTGCATTCAAAATTCTACCACAAAACTAGAAATTTAGACCTAAAAAATGTTAGAAATTAGACTATATAACATCATTTGGATCATGTAAATGTACCTTTCTTGGTATATACATAAGAAATTATATTACTTTAGGGGGAATAGCCAACACTCTACCTATCTAGGTAGAGTGTTGGCTAGGAAACCTATTTTCTATATGAAGGGCCATAGACATAGAGCAATATAGAGTAGTAGGAAGTAGTGTAGAATAGTGTGGTATGATGTAGTAGTGTGATGTAATGTTATGGGGTGTAATATGCTCAATTCCTATTTTTGAGTAGTAGCTATATTCATGGAGTGTTCATTTCCTCCATAGCTACTTTTGTAAACATCTCCATAATTTCTACTTATAGTATATTTTCAGTCATCTCGTAGATTTGCTTTATTTCATATTATTATACATATTGTGATTTCTATCTCCCATTAAATGTTTCATAAAAATATAATAGTGGTATCAGAGCCATGATATGTGAATAGTAAAACCACCATTATCATTGACCCTAAGTTTTTATCAACCTGACGCACCACTGGACCAGTCGCTATCAAAAATTCTCAAAAGAGTCTAGGTGGTAGAATTAAGGAGAGCCAAAAGTAAGGACTAAAAGAAATCTTAGTTTTTGGAATACTGAGATTGCATATGGCTAGAGTCTTTCCATTGAGTTTCAAGGAAAAACTTGTGAAGACTAGGACTTAGTACTTGATCCACTAGTTTGATGAATCAACTAGTGAAGCTCATCTAAGAGATCTAGAGGAATTAAATTGAATGTTCTTTTATTGCAATAAATTAATTCTTAGATGATTGGAACACCTCCTATAACAAAATGCTAGGAGATTTCAACTTCATTACCCGAAGGTTAGAGTACCTTCATAGTGCATATATTAGTTGTTGTAAGAGAAAAACACTACAGAAGAGACTTCTGGAGAAGAATTGTGGTGAAGTTGGGAGACAAGAGATCTTCATTGCTAGATTGGAAACTTCACAAGAATAAAAGGCCATATAAGCCTTGATCCAGAAGAAAATACCATAGAAGCCTTGATCCAAAGGAAAATGCCATAGAAGCCTTTGTTCTAAAGAAAAGGCCATAGAAGCCTTGAAGAAAATGCCATAAAAATCTTGAAGAAAAGGCCACAAAAGCCTTGATCCTGAAGAAGACTCTAGAAGAGTATCTAATTCAAAAGTAGATTTCAATACTAATACTTTATTGCAGGAACAAGAAGATTTAGTGAGATGGGAAAGCTTCCTACAAAAATGTTAGGAAGAGTATATTCTTTAGAATCAATCCAACACCTAAAGCAAAAGAGATTAGGAGAACATCTCATTAATTAAGAAGGACTAAGAGAGTCCTACTAAAATATTGAGTCATCAAAATAAAATATCTAGGAGAAGGTCTCACCACCAACACTTATAGAAGCAAAATATTGAATATAAGGTCTTAAGAAAGACTAGAATAAGCTACAAGGTCTTGGAGAGGCATCTACGAGCATATAGTAAAATTCTTAGAGAGCCTTACTAAGGAAATCACCAAAGGAGTTCTAAGGAGAAATCATTGGAGAAATTCACTATTGGAGATAGTGAAATATTTGGGATAATTATCGTCATCCAAAAACAAGCCCAAGAAGAAGAATTTGTAAAGGAGTTCCAAATCTCATATTATCTCAAGACATTCATATTCTTGAGAAGAAGATCCTGTTTGAAGTCAGAATTTGACAAGAATATTCAAGGAATATTCAGATAGAAGAAGCCTACCAAATCCAAGAGATTTGGATATTGCCTCTCACAACAAGAAGGCACCACTTCAAAATCAAAGATCTCTTCTAATCTACAGTAAAAGGAGGAGACTATAAGAGGAGAACAAGCCACAAAAATCCTAGGCTCGTGAAATAGATTTGGAGATCATCTTTTGGTGAAGATGAAGTTGTTCAAGGTAGGCTACAAAGAGTTGCAAGATCTTACTCATACCAACAAATTGGTTATCTTGGACATTGATATCTACGTCCTATATAGAAGTGGTGAAAAGGGATTTCAAAAAAAAGGTAAGCAACTATTGGTGCAAGTAAATTCATTAAGTGGATTACTTATCAAATTTGTTTAAGCACCTTGATTGGAGTAAAGTTGCAAAAAAGAGAGTTGAATTAAGAGTCTTCAAAAGTGCAAAAAGAAAGGATTCTTTAAGGTTCATTTGCACTTTAGGAGTTGATTAGATTTCAAAATTTCAAACTATCTATCAACTACCTATCATCTACTTTGGAAAAAAAATAAGACTAGCTCCTATTACCTTGCTTATAAAGAAATTTTAGAATAATTCTTGAAGATTCATTTCATATTATTCTTGATTAGTTATAGTAATTTGATTAAGTGCATTATTTTTTAGAGTTTATTGGAGTGATAAGGTAAAATTGTTAGTGCAGTATAAGTAAAATATTATTAGATTAATTTGAACTATTATATTTCTCTCAAAGATTATTATTTGTGTTCATTAGAAGGGCACAAAAATATAAATTTTTAAAGTGTCTAAAGACACTATTAGTGCACTGATATTTGCAACTTTGAAGTGGCCTAAGGAAGCCACAAAATCAGCTCAATCCTCCAAGCATTAGATAAGAAAGTAACCACCATAAGAGCATCAAAATAAGCCTCAAACGAGACTTGGTGAGTCTCAAGTTCAAAGCACAAAAAATAGTGCAAAAAAATACAGAAAAAGGAGCTTCTATCATGTGGTCACACGTTTGGATCCATTTATAAAATATCCAAGCAAACGGGGAAAGGTTTCTAATAAAGATATAACCTCAAAACCCCTATATTACACTCAATAGTCCTCCTCAAAACCAAAAATTCAGATTTACAAAGAGAAGTGCAAAAGAAGGTGCAACAAGGACATCTTGCATAAAAACTATTTTACATTATATTACACTATTTTAATCTAGTTATACAGGGAGAGAAGGTAGATTTAAAGGTACCTCAAAGGCACTCCACTCGCTAGAAAAACTAGCCAAAAGCAATCATATGTTATAATTCATCCATGTCTAGCTCAAGAAGCCATTAAAATGGCTTATTCTCCTCACATCCTAGATGGTTGAACCTACAATATACACGTACAAAAGCAAGGGAGAAACAATGTCATTCAAGAGCAATAACATCTATGAAAGGAGGATGAAAAATAAATATAAAGGAAAATAAAATTTGAAGCACCATTGGAGTGTTACTTAATCCATATAAGCTCACCAAAAGTAGTGCTCAAGACCTACAGATTGTTGCTCCATATCCTAGCATAAAACAATGTAGGTGAATGAAAGTAGAGGTGGGGATTTGTGAAGCTAAAAAGGTCTCCAAAGGGTCCATTCAAACCAACAATACAGATGATGTCCATACAAAGAAGAAAGTGACACTTATCACTAAAGGAAAACCCTAATGCTCGAATCAAGAGAGCACTCATATTCAAGGGAGGAGTTACATGAACATGCTAGTGCATTGAGTGTATGGAATACACTTGTTAAAGTGGAATTCAAAGCATTTTTCTAAATAACATAACGTTCTTACGTTAAAAGAAGGTAGAAAAATATTTTGTTGGCACCAAACTCTCTTCAAGTGCTTGAAGGGAAATGGTCATGCCACTTGGCACATCATAGAATAATATTCTCCATTTTAAGGACATCAACAACCAAATTTAGCAAGCATTCTTCATATTCAAAGTTACTATCTTGTCGTATGTATGAAAAGGGCCGAGTTGCAGCATGTCAATAAGGTATTAGAGCCTTTAATTCTCAAGGCAACTAAAGTCAAGGGAAAATCCTAAAAGATGCCAGATTTAAAATGCTTTAAACTCCAAGCGCTTCCATTGGAGGATACCTTCACAGCATCCACAACATCTACATAAATTCTACATTCCAAGATTCTCTAAAATTAGCATCGAACATTGCTTGGAGAAAGATAAAATTATTCTCATTTATAGGTGTTTTATTTTCTTAAAGTTATAAGGTTTAAATTAAAGGAATTTATTTACATTGGAAGACATACATCAAGGGGAATATTTTATCAAATGAATCAAATATATGCAATATAAAACCTGGGAATAATAAGGGTTTTTACTTGGATAAATATTTAATATTTACAAATATTATTGTGATCTAATTTATCCAAATATTAGGGAGTCATAAGGGCTACTGCATCAAATCAATTAATTGAAAAAATAGATACACTTAACGTAATTCCAAAAAGGTTATTTATAAAGAGAGTTTCTCATAGGTTGGATATTCATAATATTATTATCTCAATCTTCTCAAAAAGAGGCAAAATATCCAACATTATAACCTCTTTAAAATTTGGAAACATTGCTTAGTTCAATAGGATCAATAAGGAATAATAGGAATTGATTTTGGTATTCTACAAAACTTTACAAAATCAATTAAATATTGAACTATATTTCTACAAAAGCACTATATCTTATCCATAGCATACTAGGGAGTCATAAGGCATTCTATAAAACTCGGTAATATCAACATCTATCATAGATTATCAAGTTACAAAATATGAGCTTTCCTCATATCCTAAATCCTTAGGTGTATATACTCACATTACTTGGGAGACATATGAAAGTCTAAAAAACAAGGATTAATAAAGGTTTTATCAAATCAAGCCTATATTTCTTCAATCATGTATTATATATCCTAACATAGGGAGTCATAAGGTAGACAACAAAGAAAATACCATATTAATTCTTCTTCAAATGGAAAAAAGAATGTCATATAATTAATGTGGAATTTGCTCCAATAGAAATCATTCTACAAAACATGAAAACATGTGGTATATTGACTCAGGTGCAAGTCATCATATGACAGGAAACATACAATGGTTTGGTTGTCTTAAAGATGCTAAAGGCTACAGACTAATAATTGTAGATAGCCAAACCTATCCTATACATGGATATGGATGTGTAACACCTAGTAGATCATTTCCAAATATTCTACTGCAAAATGCATTGCATATTTCTAAACTAAAACTCAATATCATATCAGTAAGAAAGTTAGAAGAATACAACTATATGATCGACATTGGATATATGGAAGGAATCGATACATGTCTCATTATGAAATAGGGAAAATAAAAGCAATAGTATCAATCCATGAAAATACATATATCCCAAATTCAATGGAAATCTCATGGAATATTGTGATGTTTCATAATGATGCTACCATATTTTCAAAGGAATATGTTCAAGAAAATGAAAAAACAATACATCACAAAGGTAAGCATAGAATAATCAAACTCAAGAATATGAGAGGACAAGTACACCATCCTCTACTCAGTCATCAACATTCATAACCAAATTAAGACACTCGCAAAGAGACAATAATAGTGGCTAGATAGAAGACAAGGATAATGAACCTAAACAAGTCGAAGATAATTAGATGGAAGAAGATCCATAGTGAATAATAAAGTCTTCAATATCCATATAATTTAATACAGGGGGTGTTAGAAATAAACTAGATTACATCATCTAGATCATGTAAATGTACCTTTCTTGGTACATACTTAGGATATTAAATTACTTTAGGGGAAAGGTATTTAGTTACTTCATGTAATGTAATAACTGCACAAGTTTCAAAGTGCAAGTTGTATATGTGCAAGTTCTCCCTTGCACATCTAGGTAGAGTGTTGGCCAAGGAACCTATTTCCTATATAAAGGGTCATAGACATAGAGCAAGATAGAGCAGTAGGAAGTAGTGTAGAATAGTGTGGTATGATGTGGCAGTGTGATGTAATGTGATGGGATGTAATATGCTCAATGTCTATTCTTGATCAGTAGCTATATTCATGGAGTGTTCATTTCCTCCATAGCTACTTTTGTAAACATCTCCATCATTTATATTTATAGTATATTTTCAATCATCTCATAGATTTAATTTATTTCATATTATTCTACATCTTGTGATTGTTATCTCCCATCACATGCTGCATCAAAATCTAACAAAAGGGATGTAAAATAAGATGCAATAAAGGCTATTTTATACATGAATATATTACATTGCATTGCACTATCCTAATCTGGTTTATACAAAAATGAGGCAGATTTGAAGATGTCTCAAAGGTACAACATCCGCTAGAAAAACCAGTCGAAAGTGGTTGTTCTAGAAATTGTTCAAGCATAGCAAAGGATCCACTATAAGGGATATTACTCCCTCATCTTGGACAACCAAACATGCAAGAGACAAGACAAAAAATCAAAGGGAGAAAATAGAGTTATAATCAAGAGCAACACTGTCTAAAAGGAGGATGTATAACAAGTGAGAAAAGAGGAATATAAAAGCACCATTGGAGAATTCTAGTCTCCACATATTCAATGCTGAAAATCCATGCTCAAGCCTCCAAATCGATGCTCTCAACTTAACCTTAAACAATCTACAAGCAAGTGTAATTGATCAAAAAAGGAGCTACAAACGTCATAGGGTTTAAAGAACCTCCAAAAAGGATACATTGAAGAAGTGTTATAAAAGATACCTATGCAAAAGGAGGAAGTGATATTTATCACTTGAGACAATACCCTAACATTCCTCACATGAGCGCTTATCTTCATCATCAAAGGAGTTACAAGCTATAGGTTGGTGCAATGAATATATGAGGAACACTTATCCAAAGGGAAGCCAAGCACTCTATTAAAGAACATAACATCCATACATTACTTAAAGAGAGAAATGATTGTTCTCTAGCACCTTCTACTAAAGTTCTCAAGAATAAAATGGATGTGCCACTTGGCACTCAAATCAAGATTCTCCTCCATTTTAAATGCATCAACAACCAAGGCACTCAACAAGCATTTACATCTAGGATCTGCACACACAGGGCTGAGCGACAGTGTGGAAGAAAGGTGATAAAGAGTCTTTAATGCTCTAGTCAAGTAAGGTCAAAGCTAAATATTAAAAATGCCACATTTGGAACATCAAATCCCATGAAGGTTCCAAGAAATATCATTGGAGGAACAACCAAAGTAGTAACGTCTATATTGTAGCCCATGCACAATGAAAACAATGTCAACTATTGAATGATATAAGGTAAGGTTTATTCCCACTATAATATACTTTCATTTATTGGGAGTTATAAGGTTAAACCTAGAGGAATATAACTATATTGAAAGTTATATATTAAAGCGGAATAATATATCATATCTAAATAATATGTGCAATATTAAACATAGAAGCAATAAGGATTTCTACTAGAAATTATTTTTAAAATATTTGCAAATATTATTGTGGTCTAATTTTTCCAAACTTTGGGGGTTATAAGGGTTACTACATAGAACTAACTTATTGGAAATTATATACACTATAGTTGAAATCCTAAAGGGATGTTTAAATAGGTTATTAAAGCTTTTTGTTAGGATTGTAAATTTATAGTATACTTGTCTCAAAAACATCAAATAAAAAAGGAAAAAATAAATCCAACATTAAAACCTCTTCAAACTAGAAAATTTGTTAGTTCAATAGGAGAAATAAGGGATAATAAAATTTGATTTTTGATATTTACAAAACCTTACAAAATGAACCAAAAATTGAACTATTTTTTCAAGAGCACTATATTATATCCCTAGGGAGACATAAGAATTGATATTGGGGAATTTAAATGGCATCAAACAAATTCTTCCTTGTAGAATCTCAATTACTCAAAGGTCCTAATTATTTCTCCTGGAAGAATAAAGTAAAAGCAATCTTGGTATATGAAAAAATTTGGGATATTATCAAAGGGAAATCACAAAGACATACCACAGGTGATACTGAAATCCTAAAGTTTGAGAAAAATGATTCAAAGGCTCTAATGATAATAACCTCTGCTATCACTAATGAGATACAACCCTATATCAGTTTAGAAAAAGCATCTTTTGATGCATTGACAAGCCTAGAGAAAATATTTGAAGGAAATAATAAGTCAACTATTTTACATCTTCAAACTCAAATTCACTTACTAAAAATTAATCATGGAGAAAGCATAGAATTGTTCCTAAGGAAGGTAGCAGCTATTAAAATAAAATTATTAACCTTAAGGGAAACAATTAATTATGAACTTCTTACTCTACTAACTATGAGAGCACTTCCATAAATCTACAAGCATTTGGTAACATCTTTACAAGTCCTAAGTAAAGATACCTCTTTTGATGACCTAGTCAATATTTTACATGAATATGAGGTGGAAAGTACAAATAAAGATGAAATGACCAACATTGCATTATCATCTAAAGATAATCCATAGCAAATTATTGCTTCATCATCAAAAATATGAAAACCATGGTACAACAGGTATTTTTAGATATGTAGAAAAAAATATCATAGTACCAGCTATTGCAGATTCAATTTCAAAAATAAGAATCGAGGAAATCATATGAACAATAGAAATCAATTTCAGCCACGATAATATCAATATCCTCATCAAAAATAGTTTCAACATCCAACCAATTATCCCCAATTGGATTATCACAAAAGAAATCAAAAAAGACATCTAGCTCAGAGGATAGAAGGAATTGGAGAGTTGGAAGGATCCACAAATGATTATGAAGTCAAATATCTTTCAGAAATAATGATAGGTTATGAAGTTACTAACTACTTGCTTGAATAGGTTATAGAAAATAGAAAATAATAATATGAATCTCAAGATCATCCAATGGAAGAAGATCCACATTGAAGACTCATGTCTTCAATATCCAAATAATGTAATACAAGGGGATGTTAGAAATAGATTATATTACATCATTTGGGTCATGTAAATGTACCTACCAAGGTACATACTTAGGACATTATATTACTTTAGGGGGAATTTACCTAGTTTCTTCATGCAATGTAATAAATGCATAAGTGTAAATATGCAAGTTGTATATGTGCAAGTTATCCCTTGCATAACTAGATGGAGTGTTGGCCAAGGAACTTATCTTCCTATATAATGGCCTCATTGTCATATATTATAAAGTATCACATTGAGCATCATATACATCATCATAGAACATAGCGTAGATACAGTCACTCATATTGGATATGGGTGCAATATAGTCCAGTACCATTATTCATGGAGTGTTCATTTCCTCCATAGCTACATTGTATTCATTTCTATCATTTCTATTTATAGCATATTTCAGTCATCTCACATATTTACTTTCTTTTCTATTATTTTTGCATCTTGTGATTTCTATCTTCCATTGCATCAAAATCTAACACTAATAAGCTAACACTAGTATTGTAATGAGATTATAGAGGAGGGGATTGTCTTGGGTATTTGAAAGAGATAGTGATACACCAAATAATATGAACTTGTGGGATTCTAGCTTTACTTGCCCATAGTATAAATTCTTCTTAACATTGGTTGTCTTAATGTATATTCTCATATCAACTTCGATGAAAAATGAAAACAATGGAGGAATGTAGCCTATATTATTGATAATTTCCCTAGAGATTGGCTGCTTGTAGGTGATGATTTCAACACCATCCTCTCATTAGAAGATAACATAGGGGGAAATAAAACTCTAGATAGTAGTTTTGACCTCATGATGAAGCATATTAAATATCTTCATCTGGTAGATATCAAACCAGATAATAATACGATGACCTAGTATTTTAAAAGGTAGGGCCAAGCATGCATTATAGAAATACTTGATATGTTTTTAATATCAAAGGAGTTTTTGAGCAATGGAAATATTCCAAGAGCTCAAATATTGAATAATGTAGGATCAAATTATAGGCTCATTATGATGGAAGTGTGCAAGACTAGACCTATTTGTGCTTCTTTTAGATTCTAGATAATGTGGTTTTGAGATAGTAGTTTCTAAGATAAGGTTCAACAATGGTGGCAGGAGGGTAAACCTAGGCATGGTATGAAGATGTATAATTTTGTTAGGAGGCTTCAGTACCTCAAGTCCAAATTGAGAACTTCAAATTAGGAGTTTGGTGATAGAGAGTAAAACAAATGACATATCTTAACCAAACTTGAGGACCTAAATAGGAAAATACGAATGGATGGTACTACTAATATTCAAATCTAGGAGGAGGCTAGTCTTATTGATCAATTAGAGGAATGGGACAAAATATAAGATATCTTGTGGAAGTAGAAATATAGGATCTAATTGCTCCTAGAGGGATATAGAAACACTAGCTTCTTCCATAAATCTCTCTTAGCAAGACGATCGCATAGTTTCATCACTTCCCTAAAAATAATTATGGATAATTCATTACACAAATGTGATGGTATGAAAGATATAACAAGATAATACTTTTCCTAGATCTTTAAGGTAGAACCATTGAACTAGGAGGTACACTAGGAAATACTCTAAGATATTCCTTCTCTCATTTGAGAGGAAGATAATGTAACTTTGACTACCTCAATTACTGCCAAAGAACTACAACAAGTAGTTTTCAAGATGTAGAAAGGCAAAACTCTAGGTCCAGATGTATTTCCCATAGAATTATATCAATAATTTTAGAATATCCTTAAGGAAGAACTATTGGAAGAGGTAGAATAGGCTAGGATAGCTAAAGTAGTGCTCAAAGAGGTGAACAATACATATAGCATTTATTCCAAAATTTCTAGGAGTCTAAACACATGTTTGGCTATTGAAAAAAATTCCTTTGTAATGTCCTATATACAAATATCACCAAGATCATGCCAAAAGGATCAAAACTCTTCACAAAATTATTTTTCTAGAATAGGGTGGTTTTGTGGAAGGCAAGACAAATCTTGGATGAGATAGTCTTAGCTCAGGAGGCCATCCAATTTATGCAAATATAGAAAATATACTTCATGTTTATTAGGTTGGACCTATCCAAAGTATATGATATAACTAACTAGCACTTCATCCTAAAGGTGATGAAACAAACTAGATTCTCAGGTGATTGGGTAGAAAGGATTAAGGGATGTATTTTATTAGTGTCCTATTTGGTTCTAGTACATGGATCTCCTACCCAACTATTTATAGATTCTAGAGGTATCAATAAAGGAGACTCATTATCCCCATACTTGTTAATAATATTGGCTAAATATTTAGGCAAAACATTATCTAAGGATAGGGAAACCAAATATTTGGAGTGAATAATAATAACAATAGGAGCTAAACCTATTAATCACATACAATGTTTTGAGGACTCTACATTATTAGGAAAAACAATAGGAAGTGAGGGTTCCAAATTTAAAATAATTTTGGGATGGTTTACTAAAGCAACTTGACAACATATAAATGAAGAAAAGTCTAAGGTCATTTTTTTCCCATTGCTTACCTAGGTAAGAGATAATATTGCTAGATAAATTTATATATAAGAAGAAAAATATTATAATCACCAACCTAGGAAATTCACTTATAGTTGGGAGGTAAAAAATGGATGAATGGACTTGGCTATCAGATAGAGTAAAAGCCAAATTGGAAAAATGGAATAATAGGTAGCTTTCTATAGAAGGATGGATAACCCTAATAAAAATAGTCCTCAACACCCTACCAATTTACATCTCCTCAATGTTAGCTATCCCCGAGGGAGTTCTTAAATATCAAATAAGTTCTAGATTCCTCTAGAATGGATTCATGGAAGAATGGAAATGGGAACTGGTGAAATGAGATACTTTATGCTTATAGAAAAAGGAGGAAGGACTAGGAATCAAATCAATTATCAAAAATAACAAGGCATTGGTTTCTAATTTATATTTGAGTTTGCTAAAATCCCCTAAGGAATAATGGGGTCAAATTTTAATGGCCAAATATGTAGAGAATAAAACCTTGATAGAGCCTATTTTATTTTTTCTTCTTAGTAGAGGATCTCCCATATTAATGGGACTTATAATAAGAGAGGATATGATCAAAGGAAATATTATATTGGATTATCCATAATGTATAGAAGGCTAAAATCTATAAACATTTATGGGATGGTCATCCTCCTCTAATAAATCAATTCTAGACTTGGATGTCATTAATGGATAATCTTCATCAAAAAAACTAGGTTAAGATAGCCAAAGACTATAAGCCTCAAAGTTGTAGCTAGGAGGTAGGAAGGAAATGGATCCCACTAGAGGAGTGGCTAATCCAAATCCTAGAGGATTAGAGAAAAAAATCTATAGGACCATCTAAATGAGAGAACTCTTGTGGTTTCAATACGAGGATACTCTTGGTTGTGGCAAGAAAAAATAGAGTTAATATACAATTGCCTTTGGATACTTAGATATCTCATAGAGTACCTCGATTCCATTAAGTGATATATTTATACAATCATGGGCATAGAACCTTTGGACCAAATTTTGATTCTTCATTTGACTTCTCCTTCATATAAGGGTGATAACAAGGGAAATTTTGATGAAAATAGGGTTGCATGGGTATTTTAGATGTGATATGTGTTGGGATAATGAAGAAACAATCTCACACTTTTTAATATAATACCCTATCATAATCAAACTATGGAAACAAATGACAACTATATCGGGCACCTATTGATCTAAGATATCTTATATAGAACAAATTTAGAGGGAGTGGCCTAAATGGGAGGAAATAAACTAACCTACTTAACATATTTTCTGGGTGGGGATAACTCTCTTTTTTTGGATTTATGGAAGGAGAAAGATAGTAGTATCTTTAACTAGGACTATAGAGACAATCACTTTGTTTGGTAAATTATTACAACCAATATGAGGGATTTAATATAATACCTATTAAAAGAGCCCCATTATTCTATTCAATGGTGGATTTAAATAATTTTCAAATTACAAGTGTATCCAATGGTGGTCACATCAAAAATGAATCTCAAATTATTCATAAGTAATTAGAATTTGGAATTATAAATTGTAAACCTCCTCTAAAGGGACTAGGTAAGATTAATACAGATGGATCCTCAAGGATAAATCTAGGAAGAGAAAGTATTGGGAGATTATGTCACCTATTATATGGCACCCCTACTTTAATATTCATAAAAAAACCTTGGTATCTTATCCAATAAGTTGGTAGAGGGATATGCTATTCTAAAGGGATTATAAGAGGCTCTAAAGGTGGAATGGGTGAAATTTAGGTGAAATAAAACTCCTAAATTATGATTAACAATTTATAAGGACTAGGCAAGCAAAAAAATATATATTGGAGATTAAAAATAATAATTGAGGAAATATAGATGATCTAACAATGCTTTGAGATAGTGGAGTTCATACACATATTTACAGAATAAAACAAGGTGGAATATGGAAAGGCTATTTGGGCTCTTGATCTAGGAGAATTCACTTGTTATGGATATCATCCTAGATGGTGGCCTCAATGGAAAATGGAAGATATTTTTTCTATTCTTCCATTGATGATAGTATTGCATGTTATATCAGAATTTATATATCCTTGCTTTACATTATTATTATTTTTTTAGCATAGATAGTTGTAGTAGATTAGATGTGAGGGAGAATAGTCCCACATTTTCTATTGAAACATGGCTTAAAAGCCTTCAATCCTAGAAATGTAGGAGATGTAGTATAATTTTCAACTAATTTAATCTACTAATCCTTTCTATCCAAAAAAAAGTTGATGGAAATAACCTATAGTTTCAAATGAATTAAAAAAATGCAATGCTCAAATTGTTTTAAAAAGAACATTAAGTAGGCAACCATATATGTTTTCTATAATAATGCTATCGATTACGAAAAAAAAAATTGTTCTATATAGTAAACATTTGTTCTCCTTATAAATTATGTAATATTTAGTTATGAGTTGCTTATAATTAAATTATCTGATCAAAGTTTACATTTAAATTGAAAATATTTTAAAATTAAAATTTATATAGTATAAACTAATGATATGGTAAGTAAACATAAATTTATTTCTATTTATCTCTAAATTTTTTGTTATTGGTTTACTAAAAAAATTAAATATTGAATTATTTTTATAAAATTATTTAAGAAAGCTTTAATCAAGAAAGTGATTTTTGTTAGTCAAGGACAAAAGAATAAGAAATCTATGGCAATATCTCTATCGTAGCCTTACCAATAAAGTATTTATGAAAATTTATTATCAAGAATGAAATGCTGGAGTACAACATGATACTTCTTAAAAGTATATAGTTAATATATAAGTTGGTTAAATACTATCCAAGTTTTTACAATATTTAAAAGTGGATTGTAAGGAATTGAATATTGAATTTATATTCTTCACAGGTCTTTTAATTTCTATTGAAAGGATTTCTTTTCATTATTTTTTCAATTCAAAAGCTAGATACAAAGTAGTGGGTGACTACACATGGTATAAAGAAAGGACAATCTTGTATTCAAAATATAAAGATACAAGCTTTCCAATAATACATCAAAAACTTTAGCAAAATCCATTATAGTAACTTATGAATCAAAACAATAAGTCTAACAAGTGGACTCTAGAAATATTATATTTTGGTGTTATATGTGTTATGAGACTAGACACATGGAAATTTTACAAAATGAAAATATTCAAGAAAGAGGTGAAAGGTTTTGATCACAAGAAATATCCATAGTTAAACAAAAGGGGTTAAAATTGTAGTAAAATGACTCAATGTACAATTTTACACTTTTAAAAAAGTGAAAAAAAAAAACTCTTTATCCTATTGAATGAAAAATGCCATTATATTTGGCTAGAGAAAACATTCAAAGAAACCAAAAAGGAGTTACTATATAAACAATTAAAATGTGTGAGTTTAAATTCAAAAGGAACTAAAAATATAAATGTGGATTCAATGTTAATATTTAAAGGGATTGAGGTGGATGTGGTTAAATCTGATACAAGTATATCATCTTAATTTTCTTCAAATGGTAGAAAATCATCTCCTTCTAATAAAAGAGAAAAATATATGGAGTATTTATCTTACACTTTATATTTCATAGCATAAGAAGAATAAAATATTATGGAAGTTATCCCTTACACTTAGAGTTTTATATTAAGCTTTTAAAAAAATAGCTTGCAAGTTATTACTTAATCCTTAGGTTCTTAAAGGAAATTTATGATAAGTAAAATAATTAAAATAGTATTTAATATAATGTTTCTTGTTGTGGCTAGCATTTTATATCAAATTAAGATCATAGGCCACCTTTTTAGATAGGTTTGACAAAGTATTTAATAAAAAGGTTATTTAGTAGCTAGCCTCTAGGGGATTTCTAAAATTTGAAATGGCCTCTAACAATTTGCATTAAAATCAATCCTATCTAATGATCTAATTCTTAGGCATCTAGAAGGATTCCAAGATGTAGTGTATCTATCTAATTAAGAAAGTTTATAGAATGCAAATAAATAGTTATTCATTGCTAAATATGTTGATCCATATTATATTGGCATCAAAGACTAATGAGAAGCACCATTGGGTACATATGGGAGAAGGTTTGTCATCCAAAAGTTTCATCCTATTTGATATGATTGCTACTAGAGATATATCATCCAAAAGTTTCATGTTTGACCTATTTGCTGCATATTAGTTGCATATTGACCTGGCCACTCATGTTGCATAAATTTGGAATATCTACAAGTCAACTTCAATATTCTCAAATGTCAACCACCCACTCCCCTCCATCTATGTGCATCTATGTTGTGTTTTTGAAATACCAACATGAAATCCATATTTATCAAGGTAAATATGTCTGAGGGTTTGAAGTTCATCCAACTATTTTATGAGACAAAATAAGTATTTGGATGCATGCACATTGTAGTCAATAATATGGGCAATATAAGTCGTAGGTACCCATCCCTTGCAGACACAAGAAAAGAAGAATGGTAGTGGACCTTTGATGTTAATTGAAATGGGTAATTCCTATACTCAAGTAAAGCTACTAATAGGCTCATCCATGCAATTGAAGGCTACATCATAAATTTGATAAGCTCCATACTCATGTCATTACCACCTAGATATAGATCATATTATATGGCCCCTAGCATCTTGTAGTCATGCCACCATAGTGTGAAACCCTTCGCAATCCCCAACATTCTATGGATACACCATCAAAGCCTGATAGTTTCACCACTTCCATTTGGTCTTGTAGGTATGGAAAATTAACCCATCAAAATGAGTCAATTCTTCCTTAGATCCCTAGTTAGCCACCTAAACTTGCTAAGTGTAAATTTGAGACCTTTTTACCTTCTCTCTTTACCCTTGTGGATTGAGTGGAGTAGCCTTAATGATTGGATAAATCAATATCCTTGGAGTTATTCTTCCATATCTTCATTACTCCTTGCTTTCTCTATTAGTTCATCAAGTTCTACATTTACTTTAGTTTATTTGTAGGTTTGTTTTTCATTGTTTTGCACTTTATTTTTTTTTCTTTAGGGCCCCAAGAGGGCATATAAAATAGATCCATGCCCCACACATACAGGGCACAATTAGGATGTGAATTTGGTAAATTAGGGCTTGGGGCAAGTTTTTCACCCCAAAACCCTAATTTTGTACTTGCATTTTAGTGTTCTACTATGTCCACCCTGTCTGCATTATATTTCATTGTTATCTATCTATTTCACTTTGTTTATGCATGTTCCAAAGGTCAAAGATAATTTTAATTTCAAATAGTCAAATAAAAGGACCAAGGGGGCTTGATTTCTATGCCTCCAACCTTAGTATTATAGTGACCTAAGTAGGCCCCCAAACATTGATCAAATTTTCTAGTGTTTGTGAAGCTATTTTGTAGTTTGAAACCATTGGATATTTTAGATGCAATATAAATCTTGGATTAATTATTGGATTAGATAAGTACCCTAGTAGATATTTAGGTTATTTGGTATTTGATCTTGTTCATTTCTATCCAAAACCTAGATTACAAGTAAAGGAAAAATATTTGATTGAATTTCTAGGTATTTGAAAGAATAAAAGCATATAGTGTGCATCTAGGGTTTTAATATTGCTTGTGCATTCCCTTAGACCCTTTATTAAAGACTTCATCTTGCAATGCTAGGGTAAGACAACATTAAGTTATAGAATCATGTTAGGATTAATCTTTGTATTCTTACATCTTTTGTGTATTGCACCATTCTTTCATTATAGTTTAGTTTAAAATGACAAACAATAGGTGTATGCTTAATTGACACATCAAAAATTCCCACCCTGGAATTGGAGCGAGTCATAAAACCATTCCTGGTAAACCTATACCTTTTGGCATCCCTGACTGTAGAGAATATACAACACCCCTATGGTTCACCTCGGCTCTCAGTAGACCCAACCAAGAATCATATGCAATTGGGCAATTTCCCCCATCTACATATTTGGTGAACCTGACATGAAAAAATATCTTAGTGGTCAATATAAGAAGCCTCTTTCTTTGTGTTTTCTTGAAAAAATTTAAACAAGACCATTAATTCTATTTTTTTTAGATCAAAAAATATTATAAACATCTCAAGAATCTTCTTGTGTGTATTTCCTTACTTTTCTCCTCTATCATTTCTCTTATTCTAATGGCTCCATTCCTTATAATTCAATGAAGGCATCTAGAATATAATCAAATTCCTCAAGAAGATGATCAGATTGATAGAGAGAATCCTAACATTGATAAAAATGAGCAATAACATGTTGAAATTGATACTAACTATGATTCCTTTGAGGGGCCTAATTGTGGCTTCACTTTTACATCAATTGATCATTTATGGGGTTTCATAAAACACCATAGGAAGACTATGTTTAAAGTTATGGATGAGGAGGCCCAACTCGAAAGAGGTGAGGTACCTCCTCCTATCGTCTCTCCTAGGAATGTTCATAACAACCCCTTGTTTAGAGATTCACATCATGGTAATCTTGTTCATAAACCAAAATATGCTACAACTATGACCACCAACATTAGAAGAATTTAACAATTTCCTCCAACAGGTAGTGCATCCTAATATCATGTTCAATTTCCATCTCATTCATATAATCTAAAAATTCATGTTTCTGTCTCACCAAATGTTAGTTATCCTCTATATCAACATACCACATATCATAACCCGTATCATAACATTATTAATACCTCCAACTTAAGCCAATTTCCCCTCTAATATCTTACCTATACCCCTCCTCTATGGAACCTAAGGTTATTGCACAACAATAATTCTAAAGTACAGAGTTTAACAAATGTGGTGAAACAATTGGTTTCAAGAGTGGATATGATTCAGCCTCCTAGTTTCACCTATGACTATAGATAAATGTGAAATCAACCCTTAGACCATATAATTTCCTCTAGGCTCTACCCTAAGCATTTTCTAATATTGATTTTTTCTATCTATAAGGGAACAAAATATCCAATTAAGCATTTAAGGATGTTTAGTACAACATGCCATGACATCATATATGATGACATGTTATTTTTTAAGATGTTCCCTAAAAGACTTGGTGGTATGGCATTAGAGTGATCTTATCAATTGCTTAATCATTTCTTGAGAAATTTTGAAGAGATGACTGAAATTTTTGTTCAACAATTTGGTGCTTATGTTGAAAAGAATGTGACTATGAAAGATATCTATATGTTGAAACAAGCTAAATATGAATGTTTTTTAGAATTTTTGTCTCGTTGGAGTCTAGTTGGATGCTTGAGATATACCCTACCTCCTTGAGACATGCTTGAGATATTTATTGAAAATTTACAAGAACAAATCTCTTATGAATTGGAAAATACAACTATCACATCTTCTAACCAAGCTAGAGATCTAGCAAGAAGGATAGATGAAGACCTTATTAGAAGAGGTCAACTTAATATAAAAGAGGATATGACCACAAAAATAGATATAAAAAAAAACATGTATTTGGTGATGGGGTAATGGATAATAGACCTATTAATAGTGTTGTTAACACCCTACAAAAGATGGTACTTCACCAGCCTTAAAATCCCCCATCAATAAATTTACAAGACTCAACACACCTATGAATATGGTCATACTATATCTTTTGGAAGCTAACATGATTGAGTTACCTCCCATAAGGCAAAATGATCGCACAACTGATTAGAATAAGCCTAGTCAGCATTGTTTGTATCATAGAGTGGAGAGGCATATGACAAACTCTTTCAAGTGGTTGAAACATGTGGTTCAAGACCTAATTAATAAATGATTCCTTGTTATAGAAGGTTCTTGACCCTATACTCCAATAAAAAATCAACCTCCTACTCAACAAGCACCCACAACTAATAAATATATGAGAATATTTCAAGATCCCCTCCCCAAGCATGGTCAACATGTAGAAAATGAAGTGTCATATCAGAATGTGCCCCATCCCTACAACAATATGGTTGGTATGATAGCAACAAATACAAGACAAAAAACACATAATTAACCAACTCAACATTCTTAGTAGGAGATGAGTTCTTCATCCAACCCACCTTCAAAACCCACCTTAGTTTTAAAGAATATCTAAAAAAGGAGCATGAGAGTAGAAATTTTACCTTTAGTGTTGAGGCCACAACCTAAAGTCTCTTTTGACATTCAACAACAATTAGCTAGTACCCCAGCCAAGATCTCCTTAGAGCTTTTGAAAACTCCTATTCATGGTAAAGCCTTGTTGAAGATATTAAGAAAAAAAAAAATTCCTCAAGACATTTCTCCTAGTCCTATAGCTAATGTTGTAGGCTCTCTTGGGATACATCATATCACATTTTTAAATTATGATATGCCTTCCTCAAAATTATGAGGGGATTCTTCCCTTTACATCACTGCATTTATTGGGGATAATTTTATGTAGCAGATTTTGATTAATAATGGTTCTTCCCTCAATTTATGCACTTATCAATTATTTCAAATTTTTGTATTAAAAGTGAAGGGTGAATTTGTACACATTGGCATGTGTACCTTTATCTTCGTAGGTACATCCCTCAAAGAAAAAATCTATGGTAGCAACCCTTGTCCTATTGAGCATTATTTTACCCATTGTTACCTATCCAATGATTACCCACTTCCCAAGAAAATCCTATCTAGTATGGGATATATAGGTAAAGGTTTGGGGCCATGCCAAAAAGATATTAAAGAGCCTTTATAAGTGGAGATTTGGCTTAGGAGATGTGGCACAGACTACATTCATAACAAAAACTAACCGTTACCCTTCAGAAATTATGATCATCTTGTTGGAAATTTGAATTATTTTATGTTGTCATTGATGTCACATGGATCACATTGATTTTTTGTGGCCAAAGCATATCATAAATGAGCATTTATGATATTTTGGAGAGCATGGATATATACAGGGTTTTTGTGAAAACCAAGGCAAGCAAAATAAAAGGTTTTATTTAAAACCATGGATGGCAGATTTGAAATGGGTTTTTCTTAAAACCCAAGTTGGCTTTTTGTTTCATCGAAAAATGTGCCCCGGTGATGGAGATATTTAATTTTAAATTTTAAATTTTAATTTTAATTTTAATTTATAGCACCGACGTCAAAGAAAGGAAAAGGCATAAAACTAATATTTAAATTATAGCATCGATGTCAAAGGAAAGAAGGAAGACATATATATATATGTATATATATATATATGTATATATATATATATATATATATATATATATACATACATATATATATATATATATATATATATATATATATACATATATATATATATATATATATACATATATATATATATATACATATATATATATGTATATATATATATATGTATACATATATATATATGTATATATATATATATGTATATATATATATTTATATATATATATATATATATATATATATATATATATATGCCCAAAGTTTAAATTTATTTCTCTAACATATATATATATATATGTTTGAAGACATATATATATATATATATATATACTATATATATATATATATATATATATATATACATATATATATGTATGAATGTATATATATATATATATACATATATATGTATGTTATATATATATATATATATATATATATATATATATATATATATGTATATGTATGTATATATATATATATATGTATGTATATACATATATATGTATGTATGTATATATATATATATGTATGTATATATATATATATATATATATATATATATATATATATATATATGTATATGTATGTATATATATATATATGTATGTATATACATATATATGTATGTATGTATATATATATATATGTATGTATATACATACATATACATATACATATGTATATACATATACATATACATATATATATACATATATATATACATATGTATATACATATATATATATACATATATATATACATATATATATATATATATATATATATATATATATATATATATATATGCCCAAAGTTTCAATTTATTTCTCTAAGTGCTCGATTTGATATTTGGATTCGAATGGAAAAAGAGCCTGCGCATCGTGTGTCGAAGTGTGTGTGAAAAGGGTTTTAAAAGGCTTATGATTTTCGCATTCATTGAAGAGACTATTTTGGATTAAATCCAAATGTATAGGCCTCCTTTGCCTAGTGGTTCATGCACTGTGTGTGAAGCAGGAGGTCCTACGTTCGATTCTTGTCGGAGGTGTTTTGTTGTGTTGAAACGCGTGAACTGCATTTTGTTTTCAAAGGGCACAGATATTCACGGCATAAGGTTTTGTTGTGTGCTCATTTTAAGAACATGAGGGTGTGTGGCCCAATGGTAGGTTGGTTATGGTTAAGGCACTGAGCAAGGAAGGTCATGAGATTGAATCCCATCAGGGACAAAGGCAAGTTAATATTTTTTAGATATATTTTATTTTTCTAAAGTTGCCCTAGGAGGAATAAGGGTTATGATGCATGTTTAAAAAAGGAGAGATTTTTGGTGATTTATTTTTTAGAATTATATCATATTATATATCATTGGAAATATTATTCCGAGGGCTATTTGATTAACTTGCTTAGAGGGAGAAATAAGGTGTGTGTAAATAGATATTTCTGATTTTATAAAGAGGTTCAAAAGTGAAGGTTGCTTTGTTCTTTTTCAAAAGAGATTAATTCATTTATGAAGTGACATGGTGTATGTTATTGAGTAGGAGTAATAAGGTGTTATTTGGATTTTATTGTTGTGTTATTAATCAAGATCTCTAACCCTTGTTTAAAGCTGAAAAAGAAAGTGTGTTAAGTGAGACAGATTTTGTGGACAACCAAAAGGCTTCTTCATCTTCATAAAAGGTATGGGCACATTCTCCTATTGATTGTTTATGGTGGTTGATTTCTGAAATATAATTAGAGAGAAAAGTATTAATTATGGTTTCCTTTTCGAAATTAGTTGGTTGAATGCTTCAAAGTTTTTTGGGTTGAGATTTGCTATTAAATCTTATTTTATAAGCATTGTTGTTGAAGCCATTAGTAGTATGTAAAAAACCTGAGATAGGGTTTGAGAATAACATGAGTATCATTGTTATGTGAAGAAAATTTAATTAGCATTGTTGTTGAAGCCCATTGGTTATGCAAAGAACTTGAACTTGAAAAGAACATGAGTATCATTGTTATGTGAGATTTGTGGTTCAGCATTGTTGGAAACATTTGAGTTGGTTAATACATGCTTGGACTAGGGTTTGTAAGAAATATTTGTGCCTTGTGGTATTTGGTTGAGAAGAGTTGTTTGAGCCTAGTCAAGTGATTGTTTGAAGTGATTGTTCAAGTTCTATGAAACAAACTATTATATATTCTGGATTTGAGTTGAGATTGAGATTTGAAGATAGAACATATTGATTCTCTAACAATTCTCTTTATGCTTCTATAATATTGATTTGAGTTGATATTGGGATTTGAGTATAGAACATATTGAGTCTCTAAAAATTCTCTTTATGCTTCTATGATATTGAATTATTTGGGCAAGTTCTTGGTGAGCTTACTAGTGCAGATTTTGACAAGTTCTTAGTGAGCTTGCTAATGCAGATTTGGGCAATTTCTTGGTGAGATTGCTAGTGCAAATTTGGGCAAGTTCTTGGTGAGATTGCTTAAGCATATTTGGACAAGTTCTATGTGAGATTGTTGAGCATATTTGGACAAGTTCTGTGTGAGCTCATTGAGCAGATTTGACAAGTTCTGTGTGAGCTTATTGAGCATATTTGGACAAGTTCTATATGAGCTTGTTGAGCAAATTTGACAAGTTATGTGTGAGATTGTTGAGCAGATTTGGACAAGTTCTATGTGAGCTTGTTGAGGAGGTTATGAGTGATCCTATTGAGTAGGTTCTGAGTGAGCCTATTAACAGAGCTTTGGATGTGATGGAGTACAAATGATAGAGTCTCATTAGATAGAGATCCAATAGCCAAGATAATTGAAGATAGATCTGAGTGAGGATTCTTCAAGTGGAGAGAGATCCACCAGTCAGTGTAGCAGAGAGACAAAGCCTTCTAGAAGATCACTAGCCAGAGCAGAAGGGGAAAGAGTTCTCATGTGGAAGAGATCCATGAACTTGAGATTAGGGGATTAGCATCTCCTTTGGATAGAGATCCATAAACATTGTAATTGGGAAGGATTCCCAAAGAAATTTATTGAGAAATTTTTAGTAAAATATTTTCTCCGTGGAGTAGCCCACATTGGGTGAACCACATAAATTGTGGTGTCTCTATTGTGTATGGTATTTTGTGCATTGCTTTATTACTAATATTGATATTGTTGTCTATATAATGCATAATATTAAATTTAAAAGAAAAGGAAAAAGTGGTCTTATACTGTTCACCCCCCTCTCAGTATAAGTTTGTGTTGTTCAATTGGTATCAAAGAAGATTCCTTCAGAAAGACTAACAAACTTGAAGGTATATTCTACTAGGTTATAGGATGGACAAATGGTACATTGACAATGTGTGCTCTAGTCATATGACTGGGTATAAAGAAAAAATTATCTCTAAAATGGAACAACAGTGGATCTGTGATATTTGGTGATAATGCTTCAACTAAAATCAAAGGGAGAGGAAATTTAAGTTTGGATGATGGAAAAACTACTACACATGGTGTACTCTATGTTGAGGGTCTAAAACACAATCTATAGAGTGTAATTCAGCTTTGTGATCGAGGGTACACAGTTACTTTTTTCTCTATAGGATGCAAAATCATGGAAACAAAAATAGGGAAGCTTGTTGCAAATGCAGGAAGAACCAATAACAATCTCTACATGTTCAACGAAATAAAAATGGAAAAATGTCTTCTATATCAAGAAGAATAAATTTGGTTATGGCATAAAAGGTTGTGTCATTTGAACTTTGACAACATAGTAAGGATAAGTAACAAACAAATTGTTAGAGATCTACCAAAGATAAAAAGATCTTCAAATACAATTTGTGCACAGTGTCAGTATAGAAAGTAGACAAGATCAAGTTTCAAGGCAAACGAATATTCCTCTTCCAAGGTTTTAGAATTGATTCATACTGATTTATGTGGTCCTATGAGAACCAAAATCCTTCAGGGTGAAATCTACGTCATTTTGTTCATAGATGATTATTCTAGAATGACTTGGGTTGTTTTTTTGAAAGAAAAATTAGAGGCATTTGAGAATTTCAAAGTATTCAAAGAAATGGTAGAAAATAAAATAGGAAATAATATCAAGTGTTTGCGATCATATAGAGGAGGGGAATTCATCTCTATAGAATTCATTGAGTTTTGAAAAGAATACTCAGTAGCCAGGACTCCTCAGCAAAATGGAGTAGTAGAAAGAAATAATAGAACTCTTGAGAATATGGCCAGAGCAATGTTAAATGAATCAAGAATATCATATGGATTTTTGAAGGAAGCAATCAGTATTGATATTCTCACAATGACACTAAGAGGGGGGTGAATTAGTGTAGCTATTAAAATTCAAATCTATAGCACTTAAATCTAAAGCAAAGAGAACTTGAAAACAGGTAAAGGAATTTTCACAAGAGAGCACACCACAACACACAATATAATGAGGTTCACCAATTTGGCTACTCCTCAAAATGACTTCTTGGACTCCCATCCAAATCCAGCCTTTGCAAAACACCAATTTTACAAAAACTTTACCAGCATCCACTGGAAGGAGCACCAACCCCTTAATTTTCTGCTACAACAGATAGGAGCACCAACCCCTAATACCAAGCACCAACTTGGACTGCAATTCTGAGTTATTACAATGACATAAAAATGCCTTCACTGTTTACATGACCCTGATTGGTCTGTAATTAAACAAACTCCGCACGCTCTCACGGCTCTACTTTTTTCTCTCTCGGCCCTCTTCTAACCCTCTTTACGCAGTAATTTATCACTTATAGTAGCAACATGATTCTCTGTGCGACTGTCTTTTTATAACCACTTTTTCTCATCGAAACTCCTCGTCTTCTTTGACTTTTGGAATCCTGCATGTAGTCGAATAACATTCTCTAACTGTTCGAATTCTTTTCTATGCGTGCATGCATTTTTCGATTCTACTTATGTGACTATTTGAATTCTTTTTCTATGCGTGCATGCATTATGCAACTGTTCAAATTCTTTTTCTATGAGTGCATTCATTTTTCGATTCTGCTTATGCGACTATTCGAATTCTTTTTCTATCGATTGTTTTAAAAAATAGCTGCATGATTTCTAACTGTCACTGCACTTGTAACTGTTGCACTGACTCCAGTTAACTCTTCTAATTTTGGTTCCCTACTTTTTCTCTACCACTGCCCCTTTAAATGCAGTTCTATTCCAGTTAACTAACTGTTATCGTGTTGTAGCTACCTGTCACGAAATCGCAACACTTCTGTCTCTTTTTGCCCTTCTCGCCTTTTACCCAAGAAAATACATGTCATGAAATCACGACAGTTTCTGTCTCCTTGTCCACTTCTTCGCTTGCACCCGCAAAAATACAACATGTCATGAAATCGTGACAGTTTTTGGCTCCTTTTCCACTTCTTTGCTTGCACCCATGAAAACCAGACATGTCGTGAAATCGTGACACTTTTTGCTTCCATAAACTATACTTGGCTTGCACCAGCGAAAACCAAACATGTCATAAAATCGTGACACCTTTCACTGCCGTACACTCTTCTTTGCATGCACCAGCGAAAACCAGACATGCCATGAAATCGCGACACCTTTCACTGCTGTACAATATTCTTTGCATGCACCAACGAAAACATGACATGTCACGAAATCGTGACACTTTCACTTTCGTACACTCTTCTTTGCATGCAACAACAAAAACATGACATGTCACAAAATCGTGACACTTTCTCCTCCTTGCTACTCTTCTTGGCTTCAACCAACGAAAATGGAACATGTCACGAAATTGCGACATCTTTCTCTTTCGTACACTATTCTCCGCAAACCCCAGCAAAAACCTGACATGTCACGAAATCGTGACACATTCGCTACCTTGTGCATTCTTCTGCCTTTTGCCCATGAAAATGAAACATGTCATGAAATCATGACATCTTTCTCTGCCTTGTACCTTTTCTTTCTTTGGCCAACGAAAACATAACATGTCACGAAATCGCAACACACTTGCCTCCGTACACTCTCTATCCTCTTCGAGTCATGAAAACCCGACATGTTGCGAAATTGCGACACTTTTTCTCCTTGGCGCTTCTTGTTCGATCCTGTCATGAAATCGCGACACTTTTTCTCCTTGGTGCTTCTTGTTCGAACCTGTCACGAAATTGCGACACTTTTTCTCCTTGGCGCTTCTTGTTCGAACCTGTCGCGAAATCGCGACACTTTTTCTTTTGTACCATCCTTCTTGCAAATTGTCATGAAATCGTGACACTTTTCCTTGCAAGCTCTTTCTCTCAAACATGTCACGAAATCGTGACACATTTTTGTCTGTACTGCCTCTTGCAGATTGTCGTGAAATTGCGACACTTTTCTTTGTCATGCCTTTTCTCCAAACATGTCACGAAATCGCGACAGTTTTTCTCCTTGACTTCTTTTCTGCCAACATGTCACGAAATTGCAATAGTTTCTTTTCTTTCTTCTTCACATTCCTTTTCTAGCATTTCACCATGTCGCGATATCGCGATAGTTCCTTTTCTAGCATTTCACCATGTCGCGATATCACGATAGTTCCTTTTCTAGATTTTCACCATGTCACGATACGCGACAGTTCCTTTTCCAGCTTTTCACCATGTCACGATATCACGACAGTTTTGCCAGCATTTTCTCTCTCCTTTGATATGTCGCAAAATCATGATAATTTTGCTTGCACCTTCTCTCTCCTTGGCCATGTTGCAAAATTGTGACAATTTTGCTTGCGCCTTCTCTCTCCTCGGCCATGTCACGAAATCGCAATAAAAAACATGTCGCAATATCGCTACAGTTTTCTTACTTGTCTTTTTCTTTGATTTTTTGAATCTGGGCCACTTTTTTCTTTGCAAAAATTCACTGTACATGATCTGACTGACCTTTGAACTCTTGTCCACTACATCAACTGCATCAATTGATCTATGTGTCTGTGTTGACAACAATGACAATACTTTTGTTGCACCTTGCTCAACAATCTCCCCCTTTGGAATTGTTGGCAACACTCATGCAATCTCTTGTAATTCTTCTCCCCCTTTGACAATAATACCAAAGGGCTGCTGCAGACTCCCCCTGAGTCTATGCACACCATTCTCAGACAAATATTGTTATAGTTAGCAAAAATCATGAATATAAGCAAAACTATGAACATAGGCATAAATGCTCCCCCTGAGAATGTGATCCCAATTGATAGTCAGTTCTAGGGAAATATGACCACTCCCAACTTACTCCGAAGGTACTCAAAAACTTCCTTGGGCAATGGTTTTGTAAATATATCAGCTACCTGCTATGTAGTTGGAACAAAATCCAATTTGACCTCTCCTTATGCAACTTTATCCTTCAAGAAGTGATACCAGATCGCAATATGTTTGGTTCGAGAATGCATAACCGAATTCTTGGATATGTTGATAGCACTAGTGTTATCACATTTAATTGAAATTGGCTCTTTGAAGTGAATACCAAGATCTTTCAAAGTTTGTCTCATCCATAATATCTGTGTACAGCATGTTGTTGCTACAATGTATTCTACCTCGGCTATGGATAGAGAGACTGATTCTTGTTTCTTGTTGTTCCATGCTACCAGCATGTCTCCAAGATAAAATGCTCCTCCACTGGTACTCTTTTTGTCATCAATACATCCTGCCCAATCTACATCAAAATATGCAATCAGAGTGAAGTATTTACCCTTTGGGTACCACAACCCATAATCCATAGTACCCTTGAGGTACCTAAAAATCCTCTTTACTGCTGTCACATGAGTTTCTCTGGGACTAGCCTGAAATCTTGCAACCATGCATACTGCCTGTAATATATCTGGTCTTGTGGCTGTCAAATACAGTAGGCTTCCAATCATAGACCTGTACATTGTTTGATCTACATCTGGAGATTTGTCATCCTTGCTCAACTTGCAGCCTATTGTCATGGGAGTTCTAACAAGTTTACTATCCTCCATTGTGAACTTTTTCAGCATTTCTTTCACATATTTAACTTGAGAAATAAAAATGCCCTTTTCATTTTGATTGACTTGCAATCCTAGGAAATAAGAAAGTTCATCAATCATAGACATCTCAAATTCTTTCTTCATTTTAGTTGCTATGTCTTTGCAATATTCATCCATGCTGCTGCCAAATATTATATCATCTACATAAACAACAAGAACAATAATATGGCCCTTCTCTATTTTGACATATAAATTGTTGTCCACCAAACCTTTCTTGAACCCTTGTTTAATAAGATAGTTATCCAGCCTTGCATACCATGCTCTGGGTGCCTGTTTCAGACCATACAATGCTTTCTTTAACCTGTAAACAAAATCTGGATTGTCATCAAGTTGGAAGCCATCTGGTTGTTCAATGTACAACTCTTCTTCTAGTTTTCCATTTAGAAAAGCTGATTTTACATCCATTTGATATACTTTGAAATTTTTATGGACTGCTAAAGCCAAAAACATTCTGATTGTCTCTATTCTGGATACTAGTGCAAAGGTTTCCTCAAAACCAAGCCTTCAACCTGAGCATAGCCTTTACAAACCAATCTTGCCTTATTTTTGATAACCTATCCGTCTTCATTTAATTTATTTCAAAAAATCCATTTAGTATCGATTATGTTTTTATTTGTTGGTCGTGGCACTAATTCCCAGGTTTTGTTTTTCTCAATTTGATCTAGTTCTTCATTAATTGCCTTCATCCAACTTTCATTTGTGCTTGCTTCAGTAACATCTTTAGGTTCAATGCTAGATAACAGAGAGTAGTTTCGTACTACTGCTCTTCTTGTCTGAATACCAACTGTGGGGTCCCCAATAATCTATTCCCTGGGATGATTTTTTTGCCAGCTTCTTGTTTTGAATTTCTTGTTTTCTTCTTCTTCTGAGTTAGTTTTTAAATCATCTGGATCAATTTTCTGATTCTCTTCTGTTCCCTTTTCTTCATCTCCTTCAATGACTTCTTCATAAATAGGGTAGTTTTCTTGATACATAATTTCTCGTTCTCTACCTTCATCGACTTTAACATTAGCACTCTCAACAATTTTCTTTAGCCTCATGTTGTAACATGTGTAGGCTTTGCTTTTTGTTGAGTAACCAATAAAAATACCTTCGTCAGCTCTATCTTCAAACTTATCGAGATTATCTTTAGTCCGTTTGATGTAGCACTTGCTGTTGAACACTTTGAAATATCTTGTTGTTGCCTTTCTGCAAACCACAGCTCATAAGGTGTTTTTCTTTCATGTGTTCTTAGCATGCACCTATTTTGGATGTAAACCGCAGTATGGACTGCCTCTTTCCAAAATCTATCAGCTATTTTGTTCTTAGCCAACATTGTCCATGCCATTTCCTGCACTGTCATGTTCTTCCTTTCTACAACACCATTTTGCTGAGGTGTCCTTGCTGCTGAAAACTATCTTTTGATCCCATATTTTTGACAGTATTCTGCAAACTCTTCTGAAATAAACTTTCCTCCTCTGTTTGATCTTAGGCATTTAATTTTTTTTTCCAGTTTGATTTTCAACCTGGTTTTTAAAAATATTGAACATCTCAAAGGCATCTGATTTAAGCTTTAAAAATAATACTCATGTCATCCTGGAGTAATCATCTATGAACAACATAAAGTATTTGTCATCGTTTGTGCTTTGTGTTCTCATGGGTCCACACAAATCAGTATGAATTATCTCCAAAGGTTTGCTGGTGAAGTATTCCTTTGATTTAAATGTGGATCTGGTTTGCTTTCCTTTTTGGTATGAAGCACAGATTCTATTTACTGGTTTGCCAATGGTTGGTATATCTCTTACTACCCTTTTTGAACTTATTTTTACCAGATTGTCAAAGCTAATATGGTCGAGCCTCTTGTGCCACAGCCAATTTTCATCTTCATGTCCAATCAAGCATGTTCCTTCTACAGTTTTTGAGAGAGTATATAGATTTCCAGAAGTCCTCGATCCAGTAGCTATCAGCTTCCCACTATGTGCTTTTCTGACTTCACATCCCTACTTCTTAAAAATGACTTCATGACCTCTGTCATAGATTTGACTTACACTCAGTAAGTTGTGCTTTAAACCAATCACAAATAGAACTTCCTTGGAATTGATATTTCCATCACTTATCTTGACTGATCCTTTGCCAACTATCTTGGCTCCATCATTATTTCCAAACTTCACAGAGCCCCCTTCATATTTTTGTAAATTTTCAAATTTTTGTTTATCTCCTGTCATGTGACTGGAGCATCCACTATCCAATATCCATGGTGCTGATTTGCTCTGTGCTTTGAAAGTTGTCTGTACAATCAATGATTCTTTTTCTTCCAATATCCATGGTGCTCCTTTTCTTTCCATTCTAATTTGACTACAGTTTTGGTTACTTGTTTAGACTTTTCTTTGTTAATGGCCTATGCATGTTTTTCTGAGAATTTTTTGTATTGCTTTAAACTATTTGGTTGAGTTCTTCTTCCTTGAAATTTATTTGTTGCATATGTGCTTCTACAGTTTCTTACAATGTGTCCAAATTTATGACAGTTATAGCATTCTACAACATACTCCATCAAGGGTGAAAATGCATTTCTACTTGTGAAATTTCTTTGTCCTATATTATAAATGTAGTCTAAAATCTTATGACTGTAAGTATTGCATTTAAAACAATAACCAAAAAAGAAATGATTAAACCTGGGAGTTGGTCTTTGCCAATTTGTAGTGGGAGCCACAAATTTTCTTCTCCTTTGATGTGTGATATTTGTGAATCCCTCATTTTCAGCACTCTTCTCGTGCCTGGCATTGTTGCTTTCTTTAGCATGATTCGATTTTCTTTGGTCAATCTTGATCTTATCTTCTTTCTTTACTAGTTCTGCAGTTATGGCTTTTGATCCACTTGAAGATTCTCCTTCGACAAAGCCCAAGCCAAATTTGATGCCTGTGGTCCTCTGACTATTTATAATTTTTTCAAGCTGTGCAGAACTTCCTTCAAGTTTGTGATAGCAACTCAATTTTTGATTCTGTTCTTCTAGTCGTATTCGTAAACCATCAATTTCTTCTTCCAATTTGCTGCACTCATCTATTTTCATGGTTAATTTTATTTCAAGTTCTTCAGAAATTTTCTTAAATTCTTCTGTCTGTATTTTCAAACTGTTTATTATGTCATTGGCATCCTCTAGTTTTCTTGAAAACTTTTTATTCTTTTTCCTTTCTGCACTCAACTCTTCAAGTGCAGCAACCAACTCACCTTCTAGATATACTTCAGCCTCATCCTTAAGGTTTTCATCACCTTCCTGATTTTCTTTTGTTCTTTCTTCTTCAAGTGCCATGAACAGAGCTTCACCTATTTCTTCTTCAGAATCCTCACTTGAGCTTTCTTCAAAAGAGCTGACATTCTTGGATATGAAGCTTTTCTTCTTGAAGTTGTTCTTTCTAAAATTTTGTTTCTTCTTTCAGTCATATTTTTCTTGGTGTGACCCTTCACCATTTTTGGTTTTCTCATGCATTGGACATTTAGCTGCAAAGTGACCAACTCCTCCATAATTGAAGCACTTAAATGGTAACTTTCCTCTATACTTTCCTTTTTCCTTTGTAAGTTTTCGAATAAAGTTAGATTTTGTTTCATCCTATGTCTCTTCATCCTTAGATTCTTGTTCAGCTTTTATATTTTTATGTGCTTTAAAAGTAGCTTCTCTGTCTATGGGCTTAGTTTGTCCTATTCTCATTTTGTATGCAGTCAAGGAACCATGCATCTCATCCATGCTAAAATTGTTTAGATCTTTCACCTTTTTTATTGCAAAAATTTTAGAGTTAAATCTTTTGTGAAGAGTTCTGAGAACCTTTTTCATGACAACTGCATCTTTGATTTCTTCATCAAGTCCTCTGATTGCATTAATGATTCCATTGACTCTCAGCATATAGGCCTCTATGTTCTCATCTTCATTCATTTGTAATGCTTCGAACTGAGCTCGATGAGTTTACAACTTGGCTTCCTTGATCTTGTTATCTCCTTCATGGATGCTCTTCAATTTATCCCACATGTCTTTTATTGATTTATAGCTCATGACTCTTATCAGTTCATTGTCTACTAGCCCACACATTATGGCATTCTTTGCTTTGGATTTATTCTCAAACTTTTTCTTCTCGAGAGTATCTGTTGGAGGAGTAGTGGGTGTTGTGTATCCACTTTCTACTGACTCCCAAATGTCGTATCCTAACGCACTTAGATATGTTTGCATCTTGAGTTTCTAGAATGAGTAATTAGTTCCATCAAACAAGGGAGCTTTGTTGGATGAGAATCCTTCACCACCTGCCATTGTGTTCCTTTGAAGATCACCTTAGCTGATTAAGCTTGTTCAAGAAACCTGGATCTGATACCAATTGATATTCTCACAATGACACTAAGAGGGGGGGTGAATCAGTGTAGCTATTAAAATTCAAATCTATAGCACTTAAATCTGAAGCAAAGAGAACTTGAAAATAGGTAAAGCAATTTTCACAAGAGAGCACATCACAACACACAATATAACGAGGTTCACCAATTTGGCTACTCCTCAAAATGACTGCTTAGACTCCAATACAAATCCAGCCTTTGCAAAACACCAATTTTACAAACACTTTACCAGCATCCACTGGAAGGAGCACCAACCCCTTAATTTTTTGCTACAACAGATAGGAGCACCAACCCCTAATACCAAGCACCAACTTGGACTGTAATTCTAAGTTATTACAATGACATAAAAATGCCTTCATTGTTTACATGACCCTGACTGGTCTACAATTAAACAAACTCTGCACGCTCTCACGGATCTGCTTATTTCTCTCTCGGCCCTCTTCTAACCCTCTTTATGCAGTAATTTATCACTTACAACAGCAACATGATTCTCTGTGCGACTGTCTTTTTATAACCCCTTTTTCTCATCGAAACTCCTCGTCTTCTTTGACTTTTGGAATCCCGCATGCAGTTGAATAACATTCTCTGACTTTTTGAATTCTTTTCTATGCGTGCATGCATTATGCGACTGTTCAAATTATTTTTCTATGCGTGCATTCATTTTTCAATTCTGCTTATGCGACTATTCGAATTCTTTTTCTATCGATTATTTTAAAAAATAGCTGCATGATTTCTAACTGTCACTGCACTTGTAACTGTTACACTGACTCCAGTTAACTCTTCTAATTTTGGCTCCATGGTTTTTCTCTACCACTGCCCCTTTAAATGCAGTTCTATTCTAGTTAACTAATTGTTATCATGTTGTAGCTACCCGTCATGAAATCGTGACACTTTTGTCTCTTTTTGCCCTTCTTGCCTTTTACCCATGAAAATACATGTCACGAAATCGCGATAGTTTTCGGCTCCTTGTCCACTTCTTCGCTTGCACCCACAAAAATACATGTCATGAAATCATGATAGTTTTTGGCTCCTTGTCCACTTCTTCGCTTGCACCCGTGAAAACCAGACATGTTGTGAAATCATGACACTTTTTGCTTTCATACACTCTACTTGGCTTGCACCAACAAAAACTAGACATGTCACGAAATCGTGACACCTTTCGCTATCGTACACTCTTCTTTGCATGCACCAATAAAAACTAGACATGTCACAAAATCGTGACACCTTTCACTGTTGTAAACTCTTCTTTGTATGCACCAGTGAAAACATGACATGTCACGAAATCGCAACACTTTCGTCGTCGTACACTCTTCTTTGCATGCACCAGCGAAAACATGACATGTCACGAAATCGTGACACTTTCGCTTCCTTGCTACTCTTCTTGGCTTCAACCAACGAAAATGGAACATGTCGCAAAATTGTGACATCTTTCTCTTTCGTACACTATTCTCTGCAAACCCCAGCAAAAACCTGACATGTCACGAAATCGTGACACATTCGCTGCCTTGTGCATTCTTCTGCCTTTTGCTCGTGAAAATGAAACATGTCATGAAATCATGACATCTTTCTCTACCTTGTGCCTTTTCTGTCTTTGGCCAGCGAAAACATAACATGTCATGAAATCGCGACACACTTGCCTCCGTACACTCTCTCTCCTCTTCGGGTCGTAAAAACTCGACATGTCACGAAATCGTGACACTTTTTCTCCTTGACGCTTTTTGTTCGAACCTGTCACGAAATCGCGACACTTTTTCTCCTTGATGCTTCTTGTTCAAACCTGTCACAAAATTGTGACACTTTTTCTCCTTGGCGCTTCTTGTTTGAACCTGTTGTGAAATCGCAACACTTTTTCTTTCGTACCATCCTTCTTGCAAATTGTCATGAAATCGCGACACTTTTCCTTGCAAGCTCTTTCTCTCAAACATGTCATGAAATTGCGACACATTTTTGTCTGTATTGCCTCTCTTGCAGATTGTCACGAAATCACGACACTTTTCTTTGTCATGCCTTTTCTCCAAACATGTCACGAAATCGCGATAGTTTTTCTCCTTGACTTCTTTTCTGCCAACATGTCATGAAATCGTGACAGTTTCTTTTCTTTCTTCTTCACATGTCGCGATATCGTGACAGTTCCTTTTTCCAGCTTTTCACCATGTCACGATATCATGACAATTCCTTTTCTAGCTTTTCACCATGTCACGATATCACGACAGTTCCTTTTCCAGCTTTTCACCATGTTGCGATATCGCAACAGTTCCTTTTTTAGCTTTTCACCATGTCGTGATATCGCAACAGTTCCTTTTCCATCTTTTCACCATGTCGCGATATTGCGACAGTTTTGCTAGCATTTTCTCTCTCCTCCAATATGTCATGAAATCATGACAATTTTGCTTGTGCCTTCTCTCTCCTTGGCCATGTCACGAAATCGCGACAGAAAACATGTCATGATATCACGACAATTTTCTTACTTGTCTTTTTCTTTGATTTTTTGAATCTGGGCCACTTCTGTCTTCACAAAAATTCACTGTACATGATCTGACTGACTTCTAAATGCCTGTCCACTACATCAACTGCATCAACTGATATATCTATCTGTGTTAACAACAATGACAATACTTTTGCTGCACCTTGCTCAACAAGTATAGCAGTCTATGTTATGAATAGAGCTCAAGTTAGAACAAAAGAACATAATACTCCATATGAGTTTTGGAAAGGAAGACCTCCCACAATAAACTACTTTAGAATTTTTGGAAGTAAGTGTTATATCAAAAGAGAGGATAAGGACTTGGGAAAGTTTGATCCTAGATGCGATGAAGGTATTTTTCTTGGATACTCTACAAAGAGTAAGGCCTACATATGCTACAATAAAAGAACACATACCATGGTGTAAAGTATAAATGTCAGAGTTGATGAAAGAACAAGAATAAATGAGCCACCTCAGGAAGATATTATTGAAGAAGAAGAAATTTGTCAGGAAGAAATGGGTGAAGATTCAGATGAAGAAGATGTGCAGAATATACTTTCCAAAAATTCATCAAGATATATTTAGAAAAATCATCTAGAGGACTTGATCATTGGCAGCGCTGATGTAATACATACAAGAAGAGGAAGCATAGGCTTAATAGAACAAGCAAATGTTTCACTACTATCAAATATAGAACCAAAGGATTTTAGAGAGGCAAAATGTGATGATTGTTGGATTAAAGCAATGAAGGAAAAACTAGATCAGATTGAAAAAAGTAAGACTTGGGAATTAGTTCCAAGACCAAAATGAAAAAATGTAATTGGTACTAAATAGGTCTATAGGAATAAACTGAATTAAGATGGTCAAGTCATCAGAAACAAGGCAAGATTGGTATGTAAAGGGTATGTACAAGTATAAGGAATTGATTTTGATGAGACCTTTGCACTAGGTGCAATATTGGAAGTTATACAAATGTTTCTGGCACTTTCAAGCTATAGGAATTTTAAAGTATATCATATGGATGTCAAATCAGCATTTCTGAATGGTCTCTTAGAAGAAGAATTTTACATAGAACAACCAAATGCTTTTAATCAAGCAGATAAGCCAGATTATGTATGCAGATTGAAAAATGATCTTTATGGCTTAAAGTAAGCTCTCATAGCATGGTATTCAAGACTGGATAAATATCTTCAAGAGCAAGGTTTTAGAAAGGGAATAGTTGATAGCAATTTGTATATTAAAAATAAGGGAAATGATTTGATTATTGTGGAAGTTTATGTGGATGATATTATTTTTGGGGGTAGCAATGACAGAATGTGCTAAGAATTTAAAAGAAACATGACTAATGAATTTGAAATGTCTAAGCTTGGTGAATTAAACTTTTTCCTCGAACTACAAATTTCACAATTAGAAAAAGGGATATTTCTTTCACAAACAATGTATATGAAAGAAATGTTGAAGAAATTCAAAATGGAAGATAGTAAGTCAGTTAGCACTCCAATGGTTACAGGGTGCAAATTAAGCAAATATGATGAATCTCCTAATGCAAATAAAAGTTTATATAAATCTATGATTGATAGCCTATTATATGTTACAGCCACAAGACCAGATATAATACATGCAGTTGGTTTAGTGGGAATATTTCAAGCAGCTCCCAAATAATCACATGTGACAACAGTGAAAATAATACTCAGATATCTCAAAGGAACAATGGAGTATGGTCTATGGTGTCCTAGAAGCAACAAGTTTAATCTCACAGCTTACACAGATGCAGATTGGGTAGGAAATATTGATGATAGAAAAAGAACAAGCGAAGGAGCATTCTTTCTTGGTGATTTCCTAGTTTCTTGGCTAAGCAAGAAACAACCATCAGTGTCACTTTCCACAATAGAGGTAGAATATATTGCAACGGTAGCATGTTGTTCACAGGTGTTATGGATGAAACAGACTCTTAAATATTTTAGTATAGAACATGATCATCCCATTCCTATTCTATGTGATAATACTAGTGCTATAAGTATCTCAAAGAATCCAGTAATGCATGCCAAAACAAAGCACATTCCAATTAGGTATCATTTTTTAAGAGAGCAAGTTACAGAGCAACAAGTAAAATTGGAATATGTTCCTACAAAAGATCAGATTACAGACATATTTACAAAAGCATTACCAAGAGAAATGTTTGAGATAATAGTTGGGAGTAAAAATACTCCCACCCCAAAATTAATCACCTCAAGAGAGAAGATGATGAGGGGGCTAAGCTTAAGAGTCATATATTTTAGCCCCATAGGTGTCCCTTTTGCCATTGATGTCAAAGGGGGAGATATTTGAGTAAGGGGGAGAGCATTGAGTTAGGGGGATCAGCCTCCAAAGAGAGAATTGAGTTAGGGGGAGTAGCCTCCATAGAGAGTATTGAGTCAGGGGGAGCAGCTTTGATTCTCATAGATGTTTTTTGTAGTGATTGTGGTGATTTACAATAGAGGTGTTGCCATCAATGAAAAAGGGGGATATTGTTAGAAATTTGAGTGATTTTATGTTGTCTTAACATCACATGGATCACATTGAGTTTTGGTGGCCAAAGAATTTCATAAATGAGAATTTATGATATTTTGGAGAGCATGGATATATACAGGATTTTTGTAAAAACCAAGGCAGGCAAAATAAAAGGTTTTATTTAAAACCATGGATGGCAAATTTGAAATGGGTTTTTCTTAAAAGCCAGGTTGGATTTTTGTTTCATCGAAAAAGGTGCCCCGATGATGGAGATATTTAATTTTAAATATTTAAGTTTAAAATATAAATTATTTAAAATTTAAATTTAAAATTAAAATTAAAATTTAATTTATAGCATCGACGTCAAAGAAAGGAAAAGGCATAAAACTAATATTTAAATTATAGTGATGACGTCAAAGGAAATGAGGACGATATATATATGCCCAAAGTTTCGATTTATTTCTCTAAGCGCTCGATTTTATATTTGGAATCAAATGGAAAAAGAGCCTGCGCATCGTGTGTCGAAGTGTGTGTGAAAAGGGTTTTAAAAGGCTTACAATTTTCTCATTCATTAAAGATACTATTGTGAGTAAATATAAACGTATAGGCCTCCTTGTCCTAGTGGTTCATGTGTTGTGTGTGAAATAGGTCATGTGTTCAATTCTTGTCAAAGGTGTTTTACTGTGTTGAAACTCGTGAAGCACATTTTGTTTTCAAAGGGCGTAGATATTCACGACATAAGGTTTTGTTGTGTGCTCCTTTTGAGCATGTGAGGGTGTGTGGCCCAACGACAGGTTGGCTATGGTTAAGGCACTAAGCAAGTAAGGTCATGAGATCGAATCCTTTCAGGGATAGAGGCAAGTTAATAATTTTTAGATATATTTTATTTTTCTAAAGTTGCATTAGGAGGAATAAGGGTTATGATGCATGTTTAAAAAAGGAGAGATTTATGGTGATTTATTTTTTATAAGTATATCATATTATATATCGTTGGAAAGCTTATTCTAAGGGCTATTTTATTAACTTGCTTAGAGGGAGAAATAAGGCGTGTGTAAAGAGATATTTTTGATTTTGTAAAGCGGTTCAAAAGTGAAGGTTGCTTTGTTCTTTTTCAAAGATATTAATTCATTTATGAAGTGACATGGTTTATGTTATTGAGTAGGAGTAATAAGGTGTTATTTGGATGTTATTGTTGTGTTATTAATCAAGATATCTAACCCTTGTTGAAATTTGAAAAAGAAAGTGTGTTGAGTGAGACAGATTTTGTGGACAACCAAAAGGCTTCTGCAGGGCACATTCTCCTATTGATTGTTTATGGTGGTTGATTTCTAAAATATCATTGGAGAGAAAAGGATTAATTGTGGTTTCATTTTTGAAAGTAGTTGGTTGAATGCTTCAAGGTTTTTTGGGTTGAGAGTTGCTATTAAATCTTGTTTTATAAGCATTGTTGTTGAAGCCATTAGTAGTGTGTAAAAAACCTGAGATAGGGTTTGAGAAGAACACGAGTACCATTGTTATGTGAAGAATGTTTTATTAGCATTGTTGTTAAATCCCATTGGTTATGCAAAAAACTTGAACTTGAAAATAACATGAGTATCATTGTTATGTGAGATTTGTGGTTGAGCATTGTTGGAAACATTTGAGTTGGTTGATACATGCTTGGACTAGGGTTTGTAAGAAAGAGTTGTTCCTTATGGTAGTTGGTTGAGAAGAGTTGTTTGAGCCTAGTCAAGTGATTGTGTAAAGTGGTTGTTCAAGTTCCAAGAAACAAACTATTCTATATTTTGGATTTGAGTTGAGATTGAGATTTGAGGATAGAACATATTGAGTCTCTAAAAATTCTCTTTATTATTCTATAAGATTGATTTGAGTTGAGATTGGGATTTGAGTATAGAACATATTGAGTCTCTAACAATTCTCTTTATGCTTCTATGAGATTGAATTATTTGGGAAAGTTCTTGGTGAGCTTGCTAGTGCATATTTGGGCAAGTTCTTGGTGAGGTTGCTAGTGCATATTTGGGCAATTTCTTGGTGAGGTTGCTAGTGCATATTTGGGCAAGTTCTTGGTGAGCTTTCTTGAGAAGATTTGAACAAGTTCTATGTGATCTTGTTGAGCAAATTTGGACAAGTTCTATGTGAGCTTGTTGAAAATATTTGACAAGTTATGTGTGAGCTTGTGGATTATATTTGGATAAGTTCTATGTGAGCTTGTTGAGCAGATTTGACAAGTTCTGTGTGAGCTTGTTGAGAAGATTTTGATAAGTTCTGTGTGAGCTTTTTGAGTAAGTTATAAGTGAGCCTATTGAGCAGGTTCTGAGTGAGCCTATTGATAGATCTTTGGAGGTGATAGAGTATAGAGGATAGAGTCTCAGTGGATAGAGATCCAACAACCAAGATAGTTTAAGACAGATTTGAGTGAGGAGTCTTCAAGTGGAGAGAGATCCACAAGTTAGTAGTAGAGAGATAGAGTATTCTAGAAGATCACTAGCCAAATCATAAGGGGAAAGAGTTCTCCTGTTGAAGATATCCACAAACTTGATATTAGGGGATCAGCATATCCTTTGGACAGAGATCCATAAACATTGTAATTGGGAAGGATTCCCAAAGAAATTGATTAAGAAAGTTTTAATAAAATATTTTCTCCATGGAGTAGCCCACATTGGGTGAACCACATAAACTATGGTGTATCTATTTTGTATGGTGTTTTGTGCATTGCTTGATTACTGCTATTGATACTGCTATCTATACATTGCATAATATTGAATTGAAAAGAAAAGTAAAAAGTGGTCTTATATTGTTCACCCCCCCTCTTAGTATAAGCTTGTGTTCTTCACATCTTATTACTTATGCTAAAAATTTAGATCATAAAATATTGGAGTAGAGTGATGAGAATGAGGGATCCTCTTATCCCTCAAATATTTTATTTTACAATATGGTAATATTTAGGCATCCTGATTCAAGTGTAAGCCCAAAAAATTATGGTAAAAGCAGTACCTCTTATTACATAGCACATAAGGATATATCCCAAAATAGCCTCTCCTTTGATGGGTCTATCCTATGTTGCATTGGTCAAGTTCTCGTGTTCTCAAGAAAACCTTGTTCCTCTATCTTATAGAGATTTGAAAAGTTAGAAATTTCTTGTCCTTTTTTTAAAAAGGATGGTACAATCAAATTTTTCAATAATATTCATGGAGAATCCCTCATAGAAGGTACTTTGGATGATCCCATTTGTGATAAGAATCATGGGTATATCCTCCATTATGGTCCTTTATTTTATGGGTTATATCTTTGCACTATCATCATGTTTGTTAAAATAGGTGACACTCATAATTTATGCCAAATTTAATAAACAATGAATAAAATTTCGTCTTATTAATAATAAATATAATATAAAAAATAAAAAATATAAACAAAAAAAAATTCCATGGTGTTACATTTTCATTGCCTTTGGTTTGCTTGATCATACTACATTATTTTCTATTATATTTTTCATGATTTTCCTGAGATTTTGTTCCCTACATTTCTACTTGTCATAATTACATTGTTGCTTTTTCATATTTGCATGGCTACGTGATCATATATAGATTGTTGGAGATTTTGTGACATTGGCAAGTGATGACACCTAGTTAGGTTGTAGCTCACATGCTTTGCACCCTCACTAGGACAAATATTCCTAGAAAATTCCCAACTTAGGGTCCATTGTGCTTTTCCATCATTGCATCCACCCATCTCAATTTCTTTTTATATTCCTTGACCTTGAAAGTTTTTCATCGCTTATGTCTCTCAAAGTCAATGGGTATGGTTCTTGTTTTGCTCCATTGGATTTGTCCATACATCTTTCTTACACACATCACACCCCTATCGAGTAGTACTCACTTTGGAAAATAAATCACATCATTTCAACACCCCATAATAGATAGCTTCATGGTCACAAGTGAGGGATAACCTATATTCAACCATATGTGACCATATATCCTAGTCGATATATCTATTTCTCTCTAGCCATATTAGGAAGAACTACATCCATAGCAAGTATAGCTCCACTTTATCCAACTTTGTATGCTTACAACCCTTAGAGGATAACTTCAAGGCCACACGTGAGGAGCAACCTCCATCTCAGTCATTTGCAAGCAAACATCCTCATAAGGCTTTGTTTTTTTCTTTCTTTTTGGCCTCTTGGAGCTTTATTTTTATTCACCCATGCATTTCATTTAGGTTTGTATTTTAGATGCATTGCATTTAGTTAGATTTATACTATTCCATCTCATTAATTTAGTATTCATTCATTGCATTCTTTATATTTTTGTTTACCATGCATACAATATATATAAGCATATATATAAGCAATCACATAAGCACACACATTTTAATTGCACCATAACATAAATAAATCATAGCTAGTATTACTCGATAACACTAAGTGTGTGCTCATCGGTTAGTATGCCATAATAGAGAGCTTTAACACTCGACCATACCTAGGGGCGCATGCCACAATCTAAAATTGATATGTTGTTGTACTTAGTATGGCACTGAGAGGGGGGGTGAATCAGTGTGGCATTCCAAAACATGAATTAACATCTCTAAAAACCATAGGAATTAAAACTTATAAACAAATATAATAAGTACAACAAGAGAACATCACACAACATAGATTTTTAACGAGGTTCACCAAAATGGCTACTCCTCAAAAATAATGGCTGCTTGGACTACCATCCAAATCCAGCCTCTTGCAAAGCACCAACTTTACAATTTGTTTACCAAACACCAAACTGGAAGGAGCACCAACCCCTTATTTATCTGCACCAACAGAAAGGAGCACCAACCCCTAATTTTCCAGCACCAATTGGACTTCAATTTTGAATGAAAATGTTTGACAAATACCTTTGTTATTGCAAGACTCTAATTGATCTACTTCACCTTTGCAATCTCTACACACTCTGCTCTTTCTTGTGCAATCTCTTCACACAATCTGCTGCACTGCTACAGCCAAACTTTGCAATCAACTTTGCCCTTTGCACTCTCTGCACATTCTACTTTCTCTGCTCACATGCTTCGCACACTTTGTGTCGTTCCACACTCTGCTCTCTGTGTGCATTCACAATCGCACTTCGAACAACTCGACACAACTAGCTCACATTATGCACTTCGCTATCATCTCGCCGATTCTATGCTATCTGCGCTTTTATGGCCGCATCTCACACTTCAACATTCACCCGATGGATACCTAAATCTCCAAATAGCCTTGCTTATATACTTGAGATTTTGAGATGAAAACCCTAATAGTAGTCAGCTGATTATGCAAATGCAAACCCTAATCTTGGTCGGCTGCAAACCCTAAACATGGTCGGCTGCAAACCCTAAATGTGGTCAATTGCAAACCCTAAAATCTGTCAGCCTGCATTGAATGACTTCTGAACTGCCTGTCCACTGCATTATTAGATCTAACTGCTTGAGTTGACAACAATGACAAAACTCTTGCAACACCTTGCTCAACAATCTCCCCCTTTGGAATTGTTGGCAACACCTGTGTACATTCCTGTAACTCTTCTCCCCCTTTGTCAATAATACCAAAGGGCTACTGCAGACTCCCCCTGAGTCCATACACACCATTCTCAGAACCACATTGAAATAGTTAGCAAAAATCATGGATATGATCAATAAGATGAACAAATGCACAAATGCCCCCCTTGAGAATTTGATCCCAATGGCTAGTCAAATTTTAGACTATTCTTGGGAATATGTGGCCACTTCAATTCACGCTATCTTCTGAGCCTCAACCCTCTGTTTCTCTGCAATCTCAAACTTGTCCACTGATTTTAGTGAAAGCATACACTGATCGTTTAACTATCCAACTTTTTGCTCTGTAATGCAAACAACATCTGCATATACATCTTGAATATTCTCAATAGACTTGAACCTACTGATAGCTGTTTGTCTTTCTCTATAGTGAGAATCCAGCAGACTACCTCAATTCTTTATAAAAGCACCTCAAACATTCATCACCAGGCTGGAAATCATCTGGCTGCACATTATAAACTTTTTCTTCAATCTTCCCATTCAACATGCTGATTTCACTTCTATCAACAAAATTGACAAGTGACTCACATCTGTACCAATTTTTGTCCAAAGACTTGCAATTTCTATCGCCAACTCTTACTTTCAACTGTGCATGTCGAAAGAAGACATTTTGTCAAACACTTTATGGCCAACCGTAGTGCACCTTACTCAGCCTCAAACTTCTTATCCTTGAATTGGCATTATATTAAAAGTTAAAACAAAACTGTTTGTGAATTAAATATATTCACCAAGGTGTAATGAAAGATCTGACAATCTTCATATCAAGTGTAGAAAAAAACATGCTGCTATTATCGAAACACAAATACGCAGCTGGGGCAAGCATTCTTTCAATAAACAAAAACAATCTGAACTGTTATAATCCATAGCTATAATCAGTGGCAGTAAGAACCATCAACAAAACAACAATGACATAAGCAATACTACCAATGGTGAAGATTATCAATGCAAACACTACCCTTCACAGCACTTCCACACACAACTAAATGAACAGCCAACACACTTGACAATTATACCACAAAAGCCCAACTGCTGGTCTTTCATCCTCAGATAACCAGACAAATATACAGAAGCATTAAAATAAAACCTTTTTCAAAATGCTCCCCCTGAGGATGTGTTACTTGGAGTGCTTAGTGCAGTAGAAGAGCAGTCTCCTTTAGTTCAAGGAGACACAATTTCCTCTCTTCTTTCTTTCTCCAGACTTTCTTGACCTCAGGCTTGGATTTTTCACCTGCGTCCCTATTTTGCATCATTGCATGAACTTGAATATCTCTCTGGTGTGGTTGTCTCTTATGCATCCATGATGAATGATTATTTTCCTTTCTTCTATGAACCTGATTTATTTCATGTCTGTGTTGTGTTCTTTGCGTCTTATGAAATCTACTGTTTTGCCTTAGATTTGATACAGAAGCGCTTGGACAAAACCTTGCTATGTGCCCATGACCATTGCATTGAAAACATTGTACAAAGTGTTCACTCAAATTTGCAGATGTATTTCGACCAGCATAACTCTTTGATTTATTATTTAATCCACAATAAGTTGCCTTGTGACCATATTGGTTACATCTGAAACAATAGCCATTAAAAGTGTTAGTATGAAAAAAGTGAGAGTGGTAGAACCTCTTTTGTTGTGGTTACTTTGCTGTAAATCTCCTTTGATATTTTCTTTCTTTTGAAGATACAACTTTAACCTTTTCTTGCTTAGACCCTTCAACAGTGAACTTCTTCTTCTCTGCAGAATTGGAAGATACGGGTTGTTCGGCTTCATAGACAAGACCATGCTTAATCGTGGAGCTTCTCTGATGACTTATCATTTTATCTAGCAATTATGTGCTCTTCTCGAATTTAAGATTTGTATTGGCCTCTTCTAGTTGTTTCTTCAATGAAACAATCTCTTCTTCTTGTTTGCGGCAAATAATCTCTTTCTCATTGATCTGCGACCTGAGAGTTTTCTCAATCCTTTTAGACTCTTCTACTTGCAGCTTTAGATTACTAACTACTTTGTTAGAATCCTCTTCATGTTTGTTACACACATTGAATTTATCATTCAGCTATGACTTCAAGTCTTCTTCTATTTTCTTGGCCTGTTGGAATTGTAAGAACAGATTTTCAATCTCATCCCCATATTCTTCCAATTTCTTGGACAGTCTTTTGTTCTTTTTCTTTTCTATACTCAACTCTTCAAGAGCAGAGATCAACTCACCTTCCCAGTCTACTTCAAGCATTGAGGTTTTTATTATCTCGCTCGAGTGTTCACCCCTTCGCCTTTTCTGGTTCAATTTCCTCTACCACGGGAACTGAAACTGGCTAAGATGTCCTTTTGAAGGAGGTTCTATTCTTCTTACTTGGAGCTGTAATTTGATCTTCATTCCAATTTGCTTTTGCATTCATTTCTTCTTTATTACATTCATGTTCTGATTCTATTTCTTCTTCATCTTCACTACTACTAAACCCATAACACTGACGTTCATTATGCCGGAGTTGATCAAAACATTCTAAACCTTGAGAACCTGCATTATGATCGAGTTGACTCTTGGCCTTTTCTCCATTGTTTGATTCATCTCTTGAATCTACAACAATAATGAATTTATCTTTATTTTCTTTTATGACCCTGTGTGATCTTTTCTTCTTGTGTCTCATGGTTCCATTCATGCCTTTCTTTGCCATTAGAGTATTAATCCAAGATCAAACCTAGATGATTTAGCCTTTAAAGGGAACTTGGCTCTGATACCAATTGTTGTACTTAGTATGGCACTGAGAGGGGGGGTGAATCAGTGTGGCATTCCAAAACATGAATTAACAGCTCTAAAAACCATAGCAATTAAAACTTATAAACAAATATAATAAGTATAGCAAGAGAACATCACACAACATAGATTTTTAATGAGGTTCACCAAAATGGCTACTCCTCAAAAAGAACGGCTGCTTGGACTACCATCCAAATCTAGCCTCTTGCAAAGCACCAACTTTATAATTTGTTTACCAGCACCAACTGGAAGGAGCACCAACCCCTTATTTATCTGCACCAACAGAAAGGAGCACCAACCCCTAATTTGCCAGCACCAATTGGACTTCAATTTTGAATGAAAATGTTTGACAAATACCTTTGTTATTGCAAGACTCTAACTGATCTACTTCACCTTTGCAATCTCTACACACTCTGCTCTTTCTTGCGCAATCTCTTCACATAATCTGCTACACTGCTACAGCCAAACTTTGCAATCAACTTTGCCCTTTGTGCTCTCTGCACATTCTGCTTTCTTTGCTCACATGCTTCACACACTCTATGTCGTTCCACACTTTTCTCTTTGTGCGCATTCACAATCGCACTTCGAACAACTCGACACAACTAGCTCACATTATGCACTTCGCTATCATCTCGTCGATTCTATGCTATCTGCGCTTTTACGGCCGCATCTCACACTTCAACATTCACCCGATGGATACCTAAATCTCCAAACAGCCCCGCTTATATACTTGAGATTTCGAGATGAAAACCCTAATAGTAGTCGGCTGATTATGCAAATGCAAACCCTAATCTTGGTCGATTGTAAACCCTAAACATGGTCGACTGCAAACCCTAAATGTGGTCAATTGCAAACCCTAAAATCTGTCAGCCTGCATTGAATGACTTCTGAACTACCTGAGTTGACAACAATGACAAAACTCTTGCAACACCTTGCTCAACATATGTCATATTGATCCCATCCCTATCTGTGTTATCCTATCCCATTTGATTCACTTTCTAGAGGTGGTGGAGGCATCATGTTCATAGATCATAAACTAGTTCACACTCACAACTGTGACCAACTCTGTGACCATAAAGAAGATGGTTCTAGAACCCTCTGATCAGTTGGGATTACATGGTATTTGTAACAACCCTCAGTCAATGAACGATTTGGTTGGTTTTTTTATTTGTAAGGATGTGGTACTATTGATATTTTTATGATTGGAGGTGCAAATGTCTCTATAAAAAGGAAGTGATATAGAAGGGTATACCTTCTCTTGAAGGCAAACAAAGAGCACCAACTATAGTTAAGTGGGGAAAGTGATGAGCGATGGGGTATTCATGATTATTAGGGTATAATTCCCTATCAACAGTACATCTGCCAGCGGCTCATATAGATGCATTCATGTAGATGCATTTTAGGGGTGTTATATGTTTTATTTATAATCCTTCTAAAGAAAAATAATAATAAATAAATAAATAAGTATATTATATATATGTATAATATTAAAAATAATATTACTCATATAATATAATAAATAAAAAATTAAATTATCAAAGCAAGTAAATAAATAATATAATTTAGCATGAACAAATATGAGAAATTAGAATATATTAGTTAAGGAAATAAAGTGGGAAATGATCAGCTTGACATGTTCAAGCCAATATGATGAACTATTATGCATGGAGATTACAGGAGTTATTCACAAAATCTGCTTTCCCTTCTTCTATAATATTGGATAAGAAAATTACTGTGGTATGGTTATTTTTGTTGAAGGAAAATCTATTGGTTTGGGTCTGCATGCAAAAGGGAAGATTTCCATTGACAAGAAGCTTGTGTGAAACAGGTATGATCTACTAATTTTTCCTTCTAAGAAAAATTTATTAGAGAAGAAGATATTTTCGTTGTGATTTGATATCTCTATGTTGAATTAATTTTTGAAAATTTGAATTTTTTACAATAGCTTAAATTTTAAATGAATTTAGATATGAAAAGAAATGATTGATAAATAGAATTGTATGAAAAATGCATTGTTGGGTGCATTTAGTAGTAGATGCATTTGAATCATAGCATGCGGCTCTGATTCCCCATAAGAACCTCCAAGAAATGTATTGCCCTTGTTATCACACGCATAACAAATTAGGAGAAGCATGTGTGATGATAGTAACCAAATAATATTGAAATACATTCCAGTGTTAATGTGGAAGCTTTGGTGTAAGCCCTGCGCTACAAGATGGAGTGTTATTTCCTTCAAAAGTGTGTAAAATATGTTTGAGTATTGTGGGTTGGTTTGATATGATGCTTTCCTGAAAATGTAAATATATTGGACATATATTATGAATTTTCTATTTTGTATTGGAACTAGATGAACTGATGTATGATTTGAATACTTGGTATTAAGTTTTGACCACAATAGATACCTCATGCAAACACTCTCGTTGTAAGTTGTGCTTGTTATATTATGTGAGATATATGGTGATAAATTCGAATCTGAATTCTGTTATAAAAAAATGTGTAAACATGGGGACTTAAGAGTAGGTTTGAAACCTAATGTTGGATGAATTTATTTGGAGTGTTGTTCATGCAAATCCTTCCACTGTATACAATGCAAGTATTGGACTGCGACATAGTCTGGTTATTATTTTTCATATGAAACTGATTTGTACTTCATTTTATTTATGATATATGGAGAATGGTCAAATATGATGTTTATAGTATCTTTTTCTACTAAGTTTATAGCAATACAAACAATTCTTGATTCAAATTTGAATACGCGCTTGTGTATTTCATTATATTTTACTTGGAGAGCTTGCTTGTATAAACAATGAAAGTTAATCAATATTTGAAGGGAATATCCTTAATAGGTTATTAATAATAGGGTTTAGTTTAAAACATGCATTAAAATTTGATATAAGAAAGATTTATTTAACACAACTAGCCTTTGTCCTCGTTCATCTCCATGGTTTGTAATGGTGCGCCCTAAGACGATGTTGCTACCGAGTTGGAGTTAGTTTGTAAGGAGGTTGAGAAGTTTAATTTAGGAGAACAAAATTAAGTAAAACGTCTTGGTGAAATTGTCACACATAATAAAGGTTGTATAAAAAAAATTACTTTTCCATAGTTTGGAAAACAAATTTGGGATTTTTTTTAAAACATCGTGTTGTCACCATTAGGTATTTAGAACGTAAGTACTTTTAAATATTATGAAACCACGTCTATTATTATTGGTGATCTGCTTGAATCAATATTTATTTGTTATATGAACATAAATTATCCTCTCTCACTTAAATCAATATTCAATTTAAAATTTGAGTTTCCATAGAAGGAAAGCATTACGCATCTTTTTTTAAGGATAATGCAGATAGGTAGGATGTAGATGAAATACTCGGTACCCTTGATAAGGTTAAATAATAATTTCTTTCTTTGGTGTCTAATGCATATATGTGAGACCTTTGAAAATGCATATTACCATCATAACTCATCAGAGGTCATAATGTTGGACTATAGCATAAGATCATAATCCAGCTTATGTCTTTCTCCTTTTTGATACTTTAGAAACCACCAGCTAAATCAGTAAGGATGTGACTGTATCTTAATCGGGTTGATTTGAGTTGCAAACTTGCCTTTGCAATTTTACCAAAAATATTTGAGATCAAACTTGGGAAAGCGAATTGAACATGGGCATAGTGATCAACAACCTTTAAACAATAGCTCTCATAGAAAACACCTGGATATTGTTCTTCTATTGTTCTTGCAAAGCTAGCTAGCATATATTTTATATCGTTCATGTGAGCTAATTAAACAATGTTCGAATTTCCTTTTTAATAGAGGATTCTAATTAATTATTATATTTTATTTTAAGAATTTTTGTTGCGGTGATTATATTAATATTTAAAAAATTAGATTATTCATTTATGTGTCATATGTAAAAATTGTTTGGTTAGTTAAATAATTTACAAAGGAATAATATATACCAAGCTTAATTTATTATATTATTAGTTTAGTATAATTCCATTAAATAAATAATAGTTTATGCCTCTTACCTCAAAAACAAAAGAAAACTATAAAATTTACCTTTAGAAACCTATGGATGGAAGGTTCCAAAACTATAGAAAATACAACCTTGATATGCAACCTAAGGTTATGGGCAAGACAACCTTGTCATTATTTCAAGATTGTGGGTAGGATAATCTTGTGGGTCAACCATTAATGTTGTTTGTGGAAAGGCAATCATCATAATCCAAGGCTGTAACTATACTTTTGAAGAGAAAGGTCAAGACAGGAGGTAACGAAGGGATGATATGGGCATCACTTCTAGGTTAACCCTGCTAGTAATGAGTGGTGAATCTTGTACTTGAATCATTGGATGAATACAGTCAACATAATGGTATGGGACATTATGTTGTTAAACAAGACAAGACATCGGGTAGTTACCAGGGTATTGGTAAACCCTAGATGAACTCCATGGAAGATGGTTGTTTGTCTAGCTCGAGCATGCACACGTTAATTCTTACATGACTTGAAGTCTTGTTAAGATATGGGGAAAGTATGCATCCAAAATCTCGGTGATATGGGCCCTAGAGAGAGAAACCCATGCCTAAAATTGGAATATCAGGTGGAGAGAGAAGTTCAAAAGAGGTAACCATATGGGATTTGGCCAATCTCGATTTTATGAGAGTTTTGACTATAGCGAAATGGCACTCATGAAGATGTTTTTTAGCATGCTCATACCAAAAATTAATTTAGGAATGAATGAAAATTTTCTCACTATGACCTCTAATGTAGGACAACCAAGTGGGTATGACTTGGGTTGTTACATTTGGTATAAGAGCAAAGGTTGCGAACCCCTAGGCAATAATTTTTTTTTAATATCATGTTCAACATTTGAACCAAAATTTGATAAATATTTTTGCTAAATAGACAATGGCATATGGACTAAAAGCTAGTTCTTCAAAGATATCTATGGTGGTACAACAGGAAGGGTTGACCAAAAATCCTAAGAGGGTATTCTTAAGGGTTATGATGACCGAGGCTATAGAGGAATTCATAGAACATCCTCGGGTAATGATAAGAGGAAAAAGAACCAGCTACAAAAGAAGATAAAATGATCTGAATGATGCAATTAATGCAAGTGAAAATGAACCATCGAAAAGAGCAAATGGAAAAACAAAGTTCTCAAATGGTTGAGCACATGGCTCAACATAAGACTCAAATTCTAGAACACGTGTAACAACAAAAAGCTTAGTTGGCTCAACAATAAGAGATGATTTCTCAACAATAGAAAATAATAGAAAAAATTATCCAAAGAAAAGGAACCGGTAATAGTTGAGGAAGAAATGTTTGTTGATCCTAGAAGAAAACAAGTAGGCTCTAAATTAGATAAAGACATGCAAAAATTTGATATAGCCAAATTCAATGGTAAAGGTGATGGAGAAGAAGTGGAAATATGGTCGAATAGTTTAGAGGCATATTTTACCATTAGAACTCTCCTCTAAAAAAAAAACCTCATGGGTGATTTTCCGTCTAACTAGAGCTACTCCACATTGGTGGGATACCTATAGGAAAACCCATAATGTGGAGGTTTTAGATGTGTAGTGGGAAACATTTATAAAGGTATTTAAGGATAGATTTTTAACACCACAATTTTACCTTGAAAAAATGTAGAATTCTCAAGGTTAACTCAAGGTAGCATGACCGTTATTGAATACTATCAATGATTTGTGCAACTGATTAAATGCATAACTGAGTATGAGTAGAGAATCGAAATTAAGGTCCAAAAATTTCTTTTGCGACTTCACCCAAATATTGGCCACCTAATTCTTATGTTAAAACCTGCAAATCTTACTGCTACCTGTGATTTGGCTTAGCAAGAAGAGGACAACTATAAGGCCAAGAAACCTTGTCATTCTTTCAATATTGTGGGTAGGATAATCTTATGGGTCAACCATTAATGGTGTTTGTGGAAAGGAAATCATCATAATCCAGGGCTCTAACTATAATTTTGATGATAAAGGCCAGGATGGGAGGTAACGAAGGGATGATATGGGTATCACTTCTAGGTTAACCCTGCTAGTAATGAGTGGTGAATATTGTACTTGAATCATTGGATGAATACAGTCAACATAATGGTATGGGACATTATGTTTTTAAAAAAGACAAGACATATGGTAGTTACCAGGGTATTGGTAAACCCTAGATGAACTCCAGGGAAGATGGTTGTTTGTCTAGCTCGGGCATGCACATGCTAATTCTTGCATGACTTGAAGTCTTGTTAAGATATGGGGAAAGTATGCGTCCAACCTCTAGGTGATATGGGCCCTAGAGAGAGAAACCCATGCTTTAAATTGGAATATCAGGTGGAGAGAGAAGTTCAAAAGAGGCAACCATATGGAATTTGGCAAATATTGATTTCATGAGTATTTTGACTATAACAGAATGACACTCATGAAGATTTTTTTTAGCATGCTCATACTAGAAATTAATTTAGGAATAAATGAAATTTTTTTCACTATGACCCCTAATGTAATACAACCAAGTGGGTAGGACTTGGGTTGTTACATTTGGTATTAGAGCAAAGGTTTCGAACACCTAGGTAATAATTTTTTTTAATATCATGCTAAAAATTTGAACCAATATTTGATAAATCTTTTTGCTAAACAGATAATGGCATATGGACTAAAAGCTAGTTCTTAAAAGATATATATGGTGGTACAACGAAAAGGGCTGACCAAAAATCCTAAGAGGGTCTTCCAAAGGGTTGTGAGGACCAAGGCTTCACAGGAAGCCACAGAACATCCTTGAGTAATGAGAAGAGGAAAAATAACTAGCTACAAAAGAAGATAAAATGGTCTGAGTGATGCAATTAATGCAAGAGCAAATGAGTCAATAGAAAGAGCATATGGAACAACAAAGTGCTCAAATGGCCGAGCACATGGCTCAACAAAGGACTAAAATGTTAGAACACATGGAACAACAATTTGCTCAGCTAGCTCAACAACAAGAGATGATTTCTCAACAATAGAAACTAATAGAAAAAATTATCAAAAGAAAAGGAACCGGTAATAGTTGATGAATAAATTTTTGTTGATACTGGAAGAAAAAAAGTAGGTTCTGAATTAGATAAAGACATGCAAAATTTTGATATAGCAAAATTCAATGGTAAAGGTGATGGAGAAGAATTGGAAAGATGGTCGAATAGTTTAGAGGCATATTTTACCGTTAGAACTCTCTTTTCTAAATCAAAAACCTCATGGGATATTTTCCATCTGACCAGAGCTGCTGCATATTGGTGGGATACCTATAGGAAAACCTATAATGTGGAGGTTTCAGATGTGTAGTGGGAAATATTTGTAAAGGCATTTAAGGATAGATTCTTGACACCACAATTTTACATTGAAAAAATTGCAGAATTCTCAATGTTAACTCAAGGTAGCATGACTGTTATTGAATACTATCATTTGTTTGTGCAACTACTTAAATGCATGCCTGAGTATGAGCAGAGAACTGAAATTAAGGTCTAGAAATTTCTTTTGGGACTTCACCCAACGATTGGCCACTTGATTCTTATGTTAAAACCTACAAATCTTACTGCTACCTATGATTTGGCTCGGCAAGAAGAGGACAAGTATAAGGCCAAGAAATCCTATTATCAAAACTCCTCTGATAGATAATAACCATAAAAAAATAAAAGTGTTGACTTAGTGGAATAAGAATTGGAGCAAAAAAGACAGGACGAAAATAGAAACAGGTAATCCTAAACTTAATGGACAAGCAATACTTTTTCTATAGAATGGTAAAATTTATAATAGAGATGTATGTATTTTGATTAATTTTGGAACAATTTATAGTTTTATTTCTACAAATATTCTGAGGGATATACCAAAAAAACCTAGTCTTATGACAAATGTATGGAAGTTTGAGTATGGGTCTGGGCAAACCTATACCATTAATCAATGTTTATTTGACCCTCAGTTAGTACTTCCCCAAAGAAACATGAACTGGCATTTATATGTGGCTCCATTACATGCCTTAGACATAATTTTAGGTATTGATTGACTCAAAGAACTTAAAGAATTATTAAATTTTGAATAAATATGGATGGATTTCACTGATGACACCAAGAAAAGGATTTGTATTTATTGCGGGCATGAATTAGTGGAACCACATCTTATAATAGCCATGCAAGTTAAAAGAGTCATAAATAGGGGTTGTAGAGTTTTTGTAGTTAAACTTAATGAGAAAGAAGAAACTGAGTTTGGGGAAGTCTTTTCCAGACTTATCCGGTACTGAATGACTTTTGGGATGTTTTTCTTGAAAATATTTCAGGTCTTGTACCCCAAAGAGAATTTGATTTCTCCATATAACTTCTTCCAGGAGCAACACCTATAGCTCAAGCACCCTATAGGATGACTACAATAAATTTGCAATAACTCAAGGCTCAACTTCAAGATCTATTAGAAAAAAGGACATATTAAACCTAGTGTTTCTCTTTGGGGTGCAACAGTTCTATTCGTTAAGAAAAAGGATGGGACACTAAGGTTATGAATTGACTACAGATTGTTAAATAAGATGATAGTTAAGAATAAGTACTCTCTATCTAGAATAGATGACTTGTTTGATAAATTGAAAGGAGCTTCAATTTTCTCAAAAAATGATCTCATATCTAGATATTATCAACTAAGAATTCGAGAAGAAAACACTCATAAAATTGCTTTTCGGACTAGATATGGCCACTATGAGTTCACAGTGCTACATTTTGGATTAACTAATGCTCCAACGGCCTTTATGAACCTAATGAATAATGTATTTTGAGAGCAGTTGGATTGGTTTGTATTGATTTTTCTAGATGACATATTGATCTATTCCAAAATCAAAGAGGAGCATGATCATCATATGAGGATTGTTCTTGAATTACCTAGAAAGAATCAATTGTACAGAAAATTTTCCAAGTATGAGTTCTACACATACCAAATATAGTATTTGGATCATGTTATTTTAGCTGAAGGAGTGTTTGTAGACCCAAAGAAAATAGAAGTTATTATTGAGTGGTCTACTCCAATAAATGTTTTTGAAGTATGAAGTTTTATGGGGATGGCTGGGTATTATTGTCGTTTTGTCCAAAATTTCTCTAAAGTGGCCTACCCAATAACCAATCTCCAAAAGAAAGGAAAAACTTTTAAATGGACTATAAGGTGTGAAGAAGCTTTCAAAACACTCAAGGATAAATTAACAATAACACCTATCCTTAGAATACCAGATCCCAAACTTCCATTTAACGTGTGTACTGATGCTTCCATAGAAGGATTAGGTGGAGTTCTCAAGCAAGAAGAGGATTTATAGCCTATGAGTCATGAAAACTCAAGAAACATGAGGTTAATTACACCACACATGATTTAGAATTAGTTGTGATGCATGTACTTAAAATATGGCATCATTATCTGCTTAGAAACCTTTTGAACTCAGAACTGATCACCAAAGTTTAAGATACATATTCAACTAATGGTCCCTTTAATCTCATCTCCAATTTTTTTATTATACTTTCTTTTGGGTCAGTCCTAAGTCAACAAGACAATGAAGTTTAAATCATTATTATCATGCTATTACAAGGATACTAGACAATTGGTTGATGCTTTAAAATCATTGATTTTTTATTAATGCTACCCTAGATTTACATAGGATTATTGTGAAAAATTTATGGTTTAAAATGGAAAAAATTCCACCAACCTACTTGAAAATTCCTTGTTCTCATAAAGGAAAGGAAATTTTTTGGGACTTATGTATGGATAGAATAAAATCTTAGTTGGAAATTTGAAAGGATAATTTCGTAACCATGCTTGAAAGGCTACAACTCATAAATAATATGCATTGTAATCCATCCCTATTTATATAATGTAATTTTTAAAATTGGCAAGAGGAATAGCATCAAAAAATCATAAAATTTGAAGAGATTTTTCTTTCAAAGGATGTAAAGCAAAATTTAGGTTCCCTCCTTATAAATAGGGTAGGGTTTACAAATGAAATAATATTAGAGGGAAAAGCTCATAGAATTTCAAACTTATGAGTTTAACCTTAGGAGAAAAACTTGGTGGGATATTACCAAAATATCAAGGAAAGAGTTAGGAAAAAGTGTAACTTTAAAAATATATAGATTCTCTTAATGTAATAAAATTATTCAAGAAATGAATCCTACATAAAATATCGACAACATGGAGATTAATATTAGATAGTTTGCAATTGATTAAAAAAAATATTAGATTGTTAGTCAATGAGAGAGATTATGCAAATATTTGGTCTCATGCTCAATTGAAGTCTTATCCTCTTATCTTTTATTCAAAATAGCAACAATTGGCTCAGGTACATCTAGGTTCTAAAGGTCCAAAGGTTAAATATTATATTAGTGTGAATCATAACTCAAGACTGTGGATTACTATAAGTAACATGGTTGGAGAGGAACTTAAACAAATAGTAGATTAGCTTCAAAATATGCCTCAAATATTTTATTTATCTATTTTTACACAAAAATGAGTTGGTTTGGGATCCATCAAAAAATGATGAATACTAGATCAAGTTAGGATATGAAGATTCAGAGCAATTGAAGTTTCCTACTCCTAAATATTTTCCTTGGAAAAATGATTGGTTACTAGATGCTCTTCCTAAGTACTCAACATTCCTAGTTAGTAGTTCAAAGTAAGATTATTACAGGAGAGAGTCTACAAAGAAGAAGATATCATATAACTTTCAAAAATGCATTAAGTGAAAAGGATTTAGAAACACAAATTGTTTACTCCTTCATTGTCCCTTTGCTCATTCCATTGGGGCTTATGTTTTTTCAAAAATAAAAATATTTTAGGTAACTCCATTAACATTGAAAGATTTAATGAGTTATGGATTAATTATTTAAAATCTAAAATATTTATAGGATTAATATTGTCATTATTTATTAGAATTTATTCCTTGAAGGAATAACATAATTTTCAAAAGTAAATTTTAAAATTATGTTTAATTATGCAGTCCTAATACTGCCCCTTCTATCGAATGTTTACAAATATGATGTCCATCATGGAAAGTCTTAAATACAAAAAAATAAGGCTCTAGCCTCAAGATTTCATGATTTGAATATCCAAGTATTAACACAAAGGATTGGATTCAATCCATCATAAAATGAATATGTCTAGAAATTGGGTTTATCAAAATGGTGCTTACAAAGCCAATGGGTCCTTGGTTCAATGGTTCGGATAAATAGTTGATGTAGGTCACACCAAGGTTCAACTAATTATCAATAGCACCAAATATCTCAATGTGACTAAGTTGATGTAGAAGGGAAAGGGCAACCAAATATATATATATATATATATATGGTGCTTGCAAATGAAATATAGTAAAAGTTGGTGGAGGTTGTGTTTTTCAAAATAAAGAAGGCAAAATTCTCCATGTCTACTTAAAATTATATTGAATTTCAACTGACTATGTCAGAGGCTATGACGCTTCTTGTAGGAATTAAAATTGCAATTGAAAAAAGGATGGAGCAATGTTGGAATTGTGAGGGATTGAAGATTCACCAATTATCATTAATGATATCAACAAAAATGGATATGAATATTAGATAAAAATAAACATTATTGTTGATACTGTAAACTATTAGTGGAGACATTCTATTGGAAAAGTGAGCGTGTCTATATGAAATGAATAGAAATTATTTTGATTACATTCATGAGACAAACAATTTATGTGACCAAAATCTCTAATACAAGATAGGGTATGGTGTGCAGCTTTACTCTTTTTAAATTCAAACCTTAGACCTCCTTTACAATGTTCTAAAGTTTAAAAACATGTAAGAAAAAAACATTCAAGACAACATCAAAGAAATAAGGTATTGATATTTATTTTAGTAATACTCAACTTTTAAAAAGCAATTGATGAGTCAGATTATATATCATATTTTTGAATTGAAAATCAGCAACTATAATATTAAAATAAAAGAGTAATACAAAATAGCCCGAAGGCAGAGTACTTGAAATAAGATCAAGACTAAGAGCCTACCAAACTACACAAAAGTCCTTAAAAGGACGCTAAGTACATATATCACTAGTATTATACAAAGTATCATATTTCTTTTGAAACATATTTATACAATGCTGGAATAAGTTAAAATAAAAATCACCAAAGTGTCTGTATCCATCCACAACGTTGTTGTTCACACTATGATTATGCTCCTAGAAAGTCTGAAGAAAGTGTTTGAAAATATCCTTAAAGCAAAGCACGGACCTGGCAACCTGTAAAGAGATTTTGAAAACTGTGAGTCTCCTAAGAGACCCAGTAAGAATCCTCTGATTATCCTAAAAAATGTCCAGATTTCTAGCCAACCAAATATACCATAAAACTTCAGTCGAAAGCAACAACCAAAAATTATTATAACACCTCTGCATAGTAGGAATATAGCCAAACAATATATGTTGCCTGAAAACATTATCATTAATATTCCAGCCTGAAATATTAGAGCAAAATAATGACCAAATTTCTTTAGCAAAAAAGCAATCAAAAAATATATGCTTGACAGTATCAGGAACTCTGCATAAAGTGCAGCTCATTGGTGATTGAGGATCTTTACATACAGGAAGCCTCTGAAGAAGTAATAACCAACGAAAACATGCCTTTTTAGGCTCAAGAAATCTGGACCAGATATGCTGCAAAATGCTATGCCCATGATTAGTGAAGACTTCCATAGACCAACTGTTATCAATATGGAGTAAAATCTCATTAGTATCAGTGAGCAAATTATAAAGAATTTTTGGCTTGATTTTGAACAATTGTGTGCCATCATGCCACTGAATCTTGCCATAAAAAGTTTGATCATCATCAATAAATATAGGACTGCTTAATTGCAAAAATGAGGCTCGAAGTAAAGAGTATGTCCTCCATTGAGAGCGAGGAATATCATACTGAATACTAAGAGACTCCCAAGATTTAAGACATCCATTTTCAATAATATCAACAAATGATACAATGCCTTTATGCGCCCATTTTTTTGCAGAACAACCTTGAGTAACAACAAGCAACTTATTATTATGAGAAAGATTCCACCAGATAGAACTGTGCAAGAAGAAAGTATTTTGAGAATCAACAATAGATAGTAAACCTCTAACATTCTCCCAAGCCTTCCAAAGGCTCTTGAAAACTGTTGACCCAGCTGGAACAACCGAAAACTTACCAAAAAGGATATCAATCATATGAAAATATTTCCAAGCATGAGCTTTTTTAGGAACAACCTTAGTAATATTATGCCTGAGAAGAACTTTCCATGGCTCATTGTCGTTAATACAATTCACTATCCACTTGATGGCTAAGGACATACCTTGAACAACCAGATTTTTCAACCCAAGGCCGCCAATATATTTATTAACAGTGCACCAATTCCACCTTACCTTATGCTTTTTTATCTCTGTATTACCACCGGCCCATAAAAAATTTTGTATATGTTTATGAATATCATTAATTTGATATGAACAGAATGACCAAGCTGAAGCAAAATAGATAGAGTAAGCAGAAAGGATTTTTTGACAGACTTGAAATCTACCAGCAACAGATAACTGCTTATTATTCCATTTATTAAATTTATTAATAATCCTTTCTTTAACCCATAACCACATATCCTTAAGGCAAGGGTCAATGGAGAAAGGAATGCCAAGATAACGGATCTGTTTGGAGGGACCTCCCCACTGAATATCAAACTTGGATAACCAAGGAGGAGCAACAAAATCCCAAGTAAGTAATATAGATTTTGACATAGCAATTTTAGCTCCTGAAGCATTGCAAAAGCAAGCGAGCTTTGAAAAAAGGGAATCAAAATTTTCCTCAACCAGCTTAACAAAAACCGAGGTATCATCAACAAAATGAATATTAATAAGTTCTTGATCATTAGGCAGAGTAATTCCTTGAATAGCAGGACTGATTGAGCTCTCTCTTAACAGATAATACAAGGCATCAGTAGCAATAACAAACAAAGTAGGAGCTAAGGGACAACCTTGACGTATAGATCTCTGAAGCAAGATAGGATCATAAAGAGACCCATTAACCTCAACAAAAGTAGTTGCATCAGTAAGAAGCACCTTAACCATTTTGTAAAACAGAGGAGGGAAGCCAAAGGCCTCAAGAACCATGAGAATATAGTTCCATTCAATTCTGTCGTATGCCTTTTCAAAATCCAATAAAAGCATGCCTGCATTTTGTCCAGAGCATTTAGCCCAATACATGGCTTCCCAACTAGTGATCAAATTTTCCAAGATATATCTTCCTTTTATAAAACCTGTTTGAGTTGAATTAATAAACTTAGGTAGACAATTTGCAACCCTCAAAGCCAAAATTTTTGCAAGGATTTTATATGAAACATTTAACAATGTTATTGGTCTCCAATTTTTGACTAAAGTTTTATCACCACCCTTAGGCAAAAGCCTTATGATACCAGTATTAATATTCCTGCCCAAGGAACCATGAAGAATGGCCTCAGAGTAAACCTGATACAAATCATCACTGATCCAATGAACATTTTTCTTATAAAATTCTATAGGAAGCCCATCAGGCCTAGGGGCCTTGTCATTGTTAATAGACTGAATAGCCTTGATGATTTCTTCTTTAGTAATCGGAGCATCTAAAACAAGAGCTTCCTGATCAAAAATTTTATGAGGAATAAGAGAGCAACAAAATTTTCTATCATCAATTCTAGCTTCGTTATCCTCAGAAGTGAACAAATATTTATAAAACTGATAGAAAATGCTTTTTATAGTGTCAGGATCACAGATCAAATCCCTTCCATTCCATATTACATCAATTTTCTCTATCATACCCCTCTCTTTAAGGAATTTGAAGAAAAATTTGGAACCTTTATCTCCTAAATGGAGCCAATTAAGTCTGGACTGAACTCTCTGACCCTGAATTCTTTTCATCTACAATTGTCTCAAATTATTCTTGATGGAAATGAGCTCTTCCTGCAAAGTAATGTTACTTGGATTGTTTTGCAGGTTAAATTCAAGAAAACACAACCTTGACTGCAAGGAATGTTCCAGATTTCTAGAATCTAAAGCTCGTTGTTTGCCTATTGTTTGGAAAATTTTCTTCCAACTTTGAACATTGAGGTTCCATCTATCAATAGCATTCCACGATTTGAACATCCAACGGTTAACTTCTCTTAAAGTAAAAACAACATCAATGCAATCTGTAGCCTCTAATAAGGAAGTATTTAAATGAAATTTCCAAGAGGGACAGTGATGATGCATAGGTTCACCCTGAAGTCTTATATGAGCTTGAATAGGATAATGGTCAGAGAAAACATTAGGTGTGACCAAAACTCTATTACCATCTGAGATAGGAGCAAACTGAAATAAATAATTTGAAGCATAAAATCTATCCAGACGACAGTAAATTCGGTTTTCATCCTTTTGCATATTACACCAAGTATACCAAGGGCCATTATGATGAAATTTATGGCCTTCCAAAGGATCTATCAGCTAAAAAAAGGATTTCATTCTCATCCAATGATGAAATTCATCACCTCTCCATTCTACATTCAAACCCCCACTTTTGTCATCCTGTGATTCAACCATATTAAAATCACCACAGATAATCCATGGTATATTCGGAAGACTTAAAAACCATTGCCACAAAAGACTCCTTTCTCTATGATCATTGGGTGCATAAACAGAACAAACACCAAATTTAGTGTTATTCATATCAATTATCACCCAGACAACTCTATTGCAAGGAGAACAACCATACTCAATAACCTTAGAAGACCAAAAGGGGGATAACAAAATCACAACACCCCCCCTTCCAGGACTATGATTAGTGCAAAAAGGAGTAGCTTCCTTCCAGATGACTTTAAGAGCAATATTCAAAAGCATATTGGTCGCTTTCACTTCTTGCAAAAATAGACAGTCAAGCTTTCTAATCGATTGAATATAAGATCTAATAGAATACTTCCTGTCAGGGGATTCTAAACCCCTAACATTCCAACTGAAACACTTAAGCATCATTGTCAAAATTAGAAGAGTTATGTCTGCTTCTGGCAAGCTCTTTGGCAGCTTTGACAGATTTACCCTTGTAAAATGGTACAACAACTCTTCTACGTTTCTTCTTTGCCACTAAAGACCAATTATTTTCCTGATTTTCAACAATATTACTAACAATACATTCTGCAGTATGAGAATTCAGCTCAACAGAGGGAAAGGTGTTCACATCAGAGGTATCCTCATTTGGAGAATCTCCGGTTGTTGTAGCTGCCTATGTTAAGAAGATAATTTCAATATAATTACAAAAACATAATATTATTTACTTTACATAAAAGCAAATGTTACATAATGAAAAGGAAGACAAAAAGAAAAGACATCTTACTATTGCAGACTAACATGTGCGAATCAAACAGAAAATGTGCTCCCCAACTATCTCCCTTAGCATAAATGTGCTGCTCCCCACTTCTTTTCCCTTTCACTTCCTTTGCCTCTGTTTAAAGTTGAGGCAACACTGTGGTCTGAAACATAGAAAGATCTTCCCATAATTTCCTTTGCATACTCTACTCCTTTTTGTCATTGCCAGTGAGCCCTATCTTTCACTATCTCAATATAATAGTCCACGTCCTCACTAAAATTTCCATTGCACATTTCTTCACCTACAATTTGCAAGTCTTCGTGTGATTCCAGTTTGGCATACCACACATGTAGCTCCTTACCTCTTTCTTCAATATCAGCTTTATCTTTGAAAAAGTCACAGTATCCCCAACAACTGCTGAAAATGGAGAAGAAGACATACAAGTCGTACAATTTTTTTTTTAAGAATAAGGTAATCGGTTACATCTACAGTTATTTTCTATTATCAAGCAGGGTTCGAATTTTGGGTTTTCCCTTATAACCCCTGTGGTGTCTCGTTAACGAGTTTCTTTTTTGTTTTAGCATAAGAGAATCAGTTACATCTATAGTCATTTTCTATTATCAAGCAGGGTTTGAATCTTGGGATGTCCCCTATAACCCCTGCGGTGTCTCGTTAACTTTAACCCGACATGTGATGGCTCACGCCATTTTGGGATTCGTACCATATCCCAACGTGTGATGGCTCATGCCATTTAAGGATTCGTACCATAACCCGACGTGTGATGGCTCACGCCATTTCGGGATTCGTACCATCATTGTCGAATGCGCACGAACCTAATTTTCCTCTTGGTAAGTACCCAACTAAACTAACTCTTACCAATCCACTTAACCTTTAGAACTAAGATTATGACCAGACTTAGTAAAGCAGAGAACCTGTTATAACTTCTAGCCTGAAGCAATATGGGAATACTACTCAAACCCCCCACAACTATCTGCTCAACTCAACATTATCTATGTATGTTGGACAGCATCGCACCAATAGGATTCATTAGCCACATCATGGCTAACATGGCATGCAATGTCCATAGAGAATATTTTTTGAGTTGCCTCGCTCTGAGATATCTTTTTAGCGACAGACAGAAGACGTTATTCTTAGAAGATTATATTTCCTTCATCCAAGCATTTTAAGGATGATGTAAGCTTCTTCACATTTGATGTTTTTGTCAAGTAACAATACTTTCCATACCTTGCCATGAAAAAATTCTCTTGTTCCCTTATTATCTCCAGCTTTTCCAATTCAACATGATACTGGCCCCTTTCCCCTTTCCCATTTCCCACTCAACTACACCAAAAAAACATGTGTGTCATCCAACCATACTATTGTTGCCATAGTGTAGCACCGATGCCAAAGGTAAAATGACAATGACAAGAAAAGAATCCCAATCCGACTACACCGAAAAATCTGCCAAAGAGCATAGACCCATTGCATCCATTGCATGTCGGCCGACTCAAAATATTGTGGCAACCACCTATCCATAGCAAGCTCCCAGCTCTTCATCTCTACAATGTCAAATGCTTAATAATTAGTAAGTCTGTGTAACTTGGAAAATACCAAAATGAAAATACCAAAAGAGCGGGAAGGGAATAAAGTGGCGAATTTTCTGGCCAACTGGGGGAGCTGTGCACCGAGAAGAGCAGATTGGAGAGCAAATTTTTCGGAAGACCTAAGTAATTTGATGAATGCTGACAGTTGATGACCTTCTTGGGGGCCAGGATTTGCTAGGTGGCTCCCCTCGGACATCCTTCTTGATCTCTCCAACCAAATGGCAGTCAACTATGGTGACTGGATGGTCCTCGGTGCGGATTCCTACTCAAGCAACCCATGTGACTCTAATTGTAGGTTCCAAGATGGTACACTCTTCTATATCCTATGGAAACTAGTGGAGGTTAGTGATTGGAGCAAATTGTGAATGCGGGTTCAAATTTTGTTTGGTAATGGGGGTATGTCGCCTTCGGATCTGGGTGAATTAGTTGTCCCAGTCCTTTGTGCCAAAAAACGTCTAGAAACATCCCCTGGTATTTTATGGATATGTTTCGTAGTTGTTTAGTATTTAATTGATTCAAGCCTTTCTGGGTGCAGCAGAGACTCTAGGTTCAGAGTGTTGAAGCAGAAAGTTGTTTTTTCGAAACTTTGCCTCGAGCTTGTCGCTTTGGTCTTGGATGAGGAGGTGATAGACATTCTGAGCAGCGGTGGTGGACTACTTGAATGTATTAGGAAATTTCATGGTCATAACCTCTTGATGTCTAGGTGGGTAACATTTTCTTGGAGTGAAGGCACAACCCGGGTGGGTAATCTAAAATTTAAGATAGATGATGAACTCATAGCTAAGGTGACTGGACTATCGTTGGATGGGAACTACCATAATCAAGATGGTCATTTCCTTCTTATGGAGTTAGGTTTTTTCCTTGATGATGGAGAATTCCTGTCAAAGGAGAAAGGAGGATTCAGAGGTAAGATCCTCCTACCGTCTTTGGATCATGTGATTCATGTCATTATGGATTACTTCTCCCTAGATCCCTCGTTTGGATCGTGTGATTCATGTCATTATGGATTACTTCTCCCTGGATCCCTCGTGGAATGTCGTCAGAAGTTATGATGTAATGTTCCTCAACCAACTTAGGAGAGGGAGGCGTATGAGTGTGTCAGCGTCCCCATGCCATTCGTTGAAGAAATCTATGTCGAATGTTCAGAACGGTAAGGATCTGGATCCGTTGCACCAAGGTTTAATCCTTTTAATTGTTGAATTTATGGCTTTTGAAAACGGAATTGATATGGCTGAGATCATAAATTTTTTTGAGATTAACCCATTGGTTTCTTCGGAACTTCCAGTTTCCAAAGCTTCTCTATCTACGCACGAGATCTCCAGTGGATCTGATTTTTGCCCGAACCTGGGGACTCGGATTAAGCGCCATACTAGAGAGTTATATGTATCCTCCTTTAGGGTGCGTGATTGGTGTCAAGGGCAGTAAAAAGCACCCCTCCACAAGGTTGTCGAAGAAGATCGTAAAGGATGTTCCTAGTTGTAAGGATCCATTTTCTTCGACGAAGCTCTTTTAAGATAGGTGCCACCAGACATAGTCGGCTGGGAAGACTTTTATGGACAGCGTTAAGACCGAGTCCTTTCTGCTTCAGTCACTCAAGTCTAATGAAGATAAGCAGAAATGAGTGCTAGGCACTCTTAAAATTGTAGTTGACTTTACGAAGGACTGAATAGACGGATGGATGTCCTATTGGACAATGTTGCTTCGGGCATGAACGCACCTGATAATTCTAAGATTATATCCTGAGTATCTAGATCCTGCGCTTGTAGGATCCTAAGGTCTTACTTTTTTGTATTGTTCCAGTTCCCATATTTTGTGTTGCATTTTCGGAGCTTCCAGTTTCCAAAGCTTCTCTATCTACGCATGAGATCTTCAGTGGATCTGATTTCTACCCAAACCTAGGGACTCGGCTTAAGCGCCAGGCTAGAGAGTTATATGTATCATCCTTTGGGGTGCGTGGTAGAAAATTCAACTGGCCCATGGAGTTCGGGACTATTAGCTTAAATGATGGGAGTTGGCACTCAAGAGGGCTTTCAGTCACCTCAATTGATGTCAAGCACAGTAAAAAGCACCGCTCCACGTAAGGTTGTCGGAAAAGATCGTAAAGGATGTTCCTAGTTATAAGGATCCATTTTCTTGGACATAGCTCTTTCAAGATAGGTGCCACTAGATGTAGTCTGCTGGAAAGACTTTTATGGATAGCGCTAAGACCGAGTCCTTTCTGCTTCAGTCAATCAAGTCTATTGAAGATAAGCAGAAATAAGTGCTAGGCACTCTTAAAATTATAGTTGACTTTAAGGAGGAGGACGTAAACAAACGAATGGATGTTCTGTTGGACTATGTTACTTCAAGTATGGACGCGCTTGATAATTTTAAGATTATGCCTCAAGTATCTGGATCCTGGGCTTGTAAGGTCCTGGGAAGGTCTTACATTTTTGTATTGTTCCAGTTCCCAAATTTTATGCTGCATTTGATTGTGCCCCTCTTTAAACTTTTGTTTTTGTGGATTCCTTCCATTGTGTGTAACGGGTTGTGGAACCTCTTCAAAACTTTTTTTAATTATAAAAAAAAAAAAAATTATTACTAAAAAATAACTATTTACTTTAGTTAGAAATTGGAGAAGTTGTTCAGTACGACAATTGACGAATTCATTTCGTTGCAGATTTGGTCCCGCTTCTTGTTTGAGTTATTACTATCGGCATTTTGGTCCCACCCATTGTACAACTTTAAGCGTGCCGGGTGATTTTTTTTTTGTTTTTTCTAAAACTAGTCTATTCGGTTGCCAAGAAAATTACTTGGATACGGTATACTTTACCTCCTTATCCATTAAAGTAAGGATTAGATCCCTTTGAGATTTTTTCCTGGCAGTGGCAAGCATATTACTCGAAATACTTTAATAATACTAAAAATAAATATTAAATATTTTGTAAACAAATGATGAAGAATTAAAGAATGTAAGGGTCTCTATTTCTAAAGAGAGGGTTGGAAGACTAAACCAGCTTGAAAGAGAGTTCAAGACCGGATTACATTTAATATTTCATGTTTGGTCTAAAGCTTTTTTTATCTTGAAAGTGATTTTTTGGGATAATAATTTTTTTAGAAATATTTTTTATACACATCTGCCGTGGGGATTTATCCCCATCTTGATCATATCACCGATAATGTAAGTGGTGTCCTTGTCGATAAACCACATCATGCCGATAATAACTTTTAACAGTATATCACTATTAAAAAAAATTAACAAATTCTATTCTTTTACAAAAATATAAAACATGTTGAAAGATCGATTCTTTTCTAATTTACTATAAATATTCATTCCAAATATCTTTATTTTATAAAAGATAGTCTACCCTTAACATCTATAAAAAATTATTTTCTAGAATAAAAATAATTTATTATAAATCATTATGTGTGTTGTGCGTTGACATAAGAAATCAGTTCAAACGCCTAAATAGTCTGTAGAGAACCATCATGTATGAAAAATTTTATAATCAAGAAAGGTGAGCACAAAGGCCGTTCAGTCATCTCTATATAATTTGTCTTCAGAAAGGCGAGTGCAAAGCAGTTTTTTTTTTCTTGGATATCTTTCAATAAATCGCCACTTTCTAGAAATGGAAAAAATAAAGAAATCGTTAAATCAAAACAAACCAGAGATATAAAAGCGGGCTAAACTCTATCATTTGCGATTCCGTTCCCGCTGCCTTCCGTAATTCCGCCGATATTTTCCTAAGCACGCCCAACCCCGCTACTCGCAGGCCTTAACTTGAACACCAAACCCTTAAACAAAAGTTTAAACAGAAGAAGAGGCAAAACAAATGAATTTAAAGAGGGTTTCAGAAGAACCGAACTGAGCAAAATAAATCGATTAGACTAAACGAATTTCGTGAACCTGCATTTAAGGACATTTGACGAAGAAACTAACGGCTGAGATGAAGCAGGGGAGAATAGTACCATTCGGGCGGGTCAGTTTGTTGCCTGTACAGTGATCAAAAATACACGGAAGCAGCCTTATAACAAAAGTATTATTGAATAATGTTCCAGAGAAGCTGACTATCCAGTGGAATGCTGGAAAAGCTAGAGAGATTTAGCAAGAGAGATGAGAATATAAGAGAGATTGGAGTATGGCTATCTTTTGTGCCAAATCTTTCGTAATAATCCGATAAATGGGAGGGGGAATAGTGGGAAGAGATTCATTGGCAGGGGAGATCCGGGTCGAAATGAAGCGGAATCGCGGATCCCTAATAATCCCGAGTAAAATTAATGAAAGGATCCGAGCATGGTTGGACTTTGATGTTACGTTTGGATCAAGTTTATTTTAAAACGGTTATTTATTCAGAAAAATATCATAAAATTACTGGTCATAATAAGAATCATGGAATCACAATCTAACTTTAAGAAATTAAGTGAAAGAAGGTTGAACCAAAAGTAATTGTGTCAACAAATATCTACTTGTTTTATCGTTTAATCTCACATAATTAATTAACAAATATTGTTTTGCAAGTTAATAAAAATGATTGATAAAACAAAATCAAAGAAAACATCAATTAGTGTAGATTGTAGATTTAAGAAAAGACTCGCCTTTAAAGCGGTGCGATTGTAAAAACCAAAATTCGTATGCAAAGACAACCTCAGAGGAGAATTAATCTTCTTTTTTTGTTTGTAATAATGAAACTAGATGAAGCAGATGGAGCTGTAGATGGATGTAAAGTAAACCTTGCAAGATGCAAAAGTGTCATAATAAATGAATTGTGGACGAATGCTTAGTAAATTGATGCAATTATTATTTCACCAATCACCAATACTTAGCCTCACCCCTAGTTTTTTGTTTTAGTTTTTTCTTCTCTTTTCTCTCTTCGTGGACTTCATGATTTTCACACCCAAAATGCCATAATAAATGAATGGTGGACCAATGTTTATGTTTAGTAAATTGATGCAATTATTATTTCACCAATCACCAATACTTAACCTCGCCCCTTATTTTTTTGTTTTAGTTTTTCTTCTCTTTTCTCTCGTCGTGGACTTCATGATTTTCACACCCATTAAATAACACGTAAAAATTAATCGGTAATATTTTTCTATAAATATCTCTACCTCCTCATATTTACTCACCCCACTGCATGCATTATTGTAATTTTTGTACCCACACTATGTTACAAAAGTACCCACACTACGCTATGTGCATTAATTAGTAAAGAGAGAATTAATTTAAATTATTATTTGAGTACTACCTATTACCTCTCTCAAGTTACCATTCGCCCTCACAGTTGCACCTCACCAATGAAGTATGATAAGCGGAGACATGAAAGTTGCAATTAAAAATCAAATAAAATTAAATTTAATGTTCAACTTTTTAGAATTAATAAACATATGTATATCATAAAAAAATTCTACGGTTTTTAAATATATTTACTTGTAAAATTAAAAATCTACTCTTGATATAAAATCAAAAACTTAATTTACAATTTCAAATGAAAAATTCGTTTATATGCCTGTCAAATTACACGCCTGGATTCGACTAAAGGCTATTGATGAAGCGCTCCAATACCAATCTGCATCTCCCACCCGGCACTATCAGAGGGCGCCCGGGGAGAGAAGGAATCATTGATATCGACATCTCCCACCCGACACTATCAGAGGGCGCCCGGGGAGAGAAGGAATCATTGATACCCTTGCATCCAGCCAATGATTTATACTTAATCTACCGAATAAAGGCTAGTGAGGGGGGGCCCACAAACCCATTAGATTCAAGCTACCACCGCCACTAGCCATTAGGAAGGGAATAATTGGCGTATTAATCCAATGAATAGGGGAATAGTCCGAGGAGAATCTTTCCTACCAATAAAGGGGAAGGCTGGTCTCTTCCCCATCTCCCTCCCGAAGTGGAGGAGCTATTCAATTCCCAGAAAAGAAAGGCGGAAGCGGGGCGGGGATCACTATTAAGGGAATATAAGAATAAAGGCTACCGCCCACTATTTGGTCTAGATCGCCCACTATTAGAAGCTATTGATCCAATGAATGGGCAGATAGAATATTTATATCCGAAAAGTTAGAGCATCCCTTATAACTAGTTCTTGTTGGATTTAGTCACCACTGATATCGATGGAAGTCAGAGAGTGGAATTGACATGACAACACTTATATGATTGAGGTATGGGATTAATGATTTCCTACAAACAAATAATGGCTCTTGTAAAATGAAATTGAGGTATGGGATTACTGATTTCATATGAACTTTTGGGATTTAGCATTCTTTATGTGTGAGCAAATTATAACAACAACATAAATAAATCATGCAAACAGAGAAAACATCAAATTTACGAGGTTCACTCAACAATGTGTTAATAGACTGGATAGCCTTGATTATTTCTTCTTTAGTAATCGGAACATCTAAAACAAGAGCTTCCTGATCAAAATTTTTTTGAGGAATAAGAGAGCAACAAAATTTTCTATCATCAATTCTAGCTTCGTTATCCTCAGAAGTGAACAAATCTTTAAAAAAATGATAGAAAATGTTTTTTATAGTGGCAGGATCATAGATCAAATCCCTTCCATTCCATATTACATCAATTTTCTCTATCATACCCCTTTCTTTAAGGAATTTGAAGAAAAATTTGGAACCTTTATCTCCTAAATGGAGCCAATTAAGTCTGGACTAAACTCTCTGACCCTGAATTCTTTTCATCTGCAATTGTCTCAAATTATTCTTTATGGAAATGAGCTCTTCCTGCAAAGTAATGTTACTTGGATTGTTTTGTAGGTTAAATATAAGAAAACATAGCCTTGACTGCAAGGAATGTTCTAGATCTCTAGAATCTAAAGCTCGATGTTTGTCTATTGTTTGGAAATTTTTCTTCCAACTTTGAACATTGAGGTTCCATCTATCAATATCATTCCACGATTTGAACATCCAATGGTAACTTCTCTTAAAGTAAAAACAACATCAATTCAATCTGTAGCCTCTAATAAGGAAGTATTTAAATGAATTTTTCAAGAGGGACAGTGATGATGCATAGGTTCACCCTAAAGTCTTATATGAGCTTGAATAGGATAATGGTCAGAGAAAACATTAGGTGTGACCATAAATCTATTACCATCTGAGATAGGAGCAAACTGAAATAAATAATTTGAAGCATAAAATCTATCCATACGACAGTAAATTTGATTTTCATCCTTTTTCATATTACACCAAGTATACCAAGGGCCATTATGATGAAATTTATGGCCTTCCAAAGGATCTATCAGTTGAAAAAAGGATTTTATTCTCATCCAATGATGAAATTCATCACCTCTCCATTCTACATTCAAACCCCCATTTTTGTCATCCTGTGATTCAACCATATTAAAATCACCACAGATAATCCATGGTATATTCGAAAGACTTAAAAATCATTGCCACAAAATACTCTTTTCTCTATGATCATTGGGTGCATAAACAAAACGAACACCAAATTTAGTGTTATTCATATCAATTATCACCCAGACAACTCTATTGCAAGGAAAACAACCATACTCAATAACCATAGAAGACCAAAATGGGGATAGCAAGATCACAGCATCGTCCCTTCTAGGACTATGATTAGTGCAAAAAGGAGTAGCTTCCTTCCATATGACTTTAAGATCAATATTCAAAAGCATATTGGTCGCTTTCACTTCTTACAAAAATAGGCAGTCAAGCTTTCTAATCGATTGAATATAAGATCTAATAGAATACTTCTTGTCAGGGGATTCTAAACCCCTAACATTCCAACTGAAACACTTAAGCATCATTGTCAAAACTAGAAGAGTTATATATGCTTCTCTTTGGCAGCTTTGACAAATTTACCCTTGTAAAATGGTACAACAACTCTTCTAAGTTTCTTCTTTACCACTCATAGCTAAGGTGACTAGACTGCCTTTGGATAGGAACTGCCATAATTGGGATGGTCATTCCCTACTTATGAAGTTAGGTTATTTTCTTTATGATGGAGAGTTACTGCCAGAGAAGAAGGTAGGATTCAGAGCTAAGGCCCTCCTACCGCCTTTGGATCATGTGATTCATGTCATTATGAATTACTTCTCCCTGGATCTCTCCTGGGATGTTGTCAGAAGTTATCATGTAATGTTCCTCAATCAACTTAGGAGAGGGAGGCGTATGAATGTGTCAATGTTCTTGTGTCATTCATTGAAGAAATCTCTATCGAATTTTCAGAACGATAAGAATCTGGATCTGTTTCACCAAGGTTTAATCCTTTTAATTATTGAATTTATGGATGAGATCATAAAATTTATTGATATTAACCCATTGGTTTCTTCAGAACTTCTAGTTTCCAAGATTTTCTATCTACGCATGAGATCTCCAGTGGATCTGATTTCTACCCAAACCTGGGGACTCGGCTTAAGCGCCAAGCTAGAGAGTTATATGTATCCTCCTTTGGGATGTGTGATTGGTGTCAAGTGCAATAAAAAGCACCGCTCCACAAGGTTGTCGAAGAATATCGTAAAGGATGTTCCTAGTTGTAAGAAGCCATTTCTTTGACGTAGCTCTTTCAAGATAGGTGCCACCAGATGTAGTCGACTGGGAAGACTTTTATGGACAGTGCTAAGATCGAGTCCTTTATGCTTCAATCAATCAAGTCTATTGAAGATAAGAATAAATGAATGCTAGGCACTCTCAAAATTGTAGTTGACTTTACGGAGGAGGACGTGAACAAACTGATGGATGTCCTACTGGACTATATTGCTTCGGGCATGAACACACCTGATAATTCTAATATTATGCCCTGAGTATCTAGATCCTGCGCTTGTAGGATTCTGGGAAGGTCTTACTTTTTTGTATTGTTCTAGTTCCCAGATTTTGTGTTGCATTTCGGAGCTTCTAGTTTCCAAAGCTTCTCTATCTACGCACGTGATCTCTAGTGGATTTGATTTTTGGCCAAACCTGTGGACTCGGCTTAAGCGCCAGGCTAGAGAGTTATTTGTATCCTCCTTTGGGATGCGTGGTAGGAAATTTAACTATCCCATGGATTTCGGGGTTGTCAGCTCAAATGATGGGAGTTGACACTCCGGAGGGCTTTCAGTCACCTTAATTGGTGTCAAGGGTAGTAAAAAGCATTACTCCACAAGGTTGTCAAAGAATATTGTAAAGGATGTTCCTAGTTGTAAGGATCCATTTTCTTCGATGGAGCTCTTTCAATATAGGTGCCACCACATGTAGTTTGCTAGAAAGACTTTTATGGACAATGCTAAGACCAAGTCCTTTCTGCTTCAATCAATCAAGTCTATCCAAGATAAGCATAAATAAGTGCTAGGTACTCTTAAAATTATAGTTGACTTTACGGAGGAGGATGTGAACAGACGGATGGATGTCCTATTGGACTATGTTGCTTCAAGCATGAACACGCCTGATAATTCTAAGATTATGCCCCGAGTATCTGGATCCTGCGCTTATAAGGTCCTCGAAAGGTCTTACTTTTTTTATTGTTCCAATTCCCAAATTTTGTGCTACATTTGATTGTGCCCCTCTTAGAATTTTGTTTTTTTGAATTCCTTCCAAAGCATCTGTAACGGGTTGTGGAACCTCTTCAAAAAAAAATTAATTATAAAAAAAAACTATGACTAAAGAATAATTATTTACTTTATTTCTATAACGAAATTAGAAATTGGAAAAGTTGTTCAGTACGAACAATTGACAAATTGATTTCATTGAAGATTTGTTTCCGCTTCTTGTTTGAGTTATTACTTTTAGCATTTTGGTCCCCACCCATTGTACAACTTTACGCCTGTTAGGGTGATTTTTTTTTTTGTTTTTTCTAAAACCATTTTATTCGGTTCCCAAGAAAATTACTTGGATACATTATACTTTACCAACTTATCCATTAAAGTAAGCATTAGATTCCCTCTGGAAAATTTTGGTCCTCACACCCATTGTACAACTTTAAGCCTATCGGGGTGATTTTTTTTTGTGTTTTTTTCTAAAACTAGTCTATTCTGTTGCCAAGAAAATTACTTGATAAATTATACTTTACCAACTTATCCATTAAAATTGTCACAACCCAAAATTTTCACACACATTTTTTTTAACAATACACAAAGACATGAACAATTTGTTGGTAACCCAATATATTGTTAGTTCTGGCATACACATAAATGCACTTCAAGAGTTGTCACCACTGCAGTTGGTGTCTTAAGTGCTCAGGACTGGCCAAGCCCCGCAACTCGCCTTAATGATCCTGACTTCTCCCACAAGTCCTCATGGAATCTGGCGAAGGGTTATCCGTTCAGGGCCCATATCACCTGAACGGGGTACGCTATTCTCCCTTGTCCAAAGTTGTAAGAACTCTCAGTTCTTTTTTGAGTACACTGCTCAAACTTTGGAACCAACGTTTGTATGTCGGTGCTAGTCATTGACCTCCACTAAGGTTTAACTAGAGCCCGCCATCACAAGGCCTCAGGGCTAGATAACCGTATTCACTCCCAGACTGACGATAATGTTGCCCATAACCATCTATCGCTGGAATGTCATGAGGTGCTCACTGGCCCCATATTCATATCGACATATCCTCACTCCGGGTGGAATGACGAATTACCACCACCACTAACAGGTTGTTCACCTAGGGTGACGTCCCATACCGCCACCCGTTACACTCAATGGCTTTGGACCTCTGTCCTTAAATTATCGGTTTACAGTGACACAACCTCACATAAGTCACCTCGTGACTTAGTGCATAAGAGGAGAAAGTCCCAACTTGACTTTTCCTTTTTGAGCAAATGTTCCAACTCCAGATAGTAATTTAGGTTCATGGTCATTCTAGGGTTTAAGTTTATTAACGAATTATCCTCTTTTAAAACCCTTAGATTAATAAGAGATAAATAATCATAGTATCTCAACTCAGAATTAAATCTCAATATAAAAGAACTTCATTCCAGAAATCCATACTGAATAATAATAAAATCAATATGACCAAGCCCATAAAACTTCTATAATCATCAATAAAATATTGAACAATAATAACACATAATGGTAATAATACTCATTTGAACAGACTTATAAAAACTATAAACAAAATATTGGTCTTTAATAATAAACTTCAAGCTTTCAATACAATATTGATCTTCATTCAAAATAGAAGAACTCTTTTATTCTAAAGACCCTATTATAAATCATACTAGAAAAATTCTTTTATTTTAAAAGAACCCATAAAAGAAATCTATTAAAAATCATTAATGAAATTACTTGAAACTAAATAAGAAATACTTTATAGTATATTTAATCTTCCTCACTACACAATACCATCCACTATATAATAATAATCGTACAACATGCACATACCATAATATTTTATAAAAATTCTATCAACAACACATCATCTTTCTTCATAAAACCATATCCGTCTTTAATTTTCAGAGTGCATTGTCAATTATAACGAGATAATATTTTTCCATAAGTTTGCTATTAATCTCTCCATGGCTATGTTTAATAATAATCAAAATCACTAACAAAGTTTAAGAGAGTCATACATAAGGGAAAACCATCCCAACATTTCTTTAATTTCAGAATACGTTTTCTTCAGCAATAGTCAGTTTAATAATATGACTTAGTAAAGGTTCTTCATGAATTTCATTCAAAGTTTCCAATAAATGAGCTTCTGCCCTCGAACGCAGCTTGAGACCATCACATCCAAGCGCCATCCAGACACGCTACTCTCGAGCGACGGGTAGAGCGTTTCCAACCCACCCACATTATCCGACGAAACAGAGCCGAGGTTTTAGAGGGGTCAGACTTGGCCCATAATATCTACATGACATACACGCAGAACCAGTCCATGCACTCAACTACATGCAGACTCCATAATGTCTTTATGACACTCACACAGGGTAGGTCATGCAGTCATTCACATATGCACACTCATCAATCAACGATTTTATGAAACAATGCAATTGTAGATGATAAAAAAGAAACCCTTGCGTCATAAATCCGGAAAAGCAAGTTTCTGGCATTGTTACTTCCATCAGTCATGCAGACATTCGCAGAAAAATATAAAATGAAGAAATACGACAGCTATATGAAAGCATAAGGCAAATCCCTTATTAAATTCATCAATTCTCAGTGCATTTCTACTTCCAGAACAACCACGCAGACATTATTACATCTCAACTATATGAAAGCATAAGGCAAATCCCTTATTAAATTCATCAATTCTCAGTGCATTCTTACTTCCAGAACAGCCACATAGACATACGCAGACAATATTACATCTCATAATGAAGGAATACAACAGCTATATGAAAGCATAAGACAAATTCCTTATTAAATTCATCAATTTTCAGTGCAACTATCTGCAATGCAAATCTTTGGATTTTTTTTTTTAAATTCCATCCCATATTTGAATTTAAATAATAGGTCACCTTCTCAAAACAGAATGCCAAGCAATTACATTCTAAGTTACTAGTTTTCATTCCAGTTCAAATGTTTATATTATTAATACACAAATACTTCACTCAAAATTCACAGACAACACACTATAAAACACTGCAATTCTTATTATTCCACTTACAAACTGGTAAGTAAATTAGTGGCCATCTTCCTTTTTATTTGTTTAATGAATTCATTATATAAAACATTCTTAATAGCTTATCATGAGCAACCTGACCTTCTTCTTGCAGAGCGCAGGCCACCCTCGCGTTACCTCCATCTGCAGTCTAGCTTGCGCACTCCCAAGCGAAAGACTTCCTCCAAACTTTTTCTCCCCCCTTCGTTTCAAGACGTTCTCCTTAAAAATGAGATGGTAGTTGATGTAAAGTGGACACTTCACCCGGATGGCCAGTTAGAACGTCCAAACGTTCTCCACGTATTGCTCCCGATAGTACTTTAATTTATTAAAGCTTCTTTATAGTTTCTGGATTATAATTTCCATAAGTTTTTAGTTGCATTTTAGCTAGAGTACAAAGTTCCTTAGACTTGACTTAGGATTAATTACACTTAGCTAGAGTATGAAATTCCTTAGTCTTATCTTAGGATTCGTTGGTCTTGCTACAACCAACATTTAGTTTTAATTTAATAATAATTATTATTAATAATAATTTTCATTGCCTTATAAACATTTTAGTTTATATATTAATGTGATTACATATTTTCTTTTTAATGTTACACTTATGAATAATTTTGAAGTTAATTCTTATTTTGTTATATTATTATTTTAAATTATTTTTATTTCACTTTCCAAAAATAATTATATATATTAATATTATATGTACTTTTTAATATACATATATTATTATTTAAAAAGGTTGCATACAAAGAACAACAAACCGACAAAAGCAATATCAACATGCAACACTCGTTCAATCTATGACAAGAAGAATGCAATGCAATCCTATTGTGGGCGTCCATGTACCCACGGACCAAGGTGCCAGGGGCACAACATCATATCCACTTACCTGGCGTTTTCGATCCGCTACCTCGGTTAATGGGGTGGGTGTTCCTCAATCTACCTGCCCCGATACCTGCACCTGCATCACAAACACTAATAGCAGAATCACATTCTTCTAAGAAAATTAATCTCTAGTAGTGGGGATGTGACAAATATAAGCCTTAAATTCCCTTTTGGAAAATCTAGTAGTGGGGATGTGACAAATCTAAGCATTAAATTCCCTTTGGAAAATCTGTTCTGTTCAGTACGGATAATTGACGAATTCATTTCCTTACAGATTTGGTCCCGCTTATTGTTTGACTTTCAGCATTTTGGTCTCCACCCATTGTACGACTTCCATTGTACAACTGCAGGGGTGATTTTTTTTTTCTAAAACTAGTCTATTCGGTTGCCAAGAAAATTACTTGGATACAGTATACTTTACCTCCTTATCCATTAAAGTAAGCATTAGATTCCCTTTGAGATTTATCCATTAAAGTAAGCATTAGATTCCCTTTGAGATTTTTTCCTGGCAGTGGCAAGCATATTACTCGAAATACTTTGATATTACTAAAAAAAAAAAAAATCTTAAATATTTTGTAAACAAATGATGAAGAATTATAGAATGTAGGGTCTCATTTAGAGTGTTCTAAAGAGAGGGTTGGAAGACTAAACCAGCTTGAAAGAGAGTTCAAGAACATATTACATTTCAATATTTCATGAAAATATTTTTTTGGATAATAATTTCTTTTTAGAAATATTTTTTATACATACCTGTTGTGGGGATTTAACCTTGGTCACATCACGGATAATGCATGTGATGTCCTTGTCAGAAAACCACATCACGTCCATAATAACTTTTAACAATATATCACTTTTAAAAAATTTCAACAAATTCTATTCTTTTAAAAAATATAAAACATTTTGAAAGATCGATCTTTTCTAATTTACTATAAATATTCATTCCAAATATTGTTATTTTATAAAAGATAGTTTACCCTTAACATCTATAAAAAAAATATTTTCTAGACTAAAAATAATTTATTATAAATCATTGACTAAAAATAATTTATTATAAATCATTGTGTGTGTGTTGTGCATTGACATAAGAAATTAGTTCAAACGCCTAAATAGTCTGCAGAGAACCATCATGTATAAAAAAAATTATAATCAAGCGAGGTTAGCACAAAGAGCATTCAGTCAATCACGCTCGATATATAAAATTTGTATTCAGAAAGGCGAGTGCAAAGTAGTTTTTTTTTCTTGGATATCTTTCAATAAATCACCACTTTCTAGAAATGGAAAAAATAAAGAAAGCGTTAAATCAAAACAAACCAGAGATATAAAAGCGGGCTAAACTCTATCATTTGCGATTCCTTTCGCGCTGTCTTCCGTAATTTCGCCTTGTAGAAACACGGGTAATCTTTGAGAACAGCATACAATATTTTAAAATTTACAATTGTGTTCGGATTTCACAGATCTTGAAAGCAAAGCAGCAAAGATCATTTTGCTCGCCGCCGATTTTTTCCTAAGCACTCCCAACACCGCTACTCAAAGGCCTTAACTTGAACACCAAACCCTTTAACAAAATTTTAAACAGAAGAAGAGGCAAAACAAAATAATTTAAAGAGGGTTTAAGAAGAATCGAACTGAGCAAAAGAAATCGATTAGATTAAACGAATTTCGTGAGCCTGCATTTAAGGACATTTGACGAAGAAACTAACGGCTGAGATGAAGCCGGAGAGAATAGTACCATTCGGGCGGGTCAGTTTGTTGCCTGTACAGTGATAAAAAATATACGGAAGCATCCTTATAACAAAAGTATTATTCAAATCTGTGTCTTGGAATGTTCCAGAGAAGCTGACTATCCAGTGGATTGTTGGAAAAGTTAGACAGATTTAGCAAGAGAGATTGGAGTATGGTTATATTTTGTGCCAAATCTTTCGTACGGAAGTCAGAGAGTGGAATTGACATGACAACACTTATGATTAAGGTATGCGATTAATGATTTCCTACGAACAAATAATGAGTCTTGTAAAATGAAATTGACACGAGACGTTCCTTGAAATTTCACACTCAGAGGGAATCTATCACATCACATTGAAGTTGCAAGGCTGTGGCCAATTTCGAGGACACTGCTAACAAACAAACAGATGAGCTTATGGAATTGAAATCTTGTGAGTTTAACCCCTAAGCAAACAAACAGAGTTTATGGAATTGAATTGAAAATTTGTGAGCTTATGGAGGTGAAAACTTGTGAGTTTAACCCCTAAGCAAACAAACAGAGTTTATGGAATTAAAAACTTGTGAGTTTAATCTTAGGGAAAAACTTTGTTGGAGTTGTTGAAATCTTGTGAGTTTAACCCCTAAGCAAACAAACAGAGTTTATGGAATTAAAAATTTGTGAGTTTAATCCTAGGGAAAAAATTTGTTGGAGTTATTCGAATATTAAGAAAATATTTAGGAAAAAATATAATTTTAAAATTATATAAGTTTTTTTGACGCAATAAAATTATTCAAAAAATAATCTTGCCTGAAGTTTTTATAACATAGTGTTGTAGTTTCATATTAGATAGTTTGCAATCCATCAAGAAACATATAAGATGGTTAGTTAAGAAGGGAAATTATGCAAATTTTTGGTCTAATGACTAGTTAAAGTTTTATTATTTTATTTTTGATTTAGAATGAAAACAATTGGCTTAGGTTTGTCTAGCTTGTAAAGATTCAAAGATCAAAGATTATATTAATGTGAGCTATAATTCAAGACCATGGATTTCTATTAGTAATGTAGTTGAAAGAGAGGAACTCAAACAAATAGTAAATGAGAGTCAAAAAATACTTTAAGTGTTCTATTCATCTATTTTTATACAAAAAAAAATGTGTTGGTTGGGATCTATCAAAAAATGGTGGATACTATATCAAGTTAGAATATGAGTTAGAGCAATCTAAGTTTTCTACTCGCAAATATTTTCCTTGGATAAATGATTGGTTACTCGATGCTATGCCTAAGGACTCAACATTCAGTTGGTCCACACCATTAGGATTATTATAGGAGAGAGACCTTTCAAAAATGTATTACATAAAAATATTAAGAAAAACAAACCATTTACTTCTTTATTGTCTCTTTCCTCATTCTATTTGGGCTTATGTTTTTTCAAAAATAAAAATATTTTAGGTAGCTCCATCAACATTAAAAAAGTTTATGAAATACTAGATTAATTATTTAAAAGCTAAAACATTATATATTATGTTAAGGAATAATTTTTCATTATTTATTGGAAAAGAATAATAGAATTTTTAAAAATAAATCTCAAATTTATGCCCAAGTTTGGAATTGTATTATTGTTTCTTCTATAGAACATTTACAAATATGATGCTCATCATGACAAGTTTCAAATATAGAAAATGAGAAGCTACTCTCAAAGTTATAGGATTTAAATATACAAGTACCAACACATAGGATTGGATTCAATCTATGCTAAAATAGAGATGTCTAGAAATAGGGTTTATCAAAATGATTCTTGTAAAGGAAATCTAGTAAAAGTTGGTGGAGGTGATGTTTTTCAAAATACAAGAAGACAAAATTTTCCTCACCTACTCAAAATTATATGAAATTTCAACTTAATATGTTGAGGCTATAACACTTTTAATAGGAATAAAAATTACAATTGAAAAATGATGGAACAATGTTTGAATTAAGGGGATTGAGGATTCACCCATTATCATTAATGCTATCAACTAAATTAGATGTGGAGATTCGATAAAAAATAACATTGTTCTTTATATTGTAAACTATTAGTGGAGACAATCTATTGGAAAAATGAGTATATCTATATAAAATTAAATAAAATTATTTTAATTACATCTATGAGACCAATAATTTATGTGACCAAGAGCTTTAATACCAGATAGGGTATGGTGTACAACTTTGCTCTCTTTTGAATTTAAATATGAGGCCTCTTTTTCAGAGTTTTAAAGTTTTAACATCTAAAGAAAAAAATTGTTCAATAAAAATAAAGTCAAGAAAATCAGATGTTAAATTTTATTTTTTAAATTCAAATTTTAAAAAATTATTATTAAATTAAGTTATAAGTCTTAATAAAAAAATTTGTTAAAAAAATAATTGAAAACATAATAATTGAACACAAATAAAAATATATTTAATAAAACAAACAACAATTTTGTGATAAAAGAACAGAAGTTCGATATTACTTACTTTACATAAAATTAAAAGTTACAAAATGAAAAGGAAGATAAAAAGAAAAGAAATCTAACGAATGCTAGATTTGGAGACTAACATGTGCGAAGCAAAGGGGAAATGTGCTTTCCAGCTATCTCCCTTAGCATAAGTGTGCTGCTACCCACTTTTTATCCCTTTCACTTCCATTGCCTCTCTTTAAAGTTGAGGCAACACTATGGTCTGAAACATAGAAAGATCTTCCCGTAATTGCCTTCGCATACTCTGTGCCAAGCTGGCGCTGCCAATGAGCTCTATCTTTCACTATCTCTGTATAATAGTCCACGACCTCACTAAAAGTTCCGTCGCACTTTCCTTCGCCTACAATTTGCAAGTCTTCATGCGATTCCAGTTCGGCGTACCGCACATTTAGTTCCCTACCTCGCTCTTTAATATAAACTTGATCTTTGAAAAAGTCACAGTATCCCCAACGACTGCTGAAAATGGAGAAGAACAAATACAAGTTTGTTCTTTTCTTGAAGAGGTTAAGTTTGACAAATTTGGTAAATCTGTTAAAACTACTGTCGTACAGGTTGTACAACCGACCTCTATTTAAGTCTAAAATGATTATGAGAATACTTAGTAAAGCAGAGAGCCTGTTATACTTTTTAGCCTGAAGCAATATGGGAATACTACTCAAAACCCCCCACAACTTGCTGCTCAACTCAACATAATCTATGTGCGTTGGGACAACTTCGCACCAATAGTCTTGATCAGCGAAATGGCGGTTAACATGGCAGGCAATGTCGGTGGAGAATATTCTTTGAGCTGCCTCCCTTTCAGATATCTTTTTGGCGACAAAGTTTGAAGACGTTATTCTTAGAGCCCTTTCAACGAAGATTATATTTCCTTCGCCTAAGCATGCTGCAAACTTCTTCACATTTGATGTTTCTGCCACATAATAATACTTTCCATACCTTGCCTTGCAAAACTTCCCTCGTTCAATTATTATCTCCAGCTTTTCCAATCCAACCGGATACTCGCCCTTTACACAGTCACCTACACCAAAAGCATTTGTGTCATCCAACCATACTATTTTTGCCTTCCTGTAGTGCCGATGCCAAAGGTAAAGTGGCAATGACAAGAGAAGAATGACAATCCCATTGGTACGAAAAATCTGCCAAACAGCATAAACCCATTGAGCCCATTGCATAGGAGCCGACTCAAACCAACTTGGCAACGACCGATCCAAAAGCTCGCAGTTCTTCATTTCTACATTTTAAAATCCAGTTAGTCCTGTGTAACTTTCAAAATACCAAAATTAAATGCAATGCATGACACTTTTTTCCAAAACCTTGAATACAGACGGTCAAGTGTCCTGTGTGCTATTCTCAGTTCCAATGAGTGTTATTCTCCGTCCCTCCAACAGCTATGAGATTGGGCCTTCCATCTCAGAGATAAATGAATGGGATACAAAGCAAACTATAAACAGCAAACTCTAACTTCTTCCAAACAGCATTCAAACAGCATTGAAACTGCCCGAACCCTGATGGAATATGCAGTACTCAGCTCAGAACTCGATTCCGCAGAGCTGTTCACAGGAAAGAAAGATATTGTAATTTAACAAAAAAATGAGAGAAAACTTTTTACCGAGGCGAGTGCAAAGTAGACGTTCTTTTGTTTTTTTTCGCCTTGGATATCTTTCAATAAATCGCCACTTTCTAGAAAGGGAAAAAATAAGGAAAGCTTTAAATCAAAACAAACCAGAGATATAAAAACGGGCTAACCTCTGTCATTTGCTATTCGTTGCCGCTGTCTTCCCTAATTTCGCCATGAGAACAGCATACAATTTTTTAAGATCTCGAAAGCAAAGCATCAAAGGTCCTTTTGCTCGCCGTCGATCTTTTCCGAAGAATGCCCAATAGCGCTACTCGCAGACCTTAATTTGACCATCAAACCCTTGAAAAAAAAAAAAAAAAAACAGAAGAAGAAGAGGGCAAAATAATTTAAAACGGGTTTAAGGAGAATCGAACCGGGGCAATGGAAAGCGATGAGATTAAACGAATTTCGTGAACCTGCATTTAAAGACATTTGATGAAGAAACTAATGGCTGAGGTGAAGCCTGGGAGAATAGCACCATCCCGGCGAGTCAGTTTGTTGTCTGTACAGTGATCAGAAATACACGGAAGCATCCCCTAGAATTATTGAATTCAGATATCTTTTAGGTATGTGTCTTGGAATTTTCTTCGAATTTTCTTGGAATTTTCCAGAGAAATTGACTATCCAGTGGAATGCAAGATATTTTTTTGTTCCAATTCTTTGATACGGAAAGTTAGAACACTTAGCGATTACCTGTACTAATCAAGGCCCACACGGTTTGTCCTTGAAGTACTTTATTCTTTGAGCAGATATAGCGCCATAAAAGTGAAATTGAGACGAGAATTTCCCTGAAATTTCACGAGGGAATCTATCACATTGAAGTTGGCGCTGTCAAGCCAGTTTCGAGGAATAAACAGATGTATATGAGAAAGTGAAATAATTATAAAGGAGCTGCAGTAAGAATTCAAACCCCATCCGCGTGATGGTCTACCTGTAAGAACGCCCCTTCCTATTATTGATGTGACCCAAATTTAATTAAGAATATGTATATGTGTAAGAAGTATTTAAACAATATGGAAAAAAATTCTAACCCCTATATTATGGTACCACCAAATTTCATTCTCCCTTGAGCGGCCATAACGTGCGTGGAAGGTTCGTTATGGATCGCTTTTACTTGATTTATATTCACGCGTTGGGATTTCATCATCTGGGATCGCTTTTACTTGATTTATATTCACGCGTTGGGATTTCATCATCTGGGATAAATCCATTACCATTTTGGTGTACAAGATAATTCTTGATTAAGTTGATGATAGATCCAAATGAAATGCTCGGCCTTCACATAAATCGACGGAAATTAAAAAAAAGTTTGTAGGTGTGTTTGTTATTTTCATATATAATTGCTCCTTGCCATACATCATAGCTTGGCTTGAAGCTGTGTATTGATCTTAAGTGCGTTTGGAAGGCATTACAAAGGTGGTTGTCCCAAAAGTATGCTGATTGAAGACAGTCCTGACTATATAATTATGGTTTAATTTTGTAAAGGATAAAAGGTTGATGATGAAATTAAAGGGAAAAGAATTATAAAATGTTATTGACTATTATATTTAAAAAATAACTCAAAGGTTATAATTTAAGTATTTTTTGCATTTAAATTTTTAAAAAGTTTATTTAAAAATTTAAAATATATAATGATTGATTATCTATGGAAATGATTTATAGTTATAAAGAATTAAAAAAAATTTAATATTTAAATATTAAAAAACAATTTAACAAGTAAACATACATGTTTTCTATAATCACATTATTAAATATTTTTTTATTGATAGTAGAAGGGATTTTAAAAGGTTTCCTAACCTATTACATGTAGGGTTTTGAAAGACACCCTAAACCTTAGATCTAGCAATTATTAAATATAAAAACAAACAATTATTCTATATATTAAATAGTTGTTCTCCTTATCAACAACTATGTCATAGGGGTCATGGTTGGGAGGAGACTGTTGAGCCCTATACATGGTTATAGGGGTTTCTCACAATAACCAAATCATATATATATATATATATATAGTGATGGGTTGCTTGTAATTAAATTATTTAATCATAATTACATTTAAATAGAAAATAATTTAAAATTAATATGATGAGTAAAGAGAATTTTATTGTTATAGGTTTATTATAAAAAAATAAAGAATGAATTGATTTTATAAAATCATTTAATGAAGCTTTAATTAAGAAAGTGGCTTTTGTTAGTCAAAGACAAAAGAATAAGAAATTTAGAAAATCTATATATCTTACTCTAAAATATTTATGTAAAGTCACTATCAAGAATGAAATGATGGAGCATTACAAAATCATTCTTAAAAGTAGATAGTTAATATATAAGTTGTTCAAGTACTATCCAAGTTTTTCCAATATTTAAAAGTGGATTAGAATGAACAGAAGATTGAATTTACATTCTTCAAGTGTTTTTTAATTTTTATTGAAAGGATTTTTTTCATTAATTTCTTCAACTCAAAATCTAAACACAAAGTAATGGGTGAGTGCACATGATATAAAGAAATGGCTATCTTGTATTCAAAATATGATTTAAATTTTTTCTAATAATACATCAAAAAATTAGCAAAATACATTATAATAACTTTTGAATCAAAAAAATAAGTCTAACAAGTGGACTATAAAAATATTATATTTTGGTGCTACCTATGTTATGAGACTAGGTACATGGAAAAATTTACAAAATAAAAATAGTCAAGAAAGAGATGAAAGGTTTTGATCACAAGACAAATCCATAGTTAAAAAAAGTAGAATAATTATTTGGAGGTCGGTTGACCGTTCAACAAGGTGGAGCAATTATTTGGATGCATGCACATTATAGTGAACAATATGGAAAATTTGACCCCTAGGTACCCATCCCTTGTAGATATAATTGAAGAAGAATGGTAGTGGACTTTTGATATTAATTGTAAGAGGGTATTCATTAGCTCAAGGGAAGCTTCCAATAGGATCATCCATGGCATTGAAGGTTACATCATAAATGTGACAAGCTTCATGGTCACATCACTGCTTCTTAGATATAGAGCATATTCTATGTGACCCTCGCACCTTGTAGCTATGCCATCGCATATTGGACCACACTATTAAATCTTGATGAACCACTCTATCTATGTTAAGCTTACCTAGCTACCCTCTATCACTAGAGTGCCACACTCATCCATAAAGGAACTCTGCCAATGCTAAAGAGAGAAGTTGAACCTGCCACCTTAGACTTTTTTGTTATAAAATTTGGATGCCATATTCTCTCTAATATAGCACCAGATCCATGATCCAAGTATTCATAAGAGTATAACAACTATGTACAAATCTTGCTTATATGACCAAATATTTCATCGTAAAATCCTAGCACTAAGTGTGTCTCATACTCGAATGTGGTATGACTTAGCTTACCACCCCACCAAGAGGCCCTAAAAATTCAAACTCAAGGTGCCTAGTGACCAAAAGGGACACGAAGCCAATGGTGAAATATTAGGGTAAAGTAATAACAATTTCAACATTGAATGTGACCACTACTTGCATATGACTAAATATCTCATTGCCCTTGGGCTATCATGTATTACCATCATGCCACAACACACATTATACAACATACCTTTCTTGCTAATTTTTGTATCACACACCATGCATTCCACGATGTGTTCTATGCATCAAGAAAAGCATTTATTAGCTTCATGTAAAATATTTTCTATAATACCTACAAAAATTCATATTTCTCTAGTTAAATATAGTCATTATGGTCATGTTTAGCCTAATAATACCCTCTTACATAGTGGAGGAGCATAGTGTCTCTACTATCCATGTGATTTTTTAGTAAATAGGAACATCAACAAACAACTATAAACACTCTAGCATGTCAAAAAAAGTGACAAAACATGGACTGCATAGGAATGAAGGTATATGCATATTTACACTAAGTGGAGGCTTTTAATATAAGTGGATCAAGATTAATTTAAATCCTAAACTATTTAATTAACTAAATTAGCTAGTTAATTATTTAGAGTATTATTGTATATAGTGCATGTTATGTTCAAAAAATAGTTTTCTTTCATGCACACATTATGGATTGAATGCAAGGAGTTGTATTGAAGCATCAATATTTGAGTCTCCAAAACTTTGTATAAAAATAATGTTGAATCTAGTCATTAAATGCATTTGTAAGCAACCCTTTTTCCTTGTAAATTAGGACATACTTATTTAGGCAATTTCTCCTATTTCACCATAGTCAAGGTATGGCTGCCAACTTGGAACTAGCTAATAAAATGGTTGAAATTGATTTCATAGTTAATTCCTTGGTGGAAAAATTCAATCACATTCAAGTCCACTCTTCCCCACCTCATAGTCATTATCATGCTAAATGTGAAATCAAAATCTATGACGGCTTTAGAAATCTCAAAGTTCTAAATAGTTGGATCATAGATATGGAAACATGGTTTTCTTATAGCAACTTGTTTGATAATGACAAATTTTTCTTCGTAAAATTGAAGCTCTTTGATATGGTTGAGATTTTGATCATGGAACACCAAGAGTGTCCTATAGACACTTGGGATAAACTAGTTACATCCTTAAAGGCTGCCTTCTATCCATCTAATTATGATGATAATTTTCTCTATCAATGGCTTCACTTGAGGCAAGAATGCCACACCTTGGTGTAGGATTATGTTTATCAATTTAATAGTTTGTGCATCTTGCTTCATGTCTTAAATCTTGCACATACTCTTATTATGAAGTTCCAAAGTGGAATCCAAGAACATCTATATAGGGAGTTAAAATACACTTCTTGTATAGTATTTGATGTGGTTTTCAATCAAGCACAAGTTGTGAAGGATATTTTTTTGCACAAAAAAGGGGGTCGCAACACTCTAACTTACCAGGAAATCCTAATTCATTGTCACATTAGTCACAATAGGCATAAAAGGAATGTACTTATTTCTCTTCCTATTCTTGCTCCTCTTCTATTCATCATTCCTTTTCTTCTCGCAAGCATACCCTTCCCTCCTATTTTTCTCATGTAATTTATTTTTTAAATTATATTATGAAGGGATATGATAAGTATGAATGTTGTCAAATTGAGAAGAAAAAATTGATCGTACAATCTCAAGATGGAGGAACAAGTCAAAACACCATAAATACTTTAGGAAAGGATAATAGATATAAGGATTTAAGAGTTCAACTTAATAACATCAGCTTAGTGAACCATAATTTAACAATAAAATACTATGACAACCTATTTGTCATGTATGCTCACTTAACCCATAATGTTTTTGTTGATTGTATCATCAACAATGAATGACAAAAGAAATTTATTGCAAAGTCCATTTTTGATAAATTACAACTCCTGACAACACCACATCATTATCCATACTCACTCAGATGGATGAATAATGAAACTACCTCCCAGATCACACACATGCATAGTGAATTTTATTTTTGGTCCTAAATTTATGGATAAGGTTACATATTATGTGACCTCTATGAATTGTTATGGTTTTTTTCTTGTAAAACCCTATCAATATCATATAAAATCCCACTATTATGCATACAATAATACTTACACATTGAAAGAAGACAATAAGACCTACCTAATCAAATGCATCAAGTATGCCATAAACATGTTGCTTAACTAAAAATAAGAAAAAGAAGTAATCAATCAATCATAGGAAATTATGCTCATCATCATATGGACACAACATGAGCATTCACTAAAAAAAATTACTAAGTCGACTTGGCTTGTTACACTTGAAAAAATATTACAAAAATACTCATGTGTTTTTTAGGAACCCACAAATCACCTCCAAACAAAGCAATTAATAATAGAATTGGTATCATTCCTATTGAACCTCTTCATGATTCCCCTATGTATACATAATCAATCCTTCAATATGATAATATTAGAAGCAACTCTAAGACCTATTGGAAAAATGGATCATTAAATAGAGTGCATCCTATTGTTCCTCCCCTATTCTTCTTATACTAAAAAAGGATTGCACTTGGTGGATTTGAATTGATTTTAGGACATTGAAAAAATTAACCATCAAAATCCATTATCAACTTCTCCAAATTTATGATCTCTTAGACCAACTCCAAGGCACCAAATTAGTCACCATGATCGATCTCAAAAGTGGATATCACCAAGTCTATATTCGATGATACATGGAAGACTGTATTCAAAACCAAGATGGTCATTTTGAAGGTTTTTCATACCTATAGACCTCACAAATAAAATTTACACCTTCATGAGACTCATGAATGAATTATTTAGGGATTGTTTAGATAAATTTATTATTATATACTTGTATGGCATTCTTATTTTTCCTCCTACATGGAAGGTTCACCTTGAACATCTAGAGTAGATCCTTTCAACCCTTCAAAGGCATTAGCTCTATGATAACCTTCCTAAGTGTTATTTTGGTAAAAAATCTACTTCATATATTGGATTTTGAACATGGAGTTCACATGGATCCCATCAAAGTTGACATTCTCCTCAATTGGCCCACTGCTACTACTATCACTACCTTATAGAATTTTCTTGTGATTGTAAACTTCTATCACAAGTTCATTCCTAGTTATTCCACCATTGCTACTCCCTTGCATTAGTTGGAAAAAGCCAAATTTATATTCTATTGACCATGCTCATGTATTTTCTACATTGAATAAGAAGCTATGTTCAACCCATATTATTATCATTCCTGATCTCAAGTAGCCCTTTGAGATTAAAATAGATGTCTCATAGTTTTTCCTTGGTGTCATATTGAAACAAAATGATCATCCAGTGGCCTACCATCTAGAAGCCTCCTTACCTATAAAATAGAACCATTCCACATATGATAAGGAGTTATATGCATTAGTCTATCAAGTATTGGAGGAACTACCTTCTTGGAAAGGAAACCTTTGTTCACACTGACTACTTGCCTCTCTAGTTTCTTCAATCACAAAATAAAATCAAATAAGCTTATCACATGAAGTAGGTATTTATTTTATAATATTTTCACTTGGTCATCAAGTACAAGAAAGGTAGTTAAAAAATAGTGAAAAATTACTTAAGTTACCCTCCTACAACTCATACTTTGATTATTGTAACCACTTCACACTTTGGTTTTCATACTTTACCTTCTTAGTAGGCTCATCCTTCCTCTTCTAATTTGAGCCCTTTTCAAGATTAGCACATCATGGAAGGGTTATAGTATTGGTTGGATAAAATTTTTGTTTATCATAAGCATCATATATCTCTTCTCCAGAAATCATATTTTACACTATATGGTGGATATTTTTGCAAACACAAAACCCTTCACCACTTGCAATATTTTTTCACAAACTTCACATATAGTTAGATGTTATGAGGTTCCTGAAACAATGTATCATATGTTATCATTACAAACCAACCAGTAGGAATTTGGGCCTCAACATGCCATTTCCCATTCCTTCTTAACCTTGGAAGATAACATTCATAGATTTGGTTAGTGGCTTTCCCATAACATTCAATTAGCATGATTATGTTTTTGTAATTGTAGATTGTTTTAGCAAAATTGCTAATTTCATCTCATGTTGGAAGACTAGTTCTATAAAATTCTTAATCCATATTTTCTTTGATTTTTTATGGCATTATTTTGGTCTTCCCATCAACATCATGTCCAACTATGATATCCTAATTTTTAAGTCATTTTTGGTATTCCTTTTGGAAACTTTTGAATTTCTCCCTTAACTTCTCCACTACCTTCCATCCACAGTCTAATGGTCAAACCAAATTTTTCAATCATACCCTTGTCTAGATTCTTCAAATGTTCCATCACTCTTATCCATCTAAATGACATCTAAGCCTTACACATATCAAGTATACCTATAAAAAAAGTCATCCATTCCTCTACAGGTCATTTTCTCTTTCAATTCTATCTAGGTTTTCAACCCCTAGCTCCATATAAGTTGTCATTGTCTCTTCCATCTCCCGATATCATCCGCATGAAGAAATAACAAGATAATGCACATTATTTCATCTAGAATTTACAATATATTTAGTCTAAGGTTATGAAAGTTTTACGAAATACCTAGTAGTAGCAAAAGTAGGCCATGGATCAACATAACATTCCTCATCATTTCTAGGCTAGAGACCAATTTTGGTTGTACCTTGATAAGAGTCATTTTATAGAGAAGGCACATAGGAGGACCAAACCACTTTGTTGTGGATCTTACACTAACCTATAGGTGTCTATGGATTCCTTCTAGCTTGATCTTCTAGCACATCCTACAATCCATGATATTCAAAATTGATCTTTTAAATCCATACCATCATTCTACATTGGATATTGCACTAGCTATGAATTGTCTAGTAGATGTAGTACCTAATTTTCAACTTCCACTAGATTTTGATTATGTGTTTGACACAAATACTAGCCAGATCACCAAGGATTTTCTACTTCCCATCTTGATTCCAAATAAGGTTAGATTCCATATTAGGCATGATGGATCTCTCAAGACCAGATGGTTCATGACTTTTCTTCCCTCTTATATGAATTGGATTCCAATCCTTCTATTGTAGGGAGGAATGTAATTAAATTAATATTTAATGTAATGTTTCTTGTTGTGGCCAACATTTTATATCAAATAAAAATTGCAGACTATATTTTAAGATAGGTCTAACAAAGTATTTAATCAAAAGATTATTTTATATTTATCATATAGAGAATCTTTGACATTAGGAATAGCCTCTGATAATTTGCATTAAAATTGATCCTTTGTAATAATTTAATCCTCAATATTTTGGAAGGATTTTAGGAGACGATGTATTTGTCTATTTAAGCAAGTTTTTGGAATATAAAGAACTAGTTCTTCATTGCCAAATATTTTGGTACATATTAGAATATTTTCTATAAAGTGGAAGAGCTTGAGAAGGATGAAAAAGTGGTAGGAATTCAGAAAATTTTAGGAACATCTTTAAAGTAATATTACAAAAAAAAATGAAACCTCTAGAGAGATTGATTTGCGAATCTAGAAACAAGAAGTAAGTCTAAGTCCACAAATGAGAATAAAAATGATTATGAGTATGATATATTAGAATATTCAAGGTATGAATATATTCCATAAAAAATGTTATTAAATAATTAATATGTTATAATTTGTACTAATACAAAAAGCAAAAATAATTAGTGATAAATGTAATATATATTAAAAAAATATTTAGAAGATAAAATATTGCAACTAGATCGTATAATCAGAAATAGAATTGAGAATTACTAAAAATAATAAGCATTTAGGTTGTTAGATTTTTTATAAGGAAGGGAATATATGATAATTATACTTATAAACATCTATGCTCCAAAAATAATTACTATTTGAGATAGATGTTAGAAGAACCTTAGTTTTTTCATGTCAAATATTATGATAATTCACAATTGTGATTTTTACGGGAACACCAATATAGTTCTAACTTCTTAAAAAATGAAGGATGATAGTATTACTAGTCTATATTAATGGAGGATTCTGCTTTTTCTATCAAACTCTATGCCCTTAGAATGTTATTCCTTAAATATTTCAATACATATGATAAATTTCCTATTATAAAATATCTCTTGTGAATGAAATATTAGATATATTTTTCTCGTTTGATGATTAAAATATGATATGCAATGTCTATAGATGTTTTCATTAGTGGTTATTAAAGAACATTTTATTTTTAGTATATGTTGCTTCAAGGTCTTGATTTCTCAAAATAGTTCTAGTGATGTGAACCAAATATTCAAGGATCAAGAATAATGCACAATTTTATTTATAATTTAAAACATCTAAAGGGAAAAATAAAAATCTAGAATATAAAATCCCTTGGTAACATATTTATGATAAAAAATAGGAATTAAGTTCAAGATTAAGGATTTACAAGAGATAATAAAGACAATAAAATGAACCAACATATGTATGTTCGAGAAGCAAACTTGTAGATTATTATAACATATTACAAAAGAAAAAGTAAAATTAGGATAAAAAATACCATGAGTGCTGACTTTAAAAGGGTTATAAACTCCACCAATTTTTCATACGATTGCAAAAGCATATATTTTTTTAATTGGATAAAAACATTTGAACTTCAAATAAAAAGTATATTAATGGAGAAGCATAGATAATAATCTATCATATGTTTGATAGGATAAGAATGAATAGGTTAAGAATTTATAAAAAAATCTACCAATTATGATGCAGAGACAACATAAAAGCTTAATGTAGATCTTAAAAGAGGAGCTAAAAGAGGTAATTTTCTCTTTCCACCATCATTCTAGTCTTGATGCATTTTTGTAATTTTCTTTTAAAAAATTGGATATGTTGAAGAGGGATACATTGGTTGTCGTAGAAGAGTACAATAAAAATAGGCTATGATAGGCCAGTTTAATGAAATTTTTATCTCACTATTTTTTCAAGAAATGCAAGAAAATACTTCAATAATATTGTTGAAGAAATACTAAAATTAAAATAAACAAAATCAACATGTTACCTAGATTATGTAAATGAATGGAAAGTGAAATAAAGACATAAAAAGACATGAAATATTCCTTTGAATACCAATGGGTTTATTCCCTAGCTATGCAAGAATGCACTCCAAATGACGTAATAAATTATTGAGGGTTGGTATATACATGCACCTTTTATACAAGCAAGATATCCTAATAAAAACTAAAATAACATATTATTGGTTAATACAATTTCACATGCTGCTTGTTGTGGTGTAGTGGTAAATACCCTGGGTGCTGGTAGAGGATGACCCAGGTTCCATTCCCCTTGTCTCCATCCGACAAATATATGGTATAGTTAGGAATGTCCTATGTGTTGGTAGAGGCCGACAAGGCTCCATTCCTCCTATGTCTAACCTGTTGAAAGTGGCACCTCGAAAGGGGTGTTTTCCACTATAAATTAGTTTTTGGGATACCCCTGTCTCCTTGGATCTTACCCGAAAGTGGCATCCTTTTGGGATGTTTTCCACAAAAAAAAAATACAATTTCACATGGATCACCTTATAAGGTGTCACATTGGCCCATGGCCTACTATAATACATAATGTTGGTCTTACTCAATAATCAAATAATGACAAATTTCAACATCCTACCAAGACTACAATAGGAGTGATAGAGAAAAAACATTAATACGTGTTTCCCATTAATAGAATATCCTCCATACTAACATACTATATAAACCAAGTAAAAAAACTCTCTAACATCACCTTCCTAAAAAAATCACAAATTGATCTATTGAAGCCACAAAAAAAAATGCAACAAAAGTTTACCTAAAGAGTGAAGTCATTGAATCTTGTGCATCTATAATTATATTATGCTTGGATTGTTAATGCTCAATATGGTTGTAGATCAAGTTAATAGTTCTCTAGTTATCACATAATATTGTTGTGGGTATTTCTTATGAAAATCAATTTGCATAAGAAACATGTGCTTTGTCACTTCATGTATCCCTACCTAATTTGCATTATAGTACTTTATATTTATGAAGGACATAGAGATAATATCCTAATTTTGGAAAAACCAACAAACGAGCCCAAAAAAAAGATAAAATAAATAAATCAAAAATATACTTTCATTCCTCTAGATCTATGATCAAATCTACATCTAATCTTATCTTTATAAAAGATAGAAACCCTTGTTGTATATTGAATACCAAATGACTAGTACCCTTGATATAGCAAAGAGTCCACTTTACACTTGCATGTAGTTGGAATAATTATTTATAGAAAGGGATATGTATGATCAATTGGGTATGATATAGAGAAGACTTCCCCAAATGATTAATAGAGAAAAGCAATTACCAGGAGGATAATTAGTCAAGCTTTTTTCTAAAAAAAAATGATAGATTCTAGATTTTAATCCTCTATCTAAAGTTGTAGTAACTATAAGGTATACTAATATTGTGAAAGAGATATAGTTGAATAATAGTATATATTATAATACCCAAAACTACTAAAGTAGGTCTAAAACCTTAAATAATTGATGAAATATTAGCTTTATATCCTAAATCATGGAGGATGAAGTCCATGCATGATAAAATCATCAATATAAAGTATAACAATCAATATATTAAGTACCATTCTAATGGTTTTTATAAACATCATAAACCACCTCACTGTGAGAAAATTCACATGCAAGAAGGAATTTGTGAATCAAATACTAAGCACATCATGCATAGTTAAGCCTATAGAAGGACTTCTTGATCTTAAAAACCAAACGTGTGGGAATATATTGAATAAAACATAGTGTTTGTTGTATATATATCCTCCCTCATGTTCCCCATCAAGAAAAGTACCCCTGATATCCATTTGATAAAATTTATTAGCTTATGGAGTTCATATAATGAATATTGAAAAGTATCATTATAGTTAACTTATTTTTATAAACAAAACTCTTTACAACTTGGGAAGTCTTATCCTTATCAATTTCACTATCAATACTGTAGACACCTAAAATGCATTCTTTTAAGGAGACTCACCAAAAGGCCTCCTTCCTACCCCCACAGTCCACCTTGGGCAGCCCTAGGGCTAACTTGATGGTTTTTACCAACATTGGGCAACTTTTCCTATAAGCTTCCTAACCATCTCGACCCGAGATGATCTCCAGACCATGACCATCTCGACCTGAGACGGTCATGGAAAGTCAAAATTAAAAATAACAACTAGCATTCAAAACTGACTGTTAGTGTCGCACATGATCTTGCACCAATTTTAGATGCCTTTGCATGAGATTATTTTGAATTAATTTCATGCAATCAGCTATTTTGGGGCATGCATCTATTTTTCCAATGCGAACTACCCCTTTGCTTTTTCATGCAGAGTGCCCTAGCTTTGATCAAGAGATCTATAAAATGGCACTCACCCCTTAGTTTTGAAGATCCAAAAATTTTGATTTTGTGCAATGAAGTGCTACCAAAATCAATCCATAAGGTTTTCCCACTACTAACACTATGCTATTGGATTGCCACAAAGGATTGAATGCTAAGCTTCACTATCTTTCATAATCAACAACCCTCACTATGGTGACTGTTTGAGTTCCTTAAACTCACCTTCCCATAGTGAAAATCCATCGACAATACTTTCCAGGTCATCCCAAACATCGCTTGAGCTTGGCGATAAAGAAATGCAGGCCTATGGCAATGATCGTCTCGATCCGAGATGGTCCGTAGATAGAAACCATCTCGACCTGAGATGGTCATGATCAGGTGATCTATTTTACTATTTTTATTGCATCTTAGGTTAGATCTGTTTATTTTACTATTTTGCATCAGTTTAGATTTCTATTATCGCATACATGCACCTGCTTTTTCATTCATTTCATTTATCTTCATATTGAACATGGGTCCAACTTTGGTGGGCCCCGCACATGCTATTGATTTGTTGTTATTCCATTGTGTGCAGGTTACAGGTACAAAGATAGTGAAAGACTTCGCATACAACCCTCCGCAAAGTGGTCCTAGAAAACCTGCTCCCCTACGAACTACATTGGCATGGAGATTCTTCTACTACACCAAGAGACTTTAATCATGATATTGTAAATCATTGTATCAATTTGGTAGCATCTCCTAAGAGGGAATTTTGATTGTAACACCTTGAAAGACAATACAAATAAATAAAAATGGGATCCATATTATTTTACATTGTTTTATCATCGTGTATTCATTCATTACTACTTTATATTACTTTATTTGGTGCAAATTTCTAGCTTTCAGATGGCGATCATGGTGGGACCTAGTCCCTATTTTTTTAATGCAGGTTTTTTGACTAATTGATTTGTTGTTTCTATGATTTGTAGGTACACAAGTGTAACCATCTCGCTACGATATGGTCCCTATTTCATAACCATCTTAGGTCAAGATGGTCTCTAATCAAAGGTAGAACAATAGTAGCATATGCATAACTCCATCAAACTTAGGCTTTCAAGGTTAGATTTCTATCATTTTATTTCTAATTTCTATAAGGAAAGGTAAAAAATATCTATTTATAACATACTTGAAAAGCTTTCAATTTTTAAGTCAATTAGACAACAACCATCTTAGGTCGAGATGGTCTTTGTCTATGACCATATTAGGGTGAGATGGTCCCCTATCTACCCACGTCTCATAGAGGTCTTTATATACAATTTTTTGGTTTGCTTATGTTGTTGCCTGCTAAAAGGCTGATCATTATCTAGGAAATACTACATTCTAGGGTTTAAAATTTGCATTAGTGAAAGATCATCGATTGTTGTTTGATTTCATTTTTGCAAAAATTAAAAGGAACCTACACACACACTCATGAGACATATAAAACATCAGTTAGTTGGATTTCATCACCAATGATCGATAGCAATCACGTGATGTGGGCATTCATCTCCCACCACAGATTGGCCCCCTATACACCTTAGTAGCCCCATAAGTGGCTTTTTAAACTTCATCACTAAAAATTCCCCTACTTTTGGGTACATCCCAAAGTAGGATAGGTTTAGATGCCCTTCATTCCTAGGGCTTAATAATTTATGGAATCACTATTAATTATCACAACACGAGGGTGAAGCAAAGCCTAGATAGTAGCAAGGCACTAGATAGTGCAGCCTCTTCTAGGGGTATTTTTCCCATAAGGTTACCATAAGCCACATCCATCTAGAAAGCCATTTTTAGTCATTGTTGTATCACTTCTCATCAAAGAGGTGGACATCAACACACCCGATTAGTTTACATTCCATCTATAGTTCTAGGATTAGATTCATCAAAACACACAAAATAAAAAACAAATCAAAAACAAAAGAAAAACTAAAAATATTAAAAAAATTAAAATTAAAAAACAAAATCACTTGTTTGCTTTGTTTGCATTGCTTGTGTAGTTTAGAGTGAACACACTATTTGCATAACTAATGGTAGAGACATGCAATCAAGCTCACTCATGAGTAAACACTACTAAATCAACACAAGAAAATATGGATCACTTTCAAGTTAATCCACAAGACCTTATAATACCTGAGTGGCAATGTGACCCTTAGGAAGTAAAATGTGTTTGACCCTGGTATATCAAGTGTTACTACACTTACAGGTCCTAAGTATGATTAGGATATAGATTATCCAGATCAAGAAACCTTGTATGCCATGTATAGGGATAACATTCCAAGAAGAAACATCTAGGAAGTCCCTACCATACATTAGAATCTCAACTCAACCTATAACTCCCCTAGATCAAGACCAAGAGTATATTCCCCAATAAGACATGGATGTTCAAGCCACTCCAATTGATCACCCATGGATGAGTCATAAATACAATTTCTTGAATAAGTACTCCACTCGAGGGTCATAACAAAACTACCACATCAGCTCATGCATTTATCATGACAACTCGTGGGCCCAAGGATGGTGACTTTGATCCTCCCATTACACCTTATGATAGATAGTATGGGCAAGGATGGTGTGCTTCAACACCCCTGATTACACAAAGCCTACCTTGAGATATCCATATCAAGTTAATACCACCTCTCAGGATCATGGAAAGCAAGTCATTGATATTTCCAAAGCTAAAGAGCAAGCCACACCTATCCACACTACCAATACACATGCTTACATAATGAAATAGGTGAATAGATATTATTAAGTACCTAGGCCAAACCTTGAGTACCAACAATGATTGTAGAGGGTGATGCAACAAATATTACCAATACCTACACATCAAAGGCAACAAATTCAACATCATCTAGAACGACAAACTCAATATCATAATATTCCTCCACATCCTAATTAAAACCTCCCCCTCATCCATTCTAAAATCCCTCTTGCACCCAACATCAGAGGCCTCCAATTATTCATTATCAAGAACCTCCTACACCTCAATAATACCAATATCAATAGGAGGATGGATTATATGAAGAACCCCAACAAGAATATCAACAACAAGTTGATACCTATCCTAAATCAACTTATGGTGAGGTACCTAATGATCATACTTATCACCCACCACATCAACATCAAAATCCACCACCTCTACCTAATCAAGGGTGGAGGTGGGTAGATCATATCATTTCTCCAAAGGCATACAAAGTGCTAACTAACCAAATAAATTCATTAGAGAAACAAGCTCAAGGCTTAAGTTACCAAAAACCCACCCTAAGGTAGCTTAGAAATCAACCTCTACATCCATCAATGCCATCACCACCATACCCATCATATTTTAAGATGCCTAAACTCAAAAATTTCAAAGGTGATGAAGATGCACAAGAGCACATGACAAGCTTCATCAATATGTGCTTTCATATTCAAGACAATGACTCCTTGATGTTAAGGACATTCCTTATAACATTGGTTGGGGGTGCTTTGGAATGGTATAATCATCTACCATGCCATAGCATATACACCTTTGAGCAACTAGTAGATGCATTTTTAGAGCGCTTTACCTTTAGCATTAGGAAAAAGATAAACTTGACTAACTTATCTAACCTTCATCAATTTGAAGATGAGCCAATCATGGAATATGGCAATAGGTGGAGAATGATTATGTCAAAATTACCCTTCACCTTACCCATAATAGAGCTTACCAAGATGTTCACTAGGAGTTGCTTGAAATAGATATCACTTTTATTGCAACTCCAACAATATAGGACTTTCGAGGAAGCCCTAGCCCAAGCCAAAGTAATTGAGGATATTAAGGTCCAAGAAGGAGAAATTAAGCTCCAAAAGAAAGAATGGTCAAGAAAAAATACTAAAGGGGGCCAAAACCAAACCCAAAAACAAGCAACTCTAGTGAACCAAATCATTTTGAGTGTCCCTAGACCCTCAAATCGAAACCTGCCTCAACCACCAAATTATCAAGCCCAACCACCACCTATGCAATATCACACTCAACAAGCGCAACAACCCCAACAAAATCAATAACCCACTCAATAGAGGCATCCACCATACCAATATACACCATTGCTAGAACCTTTGGCAATAATATTTCATCAATTGTGTGAGGCACAAGCAATAACCCTTCCTGAGATTCACCCATTAGACCCAAATCATCCTAAATATAAATATTATAGGGAGGATCAATACTACATCTACCATAGGCAAAAAGGGCATGACATTCAATCATGCTACAACTTCAAAAACCTAGTGCAAGACATGATTGAAAGGTAAGAAATTCAAATCGATAATCCTCTTGCCACAAATAATCAAAACATGGGGGTATATCAAGATCCCCTACCTCAACGTGAACCAAACATAGCATCGATCGCTATAGTAGAGCAACCAAAACCGGTCAATCAAGTCCATGTCACCCCACCTAACCAAGGTTTTGTGGGGATGATTAGCATAGTGATGAGAAATAGAAGGTATCCAATGCAACCCACACAAACTATGGGCCCCTCCAATATGCCTTCAACATCACAAGCACCACCACAACCAATGCTAATCATACCTCATCCACCTCACCTAGTGCTTACATTACAAAGTAGACTTACTCAAAGTCTTAAAATGGCATCGATGAAACTCTCCATATATGAGCTTATACAACAATCAACCCCACATCAGGAAGCTCTGATGGAGATTTTAAAATCGATTGAACTACAACCCCAAGATCCTAATTCTTTCATCAACTTTGTGGGGCATGTTCAAACGTGCAAAGAGCCCATGATTACATTCCATGATCATGAAATCAAGATGATACCTACCAAAATAGTTGATCCACCATTGCATATCATCGCTAGTGTGGATAGGATCCCTTACAAATGTGTCTTGATAGATACAGGCTCCTCAATTAATATCATCACCACTATGGCACTCCAACATCTCAATCTACCACCAACACACATTGCATCTTCCACTTTTACCCTTCATACCTTCAATGATGCGTTGTGTTCTACCATTGGCACAATCATCCTCCCTATTCAGGTTGGACTAAAGACTATTCCTACATTATGCCATATCTTGGAAGGTGCTATGTAGTATAACTTATTACTTGGTAGGCCCTAGATTTGAGACATGAAATGTGTGCCTTCCATATTGCATCAATGCATCAAGTATATACATGAAGGCCAAGTTCATTGCATCCCAATAGACTTAGAGCCCTTCAAGTTTTGCAATATGGTTCAACATTCATAGGACCACACCTTGCCTTCCACCCATCTAGATATTCGACCCAATGACCCCATCCAATCTCTAAATTTACCACCATCATCCATCATTTCATCACCACCAACTCCATCCCAACCCTCATCATCAATTACTTTAAAAGTTCCATCTCAATCCATTGAATCAGATATCCCAAATCGAAACCCATCAAAGGCACCTATGATATCACCTCAAGACACAACCTCACCATCCACATCACAATCACCAAGGCCTCCTACACCTTCAATCTCAACAATCGATACCACATCCATCAATAACTCCCCTATAGGAGAAGCACCACCATCCATCACAAATCCTCCATCACAACCTACATCTTCATCATCATCCACCCCTCCACAAGTCAATGTCCACATGACCAACCCAAGACTCGATGAGTATCTAGTACAAAATATCACATTTACCCCTCTTATCGAGTCAGTTAGAGACTTAGGTCAACCTTACAACATATCATTACCTATTGGCACTATCATTCCCCTTGGGATTCCCCCAAACCAAATAAATTTTATTTATGGGGGTATTGATGTTTCCATAGATGCACCTCTCCTACTAGAAGAGGATGAACCATTTCAAGTAAATATCGACTATATGTCAAACCCATCCTTTGCTTTATGATACTTTGATCATTACCATTGGTAAGGGAATGGCCTAGGTCAATACGAACAAGGTCTCTGGACCCCTTTAGATCCAAGATATCAGCTACCTATGAATAAATTTGGATTAGGATATTCTGTAAGAATGCCTGATGAGCTACTTGTAGATTCTCTCCAATACCTTACCCTAGGCTTTGGGAGGGATATCGACATTAATGAGTATGTTGCTCCAAGCTATGCTCATTTTCTTAGTGATCATATTTAGATCACTATACTATCGATGGATCATTCTGATACATCAGATGATGATTACAAAAATGATTTCATTTCATCAGATGATGAGTATGAAGATGATCTCATTGACTCATCAGATGAGGAGTATGAAGCCAATTTCATTGAAACTCTATCCATCACTTTAGATAGTTCAAAGGAGGAGTCCTCCCCCATTGTCCTGCTTATGAGTGTAGATGAATTTTACCTTCATATTTTCCCTATGCATCAACCCATTTGGTAGTAACTACTTCCGCTAGAGGATCCGATCATCTCTACTCCACCTCATGCCCATATGATCATCCCAATTCCACCCCAACCACCTCTAGCATGTTTTTACCTATAAAATCAACCATCGACTATCACCCAAGCATGGAGTTCATCCACAATCCATCAATATGATCTCCATTGACCTCACCACACCACTCCATTATCTAGGAGACCCTTCAAAATCTTTGCACCTCAACCTTGAGGCCATTGATTTTGATTACATTACATGTCTACCTTCACTTGATGAGTTCCTACCCTATGAGGAAATGTTGCAACCATTTCACTTTTCCTTAGGTCCATCTGAAGATGTTCTTCAAGCTGAGATAGAGCCTAATGATATATTTGATTCTTCTAATCTAGCTGATGACATTCATTTGATCCCTACTCCTCATAAATTGGAAGAGGGATCCCATATGTCAATTGAAGAAACAATTGATGTTGATATCAACACTAATTCTAAAAATCCTCAAATAATCAAATTGGGACAAAGCCTCTCAACCATAAAATATGTTAATTTCACCACTTTCTTAATAGAATATAAGAGAGATTTTTCTTGGTCATACAAAGACATGTCAGGTCTTGACCCCAACTTAGTTGTTCATAACTTAATGCTCAATCCAACAATCAAGTCGATCAAGCAGAAGCTTAGAAATATGCATCCAACAATAGCATTAATGGTCAAATATGAACTACAAAAATTGTTGGATGCAGGATTCATCCAACCCATCGACTATCCTAAATGGGTGTCCAACATGGTACCTATCAAGAAATCGAATGGGGGGATTCACATATGCATCAATTTTTGAGATCTTAATAAAGTGAGTCCTAAGGATGAATTTCCCCTCCCTAACATCGATGTGCTAGTAGACATAACTATTAGTCATGAAATGCTTTCCCTTATGGATGGTTTCTTAGGTTATAATCAAATTCATGTTAACCCTAAGGATCAACCCAAAATGGCCTTTACAATGCCATGGGGGACTTTCTATTACAAAGTCATGCCCTTTGGACTCAAAAATGTTGGTGCTACTTATCAATGAGCAATGACGTATATCTTTCATGACTATATGAACAAGATTCTAGAAGACTATGTCGATGATTTATTGGCTAAATATTTGTAGTGTATTGAGCATCTTGATGTATTACGTAAGGTCTTCGATCACCTCTTAGAGCATAATGTATGATTAAATCCTAAAAAGTGTGTTTTTGAAGTAACTTCTAGGAAAATTTTAGGTTATATCATTTCTAAATGAGGCATTGAAGTAGATCCAAACAAGGTTAAGGTAATCTTGGAAATGCCTCCCCCAACCAACCTTAAGTAGCTTCATAGCTTACAGGGGAAGATTTAGTCCATTCAATGCTTCATAGCGCAACTCTCAGATAAATGTCGACCACTCAATCATCTTCTACAAAAGGGGGTCACCTTTGATTGGAATGAAGAATACCAGAAGGTATTCGAGGACATAAAATAATACTTGGCATCTCCACTAGTATTAGCTCCTCCTAGACCAGGTGTACCATTTTTATTATACATTTTAACCACTAACTTTACCTTAGGGACCATGTTGGCCCAAAATAATGAGGTAAATAAGGAACAGGTCATTTACTACATTAGTCACACCTTGGTCAGTTATGAGATTAAGTATACTTACATCGAGAAGCTATGCTTAGCGATGGTATTTACCACCAAGAAATTACATCATTACATGATCAATCAGACCACGTATATCATATCTAAAGAAAACCCCTTGTGGTATATGATGAGTCACACTTATCATAATAGTCATACCACAAAGTGGATCATGCTTCTAATAGAGTTTGACCTAGAATTCATAAGTCAAAAATCTATTAAAGGATAGGTCATTATAGATCAATTAGCAGAGGTACCTCTTATCGATGATAAGCCTCTAACCATTGAGTTACCTGATGATGCAATTTTTGCATTATCAGACTCAGGAGAACCAGAAGAACCAGAGAACAAAGTTGATCTAACATTGTTCTTTGATGGTTCCAAATGTGAGCAAGGGGGTGGTGTAGGAATTGTGTTTTTCATACCACAAGGGGCTCCTATACCCCTTTCATTCAAACTTGACTTTCCATGCACTAACAACAATGTTGAATATGAAGCCCTCCTTTTGGGTCTTCAAATAACCCTCACCATGAATATCAAGAAGCTTAATATCTTTGGTGATTCCTTGCTCATCATAAACCAAGTCAAGGAAATATATCAATGCAAATGCCTAGTCTTGAAATCTTACAAGGCCCTTGTGGATAAACTTCTTGCTAAATTTGAATGGTATGACATCGAGGTTGTCCCTCATTCCTCTAATCATTTTGTGGATACAATGGCTTCCTTAGGATCCTTAATCCCGTAGAACCCATCAGATGATGTCACCACCATTCATGTCAAAATACTCTCACAATCTACAATATCATGAGATAATTCTAAAGAAGAGCAAAGCATCCACATGGTATAGATTGAACCATACCAAGATTGGTTCTCTCAAATTCAAGACTTTTTGAAACTTGCTTTCTAGGAATCGTTAGTCCCACAGACACCTTTTGATAATGGCACAACCATTTATCTTAAGGTTCTCTCTCAATCCACATTTGTGTGAGATGAGTCTAGAGAGGGGCAAGTAGTTCATCTAGTCCAAACTGAGGCATATCAAGACTGGTTCGCACAACTCAGAGATTTCTTGAAACTTGGAAATCTTCCTTTGAGATTATCGCATATCACCAAATGTACATTTAAACAAAAAGTGATAAAATATGTCTTGCTAGGAGATATACTATATCATCGAAGCTATGATGGTCTTCTCCTTCATTTCTTAGAGCCCCAAGAATCTACTTGGGCAATTTCCCAAGCTCACGATGGTACTTGTGGTGGCCATTTTAGTGGTATGGCTATCACAAAGTGCATCCTCTGAATGGGCTATTATTGGCCTACAATGGAGAAGTACTATTGTGCTTATGTCAAAAGGTGCATTAAGTGTCAGCATCATGCTAATCTATCACACGTACCTTCATAGGCCTTACAACCGATACATTCAGTATGGCCTTTTTTGCAATGGGGCTTTGATCTAATTGGTAAAATTTTACCCCCATATTTAGGCTGACACATATTCATTTTAATGACCACTAAGTACTTCAAAAAATGGGTGGAAGCTATTCCCCTTACCACTATGATAGGTGCATGCATTATGGAGTTCATACTCCATAACATCATATGTCATTTTGGTATTCCATCCAAGATTATTTTAGATAATGGGCCACCATTCAAAAACAAGGATGTTAGAGCTTTGTGCAACAAATATCATATCCAACATAACTTTTCAATGCCCTATTATCCATAGGCTAATGGGCAAGCTGAGGCATCAAACAAAATAGTTGTTGCCATTCTTAAGAAAATAGTAAACAATAATCACAAGGATTGGCACCTTCAATTACCTCTTGCACTTTGGGCTTATAGAACTAGCATTCGAACACCGACTAGGGCAACTCCATTTTTGCTTGTATATGGCATTGAGGCCATCATGCCTTTGGAGCTTGAGATTCCTTCATTGTGCATCTCCTTACAAGAGTTCATCGATGATGATACTGCATGATAGGCTCACCTAGATCAACTTACACTTCTTGATGAATGATGCATTAATGCTCTTGAGCATCTTCATGTTTATCAAGATCATATTAAGTGAGCCTATGATACAAGGGTTTATCCTAGGGAGTTCAAAGTTGATGATCTTGTGTTAAAAGAAAACCAACAAAATTCTAACTTGCCACCACATTTGTGTGATAAATTCATGACAAACTGGTTAGGCCCATTCATCATAACATAGAAGTTAGGTCCTAGAACTTATCATTTAGCTTCACTTGAGGGTGTTGAGGAACCTAAACCACTCAATATTCTCCACCTACGAGTATTTTATGCATAAAAAAAAAAACAACAAAAACAATATAAAATTACAAAAAGAACAAAAATAATTTTGCATTTAACATCATAATTGCATTATATACCATCATACATAATACCTTGCATTTAATATTAATCATAGTTTTAGCTAATTGCATATTTTATTCCATTGCATTAGGCATTATGTTCACCATAGATGCATACATCTAGTCTTGCATTATGCATTTCATATAGCATCATGTTTTGTACAAGAGTCACTTGTCTTGATGTAATATCTTTTATCTTGGGCATACACCCCAATGCATTGATCATACATCCACATATCCATGATGTCCATCCACCCATTACTTGATCCCAAGTAGTGGTTACAAGGTGTCCAATAGGGTCTTTCGATCATTCAGCCATCCCTAGTTGGTCTTTCAGATTTTATTAACAACCATATTGATGTTTGATGATAGGATCTTGCTTTGGTCATACTTTGTTTATTTCAAAATCCCAAACACATTCTCAAAATATTAAATATGATTTTGGACAAGGAAATATGACACTACAATGTATGTCTTGCCTCAAAAAGTGAAAAGTTTCCCTTGCTCTTCCTATTATGTGCATGGTCTAGAAAGCTAAGAATTGAAAAAAGGACAAGCTCTCCCCTCTCCAAAAAAAAAAATCCCCTTGCTCCTCTCCAAAATGAGCAAGTTCCCAAAAAAAAAATCCCTTGCTCCTCCACAAAATGAGCAAGCCCCCCCAAAAAAAAAATCCTTTGCTCCTCCTCAAAATGAGCAAGTACCCCAAAAAAAAAAATCCCTTGCTCTTCCACAAAATGAGCAAGTATCCCCAAAATCTACAAAGAAAAAAAATCCCAAAGGAAAAAAGAAAAAAAGAGCTTGAATCCCTAGAATTCTTAGTTTTTCAAAAACCATGGGGTGATCTCCATCGCCAACAATGGGCTATAGACATCGACCTAGTAGTGGAGTAGCCTTACACATGGTGATATGTCTATCACATTAGTGACCTTATTTTGTACAGACCAATGTCAGCTTGTGGTTGAGCTAGCTTGTTGATGGCTTGCATTCAGAGTAGTTAAGTCCAACCAAGTCCAAAGTTGAGGTAATGAACTTCACTATGCACACACAAGGATATTGAGTATCATGGTCTTCCTAGCAGATTGTTATCTTTCAGATACTTGCATGGTCAGTACATAGTTTTTGATTGGTCAACTAGGGTGTTTGAGTCTCATGAAAAGCCTTATTGTTCCCTTGTGACCTCTCATTATTCAGAATCCATCATTATCATTCATTGCATATCATTTCTTATTGGATTCCCATTTAGGTGTATGCTCTTGATGAGCTTGTTTACATCTTGATTTGTGACTCTAGTACATTTTTATAATGCATATACTTAGTGTGTTATTACATCATAAAATCATCCATTATGTTTCATTAGTTAAGCATACATCCACAATGTGCATTAATTAAGTTATCATAAATCATTAGTACATCATAGGCATACCTAGTTCTATGCATCATCATATCAAAAGCATCCATCCATTTAACACAATATATCATCTAGGCATACATCTATAAGCATCTATCATACATCCATGCATCTACAATTACACATCATTACATAACAAAAATAAACACATGATAGGCCACAATAAAAGTCATATCATATAAATATATATCAAAAAGGTACATCATGATACAAAATACCCATAGGCTACAATGGTGAGTCCTCAGACCTCACACCCAAAAATGAGAAGCTAATAATAATAAAATGAGAGAGACCCCTACTCAGGTTAGCCTTGCACCACCACTCTCACCACTACCCTCAACCTCATCTCTATGAGGCTACCTAGATCTGGTACTTGATCAATGGGATGCAATTGAATCTAAAAAACATGGAACATGTCGATCTCACTGATGACTCACCAAATGCCCCACTACATCTACTATAATGGGATACCCCTACTAAAGAGCATGAGGGTAGTGCACCACCTCGTTGGTCCACCTCATCCTCCAATCTAGCAATATAATCCTAATCTGACTGATCTCAATATTGATAGCAAGACAATCTACCCTGTAGCTCTACCATCTCTACCTATAATATAGCTACATCACCTATTACCTATTGACTAATCCTTGGATACCCCTACTTGACTGTCATCCCTACCAACTAAGCTTGTAGAGCATCATGCTCTACTATAACCCTAAAAACCTAGATCCATAGGGCATCCCACTCTTCTATGACTCCTACCACCTGAAACCATAGAGCATCTCGCTCTACCATCACCCTCATAGCCTCATCCTTCAAGCTCTCAACCTAAGCTTTTAGGGTGTCCCTCTCCTCTCCCTAACCCCACCATCTCTACCTATCACCATCCCACTAGCTTCACTTTGTAGCATGGGTTGTATCTCAATCTACCATCTACCCCTGAAGGATGTAGACCTACTCTCTAAGTGTAGCCATCTACTCCTGAGGACCCTCCTCATCCACCTCCTCCTCACCCCTCATAGAGGTCTCTGTCCCCTTGATGGCTCTCTATGAGGTGCCCCCTCCTCCTCCATGTGATGATGCACTCATCACTGGAATGGATCTACCATTGCCACACCTACTGACCCCTCACCTACTACCTCAACCTCATCACCACTTACTTCACCTCCCTACCATAGTTAAGTGACCCACCATGCATCATACTAAGGTATCATCCTAGGATCCTCCACATTAGGGTCTACCAAGGGCTCATCTACATCATCCTCTATAGGCACAACTCGAGGCCATGCGAGCTACATCTCATCTATCATCTACCTATAGATAACTATATCATCAAGTACATCCTATTGTACGCCCAACTAGTGAGTCACCCATGAGTACTAGAAGTACTCATGCTCATCACCATGTCGACCAATCAACCATCGACCATACTACACTCACCTAAGGTGTTGGTCTACCTCCATCCAAGTAGGGCATCCCCTCCATGACCACCATGTCACATGTCCTAGCCTTAATCTCTCCAATGCCTCTATGTAATGGAGTATAACATCCTAATAGGGGTGGCTCCTACCTCGCTCTTGATCATGCATCCACCACATAGCATAGGGAATCTCCCTATCCACCATGTCCCTCTAGGTAGCCCATGGTAGTCCATTCGGTCTATCCACCCGAATGTGCTCCCATCCCCATATCTGTAGGACAAAGTTGCACCCTAACCCTAGGTGGCCATATTATCAAATCTCATAAAGCTCCTCATAGAGCTACATGAGCAATGTCATACCCTAAGCCATAATCTATGATTGCTCCACCAAACACTCCACCAAGTCTTACACAAGATCTAACAGGTTCCAAGGGAACCTTACACTTAAAGAGTCAAGCAAGATCAAGTTCGACATGAGTGACATCAGCACTACATGTCTCATCATCAAAATATCAATGATAAATCCCACCTCCACCCTCACTCTTCCACTATCTACATCATAGTCCACTAGCTACTAGTGTTGGTGATAAACTCATTCTAGAACTCTCATGCTAGCTAGTGTGTGAGGTCACAATGGGCTCTCCCTCTATCAGGATCCATAGAATCCTATAGATGTCCTCTAAGGTGATAGTCATCTCATTGGTGGGTAGATCAAATATGTTAGTCTAGTTATCCCATCTATCAATCAAGGTCATCAAGTAGGCTTGGTTTGCATGCACAAACTCCAACCTCACTATATGCATGAGGCCAATGACCTTCAACCACTCCCAATCATCATTAGAAAGTGCATCATGCACTCTCCTAAAGACATTGGTGAATCTATGTCATGCTCTAATCAACTACCAAAATAGAAAAATTCAAACAACATTCATCAAACACAAAAAAATAGAAATAAAAACAATACCATAGAGGTCATCTTGGGTTGAGATGACCCCAAAAATTAATACAAAACATCTTGGATCAATACAACCCCCAAAAGAGACCATCTCGAGTCGAGACGGTCTCCAAATATGATCGTTTAAAACATAATGATAACCAAGAGGGACCATATCACACTGAGATGACCCCCAAATTCAAAAATTAAAAATAAAAAAAATAAAATAAAAACAATTACAAAGAGAGACAAATGAACAACATTCATTACATTACTCTAATCTATGGTGAGGTTCATTCCATTACATTTTTAATGTGAAGTTCCTTAACCATTTTTTAAAATGTGGTTCATTTCCTTAATAAAAGACAAAGAGAGAGTCAGTCCTTACCTTCCTCTCTCTAGCTCCTTCACTCGAAGATGCCTCGGGTTGGTCCATCATCAATGTGGGTATAGTTTTTGACAATGCTTCGCTTCACAAACTAGACTCTCCTCCTCCTCGTCTTGCTCTCTCCTCATCATGAATGGTAAAAATGAATTCAAAATCATGAATTTTCACTATTTATAGTTTACCATGGATGTAGCCATCTGATATGGTTGCATGTCACAAAGTGATCATCTGAGATGGCCATGGTTTTGCAAAAATAACACATAAAATCAAAATAATCCACAAAAAATTGCAAAATTAAAAATCAGTCCACATAAAGTTGACCTGAGCCGATAAGGCCTCAAAAATGTCAAAGTTACCTAGAAGGCACCCAAGCTAATAATTTTATTTTGGTCAAGTGACTCATCACTATCATCATTTTATATCTCCTCCATCGACTCATCGCTTGAGGGGGTAGTCAATAAATACAAAATTCATGTTTCAAGATCAAATCAATAATCAAACACTCAAAAGTGCTAATTGCATTCATCCAAGAATCATTGCCAAAAACTATCATACACTTCCCTATTTGTTGGGGCAAAAGCAAAAATCTCAAACAAACCCTTGGTAGGTCTAAAGCCTAAAGTTGTTAGACTAAGATTTTGTCTACCTGGTTGAAAACTACTAAGATCAGGTAGACCCAAAGCCTAAAGTGTAGACTAATAATGTCTACCCACGATTGAAAGGTTTACCAAAATTAAGTCCATCAATGTGTTGGAAGCAATGACTCAAAGATGTGCACCCTTTCCATAATTGGGGTATCTCACGTTGACTTGTTCAATAAACATCATCCATAATCAATGCAACCATTTTAGATTATCTATTTTTGCTTCGCATTGTGCTTACACACAAAGCATCCCAAAAAGGGGCATCTGTAGACACCTAAAATGTGTTCTTTTAAGGAGACTCACCAAAAGGCCTCCTTCCTACCCCCACAGTCCACCTTGGGCAGCCCTAGGGCTAACTTGATGGTTTTTACCAACTTTGGGCAACTTTTCCCATAAGCTACCTAATCGTCTTGACCTAAGACAATCGCAAAAAGTCAAAAATAAAAAGAAAAACTGGAAGCTAAAACTGATTGTTAGTGTCGTGCATGATCTTGCACCATTTTTAGATGCCTTTGCATGAGATTATTTTGAATTAATTTCATGCAATCAACTATTTTGGGGCATGCATCTATTTTTCCAATGCAAACTATCCCTTTGCTTTTTCATGTAGAGTGCCCTAGCTTTGATCAAGAAATCTATAAAATGGCACTCACCCCTTAGTTTTAAAGATCCAAAGATTTTAAATTTGTGCATTGAAGTGTTGCTAAATTCAATCCTTGGTCCCTCAACTTTAGATTTTGTGCAACGAAGTGCTACCAAAATTAATCTGTAAAGTTTTCCCATTGCAAACACTATGCTATCGGATTGCTACAAAGGATTGAATGTTGCACTTTGATATATCACTTAATCCACAAACCTTACTACGATGAATTTTTGAGTTCATTAAATGTACCTTCCCACAGTAAAAATATATCAACAACACTTTTTAGGTCATCCCAAATATCACTCAAGCTTGGTGACAAAGAAACACAGGCCTACGATAGCGATCATCTCACCTTGAGATGATCTGTAGACAAAGATCATCTTGACCTAAGATGGTCATGGTCAGGTGATCTATTTTCCTATTTTTATTGCATATTAGGTTAGATTTTTTTATTTTACTATTTTGCATCAGTTTAGATTTTTTTTATTGCATACATGCACTTGCTTTTTCATTCATTTCATTTATCTTCATATTGAACACGGGTCCAACTTTGGTGGGCCCCACACATGCTACTAATTTGCTATTATTCCATTGTGTGTAGGTTATAGGTACCAAATTTAGAAAAATATTTCACATACAACCCTCGTGTGGTGTTTTGAAAACCCACTCCCCTACGAATTATGTTGGCATGGAGATTCTTCTACTACACCAAGAGACCTTAATCATGATATTGTATATCATTGTATCGATTTGGTAGCATCTCCTAAGAGGGGATTTTGATTGTAACACCTTGAAAGATAATACAAATAAATATAAAGGGGATCCATATTATTTTACATTGTTTTATCATCGTGTGTTCATTCATTACTGCTTTGTATTACTTTATTTGGTGCAAATTTCCAGCTTACAAATACTAGTCTTATATACCCATTTGCATCAAATAATTTTCTTTCCCATAACCAAAGAAATCAATTTCCAATTTTGATTCTTTATGATAGAATCATACACTACCAACATAGTTGATTTCTATTTAGGATATCCCTTATTTTTATTATAAGTGATGGGATATCCATCAACATCCACCTTGCCAAGAAAGGTACAATATGGTGGGATTGTAATGATATTTCTAACGGAGAAAATACTCACCATATAAAATACTCATATCCCATTAGACATAGCACAAATTATAGGAGGTGGGTCATACAATAAAAATCATAATACAAGGGTAAATTATAATAGGATAATCTAATGCAATATTAATATTAGTGGAATTATCAAGAATAGAATTATAATCAACATTATCAACAAGTGAGAGTGAAACAAGGGATTGAAGGGTAGCAATCCTAGCTAGCCAAAAGAAGAGTGCATAATTATAGTTGATGTTTTGTCTGAGTAAGAGTACTAAACAAAGTCATTGTATGATTATGTTAGGTGGAGACTCAATAGGAGTACCAAATCCACTTGTTGGAGGAAATCTAGTGAACACCTTCATATACTCTTCTTATTTTGTATATGTATGAAAATATATTTATTTTTATTGTTTGAGTTGTATGATGTCACTTACATCCATGATTTTCCCATGTTTATAATCTTGTGTATATTTTATGTGTCTATAGGTATTTTATGTTAATTTTTCTCATTATATCAAGTCTATGTGTTAAGACAAGAGATCGTGACATGATCAAGGTCTAGGAAGATATTTTATCATGTTGATAATTAGCATCATCACTAAATAAAGCCTAAAAAATTAAATAATCATAAATACATTAGGTTAAGCTACAACTTATAAGCCTACATGTAAAATATTTGATTCAAAAATAAAATGCCACACCAACTTCCCTAAAAACACACTTTCAATAGATTATTGTAAATAATTTTTGGAAAAGGAAGCATAATCAAACAATGGATATTAATGCCCCACTTTAATACCATTAATTAATTTACAATACTTGGGAAAAAAATAATGAGGATCACCATATACCAAATTTCTATAGAGGAGTGAAAAATGAAAGATAAACATGAAAATATGGGAAAATTTCCCTTAGACATCAATTATATTCTCTACTAAAAATGAAAGAATGATCTTCAACTAATGTGATGGATGGATGAAGGTTAGTGTATACATATAAATTTAATATAAGGCACATATTTCAAAGTCATTTATGAGTTAATGCAACATTATATGGATTACCTTCCAAGGTGTCACGTGCATTCATTAGCTAATATAATAAAAAATAATGTACACAGTTGATTATGATCAATAAATATAATTTACACATTTCATATTTGCTAAATGATAATTTTTAATGTATTTTATAAGATAATTGTCAATTTTTGATAATGTATGCCAATGGAGAATGCAATCACATGATGCATAATATGCATAAATGTAAGATGCTGAAATATGTTATTAATGGAAAGTGATGAAAATGATACAATGTAGTATGGAGGAAATGAACACTCTAGAACTAATGCTAAATAACTACATTGTACTCCATCACCAATCTATATGATGATCTACCCAGTATACCTACTACTACCTACAACGATGTATAATCACTCACCATGAGGCCATTTATATAGAAATGTGGATTTCTTGGCCAACACTCTACCTAGCTGTATAAGGGGATACCTTACACATTTACAACTTGCACATAGACACTTGTGCATTTATTATATTACTTAAAGCAACTATCTAACTACCCCCTAAAGTAATATACTACTCTAGTTATGTACCAAGGGTGGTACATTTACATGACCCCAATGATGTAATATACTCTAACACCCCCTATATTACATTATTTGGGTATTGAAGACTTTAGTCTTCAATATGGATCTTCTTCTATTGAATAGTCTTTGTATTCAACTGATTTTTATTTTGTAGTAGTCTTCATGTTATATCCATTGTTTCTTGTTGTCGGGTGTCTTTGATGAACTAGAGATCACATAATTTTGTATGTTGCAAGTGGATTAGGGTGGCTCCAATTTTCCTCTGATTCTTTGTATGACTTGTTTCTTTGATCTTCACAAATGTTAAGCTTGAACTTATCGTTAGTGGATGCTTCTAAAATGAGATCTTGAAAGAATAAATCTATTATGTGTAGTAATATTTCTTCACAAATTCTATAGTACTTATATTTATAGTAACAGAAGAAAGATAAGTGGTTTGTTTCTCCATAATATTTACAATGGAGCCTCCAGCAGTTCACCTTTTCATGACCAAATTGGTTGCAGTAAGTGCATAATAAAGATATTCTAATTATTTTATTATATATTTAAGGAATATCATGTTTATCTATCTCCTTAATGAGATACTTAAACCAATGTGGATAGTTGAAGCCATTTCATTCTTACTTCGTTCATATATTTGTATGATATCTTTATGTTCAATATTTTTTCTTCTCAAATATCTTCATTAGTGCAGTTATCACCAATTTATTTTGTTGTCTCATTTGAAGATGTAATGGATGGATCTATCTTTCCATTATCAGAAATCCTTTTAAACTCTATTGATTCTTTTATTACGTCTATATATTTCTTATTACTATTCATTGAATCATCAATCATGCTTCTAATCCAGATTGGTACTTTTCTTAAACCTTTTCTAATATAATTATTCAAGATGTTAGTAGACATCCTTATGTATCCTAGATAAGAGTATATGAATTTAATTAAGATATTTCTTGTAATTAGGTTTTGTAGAATTCCTAATATCTCCTTAGTTAAGATATGTGAACTAATTTGATAAAACCTCTCTTATATTTAGGTTTTGTAGGCTTCCTTATATCTCCTTAATAATTTGAATATGCTTAGCTCACCTTCTAAGTTGATTTTGTAATATTTTGAGAATAATTAACCTTTTAATTTTTGCCTTATCTTTCCTAATGAACTATGCTTTAATAGTTGGATTTATTTTTGTCTCCTAAGAATGATTATGAGATAATTTTACCAATTAATTCCAACTCTATATGTAGGCAATTGATTTGCTTCTCTTAAATTCCAATTATATGTATATAGCTTGAATTATTATGCCTAATTTATCCCTACTTTTTTTAATATTATAAAATAATGGTATTTGCAATTTAATAATGATTTAATAAAGGTTGACAACCTTATATCTCCTACTTGATTATTGCAAATATTATATTATGTGTATGCACCTCAATAATTAATTTTCTAAAATATAAACTTTCTTTATTATCTACTAATGCTTGGTTGATTTGTATTATCCTATGCAATAGTAAAACTTATAAAAATCACTTTATAGCTCATTTTAGATTATGATAAAAGCAATTAAATAACCCTAGTAAAATGGGCACACGATATGCCTTAGTAATCATTATGGATTATCTTTCCTTGATACATTGAGCTGACATATTTGGTGGTAGTGAAGGCTTATAAAATATGGCACTAATGAGCATTCAATGCTCTCTTTGACCGGCATTGGTTTCCTTTTTGTATGGCAATTGTTTCCTTCTTGAATGGCATTTGTTTCCTCCTTGAATGATGCTTGGAAAATGTAAGCATTCTCCAATTGAAGAGTGTTGGAGTTATTAGTTTATGATAAACCTTTAATGCAGGCTTACACTCCTCTTGAATGGTGCATAGGATTGATTTAGATTTTTCCTACAAATGTGCTTCCACACCTTTCAATGATTGACCTTGCTTTTACTTCATCCTCTTATCTTCCTTTAAGTTGGACACTTTAAATAGAACATATTTCTTTCAACTTAGGATAAGTGTCACATGGGAATTACAATGAATATAGGAGTTGATATTCTTACAACATTTGTTTCTATGTGCAATGATGACTTAGGTAAGTAACCTCCTCAATGATTTTCATAACTCCTCAAGGCAGGCACTGTATTATTCCTTGAGCATTGAGGAATGATATGGCATATATAGTGTTTGTGCCAAGTGGTACTCAAGGCCTTTGCATGTATATATTTATTTAAACCTCCAAGGATGAATGTTATAACCGTCCTCTTTTTTATTCCTTTCCACTATTTTTTGGCTCACTTCATTTCTTTGACAGCAAGCTACCTTCTTCTTGCATGTTGTTTTGATTACTGGATATATTTGTGATACTCCGAGGTTCTATGGAGCTTCAAATGATGGTCTTATGGTTGATTTGAATGCTTCTTCTAGGTGGACATTTTCTCCAACCTATGGCCTTGGGTATAACACATTTTTTTTTATTACTCTTATGATTTCAATGTGCTGATTGAGGGATGTGTTGATAATGCCTTTGTAATAGCTCATTGTACTTGGCTTAATAATTTTGTCCTATCCACATTGGTAGATGTATATTTTGATGTTGTTTTATGTAGATAAGCACCTTCTAATGTAGATCTTAATGTTGTCCTTTCTCCATGTAGATATCGATCAATAATAGCCTTCTTGTGTTGACTTTAATATTTTAGGTGAATGCTTGCTTCTGGGTGTTTGATTTGATGTGGATCAATGGTGTCTTTAGGCACCTTGAATCTTGCTTAATATGAGCTCTTCAGTGGCTCTCTTCTCTTGCTCGAACTCTACCCTTATACCTACTAAGATGACGTCCATGCTTCTTCCTGTAATATGAGATCTTTTGTCCTTCTTGAAGGGATAAAAATAGTTCTTGTAATAATCAGAATTTTGCACCAATATGATGGACTGAATGCCTCCCTTTCTGAAATGCTCTTTGGTTTTTTGATGAGGTGGCTCCTTGCCTTTACTAATTTTTTAATGAAACCCTTAGGGTACCTTGAATATGAGACTCACCAAGTCTCGATTTGTAGCTTCCTTCAAGGATTTTAATGGTGGCTTCTTTTGACCATGAAATGTTGTAAGTTTTGTGCACCAAATAGTGTCTCTAGACACTTTGATAATATGCTAGTTTTGTGCCCTTGATCTTAACAATAAAAAACACAAAATATCTCTTTGAGAGTAACTAGTTAATGAACAACTAGTATAGTGCAATGAATCAATAATACCTTCAACTTAATGCACTTTAAAGGTAATAATAATATCACCTTATTGCTCATGTAAATAACCTCTCAAAGTAGTTTCAAATGTACTAATAATCACTACAAATTTCTTAATGTAGTCCTCTTCTCAATAATTAGATAATAACTCCTATTAATATGCAACTAACAAACCTTAACAAAACTATCTTCTACACTTTCTTTGAGGACTTAAAATACAACCTTCTATTTTGCAAATTTTCAAATTCTAATAAGGTGCTTAATGAAGTTAAGTAGTAATCCGAATTAAGTTTTCAAGTAATGATCCTTTTGCACCTAAGTTGCTTACCTTTGATGATGAATATCTTGATGATTTGATTCACCAAATTTCTTGTTTGGAATGGTGGTTGCTCACAGCTATGAATGCTTCTAGTTTGCTGCTCTAAAATTGTAGTAGATGATTTCAACTTCTCCTTCAGGATCTAGCCTGGAACTTTGAAGTCTTGTAGCTAGTAATTCTATCTTTATTTTTCTCCTTTAGTAGTCAATCTATTCACTAAAATGTTGTTCTTCCAAAATACTTTTAGTATATTGTTGTGAATATAACAAATATCTATCTTTGAAATGTGTCTTCTTTAGCTATGAAGGACAATCTCCAAATATTCTTGGATTTGGTAGGTCTCTTTTATCTGAGTTCTTATTCAAACAAGAATTTCTTTTCAAGAATCTAAATGTATTGAGGTCTTCATGAATCATCTCTCTAAAGTTTGATAAACTATTTGCCAAATCTTTCTCCTTTGGGCTTGTTGTCAAATTGTGACAATTGTCTCAATTATTTCCCTATCTTTTGTAGTGATTTTCTCCAATGAGTTCTCCTAAGAAATTCTTTGATGGCTTATCCACTTTTTGCAATGAGGCTCACCAAACCTTCTCCTTGAGACCTATCTGAGGTATTTAGTCTAGTAGCTTATCTGGTCTTATTGATGAGACCTTTCATTCAACCTTCAACTACAGAAGTGTTGGCAATGAAATCTTCTTCTTGGATCTTTAGAATAGGATTTTTTATAGTATTTCTCTATATCTTCTAGGGTTGGAATAAGACCTTTGATGGGTCTTCTTCAACTTCTTCTAGAGAAATTTTTTTATCAACAAAGGATATCACCAATCTCCTATATCTCACAGACTCTTCTCTAGAGTCTTCTTCTGGTTCAATGACTCTTCTCTAAAATCTTCTTCAAGTTCAAGGCTTTTATGGCCTGTTATTTTGTATCAAGGCTTCTATGGACTTTTTTTTTGGATCAAGGCTTCTATGGCCTTATCTTCTACAACAAGGCTTCTATGGCCTTTTCTTCTACAACATGGCTTCTTTTTAGTAGTGTGTAGGTATGCAACAAGACTCCCTCAAGTTCCTAGAATATACTCTTCTTTCATTTGTTGCTTTTGGTACTGGATTTATTCTAAGAAGATATTCTTCCTAGCTCCTTCTTCCTAGCTCTCTTGTAGGAATTTTTCCAACAAAATTGAATCTCCTTTTTCCTACAACAAACTATTAGTATAATGAATCTAAATCTATCAACGATGAATCTTCACTAGTTTTTTTTCAATCTAGTAGAATGAATTATGAGTCTTAGTATTCACAAGCTTTCTATAACTCTATGGAAAGACTCTACCCAAATGCAATCTCAAAAATTCTAGAACTGAGATTTTCTTTTCCTCTCTATCTCTATTGTAGCTCTCCCTAATCCTATTGACATGTCATGGCTTTGATACCAATGTTAGCTTTTGATAATGTATGCCAAGAGAGAATGGAATCACATGATGCATAATATGCATAAATATAAGATGCTAAAATATTTTATTAATGGAAAGTGATGAAAATGATACAATGTAGTATGGAGGAAATGAACACTCCATAACTGGTGCTAAAAAACTATATTGTACTTCATCACCAATCTATATGGTGATATACCCAGTATATCTACTACTACCTACAATGATGTATAATCACTCACTATGAGGCCCTTTATGTATAAATATGGATTGCTTGGCCAACACTCTACCTAGTTGTACAAGAGGACACCTTGCACATTTACAACTTGTGCATAGAAACTTGTGCATTTATTATATTACTTGAAGTAACTATATAACTACCCCCTAAAGTAATCTACTACTATAGTTATGTATCATCGGTGGTATATTTATATGACCCATTGATGTAGTATACTCTAACAATAATTGTAAAAAATATTGTAAAGATATTAAATAACATTTTAGATTGTCTTATATTCAAGGAACAAGGTGGTTTTATTTATAGTGATCAAATTCTTGATGGTATAATCATTGAATAAGAAGCCATGCCTCCTCTTTTTTCTTAGAATGACCAAGTGTGCTTATGAAAATAGATATTAAAAAAGCATATAATATGTTTTTTAAAGGTTTTCTATAATTTTTGTAGAAAAAATAGTTTTCATTATGGTTGGTGTGAATTTATTGAATTTTGTTATAACACTAAAAAATACTCTATTTTGATCAATGAATACCCATCGATACATTAAATTTTAAATCTACTTGACTAGCCTAGTATCCTTTTATCTTCTCACTATTATTGTTGAGGTGTTTATCGAATCTCTCATGAAGGAAAACATAAATGGGTAAGTTTAAATATGTCTAACTTGAAACAATTTATCCTTGCAAAACTCATCTCCAATTTATTAATGACACTCTTCTTTTAGGTCATTATGCAATTCGTGAGTTCCTAGAATTTAAAATCATTCTTATCATTCTATGAGAATGCAGTTGTAAAATTGGTAACTATGGAAAATATAAGATCATTATCAACACTCAAATGTTCATTTACAAAGAATTAAATTATTGTAGAGATATTAGAGTGAAAACTTATTATTAATATATATAAAGTATTATTTTGTCTAATAAAATAGAGAAGGAGATTTATGACTTGATTTTGGATAGAATAAAATATTATTTTCCTAGTTAAAAAGGTATGTTATTAACTACATATGCAACATTTCAACTTGTAAAGACTTTATTGTGGTCTACCTCAATATATAGTATGTCATTTCAGGATTTATAATTAAGTGTAGCATCAAAATTTGAAAATAATCATAGAGATTTCTTAAGGAAAGGATGAGGAGAGGTTTAGGTTTCCTCTTTGCAAATGGGATATTGTTTGCAAAGAAAAAATATGAAAGGGGCAAACTTGTAAAGTTATAAATTTATGTTTTTGGAATTAGGGGTAAAACTTGGTTGGTAATTATTTAAAAATCAAGGCTTGATTTGTATAAATATATTATCTAAAAAATCCATGGATCTAGAAATGATTTTTAAAATTTGAACCCATTGATCCTGAGACCATATAATACTCTATTTGCACACATGCAATGAAACTTAACATTGATAGAGGGAAGATTGATACCCTCAATATCTAGATTTAGGATGGATTTATACTAATGTAAATAATCTAAACCAAAATTATTAAGGAAAAATGGTGTAAGAGAGAAAATTCATATGTAAAATGTAAATAAAACCATTCAACTAACAAGATTAACATGTGATTTAATGGAAAAAATTAGAATAATCAAGTAGATTCAATACATCAAATCCTAAATAAATTGTAAAACAATAGATAGAAAGTGATAACAAGAAATAACAGGCCATAGCCTAATATCACACATCCAAATGTAAAAATGTCATGCACATAGTCAAATTCAAAAGCCATGTTTAGTCTATTCATTAATTGCAGTATACAATTGCACTTAATAGTATAATTTAAAATATTCAACCTAGTTTTCTATATAACCAAAAGGATCCTTGCAAATGATCCTTAAGCTCTTATTTATATGAAGATAAAAATAACTCTACTTTTAATTATAGTAAAGTTAATTTTAATCCTAGTTATATAAGTTAGCATAATATTGAAGTTTAGATGGAAAAGTAATTGTTTAGCCAACCATAGTTGGCACTAAAATCAATTTTAATGAACTTACTATTAACACCATTAAAGTGATAAATATCATTCCATACATAGTTTTATCAAATTTTGTACCTTGAAATCCATATCTATTATGTTGTAGTTTATGAATCACCTATTTGGCTTCATTGGTCTAGTATTTTTTCTTAACTGACAATTTGTTGACTTGGGAAGCTATTAAATTATCATCCTATGGTGAGTCAATAAATTGAAAATCATTTTTTTGGTAAAATTCTAACCTCGAGAATGAATCAAATGTTTTCTCCAAATTCTTGGGTTTTGATCCTAATTCTTCAAAGTTATGATGTCTACCTATCATTCAAGTACCCCATAAATTCCTCCAACTACCTCCTATCATAATTGCTTTAGTTTTAATATTCACCTTTGATTACATGACTAATATTACTTTTGGAGTGATATGGTAGTAATTAGACTATTACAACTCTAGTAACGTAATGGGATGCAAATCTAGATTGATGGTTGATTCTAGATTATGCCTTATTCCATTCGGTATGAATTCTTGAAAACTAGATCAGTAAAATTTAAAATAAAAATAAAAAAATTATGGGATATCTTATCTATAAAAGAGGATTTAGTTAAGAGGCAACAAGGCTCAACTTCGTCTCTTATGATCCTTTTTTTTAGACATATTACATCCATTTTACATATCCTAAGTTATTCTTATATTTCTTAAGAATGTGATCTATTAATTCTTTCACTACATAGGAATAGTGTGTATATGTGTATTAAAAACTTATGTTTTCTCCATATATCTATTCAAGTATATTATATTGTTTGGTACATGCTAATACACCCCCATGGTAGTTTCATGGTACATATTATAAATATTATATTAGGGTTGAGTCTTGGTTAGAGTGTGATTACTATTTTATGCAATGTTGTAATGTGCAATAAATGCACAAATGTCATGTGAATAATTATGCAAGTTTAATGTGAGTATATGTGCACAAGTGTCTTATATGTAAGTGTGCATAAGTATCTTTAGATTACAGTGTGCCAAGTGAAGAGTCATGTCTAGGTGTGCATACAAGATAGAGTCATGTGTATGCAAGTGTCAAGTAAAGAAACCAAGAGTCATGAGACTTGGTATATGGAAAGGAATAGTCAAGTATCCAAAGAGTTATTCTACTATGGCTATATAGCACTCCATAGATGTTAGGATCCTAACATTTCATTTATTTAATAATAATAGTGTAATTAATTTAATCATTATGAACCACCATTTGTAAGGTGAACCGATGTAGGGTTAGGGTTAGGATAGTTATAAATATGTGTATGAACAATATTTGTAAAGCATGAAGAAGAATAAGAAGAAGAATATGTTATATTAAATTCTAAGATATCCCCCTCGAAGTGGCCTATGATTATAAGGAAGAATCCCCTATAAGTGGCCTACGATTCTAATGAGGAAGACCCCTCAAAGTGGCCTTCAATTCTAATAAGGAAGTCCCCATGAAGTGGCCAGCGATTCAGATTTCATACTAATTTTATTTACTAAATTCTTATTAAAACATTTGGGGTTTTAAAATTTGGTATCAGAGCTCTTTCTTGGAGTTGTGCAATTATTAGAATAAATTACTTTCTAAATATGTGATCAAAAAATAAATCATTCTTGTTAATTCAAAAAATTTCATTCATTGCACAATCAACTCACAGAGCACATAGCACGATCTTTGTTGATCACCCAGCATGTATTTAATTTATCATAAGGATTTATTTTTTCTATATGTGGTAGCCATTTGCGATAGTTGAATAATCAAATACGCCTATCAATACCCATATCTTGTATTAAAAAGTCAATTTAAACTAAACCATCCAATGCAGCCACCGTTTTTTAATATATTTTCTAACAATCTCTTTGAGGGAAGGTTTCTCAATGTCTTCCTTTATACAAGTGTATTTGTTCCAGTCCTTTATCAGAATGTTCATCTCTCATTTTCATTGACAACATGTGAAGGTCCATACTACAAATTTGGTTTCTTAATAATTAGGGTAGTTGATTATTCATTTCCTAGCTCTCTTGGATGCAACACTCCTTGCAAATTTATTGTAGGCTAGATAGTATTTCCACTCGCAAGGTAATTTTAGGTTTTCCAAAGAAACTCTCATCATAGCCTCAAAATTTTGAACTTCATGGTCACTATAACTAAATTTCATCGTATCTTTAATCTCACGTGCACATCTTTACAATGGTGGGACAGCCAACATATATTTACTTTTATCATCAAAGGGTGGGTTTGGCTGATTTACGATGTTTCAAACAAGAATATACAAAATGTTGATAATACACTTTAGCCAATTCTAGAACTTCTATCAAAAATATGAGATGTCTTGTTCCATTTTTCTTATCCACTGATATGCAAATGGGATGAAACCTTTGAAATTTCTTATGAAGTTGTCACGCTCCATATCTCTATCAGTTCTCTAGCATGTTTCTTCACATGCTTTATTTTCACCTTCTCTTTCTTCTGCAACTGCTTTGGACACACTGTTAGTATCATCTCACTATAGTATCATGTCATTAGGCTCCTCATACAAATATTTCTAAAAATATGACACTCTTGTAGATTCTCTTAACTTTGGTTCACATCCCAGTTCTAATTGTAAAAAAGATTTCCATTCTTCATCGTCTAGGTCTGAATGAAGTTGATTTCACACTCTTTGAATAATAGATCGATGGTCCAAAGTTGTTAGCTTTTGATACAAAATGTAATGGGATATATCAATCATAAGATGCAGAATAATAAGAAAGAAAGTAAATCTGTGAGATGACTAAAACTATGCTATAAATAGAAATGATGAAAATGAGTACAAAGTAGCTATGGAGGAAATGAACACTCCATGATCTAAGCTACTACTCATAAATGAGCTCTGAGCTTATAGCTCACACTACCACACTACACTATCTCAATATCCAAATATGCATATCACACTACTACCTATGGCTCCTTTATATAGGAAGATAGGTTCCTTGGCCAACACTCTACCTAGTTGTACAAGGGACACCTTGCACATATACAACTTGCACATTGACACTTTTACATTTATTACATTGCATGAAGTAACTAGGTAACTTCCCTCTAAAGTAATCTAATGTCTTAAGTATGTACCAATAAATGTACATTTACATGACCCAAATGATGTAATATAAGTTATTTCTAACATCCCCCTGTATTACAATATTTTGGTATTGAAGACTTTAGTCTTCAATGTGGATCTTCTTCTTGATCTTAATATTTTGATTCTTCTTCTCTAATTTTTGTAACATGTGCAAGCAAGCAGTTAGTATCTTCATAACCTTTCATTCTTTCTAATAGAGCTTTTATTTGATAGTCATCTGTCGATTCTTCTAGTTCTTCAACTTATCTATCCTCTGAGCTAGATGTCATTTTTTATTTTCTTTTCTATACTCCAATTGGGGATAATTGGTTGGATGCTAAAATTATTTTTGATGAGGTTTTCGATATTGTCATGGATGAAATTGGTTCTCGTTGTTCATCTGATTTCCTTAATTCTAATTTTTGGGATTGAACCTGCAATATCTGGTACTATGGTCCTTTATCTTGCATATCTAACAATACCTGTTGTACCATGGTTTTTATCATTTTTATGAAGAAGCAATATTTCCTTGTGGATTATATTTAGATGTCAATACAGTGTTAGACATCTCATATTTAACTGTATTTTCTAGTTCATATTCTTGTAGAATATTGACTAAGTCATCAAAAGAAGTATCTTTACTTAGAACTTGTAAAGATGTTACCAAATGTTTATAGTTGTTTGGAAGTGCTCTCATGGTTACTTGAGTAAGAATTTCATCATTAACTATTTCTCCTAAGGTAAATAATTTCCCCTTAATATCTTCTACCTTCCTTAGGAATAGTTCTATGCTTTCTCCATTGTTCATCTTTAATGATGAAGTTGAGTCTGTAGATGGATAATAGTTGCCTTATTCTTTCCTTCAAATATTTTCTCTAGGATTATCCATGCATCTGAAGATGATTTTTCTGAGCTGATATAGGACTGTATCTCATCAGTTATAGCAAAGGTTATTATCATTATATCCTTTGAGTCATTTCTACAAACTTTAGTATTTCAATATCATTTGTAGTAGGTATTTTTGTTTTCCCTTTGATAATATCCCAAAGTTTTTCATATACCAAAATAGATTTTATGTTATTCTTCCAAGAGAAATAATTATGATCCTTGAGTAGTTGATATTCTACTAGGAATAATTTGTTTGATGCCATTTAAATTCCCTAATATCAGTTCTTAGATTTTTTAGAATGTCTTATGACTCCCTAGTATGTTTTGGATAAGATATAAAGTGCTTTTGTAAATTGTATTTCAATTTTGGTTTATTTTGTAAAGCTTTTATAAATATCAAAATCAAATTTTAGTAGCTCTTATTGCTCTTATTGAACTAAGAACTTTTCCCAAATTTAAAGAGGTTTTAATGTTGGATTTCTTTTGTCTCTCTTGAGAATTTTTGAGATAATAATATTTATAAATTTCCAACCTTTGAAATGCTTTAATAAAATTCTCTTTAATATCCATTTAGGATTTAATTTAAGTGTATCTAATTTCCAATAAATTAATTTGATGTAGTAACCCTTATAACTCCCTAATTTTGGAAAAATTAGATCACAATAATATTTGCCAATATTTAAGATTAATTTCCAGTAGAAAACCTTATTACTCCTAAGTTTAATATTGGAAATATTATATTATCTTGATAAATAATTCTCTTTGAGGTATGGCTTTCAATATGATTATATTCCTCTAAGTTTAAAAACCTTATAACTCCCAAGAGATGAAAGCACATAATATGGGAGTAAACCTTACCTTATATCAAGCAATAATTGGCACTGAAATGCTATAATATTTGACGTCACTACTTTGATTGTACCTTCCAATGGAGCTGCTTGGAACTTGTCTTGTATTTAATGTTCCAAATATGGCCTTTGTTAATTCTGCTTTTGACCTATTTAGACTAGAGTATTGATGGATTTACTCCTTGCTTCCACACTGTGATGACTTCCACATCTTAAACATAAATATAGTTGAAAGGCTTCACTAAATTATTGTGTTCTTCCTAGTCCAAGGTGCCTTTAATAGGCGATCAACCTAGTGACAAGTGTCAATATGGTTATATTTAGCACTTTCTTGGACATTTGTCACAAGTGTAACATCTAAAGCATTTTATCCATTCTTGTGATGTTAGAATGGTAACACCAATGGATGAATGTAAATCCTCTTCCACATGGTCTATGGGCACCAAATATTTTTTGTAAATTTTCCTCACATGCGTGAAATTCCAACATACCTTTGAGAGTGTTTAGGGTTTCCTTTGGAGGATGACAAATGTCACTTGCATACCCTATTCTTATTAACACCTTCTTGCAAAATTTTCTACATACTTTTCCACCTTCTTCTCTGTTGTATTTCGATGGCGTTGATATGGTTACAACCAAGCATGCTTGTGGTGGTGCTTTGGTAGAGAGATGGAGGAGATTTAGTTGAGTGATGGAGGATCTTTGGTGGATGATGAGGAGCTTTGGTGGATGATGGAGGAGCTTGAACCATAGTGCTATGGTGGATACTTCTTGATGCTCCAATGGTAGTATTGAATTATCCTTTCTTGGATCTAATGATAATTTGATTTAGGAGTTGAATAGCTTAGGAGAATGCACAACAATAAGTGGATATAATGTAAATCAGCCACAATATAGGAATACCACAAGAATATAGAGAGGTATTTGGGATATCTCGAGCCTTCCTAAAGTCAAAATGTTTGTTTTGCTAGTAGATCATAGAAGAATTTTATCCTAGGATAATCTTATGAAAATGGGTTTTCATGGCCTCTCACAATGTGTTCTTTGTAAAAATGAGGAGAAGAGTTTAGACCATATCTTAGTACACTGCTCAATATTCTAGTAACTATGGCAATGAATTCTTAATACATGTGGTAAATGCATGGTGATGAATAATAAAAATGAATAATGGTTAAAGCAATAGAAAATCACTTTTAAAAGGATGTTTTATAGAAAATATGGGATATATCAAAAGACACAATACTTTGGACTGTTTGTATAGAATGAAATAGAAAAATATTTAAAGGTAAGGAAAGCAATTTATCGGTAGTAAAAGGAAAGATTTGTTTAACCATAGAGGGGTCTAAACCAAACCTATCAATTCACCCAATTCCAAATCTAGAACCAAAGAGCATTGATAGATAGATTCAAGTCATTAAATGTAATTATCATGTTAGGTATAGGAGAAACAAAAGGAAGGAAAATCATACAAAGTAGAAACCACCAGATGTGGAGTTGGTCAAATTAAATTGTGATGGATTATCTAAAGGAAATCTAGGACTAGAAGTAGGATGAAGAATAACTAGAATTAATAGAGGAGATATTTTATCTCATTGCTCTTTCAATAGTGGATTTACGACACGTAATAAAGCTAAAACTTGGGTAGCTTTGGAAGGGTTATAAATATGCAAATAAATGAAATGGAATAGACTATGGATGGAAGGTGATTCAGTAATAGTAATTTTTGGTCCAAAATATGCCTGAGTAGATTATTTGCACCCTCAATATCTCAACCAATATTGGATGCCTCAAAAACAAGGGTCTCCAAGTCAACCTTCAAAGAAGGTTGGCTCCTACATAACAAAGCAGACAGACTAAATTGTAGCAAAAATATTGAATTGTTCAAGTTACCAACTAGGGTTCCACTTCATTATGAAGTAAAGCATTTCATTGATATAGTTCTTAGTTCTCATATGCCTAATGTATTTTTTATTGTAGATCAATGCTTGAAAATGATGAAATCAAGAGGTAAATCAAATAATTGATTCAAAAGGGGAACATCAAACTAATTTCTTTAACATGTGGTAATTTAATTATCTTATCTCCAAATAAATATGAAACATGAAGACCTTGTATTGACTACAAGGATTTGAATAAAATATTTTTGAAGAACCACTATCCACTCCCTCAAATAGATGTTGGAATTTCCAGTATTTTCTAGAAGCATCCTAAATTATCCATTCACCACAATCATATGTAGAAAAAGGAAGAAGATAAAAAAATAATAACATATAGATAAAAACATAAGAAAATATAAAACAACATAATTTGAGAGGAATAAGGGGTGGATGCCCATAGGCTCCCCCACAATATTTTTATATATCAGACTAATATAACAAATGATTGTTCATTAGATGGCATATATAGCAATACCAAACCCCAATGAGTGGCTAACCTCAAGTTGATATTAACTTGACCTTGATGTTAGCTTACAATAAAATAAGAAGAAAGTACACCCTTTAAGAAAAGTTATTCATAATAGTAGATTAACTAATATCACTAAGGGTGAATATATAAGGGTGCATTTAGGCTTACATGAAGATACCCATAGGCTTACACATAGATGCTCATGCAATTACATATAATAATGCTCGTAGGCTTACATAGAAAGATGTCTATAGGCTTATAAATAGAATGCCTATAGGCTTACATCAATATACCTAAAGTTTTACATAACACCTTCCATTAGGCTATATCAAGAACACCAATAGGTGATTCATCAATGTAAGCCTTGGTCTAATAAGATCATATTACAAATATTTAAGCACCTCTTCATAATCTGAGTTGAGAGGCCAAGGAGACAAGACATTAGAGATGATGCATCTTCCCCATAATGAATACTCATATGGTCCAATGGATCCTGCTTTCTTCTCTTTTCTAAATATACATGGACTGGATCAAACTCTTGATTAAGAAGCCATAGGTCCACCTTTTATATCAATATTTTGAGCTTCTTGTGAGAATTTTTTTTTAAATTTACATGGTGGAATCGGTAGCTGCCATGAATCCGGGCAGGTTGTCCAACTTTTATGGCCGCCACAGTATTCAACGTTGTCCACCTCAAAAGTCGCCATGCAAATATTTGCACAGTCCGCACCTATAACCACCATGCCACAATCATTTTAAACCTTTTACGCCATTGAAAGCACCGAGAAAGGGACAAGCATTCAGTCCAATGAGGCCCAAGATTTGAACCTTGGACCTCCACCCCCTTATGGGGTTTGGATGAACCAATTGGTCTACACCTCGGACCTCTTGTGAGAATATTTTAACATGCACTATGATAACCATAATTTATCCCCCAATATAAAGATAATGAAGATAAATCATGAAGAAATAGGTAGGTCTATAAATAATCAACACCAATGGTTAGAAATTACATGTAGAAACAAGACATACCTTATGTTTATAATCTACTCCTCTTGCATCCTAAAATATTACCAATTATCACACTAAATATTGTTGGCATTAGAGCTAATATCCACCATGAGAAAATAGAATTATAAATACAAGAATTTTAAAATATCTCAAACACAATACAACTAAATAACTACTATGCCATCAAGCTTAGTTGGAGTTAGATGTTTAGTGATCCAAGAAGAAATGAAACCATAAAATAAGTGAGATAAAATGAGGTTTGGACCTATCACATTCTTTCTAAAGAAGGATTTTAAATTTTAAATGATCTCAATGCAAAGAAAAATCCAACTGCATCCATTTTGCATAAAAATAATCCCATATGAAATAGTAACAAGTCCTTTAACTAATGCCATCATTCTATAGTGCTTAAAAAAATATGTAAATTATTAAGAAAAAGACCAAAAATTATTTTGCATGTAAAAGTTTTGGCCTCCAAAACTTTGGTTATATTAGAGATAAAGAACAAAAAATTAAATAACAAATGTTTAGAGAAAATTTTGGCTATCCATAGATTGCCATTTGTAACCTCTATATGTCATCTCTATTGATGTCACTCAATGATAGGACAACAAATTGGGATGAGAAACGGTGAATCAGATTGTGACACTTGGATTATGAGGATTGGTTTACTTATATAGACTTTTTTTTATTGAGTGAAGTTGCTTCATTTTGGCTTTGATACCATGTTTGAATTTCCAATATTTTCTAGAAATATCCTAAAACATCACAATTATATATAAGAAGAGTATTTATATGAAAATTTAAGGAAGGAGATATATGACATGATTTCAAAGAAGAAATAAGGAGTGGGTGTCAATAGGCAACCCCATAATATTTTTATATTGCACACTATTACTACAAATGATTGCTCATTGAGAGATATATAATGATATTAAACCTCAATGAGTAGTTAACCTCAAGCAACATTTACTTGACCTTGAGATTAACTTACAATAAAATAATAATAAATTACACCCTTTAAGCAAGGTTATCCACAAATGTGGATTAACCAATATCACTAAGGGTGAATCTATGATATGCCCATAGGCTTACACATAGATGACCATAGGATTACATAGAAAAATTCTTGTAGGCTTACATAAAAATATGCCCATAGGTTTACATATAGAATTCCCATAGCATTACATATAGAATGTTTGTATACTTACATCAAGATGTTCAAAGGATTACATAGCACTTTCTCTTTGTCTATATAAATAGCACTCATAAAAATTTCATTACATTTATCCTTTGCCTAGTAATATTACATTACAAATATTTCAACAAATGATAACTTTTTGGACTAGATCCACGGTAAAGAGTATAAATTGATCTCAAATATAGCTATCATAAAATGCTATAGATCTCACTTATGTATGGAATAATTCATTTAAATCTAAGGAGGGTTTATTTGAGTGGTTGGTTTTTCTTTTGGCTTGACCAATGCACCTAACACATTCATCAAGATGATAAATGACAACTTGTATTCCTACACTAGCTCATTTTTTATAGTCTACTTAGATTACATCTCATCTATAGCAAGACATGGTAGGAACATCTGCAACATGTTTGACACATACTTAGATTCTTTGTAGATATAAGTTATATGCTAATTTTGAGAAGTATTCATTTACTATGACAAAGTTTCAATACCTTGGGTATATTATTAAAAAATGAGGAGTCTATGTTGATCATGAGAATATTTAGGTTATTAGAGATTTTTGCATATCCCAAAGACTAATAAAGTTTTGTAGCTTTTTAGATCTTTCCAATTTCTATAAGTTGTTTATATTGAGTTTCTCACACATTGTTTGGCCAATACACCAACTTACCAAAGGAGGTGTCAAATACAATTTTTATTAGGAATGTACATAATGGAGGGTATTTGAAAGGTTGACGAATCAATTTTGTTTAGCTCTTATGATTTTATTACCCAATATACATCAAATTTTTTAGGTAATGATTGATGCATCAGAGTATGCATTAGGAGTTATACTCACACAACATGGGAATCCAAATATTATAGTGAAACACTTAATGAAGTGTTTAAAAAATATACCACTTTCAAAAAAGAGCTCTATGCCATTATCCAAGCATGTAAATAATGAAAGGACTGCATATTGGACAAGAAAACCATCAACCATATAGATCATAGAATTTTAGAGGTTTTTAATGCATAAAGTAATCTAAGGAATGAAAGACATTAAAAGTGGACCACATATATATAGTATTTCTATTTTATCATGAACCACAAAAAAGGGAGTGTCAACTTAGAAATTAAACATTTGAGCCAACCGCCAATCATAACATTTACCATCATTGTTCATACTTCTAATCCATCTATATTTAAAGAAGTAGATTCTGATTTTGCATATGCATACCAAGTTTTTTGTATGGTAAGCATATTTTTAATTTATATTCATAAGATAACACCCTCTACCACATACAACATATTTGTGTACCATTTGGTGAGCACTGGAGGATGATTTGAAAAGTGCACTTTAACCATCAAAGTAGTAGGTCACTTTGGGATGTAAAAACATTGGTAGTTCTTCAAAATTACTTATATTGGATAAAAATGAGGAATGATGATGAGAGGTTAATCAATTCATATACACCCTCCATTGTTGTAAAACCAACCTATAATAATAGGGACTATATACACCATTTTCAATTCCATCCAAGTCTTTGGAATCTATCTCCATGGATTTTATCTTAGGTTTACCCACATCTAAGCATAGCAATGATTGAATTTTTGTATTAGTTGATTCTTTTTAAAAGATAGCTATTATGATTCCTTGTAGTTGAATATACTAATGAGATCTATTTCAATCATGTGGCTCAACTTTGGTTTTCCAAAATTCATTTATCTAATAAAAATAATAAATTTCTAAGTATTTTCTACTTTGCTCTATGGATCATAATGGATACCAATTTGACCATGTACATAGCCTTCCATAATCAAACTGATGGCTAGATAGAATATGTGAATTAGTTTCTTGTACATTTTATTTGAATGTACAATTCCATGCATCAGTTATATGGGATGAGATCCTCCTCTACTTTTAGCATGGGTACAATTGAGGTCTACATAGCTCTACTAAACATGGTTCATTTCATGTCTATTTTGATTTACAACCCTTAGAACCAAATATTGTAGCTATCCCTATGCAAACTATGGAGTACTCACCTCATTAAACCTAAAGAAACAAAAAAGAAAGCATAGTTTTTAGAATAGATTCAACACATTCAATAGCAAATCCATGACTTCTTGGAAAAAAATAAAAATATCAATTCAAGGTTAGAGAAAATATGTGGTTACATATTTAGAAAGAAAGACTTGTAGTACCCCATAGGAATATCTAACATCTTCGCTATGGATCATAAACCATCACCAAAAAGGTTATATAAAATGACTTTGAATTTACTCTTCCATTTTGAGTTAAATAAACTTTATAACTCATGGAATGTTAATCACCACATTTTCATATGGGTGATTATTATGGTACCTAGGAATAGGTATATAGGGATATAATATTATATTGTATAAGGTTATTATGGATAGTTGGCATGGGCCACACATAATCCAAGGTTGATTATATTATTATATTATAATAATGAGTTGGGATGAGGGTTTAGTAGTCGACTCCCCAAAGTAGAATTAGAATATGGGTATATAAAGAAGGGATATTGTCATTGTAATCATGATAATGCATATGAAGTATGCTTGTAATTGATATTCCCATGAAGTGGATTATGAGACTTTTCCCTCTTTAAGTGGAACTTGTATCTTGGGAGATCTTGTGGAGTTGTCCTTCCTTAAGGAGTAAGTATTACTGATGTTGCCCTATTTTCTCTGTCTAATTTTATGGATTGTTATTATGGATGATTATTTGTGGATGAATGATTTGATATTTCTACATATTGATGAATGATTTTTGCTAATGATAATAGTGTTTCATAACAAGTGATATCAGAGCAATGCTTCTAGCAAAGTGGGGCTGTGTTTTTATGGATTGCATAATTAGGGCAATTTTTCCAAAAAAATATCTCATCATTCAAGAGCCATATATCTAAAAATGTTTGTCCTCTTCAAGCCATTCTTAGACCATTTTATGCAAAATTTGAAGAACTTTAAAGTAAGTGGCCATATGAAGAAAAATGGATAGTATTTAGGGGGACGTGACCTTGTGAAGTTAGCCATCCATAACAAGGGCAGCATTAAGAAAAAATTTCTAAAAAAATATCTCATACTTTAGGAGTCATATCTCTATGAATGTTTATCCAATTTAAATGATTCTTGGATATTTTAATGTAGAACTTGAAGAGATTTAAATTGAGAGGTCATATAAATTAATATAAGTAATATTGATAGAGATACAACCCTATGAATTCATCTATCCAAAATAAGCATAGTTATAATTTTTAAGTTATGAGAAAATAAAATTATAGATATCTGTCAGCCAGAGTAAGCAAATCAATTGTAGTTTAATTTATTTTTGAATAAAATATTTAAAAATAATTATTGATAGCCAAGTAATAGAGGAGAATTAATAAAAAATTATTTTTAAAAAGGCTAGTTTTATTCAAAACCCTAGCAGCTTTTGAAAAAGAATTTTGGAGGGGTTGAGGTCATGGAGTTGTCAATATTCATTGGAGAAGATGATATTGATGTTAAATACTGGTGGAAAAATTTTAAGTCCTTGTATTCTACTAGTTCTTGTTGGAAACTTATGTTTAATTCTTATCTTGAAGGGGAATCTCTCTTGTGGTTTTATTGTTTTCATAGTGCCCATAATTATGAGTACACTTAGGATAAAATAGAGCATGCATTCTTGAGTTAGTGCGGACCATATAAAAAAATAGCTATTTTGAAGGTCACTATTAAGGGATATGAAGAAGAAATAAAAAGGCTTCAAGAGGAACAACAAGAAATGAATAAAGAGGGTATGATAGAGGGGAAAAATATGTCAGCGTGAAGACTGAGGGAGCCACACCTTTGGTCGAAGACTAAAAAATTGACCAAAGGATTTGTTTGAACATATTAATTCTATTTTGTAGGTCCATGGTTGTATTCAAAAGGAAAAGGTTATTAACCCTAGCAACAAATATAATTTTATTAATATTGCCTTGGCTATGAGGTTGCGGGTTCAATTAACAAAAATTAAGGACATACAAACTGAGAGTGAGAATGTTAAGGATTTTTAATATTTGAAGATAACCATTTTTGGAAATTTTTAGTATAGTGTGTTGTCATTGATGTTAAAGGATTGATTTCATAGGTTTATGTCAAAATAAAATATGTCATGGGTTGTCATTAATATCAAGGAAAATATTATAATATTTATTATTATAATATTGGTTGAGAAAAACATTACAATATCTATTTTTGAATATTATAATGAAGGAAAAAAGAGTTCATTGGGATAATGGTTTAAAAATGAAGGCAAGATGAAGGAAAAAAGAGTTCTTTGGGACAATGGTTTAAAAATGAAGGCAAGATATTAATATTATTGAAGGCAATAATATTAAATGTGAAGGCAAAGTTTAAAGGATTAATATTATAATATCTTTATTATAATATAAATATTTCAAGTTGTTATAATATTTGAGCACCAATTATTTGAAGGTAAAATTTGAATTAATTTTGAATTAAATTCGAATTAAGGAGGCCGACATCACATGGGGTGAAAAGGACAAGGTGGCATCGATGTTGATCGAAGACCAAGTTAAAACATATAAATACCCATGCCTAAAATCATTTGCAAATGTTGTGTGAAATTTGTGCATGCATTAATCGATATATGATTTGTTGCATGCGATAGAGAAGGAAAGGAAGTGACAGTGAGTTTTTTCTACAGCAAACGAAAGAGATTTAAGGTCGGTTTGGTGCATATCACATCTCATCTAGCTAGCTAGACCAGCTGGTGGCTGAGCCGATGTAAATGTGTTGTGAGGATGAGGTTTTGGGTTCAAAACCCATTGTGGATGTTTTGTTTTGTTTGGGTGAGTCTACAGAAGGAGAATACAAAAGGCGATTGACGCCTTTATGGTCTCACGGGTAGCGCTAGTAGCTGATAGTGACCACTTGGTTGGGCACTTTGCTCTCACGAGGTGTGATGTTTGAATCACACTAAGGGTATAATAAAAGAGGTATTTAATTTTTTAATTATCATTTGATTTTGTGGAGTTATAAGGTTGAATTGTTATTTAATTTGTGCTCATTTGATATAGGAGAAATAAGGTGTGAAAAAGGTCTTTTTGTATTGAAATTTAAAATATGTTTAGAAGGAGAAATAAGGTGTGATATGGATTCTTTCATTGTATAAGTTGTTTGTGTATGTTTTAAGAGAAGTTTTTTTTTTTTAATTTACATGGTGGAATCGATAGCCACCACGAATGGGCAGGTTGTCCAGCCTTTATGGCCACCATAGTATTCTGCACTGTCTGCACCAGAAGCCACCACATAGATCTTCATGCAGTCTGCCCCTATAACCACCATGCCACAATCATTTTAAACCTTTTACACCACTGAAAGCACCAGAAAGGGACAAGTGTTCAGTCCGGTGAGGCTCAAGATTTGAACCTTGGACCTCCGCCCCCTTATGGGGTTTGGATGAACCAATTGGTCTACACCTCGAAAAGCAAGTTGAGAGGTATGTTGAAATTATTCCTTCTCTAAGGTGGTTGGTTGAGAAAATATTTCAGAATTATAAGGTGGAGATAAAAGGGTTGATTAGTGTGTATTTTTGAAAATATTTGAGCTAGGGTTTGTGAAACAAAGTATGCATTATTGTTGAAAGAAAGTGGAAACAATTGTATTAGGTTTTGAGATCTACATGTGCTTCATTGTTGAAAGAAATCTAAAATACTTGTGCTAGGGTTGAGACCAAGTTTGTACATCATTGTGAAACATTTTGAGCATTGGTGTGAAAGATATTGAAAGTAATTGTGAAGTGTTTGAGATAAATCTTATGAAGGAAATTTATGCATTATTGTGTTTGATCATTGAGAGTAAATTTGCAAAGAATAGAGACCAGTTTTGTGAAACGAAGTTATACACTAGTGTGATTTGATTTGAGAGAGATTTGCAAGAGGTAGAGACTGGATTGAATGAGTGCAAGAGTTGTGAATGTGAAGAACATATTGGGTATTTGATAAAGCATATCATTATCTATATGTTCCAGATGTTAAAAAAATTCTAGGTAGAATATGTTTGAATTGCCTAGTTGAAGAAAGCATTTTTGAAAGAGATATAAGCATTGTTTGCATGTAAGATTTGAAATTTTTTGAGCAGGTGTTGAAGTAGCATTAATGTAGATTTGATCCTTGAAGACTTAAAGCAACATTGAGTTAGATTTGAGCAAGTTTTGTGAGAATACTTGAAGCAACATTGAGATAAATTTGAGCAAGTTTTGTGAGAAGACTTGAAGTACGATTGAGGTAAATTTGAGCAAGTCTTATGAGAAGACTTGAAGCAACATTGAGGTAAATTTGAGCAAGTCTTGTGATAAGACTTGAGGTAACATTGAGGTAGATTTGATAAAGTCTTGTGAGAAGACTTGAATCATATTTGGGCAAAGATAGAAAGCATATTTTTGCATGTAATGTGTGCATATTTGGATAGAGTTGTGAGCAAAGTTGGAGCATATTTGTGCAAGCCTTGTAATGAGACTTGGTGCAGATTTTAGATAGAGTTAGGAGTCGACTATGGAGAGAGATCCAAAAACCAGAGCAAAGGGAATAGAGTTCTCCTATGGAGAGAGATCCACAAATATGAGCAAAGGGAATAGAGTTCTCCTATGGAGAGAGATCCACAAATCTGAGCAAAGGGGATAGAGTTCTCCTGTGGAGAGAGATCCACAAACCAGAGCATTGGGGATTGAGATCTCCTTTGAATAGAGGTTCATAAATATTGTAATAGGGAATTGATTCCCAAGAGATTTTTTGAGAAAATTTAGAAGAAATATCTTCTTCCTGGACGTAACCCACATTGGGTGAACCACGTTAAATTTATGTCTCTTATTTGTGTGATGATTTTTGTATTTATTTGTTATTGTTATTTATATTGCAATTGATAACATTGGATAGTATTGTTTGGAGATAAAAGTAAAATTTTACCTTATATTGTTCACCCCCCTCTCAGTATAAGCTTATGTTCTTCAACTATGGATAAATATGTCTTACATTCACATTGTTATGCTATTTATATGGATGATGTGGGTATTATTCTAAGTATTATTGGTTGATTTCTTTGGGTATTGTTAACAATAATGTGCAAAAGAAGTTTATAAAGTCATGGTACAAGAAAAAGAAGATAACACTACAGGATATTTATCATATTAAGGAGCAAGGATCCAAGGAAATTAGTAAGAAATTATGGTAGGGGAACAAGTTACAAAACCAACAAAAGCATCAAAAGTTGAATCTATAGTGGTAATTATAGCAGAGTCCATGGAAGAACCACACAAGGACACACCAAAATAAGGGCATAAGAGATGAGAGCACGAGAAATAATTCAAAATAGAGAAACAAAAATTTGAAGAATCAAAGGAAATAATACATCAGGTTAAGGTTACAGAATATCTCCACCCAAACCACCCTTAGAGGCAATAGTCTTGGAAGTATGGCTTAGGCCATCAATATTATTATGGATCTACATGAAGTAAAAAAAGACATCAATATTGTAGTGTTTGGAAGAAAAAGCATAATGGTTCTAGATTTTAGAGATGTATAATAGCATCAAGAAACAATAGATCCAATCATTCAAAATATCATAGTAGAGTAATAGAAGCATGAAGCCAATAAAGCAGTCATGGATATTCAAATGATATAGTGGTAGCTTTTCATCATCAATAAACACTATCAATTAAAATTTCATTTATATGGAAGTGTTGGAAATATTGAGCATATTGAGTTGTCATTGATGTCAAAGGGTTGATGTCAAAAGGATGCATGGTATTCAAGGCAAAAATATTCTTCTAAGGTTGGACAATTATTCAAGGTAAGGTATATCTCAAAGCAAGGAAAATTGTTGAAAAGAAAAGGATTATAATATTGATTTAAATATTATAAAGAAGGACAAAGAGGTTTAAGAGTTACTTGGAACAAAGTGGTTTGGGCCAAAGGTTTAAAATAGAAGGTAAGGTTTAAATATTAAATGAGAAGGCCAAGGTTTAAAAGAGAAGGCAAGACAAAGGTTTAAATGAGAAGGCCAAGGTTTAAAATAAAAGGCAAGACAAAGGTTTAAAGTTTAAATATTAAAAATAAGGCCAAGGGTTTAATAAAAGTCACTTGGGACAAAGGCTTGAAGACCAAAGGTTCAAAAAGATAATATTATAATATTTATTAAATATTATAATATAAAGTTATATGCATTGGCACCAACGTCTAGAAAGCAATTTTAATATTCAAAAACCATATTGAAATATCAAGCGTCGACGTCGTGAGAAAAGAGGTGAAAGGTATATAAATCAAACATCAAATCATTTGTAAGGAAAATATTTTTTAGGTAAGTGAAATTTATCTCTTCGTGTTGTATCTGCGAATCTAAAAAGTGAAGAGAACAAAATCTATGTGGAAAGTGAACTAAGAACAAGGGCTAAGTGTTGTGCATCTAGTTTCAACTGGGTGGCTAGCCCAATTGGTCATTGAGCTAGTGCTAAGGCACTGGGGGTAGGAAAGTCACAGGGTCAAATTTGGGCAGGTCCATTTTGCTTGGTAGTGAGGAAATTATTTTGTTTGACAAGGAAGACTTCAACGTGTTCGCATTGTGTGGCTATTACTACCCGTGGGGGTAGCCTAGCCTATGGTAAGGCATTGCATGGGCAGAATTTTGGTGTTCGATTCCCATCACGTTCGTTGGCTTGTATGGTTGAGGTATGAGCCAAAAATTTTGTTGATTAAAGTTTATGTGAAAAGGTTAATGCATTGGACTTGTTGGTTGAAGTTTTGATTATTTTTAGAAGGCAGTTTACAGGGCTTATGTGGTTATAATAGAAGAAAAATTTTGTTTATATTTTGATTTAGAAAGGGAGTCATAAGGTGCAACATTATTATTTATTTTTATATTCTGCATTAAGTTAGTAGGAGTTATAAGGTGCATGGGAGTGAATTAAAAATTATCATTTGCACATTGTGTTAGTAGGTGTTATAAGGTATATTGGGGTGAATTGAAAATTATCTTTTGTGTATTATAAAAGTAGGAGTTATAAGGTGTGATTATGGTTTAATTTTTAAATGTAATTTTGTATGATAGAAGAAGGAAATTTGAGGGTTTAGTCACTACTAAAAGCTTTATTTTGGGAGACTAAAAAGGAGTTATAAAACATAATTTTCAAGCCTTATTATGCACATATTTTGAGAAGGGTTTTAATGTGGATGATTTGAAAGAGAAATTTACTAACCAGTTTTTGAAGTGGCACAAGAAAGAGAAATTATTTTTGAGATAAGTTTTGAAAGGACATCATCATCAAGGCAGTTTTTAGAGGTATGTGATTTAACTCTTTCTTAAGGTGGTTTTGTTTGAAGAAAATATTTTTGATGTCATATGATTGGAGGTATAAGGATTGATTTGATGTGCATTAGTGATTGATTGAAGTTGGGAGTAATTGTGAATTATTGTTGAATGAAAAAGTAAATATGTGCAAGGGTTTGGAAATATACTAGCAAGGGTTTGAGAGCAAATTGGTGCATTAACTTTGAGTCATATTGGGAATGAACTTGCAAGGGCTATAGACCAGTTTTGTGAAGCAAGTATGTGCATTGGTTTTGATTAATTTTGGAAGTACATAAGAAGGTCAACTATCAAGTGCTAGACTAGAGTATCCTTTTGAATGCAATGAATGTGAGACATGTGAAAGTGATAGACTTAATGAATGTGAGAAGAACATATTGAGTATTTGTAATGCATATCATTCTCTATATGTTCATGAAGAAAAATAATTATGGGTAGAATATGTCTGAATTACTTTAGTCAAAGAAAGCACTTTTGGGAAAGATATATGCAATTATTTCTATGCAAGAATTAGGAATGGTTGAGCAGATTTTATGAGCAAGTGATTTGAGAGCATATTTGAGTAGGTTATTAAGGTAAATTTGAGTAGGTTATTAAGGTAGATTTGAGAAGAGTTGTGAGAAAATTTGAGCAAGCCTTGTGTGTAGGCTTGGAGTAGATTTGAGCAGAGGTTGAGAGTGGGTGATGGAGTAGATTTGAGCAAGCCTTGTGTGTAGGCTTGGAGCAGATTTGAGTAGAGTTGAGAGTAGGTTTTGGAGAAGATTTGAGCAAGCCTTATGTAAAGGCTTGGAGCAGATTAGAGTAGAGGGGATTGAGGTCTTCCTTAGATAGAGATCCATAAATTAGAGCAAATGGGATTGAGGTCTCCTATGGATAGAGGTCCATGAACTAGAGCAAAGGGGATTGGTGTCTCCTGTGGATAGAGGTCCATGAACCAGAACAAAGGGGATTGGTGTCTCCTATGGATAGAGGTCCATGAACCAGAGCAAAGGGGATTGGTGTCTCCTATGGATAGAGGTCCATAAACTAGAGCAAAGGGGATTGGTGTCTCCTATGGATAGAGGTCCATGAACTTGAGCATAGGGGATTGGTGTCTCCTTTGGGTTGGTGCCTATAAACATTGTAATAGGGAATTGGTTCCCAAGATATTTGTTGAGAAAATTTATAAGAAATATTTTCTTCGTGGATGTAGCCCACATTGGGTGAACCATGTTAAATTTGTGTCTCTTATGTGTGTGATGATCTGTGCATTGTTTCATTATTGCAATTGATAATATTGGATAATATTGCTTTGGAAAGAAAAGTAAAAGTTTTATCTTATACTATTCACCCCCCCTCTAAGTATAAGCTTGTGTTCTTCAATTGGTATCAGAGCGGGTTCCTTCATGAAAGCCTAACAACTTGAAGGAAGATCTTACAGGAACACACATGGCTCATAAGGAAGGGTTTTCATCAAATAAGGCTCCATTGTTTGATGGGACTAACTATGCTTTCTGGAGTGTGAGGATGAAGACTTATTTGATGGCACATGGATATGATACATGGCAATCCATTGAAAATGGATTCACACCATCTACAACTCCTCCTACAGATGCAAGTGGTAAGAAACCATATGAAGATAATGCCAAGGCAATGAATACAATTTTGAGTGGGTTATGTGAATCAAAGTTTGTGAAAGTCATGCAATGCACTTCAGCAAAAGAAATGTGGGATAAATTACAGAGAACATATGAAGGAGACAACAAGGTCAAAATGGCAAAACTTCAAACACATAGGAGGAAGTTTGAAGACTTGAATATGAAATATGATGAAGATATTGCTATGTATCTACTTCGTGTTGATGAGGTTGTCAACACTATTCATGGACTTGGAGAAAATATTGAGGAATCTACTATTGTTCAGAAAATATTGAGGTCACTCCCTATGAGGTATGATGCAAAGGTTTCAACAATAGAAGAGATGAAGGATCTCAAAACTTTAAGCATGGATGAGTTACATGGAATTCTCACATCCTATGAGATGAGGACAAAAAAAGAACAAACATCAAAAAGAGAGGCAACATTCAAAGCTTCAAAGAAGGAAAATAATAAAGAACAAGAATCAAGTGATGAATCAAGTAGTGAAGAAGAGGCTAACTTTGTGAGAAGAAATAAGAAGGGTCCAAGAAAACACAAAAATATGTAGACTGTGAAATGTTTTAGTTGTGGTAACATTGGTCACTATGCAGCTAATTGTCCATAAAATGGAGGTAGTAGTAGTGAAGAAGAAAAGGATTACAATAAAAAGAAGGAAAGAAAGTTTTATTATGAAAATAAAAATAGGCATGGTCAAGGCAAGCATGAGAAGAAGATTTTTCAAAGGCACAAGAAGAGTTTTTATGTTGAAGAAGAAAGCAGTACTTCAAGTGAAAGTGATGAAAGCTTCTCCGATAATGAAAAAGAAGAAATTCTATTTTTGACCATAGAAGAGAAAGAAGATGCTCCTATTATTGAAGATCAAGAAAAAGAGAAAGAAGATGCACCTGTTGTCAAATACCAAGAAAAAGAAAAATAAGATGCCCCTATTATTGAAGACCAAGAAGAAGAGAAAGTTTTATAATATGAAAAGGAAGCCACAATTGATATGGAAGAGGAATTTGTTGTTGATCTTGAAGGATTTGAAAAGGGAGAACTTAATATTGAAGGCTCAAATACAAGAGGATGAGAAAACAAATATAAAACTTCTAAAGGATCTTATTGACTTAAAAGTTAAGGTTGAAGAGGCAAAGAAAGTTGAAGAAGGTATGGCTAAATAATTAAAGGTAAAAGAACTAGAATGTGAAAGACTAGAACATGAAGTTGACATTCTAAGGAAGGGACTTGAGAAATTCAATAATAAGATATATCAGTTTAGGAAAAGCTCAAAATATTTGGATGATATTATCAAAACATAAAGATCTCCATTTATGAATACTAGACTTGGTTATGAGGAAGGTCAAGAGGTACAAGAAGAGGAGTCAAGCTCAAAATAAATAGAAGCATCAAAGAAGGTATTTGAAGAAGAGCCTAAGACCTATATTGATAATTTGAGAAGTGGTAGTATCAAAGAGGAAGCAAACAAAGAATCATCAAGGAATAGGGACCATCACAAGAAAAGCAAAGAAAGAACCATGAGATCAAGGCAAGATGAATATTTCTTTCAAGGTTATTGTTTCTCATGTAATCATTTTGGTCATAAAGCTATACATTGCAAGGGTTCATGATAAAAATGATTATGGCTTCAACAAGAGAAATTTCAAGTCACTTGCACTTTCCAAGGACTACAACATCATGTGTTTCAATTACAATAATTTTGGTCATAAAGCTATACATTGCAGGGTTTATGGTAAGAATGATTATAGCTTCACCAAGAATTCATTTGCACCTTTCAAGGACTACAACATCAAGTGTTACAATTGCAATAATTTTGGGCATAGAGCAAAGTGGTGTAGAACAAAATTTTTGGAACTTCCAAAGACAAGCAAGAAAAAGGATGCTCAAAATGTTCAAAGAGGTATGACTTCAAAAGTTTAGAAAAATATTGAAAAAGAAGAAGAGCATTGTAAGTTGGGAGTAGCTTTACTCCCATCTCAAAATTAATCACCTCAAGAAAATGAGGTGGTGAGCGTCAAAAGGAGCCCTTTGCCATTGATGTCAAAGGGGGAGAGATTTTAGTAAGGGGGAGAGATTTTAGTAAGGGGGAATAGCTTGTCAGGGGGAGCAATTTGGGAATCTAGTTGCAGTAAAAATAAAAATTTTGTAAGGGTTGCCATCAATGAAAAAGGGGGAGATTGTTGGAAATATTGAGCATATTGAGTTTTCATTGATGTCAAAGGGTTGATGTCAAAAGGATGCATGGTATTCAAGGCAGAAATATTCTTCTAAGGTTGGACAATTATTCAAGGCAAGGTATATCTCAAAGCAAGGAAAATTGTTGAAAAGAAAAGGATTATAATATTGATTTAAATATTATAAAGAAGGACAAAGAGGTTTAAGAGTTACTTGGAACAAAGTGGTTTGGGCCAAAGGTTTAAAAGAGAAGGCAAGGTTTAAATATTAAATGAGAAGGCCAAGGTTTAAAAGAGAAGGCAAGACAAAGGTTTAAATGAGAAGGCCAAGGTTTAAAAGAAAAGGCAAGACAAAGGTTTAAAGTTTAAATATTAAAAAGAAGGCCAAGGGTTTAATAAAAGTCACTTGGGACAAAGGCTTGAAGACCAAAGGTTCAAAAAGATAATATTATAATATTTATTAAATATTATAATATAAAGTTATATGCATTGGTGCCAACGTCTAGAAAGCAATTTTAATATTCAAAAACCATATTGAAATATCAAGCATCGACGTCATGAGAAAAGAGGTGAAAGGTATATAAATCAAACATCAAATCATTTGTAAGTAAAAAGGTTTTTTTTTAGGTAAGCACAATTTATCTCTTCGTGCTGTATCTACGAATCTAAAAAGTGAAGAGAATGAAATCTGTGTGGAAAGTGAACTAAGAACAAGGGCTAAGTGCTGCGCATCTAGTTTCAACTAGGTGGCTAGCCCAGTTGGTCATTGAGCTAGCACTAAGGCGTTGGGGGCAAGAAAGTCGCAGGGTCAAATTTGGGCAGGTCCATTTTGCTTGGTAGTGAGGAAATCATTTTGTTTGACAAGGAAGACTTCAACATGTTCGCATTGTGTGGTTGTTACTACCCGTGGGGGTAGCCCAACTGGTAGCCTAGCCTATGGTAAGGCGTTGCATGGGTAGAAGTTTGGTGTTCGATTCCCATCGTGTTCATTGGCTTGTTTGATTGAGGTATGAGCCAAAAATTTTGTTGATTAAAGTTTATGTGAAAAGGTTAATGCGTTGGACTTGTTGGTTGAAGTTTTGATTATTTTTAGAAGGTAGTTCGTAGGGCTTATGTGGTTATAATAGAAGAAAATTTTTGTTTATATTTTGATTTAGAAAGGGAGTCATAAGGTGCAACATTATTATTTATTTTTATATTCTGTATTAAGTTAGTAGGAGTTATAAGGTGCATGGGAGTGAATTAAAAATTGTCATTTGCACATTGTGTTAGTAGGTGTTATAAGGTATATTGGGGTGAATTGAAAATTATCTTTTGTGTATTATAAAAGTAGGAGTTATAAGGTGTGATTATGGTTTAATTTTTAAATGTAATTTTGTATGATAGAAGAAGGAAATTTGAGGGTTTAGTCACTACTAAAAGATTTATTTTGGGAGACTAAAAAGGAGTTATAAAACATAATTTTCAAGCCTTATTATGCACATATTTTGAGAAGGGTTTTAATGTGGATGATTTGAAAGAGAAATTTACTAACCAATTTTTGAAGTGGCACAAGAAAGGGAAATTATTTTTGAGATAGGTTTTGAAAGTACATCATCATCAAGGCAGTTTTTAGAGGTATGTGATTTAACTCTTTCTTAAGGTGGTTTTGTTTGAAGAAAATATTTTTGATGTCATATGATTGGAGGTATAAGGATTGATTTGATGTGCATTAGTGATTGATTGAAGTTGGGAGTAATTGTGAATTATTGTTGAATGAAAAAGTAAATATGTGCAAGGGTTTGAGAGCAAATTGGTGCATTAACTTTGAGTCATATTGGGAATGAACTTGCAAGGGTTATAGACCAATCTTGTGAAGCAAATCTATGCATTAATTTTGAGTGATATTGGGAATAAATTTGAAAGGGCTATAGACCAATTTTGTGAAGCAAGTATGTGCATTGGTTTTGATTAATTTTGGAAGTACATAAGAAGGTCAACTATCAAGTGCTAGACTAGAGTATCCTTTTGAATGCAATGAATGTGAGACATGTGAAAGCGATAGACTTAATGAATGTGAGAAGAACATATTGAGTATTTGTAATGCATATCATTCTCTATATGTTCATGAAGAAAAAGAATTCTAGGTAGAATATGTCTGAATTACTTTAGTCAAAGAAAGCACTTTTGGGAAAGATATATGCAATTATTTCTATGCAAGAATTAGGAATGGTTGAGCAGAGTTTGTGAGTAGGTTGAGTAGAGTTTGTGAGCAAGATTTGAGAGCAGATTTGAGTAGGTTATTGAGGTAGATTTGAGTAGGTTATTGAGGTAGATTTGAGTAGATTTGTGAGCATATTTGAGCAAGCCTTGTGTGTAGGCTTGGAGAAGATTTGAGAAAAGTTGTGAGCAAGCCTTGTGTAGGCTTAGAGAATATTTGAGCAAGCCTTGTGTGTAGGCTTGGAGCAGATTTGAGCATAGTTGAGAGCAGGTTTTGGAATAGATTTGAGCAAGCCTTGGAGTAGATTATAGAAAAGAGGATTGAGGTCTCCTATGAATAGAGGTCCATGAACTAGATAAAATGGGATTGAGGTCTCCTATGGATAGAGGTCCATGAACGAAAACAAATGGGATTGGTGTCTCTAGTGGACAGAGTTACACGAAGGAGAACAAAGGGTATTGGTGTCTCTTGTGGATAGATGTCCATGAACTAGAGCAAATGGGATTGGTGTCTCCTGTGGATAGAGGTCCATGAACCAGAGAAATGGGATTGGTGTCTCCTATGGATAGAGGTCCACGAACTTGAGCATAGGGGATTGGTGTCTCCTTTGGGTTGGTGCCCATAAACATTGTAATAGGGAATTGGTTTCCAAGAGATTTGTTGAGAAAATTTATAAGAAATATTTTCTCCATGGATGTAGCCCATATTGGGTGAACCACGTTAAATCTGTGTCTCTTATGTGTGTGATGATTTGTGCATTGTTTCATTATTGCAATTGATAATATTGGATAATATTGCTTTGGAAAGAAAAGTAAAAGTTTTATCTTATACTATTCACCCCCCTCTCAGTATAAGCTTGTGTTCTTCAAGAAGGATGATCAATATTGGTGCCAATTATCATCATTGCTTAGAATATCATATCATTTAGTTTCTTCTCATGTTTTTAGGATAAAACATTTGTGAGGATGGAATATTATGGTACCTAGGAATAGGTATATGGGGATATTATATTTTATAATGGTATTATGGATAGTTGGCATGGGCCACCTAATCAAAGGTTGATTATAGTATTTGTAGACACCAAAATCTAGCCACTTGTCATCCATCCGTGTCCTATAATCATAGCCATCCATTATATGTGTGTGTGTGTGTGTGTGTTTACTTAATATATAAATATTAATGTTTTATAGATTTATATATATATATATATATATATATATATTTAATTAATAATTATATATGTATTTATATAAATAAATCATCGCAATCCGCCACATTGTAATCTCAGCCATCCATCCATCTCAATCAATTTCACATGTCCAAGCTTAATCTACACCCTCCCTCATGTTTTAATCTCGATTTCTCATTTTGTGTCGTAGAAACCCTAACATGTTTAAGGGAATATTATAAAAGTGATTCATTTTTATGAATCAAGGTCCACAAAAATTGCCTCTTAAGCACTCTAGAAATTTTTAGGAGAGAGTTTGCCCTAGTCATTCTGCTATCAAATTTACCCCTCACCACCGCCATCGCATCCCCCATTTCCTCCACTGCTTAACCCTCGCAAACTAGATCTGGTTCTACTTCGCTTCCCTCAACCCCTGAAATCCCCCTAGAGTTCATCAAACTCTACTAAGCATTATTGGAATATTGATGGGAATTTATAACCATAACCAAATACCTCTAGGTATTTCACATAGTAGATTTGCAATTCCCCAACCCTCAAGCACATTTCGAGCATTCACATGAACATCGACCACAGATACAGGAGCAAAAATCATTTGACAAGGTAAAGTATTCAGTGCATTTTATTTACATTCTTGCATTTCTATTTTCAATTATATTATGCAACATCTAGGTTTTTAGTAGTTTTTATCTTTTAGAAGGCCTCATGCAGTGGAGCCCTCAAAGGTGCTTCTAATCCCTTTATGTTTTTTGTTTCTTGCAAGTGCAAGAATCATATTTCTAGAAGTTGTTTAAGCTAGGGTGGTCCCGTAGGGATACACAAGCCCATCCACACTCTTGTTTGGATCAAGGACGAGCAATAAGACACCAATTTTTCATTACACTAGGGTTTTAAAACCCTATTATTTTGTAATATTTGTATCAAAAAGCATTGTAAAACCTCATATTAGGGCATATTCATTGTACAACTTGGATATATTCCCATATTAATAAAATCTTATTTATTTTGTGTATTCTATTTTGTCATTGTGCTTTTTGTACTTTATCTTTGTATTGGTGTTGTTCATTTTTGGTTTACAAAATGGAAATAATGGTGGGACCCCCAAAGGGTTTTTCATTTTAATTTATCTTGTCACTAATTTCTATTTTTGTTTCTATCTTGCAGGTTCCAAAATTTTGATCATGCAAAAATCATGAAAATGAGGGTTTCTAGAAGTTGCAAAAGTTGATCATAGGTTGTGTGGATGCATTGCAACAGTCGAGGGAGACCCTACAATGTTTAGTAAATTCTCTACAATGTTCTAGAGACTCTATATGGTGTTTATAAGAGTGGGAAATAAATACATAGGTTTCTTGGTAAGCCTACTTCAAACCCTAACTCATTTCAGTTTTCATTTTCTTGTTTTTAATAGTTAAACTAACAAAATAAAATCATTCATTTTATGTTTAAAGCATTTGCATATTTATTTACATTTTAGGCATTTACATCCATCATTTAAATTTCACATAGAGTAGAATTATATTCATGCATTTATGTAGATCATATTTATTTTAGACTTTTGTTGCTTTATGGTGTATTCATTCACTATTTATGTATGTTGTTTGCATTTGAAATTATAAAAGATTAAAATAGCTACATAGTAGGGTTGAAAACTTCCATTTTTATTTTTCAAAGTTGGAACAAGATCGTGATACTTAAGTATACTCCCAATGTTGGAATCACTTGATGATTCAGGATGGAAGAACTAGGTGAACCCTCCACTATTGGAATCACTTGATGGTTCAGGGTGGGTCTTAAGTGGTGTACCCCTAGGTTCTTTTGAGGAGCTTAGTGTTCATGTTCTTGGATTCTAGCTTAGACAAGTGAAATAGGTGTGTTTTCAACATTGAGTGAGCATAATAGATAACATAAGTATTAAAATGAATCATACACTTTACATGTTTTACACTAAATAACAGTGAGTTGGGTTTCATCACCAACCATTTTTTAAGATTAGCGATGGTGGGCTTCATATCCATCCATCATATATCACCCATAGAAGTCATAGTCACCCATGAGAAAACTTGTCTAGATTTCATCACCAGGAAGAATCTCATTTGCCATACAGCCTTAGATTTCACCTTGCATAATAGTTTAGTTTAGCAAATCTAAAACACACAAAACCCACAAAAAAATAAAAAATAAAAATCTATTGCAAAGCATAGGGTTAAATTGCTTGTTTGATTTTGTGTGTTCTCCATTTGTATTTTCTTTCTACACATTCCACACACTTCACCACCCTCATATAACTCATTAGCTTATGGTTTCAACCCAAATCCAAGCAAATATTTTGAGTCAATCCCTTGTCAGCCAAATCACTTCATCCATTGAGTGTTCCACATCTTCTCCTACTACTTTTGTGGTTAACCCTATTAGTGTGATATAGATAAGTTGTTCTAATTTATCTATGGAAACATCACACACTGTGTATACCTTAAATACTGATGTGTTACATACCTACCCATTCCATATATTGATCCATCATATCCCATTGATCATAACATCACCCACATAGAAATGGCTAAAGTGGAATATTTTAAAAGAGATTCTAACTATGTTCTAGATAAAATCAATAGTTCATCCAGGCATGATCCTTCTTCTCAGTAGGAACTTACCCATTTGCAGCCTTGTAGTTTCACCTAGGTGTATACTAACCCTCTTTTTTAGGCTTCTTCTACACCTTAATAGCATTGGTCCCTTCCACAATAGTCATGTATCCAAAGCACTTCCATCCCATCTTCATATACCACCACCTATGAAAATCCATTGTATGAAGCACATTTTAAATTTACTTATAAATACCATCTTCCACTGCATCCACTACCCCCCATTTAGTTTTAATCAATATTGCAACTTATCCTCCACCAACTTCATCCATTCCCACAATATCTACACCATATTTCATATATAAGGCCATACAAGAAGCATGGAAACACCTTAATAAATTTCTCAAGGAGAGATAGAATGCTCATTCTTGTCCCCAACAACAAATACAAGTGACATATTTCAAGCCCTAGCCCACTTCAACTTAGCATACATTATTTTCATCAAATCCATAATGGATATTGCAACCTTCTACGGTTTCCATCCCCACACCTCCATCAACCTACACCTATTCCATCCCCATGAGTTAGAATATTCATGGTCCTCAAATCTCATATCCCTTTCATCATCCATAATCATTCCTTCATCAAGCCCAACATCACCAAATTCAATCTAGTACATAAAATCATTATCATCTCATCACACCTCAATATTTCACCACTTCATATCCACACAATCATCAAGTGATTCAGGGCTTCCACATACCTGGAGAAGACCCTAGAATTCAATAAATGCAACAATATATTGATAGCTTGATACAACATACTCTTGATATGATGAACCAGAAGCTAAATTTAAGATAGCTTATCAATAAACCAATTCATTTTTTGATACCATCATCGCCATATCTAGTAGATTTTACTGTATCAAAATCTAATAAATTCAAGGGGACTGAGGACCCTAGAGAGCATGTGAGCTCATTCATTCACTAATTTTTCAAAATTTAAAATCAAGATGCCTTAATGCTCAAACATTTTTCTCAAAAATTGGGAGGAGATGTCATAGAGTGGTATAACCATATACCTCATCATAGTATTTATACTTTTGAATAGTTGGTGAACCAATTTCTCAAAATATTTTCCCTCAATGTTCAAAAGAAAATTTCACTTACTGACTTATATAATCTTAAGCAATTTGAAAATGAATCAGTCTATGATTTTGGCAATCTTTGGAGGGTTGTTATCACAAAATTGTCGTTATCCCTACTAATGGAAGAGCTAACTTGACTATTTACCAAGAGCTATTTAAAACCCATCTCTTGGTTATTGCAATTACAATAGTATAGATCATTTGAAGAAGCTCTTGCCCAGACTAGCATAATTGAGGAAATCAAAATCCAAAAAGGTGTGATAAATCCTAAAAAGAAAGAATGGCAGAACAAGGGCCAATCCAAAGGAACTTATTCTGGCCAATCCAAGCCAAATTAGGCTAATCAAGCAAATCAAGTGAATCAAGTACCAACTATGGAAACTCACCAACATCGACAATCTATTTGAAAAAATCACCAATATACCCCCTTATCTGAGTTATAGACCTCCATATTTTATAGGTTGTATAACATAAATCAACTTGCCTTGCCTAAGGTCAAACTAGATGATCCCACCAAACATAGCAAAAGCTATTTAGAGCATTTTTTTGCCATTATCATCTATAAAATAGGTATGATATCAATGGCTACTACACATTTAAAGATATGGTGCAAGACTTAATTAACTTAGGGGCCATCAAATTTGATAGTCCCTTAGCTCAAAAAAACCAAAACCTTAGCATCTATCAAACACAACTTCCTCATCATGAGGAAGCACAACCAAAAATGGGAGAGTAAAACACCAAGACTCCTCCTAATAAATTTAACCATATTTAATAGTACCAATATTCATGTAGTCACCTAAGGTTAGCAATGCACAAATCAACAAAATGCACAACAACAGCCTGTTCAATCTTACCATCGACAAGTGTGTCTCCTCAACCTGCCACTTCATCTTCACCCATTCAATTCTCTATAAATTATTCCCAACCCATTCACATTCTAAGCCATCCATCTCCACCCATTCATACTCCTAATTGTCTATCAAAGCCAATCATCTCTCTAAGTAGTCGGCTAACCACTAGCCTTAAAATGGCTTCAAAAAAACTATCCATTTAAGAGTTTATTCAACAATCTCCCCTCCATTGTGAGGTATTAATGGAAATTTAAAAATCTATTGAACTTAAATCTAAAAATGCTCATGCCTTTAGCAATTTTATGGGGAGCATTCGAACATGTGTGGATCCTACCATTACATTCTACAATTTTGAAATCAAACCAATATCATCAGGATCAGTGGACCCTACATTACATATCATGGCTCAAATTGATAGGAAGCCATTCAAATGAATTTTTATTGATGTCAGGTCCATAAATATCATCACCAATTCTATTCTTCAACATATTAATCTCCCACCATCCCACATCACCAAATACACCTTCACCCTAAAAGCATTCAATGATGCTCTATGTTCCATAGTTGGCACTATAGTTTTACCCATCGAAGTGGGGGTAAAAATGTTGCACATAATGTTTCACATCTTGGAAGGGTCCATGGCATACAATGTACTTCTTGGATGTCCTTGGATTAGGGAAATTAGATGTTTCCCTTATATACTTCATTGATACTTGAAATATATACATGAGGGACAAATTCATTGCATAGCAACAAATGTTGAATCATTTAAGTATTGCAATTTCATTTTGAATCCCTATGAGTCCATTCTTCCATCTACCCACCTTTCCTTGACATCATCCACATCTTCATCCAAAGTTCCTATTTCTGAGGAACTCCCCATCAGTACCTCACAACAAGCTTCCACATCCATGCCCTCATCTTCATCATCATTGACTGCATATACATATATTCAAGATCAACCCACATCAACCACATCATCAGCATCAACATTCCCTCCACATCATCAACCATTCATCAAAAACCTCAACCAAATCCACCTTCATCCACATTAGTTGATGTCTCACAAGTCAAACTAATGAATTTGATATGCCATTCTAGTCCATACATCTCCCATTATAGGAGACCTAAGACAATATTGAGCCTTCCACATCTACTTTCACATCCACCTCCACATCATCCCAATTTGAGGTCCACCTCACTAATCCTAGTATTGGTGAATACATGGTCCAAGACATCACCATCACAACTTAATATCCAAATTGCTAGGGATTACGGTCGCCCACGTGACCCACCCTTATCTATAGGAGTGGTGTACAACATGGGTTCAATGCCCAATAGCATAAATTTTTTGTATGGGGGGATTGATTCATCGTCAAATCCATCTTACCAATATTAACCCAAGCAACCAACACCTGCCAACATACAACACATGTTGGGTTTTCCATCCCGATACTTTCATTGATTCAATTGGTAAGTTTATGGCATAGGATGACATGAATAGGGAATGCATGAAATAATTGATACCCCATATCAAGGAGTGCATGACCTTTTAGGTTTAGGCTATCATTTTCATTTTTCCACCTCTTCTTTTCAAAGAAAATTCAAATTCTACATTTGAGTTCAGAATAAGAAAACCATTAAACCAATGAATTTGAAGAAGAAATCTATGAATAATACGATGTTATGTCAATAAATTTTTATGAATATAATGAGGAATCGACACCCATAATTCCATTCATTGAATAGGATGAGTATTACCTTAGAATGTTCTCCATCCATCAGCCCATATTTCGCTTGTTTCTTCCATAAGAGCGAGTTGAACCAATCGGTGAACCACCTCCATTTCATTAATCCACCTCATTGGCCATTTTCTTGTAATATATGTACATAACATAAAAAAATAATTAAAAATTTTCAAATAAAAATTCAAAAAAAAACACACACAATAATTTCAAAAACAAAATTGCATTGCATGTACATGGCTTTTTGCTTGTTGCATTTATTTGTGTTGCTCATTGTTGTTCAAGTTCCAAGAGTTCCATAATAGATTCTAGCAGATAGGATCTATCCATCCTTTGCATTTCCAATCACCATTTTTCTCCATTTAGGTTGTCATAAATCCTGTTGACTTAGTCACCTCACTCTATAATCCATATGATTTGGTAAAACCAATTCCAATTGATATAGACCTGTAGACAAGAAAAATTGACCCATTAATATAAGTTGTCCCTCTTAAAAAAATAAGGTCATATTAAAGAGAATTTTTACCCTATAAAATCATCTCAATTATTCTAAAATTTTATACCATTGGATAGGTATCGAAAATATCTTTCCAACAGTATATTATATGTCCAATTTTGACACCATTTGACCCCTCAAACTGCCAAAAAACTATGTACATGTCTAACCTCCTAATGAGATCGAAAGTCCGATCCAAGATCAGATCTAAAGTGTGCGAGATCGTAAGTACGATCTCTAAAGTGTATGAGATCATAATTATGATCTTTGATAGCTATTTTATGTACGATACTATAAGTATGATCTCATCCCAAAATAGAAAATACCCATTTTAGCAAGACGACAAGCAAGTTACAACATTTTTTGTCTCTATCTGTCCAACTGTGTGATAGTTATAGGATCGGATCCTCCAATCAGTCCTAGCTTGGAAGAGGTTATAACTCATTTTGTTTTTAGCCCAATTTCACTAATTTTCTCAACCTATTTAACAATGCATTCCCCCTAAATTCCTCCTTGACTCATTGATCAATTTCTACATTTTAGTTGCTTAGATTTCTACATTTGCCTTTGTTATTTTACTATGTTTTTGCAAGATCAAAAGTATGATCATAGAAATGCAAGGTTACGATCAATGATCATAGTTACAATATCATCCTGATAGCATTTGTTTTGGATCTATGATTATGATATTACCGATAGACTGCTTGGGGGTAACTACAGGTGTTTGGTTTGCATCTCTCGATCTTTGATCTACATGTTTATCATTCCATTTATCATTCTCCATTGCATATAGTATAAAATTCCATTGTTATCATTCTCGATGTTCACCATTTTGCATTAAATTGCATATTTTGCATATCATAGTTCACATTCGTATCATTTCCATTTGACATAGCATTTTAATCAGCTTTATATGATTTAAACTTTGTCCAATAAGGTCTATAGTATATGGTAAGTTTCTGTGTTGCATTGCATTTATGAAATTGTAGGTTTCTACTGTGATCATATATGTCGATCACTGATCGTCTGATACGATCTCTGATTGATAGGTATGATCACGGATCGTACGTACGATATTGACCATGCAACTGTCTGATCTTACCTGCAATAAGTAAACAAAACCTACATCAGACTTTTGTACTGAGTAAGAGTGTCAAATTCCTTCAAAATTAATCATTTGCATTAGATTATCTTCTATCTATTGTTGTTTGTTGTATTCATTGAAATTAAATTGCATTTAGTTATAAAATTAGTTGCATTGGCCAAAAACTAGGTGATTGTGAGAAAATAAAATGAACACATCAAACAACCTCCCAACCCTAGGCGTGGAAACTGCCATACAAATATTTCTTGGTGAACCCACCCAATTCATCAAAAAATCACCAAAGAGGGCACGATCTCAAGTTTCTCTCCTCTTAGGAACCTAGTATTTTATCATTCCCCTTCAAGGTGCAGATCCATTAGCCTGAAGGAAAGGAGTGCAAAAATTTTAGAGCTACATTCTTTGGTAAATCTGACGTGAATAACAAAGGCACCTTTCTGATTCATAAAAATATATAAAACAAAAAAATAATATATAATATATATTTATATTTACAATATTTATATATATTGCAAATACCCAAGGTATATATATATAATATATATAGCCAAGAAATTAAAAATTTATATATATACAACACACACACACATATATATCCCTGAAGCAAAACATCCTAAAACAAAATGCCTAGGATTTTGAGAAATGGAAAACAAATAGAATATGATGAACAAGATCAAGAAAACCTTTATGATAGGGTAATTATTAAATATGATAAAATTATAGAACAAGGTGAAGATGATAATGAAGAAGAGGAAATATAAGATCCTACCAAGCCTTTAGTAGACTCTCAAGGTAGTGTTAGCTTTAAAAAAATTTAACATTTTACTAAGTTTTTAAAAGGTCATATAAATTAACTTCATCACGTAATAAAGATAAAACATTTACTACCATCAAGATATTATTCAATGGAGGATACTATAGAAGCCACTCTTGGATTGAATGCAAATCCAATAACATATATAAATAGAACAAATCAATATCAAGCTGGTCCATCTCAAAACAACATTCAAAACATAGATTTGAACACTCAAAAACCAACAACTCAATCAAATTCTAAAGAAAAAAATATTCTTCTTCTCAAGCTCCCAATCAAAAAATAGCTATATCATAAAGATCTAAGAAAATTCAAAATGCCAATCATCATCAACAGAAAGTTCAACAAAATATAATTCCATATAAACTTCATAACACTTTTCCCACCAACACTTTACACAGTAGTATTTTAGTTGGAAATCCTTACACAACAACACAACCTTATTATCAAAGACACAACAACACAATACAATAAAATCAATTTGGTGGACAACCATAGGGACTTGAAGCCTTGGTTAAACAATTAGCTTCATGTCTAGATCAGATAGATCCTTATCGTCCCTCATAAAGTTATAGAGAGATGTGTAGTCAATCCTTGGATCCTATTGTGGTTTCTCAACCCTACCCTAAACATTTCCCTATGCCAGTCCTATCAATATATAAATGAAACTAAGATCCTATTGAGCATCTTTGAATATTTAGGACAACCTGTCATGATATCTCTTATGATGATTTGTTGTTACTAAAAATGTTCCCTAAGAGTCTCAGAGGCATGGCTCTAGAATCGTATTACCAACTACCTACAAATTCTTTGAGGAACTTTGAAGAGACAACAAAAATGTTTGTCCATAAATTTAGTGCCTACATAGACAGGAATGTTACTATTAAATATTTATAAAATTTAAAACAAGGAAAATATGAAATCTTTGCTGAATTCCTAGAAAAATAGAGGCAAATTCTAGGAAAATTACATTTTGCTTTACCTCACCAAGATATGTTAGAAATATTTATTGACAATTTACAAGAACAACTATCTTATGAAATTTCTATGGATACAATAACCTTATTTGACCAAGCTATAGACTTAGAAATAAGGGTAGAAGATGCCCTCATCAGAAGAGTACAATTCAAGAAGAAGGATGAGGATAAAACTGATGCAGGAGCATCCGATGACAGTAAAGCAATCTTGCATCTACCAAAAATTTTCCTAAAAGTTTCTAAGTACTTTGCATTTGATTTATTTTTAGTTTTTTCCAAGGAGAAGTTTTGTAGAGCAAAGGGGGGAAGTTTCGCAAAGCATGGGGAGGGGTCGTGAAATCGCGACATGTCGCGATTTCACGACATGTCATGAAATCGTGACCTCAAAAGGCGTTGGCAAGACTTGGGCCAGTTTCGTTGTGATATCGCGACGTCACGATATCGCGACAATATTCGAAGCAAAGGCGAGAGGAGAAGTCCCGTCGCGATATCGTGACGGGTCGCGATATCGTGACGGGTCGCGATATCGCGACCTGTCGTGGTATCGCGACCAGTGGGAAGCTACCACGTGGTAGAGCAAATAAGGCAAGGCGAAGAGCAAAGTAAATACAAAGGGGGAGGGGGTCACGAAATCGTGACCCCAAGGGACTTTGGCAAGGGAAGGGCAGCGGGGGCTCATGAAATCGTGACCCCAAAGTGCTGCGACATTAGGAAGGCACTTTTGGTCGTGATATCGCGACATGTCACGATTTCGTGACCTGTCGCGATATCGCGGCCAGGTGAAGGCACAGTCGAAATAGAACCAGCGGATGGCCAGGCAAGGCCAAATTTGACACGTGGACAACCACGTGTATCAAGGAAGTTGTGACGGGCACGTGTATTGAAGATTGTGCGATAAGAAGAAGGTAAAGCCGAATTAAACACGCGATCAGCTATGTGTATCAAAACAAAGATGAAGGCCACGTATCTTAAAATGAAGATGACAGTCACGTGTATTAAACAGGAATAACCATCGCAAGGATGTATTCTGACAAAGTGACAGTTGCAGACCATAGACAGTATGGGATGAGACAGCAATGCAGATCAGGCAGTTGTCCATTTATGGCAGACAAATTTGAAATCTCGGTCGAGGGGGAAAATCAAATTTGAATTTTTTTGTTAGGCGGGGCATTAATTGCCTAGAGGATTGAGGCCTCGATAAAAAAAAAAAACTCAGATTTTTGGTATTAGTGGGGGGTGGTGGACCGGAGAACGGGGAGAAGTAGCACAGTTAGGGAGACCGAAGTCGAGCTTGGTCTTTGTAAAGCCTGCGGGCTATTTTATTTTGATGTGTGTATAATTTTCTGAAGATTTTAATGAAAAGCATGAAATTATTGGAGGTGTGATTTTTCGGTCCCCATCAGTGGTATTAGAGCCAGTAGTTCCTGAGCGTGTAGCAGACCGTCGAAGGAGACCAGGACTTGTGGGAGGGCTTGAGATCGGGTGAACAGAATGCCTCCAAGGAGAAATCCTATTAGTGGGAGAGGCATGGCAGCAATAGATTTTCGGGCTTTGCAATGGCAATTTCAGGCCTTGCAAGAAGAACTGTGCAAAGGACACGAACCAAGAAGAGATGTAGACAGTGAGGATGAAGCGGATGAAGAAGAAAATCAGTTTGAAGAAGAAGAATAAGAAGAAGTTATGTATCCGGCACAAGCCAGACTGTACAAGGCCATATCCCAGATCGAGAAGAGGCCGAAGATAGAAGTTTCCACGTATTCCGGGAACTTGAATCCGAAAGAATTGATTGAATGGATAAATGATTTAGAAGAATATTTTGAATACGAGGAGGTTGAAGACCCTAATCGGGTCAGATTTGCTAAGACCAAGTTGAAGGGTCATGCCAGCATTTGGTGGAGGGGAATACAGTTGGAGAGGAATAGAAGAGGGAAGGAGAGAATAACAAGATGGGATAGAATGGTGGAGAAGCTGAAATGACAATTTATTTTGGTAGATTACGAGTTGGATCTGCTAAGGAAAATGCAGAGTTTGAGATAGACAAACAAAACTATCCAAGAGTACACCGAAGAGTTTTATAAAATCTCCATCAGAACTGGCCATTTAGAAGCAAGCAAGGAAAAGGTGTCCCGTCATATTAATGGGTTGAGACCCAGTGTTCAGGAAGAGTTGAGCTTAGTTTAGGTGAGCACCATTGAAGATGCTTACCAGTTTGCTCTGAAGGTGGAAGAAAAACTGAACAAGAAGTTTGAGAGCAAGCAAAGAGGAAAAGGGTACGGAGGAAAGACTGGTGGAAGAAAAGATGAAGGAAAAGAGGAGAAGAAAGAAGAGGCTAGCAGCAGTTGAAATTAGAAAGAAGATGAAGAACCCAAATCGCAAGTTCAGAACAATGGCTACCCAAGAGGAATAGGTAGATCTGGACGCGGGTATGGAAGAGGAGTGTTTCGGGGAACATGCTTCCACTGTGGAGAAGAGGGGCATCGGGCATATGAGTGTCCCCAACACCTCGAGAGAGTGAACAAGAAACAAGTGGGTCCTACCAAAGCAGCGAAAGATGCTGAATCAGAACATTCAGAAGAAGCTGAGAAGGGAGAAGCCATGATCATGAGGAGAACCATGCTGATTGAGGAAGACAAACCAAAGTAGAGGAGAAGCCTGTTCCGCACACGGTGCAAAAGTGTAGGCAAAGTCTGTAATGTTATTATAGACAATGGGAGTACAGATAACTTAGTCTTCGAGGAGATGGTTGCTAAGTTACAATTGGAGAGAAGGAGACACCCGCATCCATACCGGATTGCGTGGTTGCGGAAGGACCACAGAGCATGGGTTTGTGAATAGTGTTTAGTCACATTCTAGATTGGGAGATACCAGGATGAAGTCTTGTGTGATGTTTTCCCCATGGATGCTTGCCATTTGCTATTGGGAAGGCCATGGCAGTTTGATCGGGGTGCAGTGCATGATGGTCATGCAAATACGTACTCCTTGATGAAAGATGGAGTGCGACACAAGTTGAAACCATTGCAGACAGTGGATGAGGAGTGCAGCAATGCCAGAATTTGTCTGGTAGAGGGCAAAAAATTTTCTTGCCAGGAAACGGGATTGAAACAGGTTGTACAGGTTGATGAGTGTTTGGAGATATTACAAAGGACGCGGACTGAACAGCATAGAAGTGAAGATCACTTCTCCTTTTTACCCGGGGTGTCTGATGCAGGAGCATCCGGTGACAGTAAAGCAATCTTGCATCTACCAAAAATTTTCCTAAAAGTTTCTAAGTACTTTGCATTTGATTTATTTTCAGGGAGAAGTTTTGTAGAGCAAAGGGTGGAAGTTTTGTAGAGCATGGGGAGGGGTCACGAAATCGCGACATGTCGCGATTTCATGACATGTCGCGAAATCGCGACCTCAAAAGGCATTGGCAAGACTTGGGCCAGTTTTGTCTCGATATCGCGACATCGCGATATCACGACAATATTCGAAGCAAAGGCGAGAGGAGAAGTCCCGTTGCGATATCATGACCAGTGGGAAGCTGCCATGTGGCAGAGCAAATAAGGCAAGGCAGAGAGCAAAGTAAAGACAAAGGGGGATGGGGTCGTGAAATCACGACCCCAAGGGACTTCGGCAAGGCAAGGGTAGTGGGGGTCACAAAATCATGACCCCAAAGCGCTGTGACATTAGGAAGGTGCTTTTGGTCACGATATCGTGACATGTCACAATTTTGCGACCTGTCGCGATATTGTGGCAAGGTGAAGGTGCAGCCGAAAGAGAACCAGCAGACGACCAGGCAAGGCCAAATTTGACACATGGATAGCCACGTGTATCAAGGCAGTTGTGAGGGGCACGTGTATTGAAGATTGTGCGACAAGAAGAAGGTAAAGCCGAATTAAACACGCGGTCAGCTACGTGTATCAAAACAAAGATGAAGGCCACGTATCTTAAAATGAAGATGACAGCCACGTGTATTAAACAGGAATAACCATCGCAAGGACGTATTCTGACAAAGTGACAGTTGCAGACCATAGACAGTATGGGATGAGACAGCAGTGCAGATCGGGTAGTTGCCCATTTATGGCAGACAAATTTGAAATCTCGACCGAGGGGGAAAATAAAATTTGAATTTTTTTTGTTAGGCGGGGCATTAATTGCCTAGAGGATCGAGGCCTCGATAAAAAAAAAAATACTCAGATTTTTGGTATTAGTGGGGGGTGGTGGACCGGAGAACGGGGAGAAGTAGCATAGTTAGGGAGACCGAAGCCGAGCTTGGTCTTTGTAAAGCCTGCGGGCTATTTTATTTTGATGTGTGTATAATTTTCCGAAGATTTTTAATGAAAAGCATGAAATTATTAGAGGTGTGATTTTTCGGTCCCCATCAAAAACTTTCAAAAATCAATATAATAATAAACAAGTAGTAGGTGATGGAGTCATTGATAGTAGAAACACCTCAAACATCAATACTACAGAATTTGTGAATAAGTTTTTGTTAAAAATTCCTGATAGAACACCAATAGAATTCACAAGACTGATTTTGCATCAACTATTAGAACAAGGTTTAATATGATTGCTAGAGATACGACAACCAGATACCACTACGGTTGGATATATGGCTGATCTACATTATAATTTTCATGAAGTGGATGGACATTCAACTAATTATTGCAAGAGGTTAAAACATATGATACAATATTTGATTGATAAAAGTAAAATGGAAGTACAAAAATTTCCCATAAATAATAATACTTAAAATAATACCCAAAAATAACCAACTCAAAATGCAAATCAAAACCTAGATATCTTTCAACATCCTTTACCCAAACATGGTAAAGAGGTTGTAAATCAATTAGAACATCATAATGTTCCCCCTCCAACAAAGTATGTGGGAACCATTAGCAAATTTTTACCACAACAAGATTTGCAAACCTCCTATGTACCTACTCTATCTGTAGTCACAACTAGACCAATACAATATTTTCAATCTTCTTCAAAAGACACAAATAGTGATACAAAAAACATGGAAAGTGAGACAGAGAGTGAAATTGACATCAAATCAAATAATTCAAATAGTTCTAAATATAATTCAGATCCAATTATCCCCATCAAAGATTTATTAGTTCCAGAAGAACCATTCCCTAGAAGAATGACCACTCGACCCTCATCTCAACAAATGCTTTCAAATAAAAAAGTAGAAAATGCTAGACCTCACTTTGATCATTTACAAAACAATAATATTGTGGACACTATTGGAGCCATCACTAGACAACAAGCCCAAAATCAAAATTCTCAATCACAAACTCAAACAACTGATCAAGACATGGGGATCTTACAAAATCCCTTACCCAATCATCAACAATAGGAGAATAATAAATTGTCATATCATAATGTGCCTCATCATAATGATATTATTAGTTTAGTAGTAGAGACTAAAACAAATCAAGTTCTTGCCCAACTAAATCATCTTGACAAGAAGGAGAAAAATTCTTCATCCAACCAACCTTCAAGACCTCTCTTGGCTTTGAATAATAATTAGAAATAAGATACAAGAAATGAAAATTCATCTTTAGTGTTGAAATCTCAACCTAAAGTCTCCCTCAACATTAAAAAACAATGGAAAATCATCCACATAAAATATCTCTTTTGGAACTTTTTCGATTCATTGGGAATATTTGTTCTTTATTCTCTCTTTCTTTATCATCACTACAACAAGTTATCTACTCTTTTCCTCTTTATCATCATTGCCACCTTTTGTCCACCACCTTTTATCTTTCATTATCTCTTTCATTATTATTATCACATCAAGTTCTCTATTCTTTTCCTCGTTATTATCATCGACGTCTTCTGTCCATCACTTTTCTTCATCTACATCTACTTATCATTCTTCATCACAACAATCTCAACTATCAACCAATCAGCTTCAATCATCTACACCACAACCAAATTGTTCTTCAAAACCTCCTTTGTTTGTTGTTTTCCAAATTTCAAGTTATATTTTATTTTCTTTCATATAAACTCAAAATTTATCTTTAACCACTCACTTAATTTACATCTTTACTAAATTTTGATTTTGTCATTTTGATTATAAATCTCTCTTGTACCAAGATCACTATTACTTCACTAAATAACATTTTGAGTTTTGGAAACTGGTCTTGCTACTTTTTGAACCAAGAACACATTTTCATATCTTAAAATGATTTGTTGCAAATTCGAAATAAGATACTACATAGTAGTCTTAATTCCTTAAGCAAAAAGTTTCCCTTGCTATCCTATTATGTGCATGGTCTAGAATACTGAGAATTGGTAAAAGGACAAGCTCTCCCCTGTACCCGAATAAAATCCCTTTCTCCTTGTATAATCTAAGAAAGTATCCCCCCAAAAAAATAAAAAATAAAAGTTTTACTACAAAAGCAACAAAATCTCCTTGTTCAAAAATGGACAATAATCCCTACTCCAAGAAATCAAAAGAAAAGAAGGGGGTAATGAGCTTGAATCCCTAGAATTCCTCAATTATTTGAACATCATGGGGTGATCCTCATTACAAGTTCGGTGGCATCAAGTCGGCTTGGCAATGGAGGTATCCTTACATGTGGTGACATGTTTGTCACATTAGCAACCTTCTTTTGTACATACCAATATCCACTTGTGGATTAGGTAGATTTTGGCAACTTGACTTACATAGTGTTTTAGTACAATTGCATGCACAAAATCATGGTTAATGAATCTTTCACTTGCACACACATTGGTTCATAAAAGTTGTCATGTATAATTACCTTACTCAAAATCAAAAAATCAATTTCACAAGCACACATAATTGATCTTTGAGATATTTTGTATCGTTACAAAAAATCAAAATGGATAATGAACTCACTCATCACACATTGGTTCTTGATAAATTGACTTTGTCTTTGAAATAAGTTAAAATATTTCTTTAAAATTTTGTTATAAAATAATTAGTTTGTAATCACTTGCATTAAATCCCTATCACTTCATTTTATCACCTACGATATATATATTATCTTCAAAATTTTCCAACATGTGACACAATGATTTATTTTCAAAATACAACTTGCATTTTCAAAATCATATATAATCATGTATTACATTTTGACTTCGTGATGACGGTATAATTCTTAGTAATTATTTTCTCTCAAATTTCACACTAGGAATTATATGCCTAGTGCAAGTCATCTTTCCCAATTTTTCATGCTTAAATCACTTTATATCCCTCACAAAAATAATCTTTATCAACCTATTTTCTCAAAATTATTTTCTTTTAAATTGACATCTCCTTTCATCATCATAAGCCTCAAGGTCACTCTTGAGCCCAAAATATTTTTTGGTATTAGCAATACAAATCTTCCTCACAATAGGATCCACTTCATGATCCAGCAAGCATCGATCTCCACCAATGGTCATATAATAGCACTGTTAGAATATTATTATTGTTATAATGTGCACTATGCCTATAATTGACAGGTTGACATTTGTCTTTTGCCACTTGTCCCTATCTTCAGTTTGAGTTGGAGTGGTGTCTTCTAAAAGACACTTGGAGTGGAGCTTATGACACTTGTCATATCTCCCTCCTAAGCTTGATGCTTATATATTGTAAGATAACTTGTAAATAAAGTGTGCCTTATTTTTTAGTCCCATCATTTGGTATCAGAGCAGTGAGATCCGCCTGAGGGACCTTAGGGTTAAGGAGTCTGGTTTATGGAGTTAGGGAGTATGCTCTCCACTCATTGAGTGGATCAGAAACTAGAAACTCCATAGAGGACAATCCTCGCCATCCGAGGACATGCCTTTTTTTTTAGATTTCCATTGACATTTAGTATTTCAATATGTTTTTTCTAAGAAATTTTTTTAATTCCTAGCAACGTAATGGCATGGACCTTGGGTGTCAAGTCCGTTTTGTCCCATTGTTGTTGGTTCTCATAGCTTGCATATTTTCCATCGAGGAAATGGCCATAAACTGTGAGTTCGGCCAATTTACGACGTTGAAGGCAGACTGAGATTGTAAGTGGTTTTTTTTTTCCCTGCATCCACTTGCACCTTCGTCTATTTTTTTTCTACCACAAGGATTGATGATGTCGCTTGACACTGATGGTGATTTTTTATAGCTACAAGACCCATTGATATTGATGATTTGTTACTATGGTGATATTGCAAGACCCATTGCTGTTGACGATTTTCATGTTGTGGCTACAGTGTATGACAGCCAGTAGAGATCACGGTGAAAATTTCTTCGACAACATCTCGTATTGTTCCCACCATATATGATATGCTAGACGTTGATTTTTGTGGCTAATGGAGGCTGGATGAAGGAGATAGAATTTCTTTTCTTTTTGCCACATGAAATTCGGGCCTAGAATTGTTGAATAATCTAGCCATCATTGTGATTTACTACCCTATGAAAAAAATTTGAATCTAAGCTGTGAAATATTTTAAATTGATTTCCCTCATTTCCTAAGTTTTTTTTTAGTGATGTATTTTATATGGGATATTACGTGGTAGATGATGTTCACGATGCCTCGATATTGCAGGCATTTTGATGCAATTAATGATCGCTCGATTTAGCTAGAGTAAATCTACATTTGAGCCCCAGTGCAACCAAAAATATAAGCAATGTTATTGGTGGATCTTGAGGATCATGGACACATTGTGTGTCCCTGAAGTCAAGGATGATGCAATGAGTGAAAAAGGGCAGAGGAGAAGATATGCCTTGGCAGCTATCTCTACATTAGTGAGCCATTGTTGTGTTTGAAATTCTAAATTTGCATTCTGCTGAATTGATTTTTGGATAGGTAATCGAAGAACTGGAGTTGGATGTGAGTAAGGATTAGATGCTACAACTAACATATAATGTTTTTTGTCCATCCCTTGTGTCATCTGAGTGACAGCATGATTAAGTGAAAATATCGCTAAAGCTTTTGCAAGTCCTTCTGCTATAGCAGCTTCTCCAAGACCACCACTCTAAGGTCCATCACTGTAGAAAATGACAAATGCCATTTCAATGTTCATCCTAGAACTTTTTTGACTACCCAACTCATTTCAAAAAAATGACCTGACTAGTTTGTCAATGTACTTTGATCAGAGCTGAGACCAGTGTGGAACCATGGATACAGTCCCTTCCACCACTAATATTAATTTTCTATTGCTATAATTCTCTATGAAGCATTCATCTTTGATTCATTAGATAAAAAGAATTAATAATCTCTGATTCGATATCGTAGATAAAATTCAGGCAGTTTGAATTCAGATGAGAATGGGCAGGTGGCAACTTTGAAGAAGTGTGAAGTCGTTGATATATTTCCAATGTCTTTAACGCTGTAGTTGATTCGTTCTTCACTTAGTTTGTGGCAGAGTTCATGGCAAGGTCCTTTTGTTTTTTATGAGTTTGAGTATAAATGTTTGAGTGTAGTCATACCATATTAAGCCATGGAAGCTAATTTAAAACATTGAAGACATGCACTAAAGTTCCAAACAAATTGTAATGTTTTTATTGGTGTTGCATTTTATAAAAACTCTCTAGTCAAGAATTATTTTCTAGAACACAACTCGGAAGGGTGACTACTTGGAAATGTCCTGGAGCTGCACACATTTTGAGAGTCATTGTTTTTTGTTTTTTTGAAGCATCAATTTGTATCCGACTATATGCTTATATATAGTCATTGGAAAGAAAATTTTGAGGGCGATCCATTGGTCAAATTAGTTTTAAATTTTGATATCATTTACTCAGTTTAATTTAGACTTGAAGTTGAGATTGTAAAACAGAGTGCATTTTCGGTAGCATCCGACACTCTTGGGTGAAAATTTGCAAAGTTGTGAGGGGCTCAAATTTTAAGTCTTTGGGGGGACATTATGCCAAGTTATTCATTGAATTTGGCAAGTTTGAGGTAATCTTGTAAGTGAAGGCATTGATCTTGTACAATATTTTGGAGGTACATTTGGGGCTAAAAAATGTTTTAGCCAAGTTTCCAATACAAATCATTCTATCAAGGGGTGATTTAGGGCCCCTTGCCTCTTGCTTGTGGAGACCTTTTGTGGCACTCTCTTGGCCACTAGGTGTTTGTTGCTTGCATCTTCTATTTTGGATTTTTATGCTTAATATTACCCTTGCATGACTTTGGGTTTTATAATTGTAATCAAGTGTAGTTCCATTTCATACACACTTGACACTAATCCATATACAAGCAAGCAAACACATCCAGGCAAATTCTTATAAAGAAATAATACATTGGCAAATCTATTGTAACAAAAAGCAAGCATCACATTTTTATAACCGCCTATGTTCCACATATCAACTACTCAAATACTTATAGTCTCCCTCTCGTAAGGGTGGGTATATTGAGTAGTTTGTTATAAATGTCTAGCAGGTTATTCCCTTTCAGAATCGCCTATGTTCCACGTATCAACTTCTCAAATGCTTATAGTCTCCCTCACATAAGGGCGGGTATATTGAGATTTTTGGTATAGAGGTCTATCAAAATTCTAATTCTTACTCTCTTTGGATAGAAAAAGTCACTTATGTTCAACTTAACCCTCCCACTGTTGGAATCTCTTGAAGATTCAGAGTGGAAAAACTAAGCGAACCCTCCTCTGGATCTTCAGCGGTGTACCCTAGATTTTTTTAAGGGATCTAAATTGGCATTTGTCATTCTTAATTCATCCTTTGTTGAGATCCCTTTTCTTTTGATCCTTTTCTAAATCATGGCTACTACAAATCTATTAAGTGGACTTACAAAGAAACTTGAAGGAGCACAAACTTTTGCAAATTGGAAGTATGAGATCAAATCAATATTCATGATGAATGACATGTGGGACTTTATGAAAGATAGAAAGGCTAATGAATACCCACTCATTGCACCTATAGACCCTAAAGAAAAAGCACAATTTGAGAAAAATTCCAATATAGCTTTAAGTCTAATCAAGCTAGCTATAGGAATTCAATGCAGAGAAACTGTAAGGGCTGGAAAAACACCTAAACAAGCATGGGATGCTCTCAATAGATTGTTTGATAGGCCAAGTCAAGATAATATTTTGTAGCTCAAACAAAAATTGCATAATCTATGTATGAAAGGCTCACTTACCTATTATCTTATGGAAGTGAAGTCTATTAAGAATGATTTCTTAGTCATCGGTAAAACCCTAGATGATAATGAGTTAATTCCAATAATGTTGCATGGTCTTCCTTCAAAGTTTCACTCCTATGCTACCATGTTAGACTTGAGTGGTAAAAAAATGAATTCCACACTTGAGGATATTGAGATCCTAATTAAGAAACATGAGCAACCCCTAATCAAAGATTAAGAAATCAAAACCACATCAACAGCTTTTCCCACCAAGGCAACTTTATAGCCTAAATAAAACAAGGGTCAAAATCAGCATAATTAGAATCAAAGGGGTAGACAACATCAGATATACACACAGTACCAGCAGCAACCAAATCAACAATACCAGCAGAAACCACGTCAGCAACAATACCAGCAACAACCAAATCAATAGTACCATCAGTAGCCAAATCAGCAGTAGTACCAGTAGCAGCCAAGATGGCAAACCATTCCTCAAGGGGGTGAAAACAACAATCAACAAGGGTGTGAATATTGTGGAAAATGGAATCATAATATTGCTAATTGCTATAAAAGGCAAAGAGAACAGGGCAAACCACAAAATAATAATCTGAGAACATTGTATGTAGCTAACCAAATTAATGTTGAAGATAAAGAATGTTGGTATATTGATTCTGGAGCAGCAAAGCACATGACAGGAAGGCAAGATTGGTTGACTAAGGTTCAGCCTACATCAAATCAATTCATTACTTATGGTGATGAAAGTACTCTACCCATTGAAGGTGTTGGGGAGGCACCATTAACTTTGCATGATGGTAATAATGTTCCTGCAACAGATTTTTTGTATGTGCCTGGTCTTAAATGGAGTCTTTTTTCTATTGGACAGCTTACAGATAAGGGCTATAATGTCTATTTTGAAAAAAAAATGCTACATTAAGGAAACCAATGGCAATTTCAAGGCCATGGGAGTAAAAAAGGATGGTGTTTACTGCCTCCTTACAAAATCTGTAACAAAAACATCTTTGCATACAACAACTACTTTCTCTTTGGAGTACATGTGGCATGAAATATTGGGACATTTAAATTTTAATAATATTCAAATGATGGCTACAAAAGGATTAGTTAAAGGACTTCCACATCTTAAGGAGTCAAAATGATTTTGTGAGCCATGTGTAATAGACAAACACCATAGGCAACCATTTCAAACAGGAAAGGCATGGAGAGCCAATAGACCTTTGCAATTGGTTCATTCAGACATTTGTGGGCCAATGTCTGCTCAATATTATACCAGGCCTAAATACTACATCACTTTCATTGATGATTATAGCAAAAAGGTATGGATTTACCTAATTCAATATAAGTGGCAAGCCCTTGATAAGTTCAAATAATTCATCGCAATTGTTGAAAGAGAAATTGGCTATAAAATCTCCACCTTAAGATCAGATAATGGTGGAGAATATGTCTCCAATGAATTCTTTAATTTTTGTAAGTATCATGGGATAAGGATGCAATTCACAACCCCTTATACCCCACAAAAAAATGGATTTGTTGAGAGGATGAATCAAACAATCACAAATAGGGTAAAATCAATGTTACATGCTGCTATATTACCTAACTCATTTTGGGGAGAAGTTGTTCTTATTGCTGCATACTTTACTAATAGGTCATACACAAAGGCCTTGCATGAAATAACACCTGAAGAAGCATGGAGTGGAAGGATGTCCTATGTGGGCCATTTGAGAATCTTTGGATGTGATGCCTATGCTCATATTCCTCATAAGAAAAGGAAGAAGTTTGATGATAAGAGCCAAAAATGCCTTTGTTGGCTATACTGATAGTGCCAATGCATATAAATTATATGAACCTATTTCCAAGAAAATCATTTTATCTAGGGATGTTACCTTTCATGAGTATCCCCCATCTAATCCTCCTAAGGCCCCCACTTTATAAATAACTAATGAAATAGTTGCTCCATTCATGTATACAATATCATCTGATCCTTCTCCTTCACTCATAAATCAAAAAATTCATCCACAATAAGAACTTCCTACAAATAATCCATGTCCTCCATATCCTCATCCTAACGATCAAGTAACATCATCCAATCCATTACCCAAGTGGGTTTAAGCCACAATAGATGAAGCCCAAAATCATTTGCCCACCTATACAGGTAAAAGGCCTTCAGCCCTAAGACACCAAGTGAATTATGTCCTCATGGACAAAGTCCTTAGCCAACCTAAACCTTCTAATTTCAAAGAAGCACTTGGTAATCCTAAATGGGTTCATTCCATGGATCAAGAATTAGATTCCATTTTAAAAAAACACACTTGGGAGTTAGTTGATTTACCCAAAGGAAAATATACCATTGGCACAAAATGGGTATACAAAGCAAAATATAAAGTAGATGGCTCACTAGATCGCTACAAGGCTCACCTAGTAGCTCAAGGCTATAAGCAACAAGAGGGAATTGATTATGAGGAGACCTTTGCTCCTATGGCTAAGATGACTACAATCAGGACAGTTATTGCTATGGCAGCTTAAAAACATTGGCCAATATATCAAATGGATGTCAAAAGTGCATTTCTCAATGGTCATTTGAAGGATGAAGTGTATGTGAAACAACCACCAGGGTACACAGTTGAATGCCAAAACAAAAAATTCCTCATATTAAAGAAAGCGCTATATGGGTTGAAGCAAGCACCCCGCACTAGGTATGTAAAGATTGACTCTTATTTTCTCAACCTTGGTTTCACTAGATCTGCAGCAGAATCTACTCTCTATGTGAAACATTGGAGGAAATGCATTATTTTGGTTACATTGTATGTGGATGATATTCTCATTATAGGTGATGACATCGAAGGAATAAGGTTGCTCAAGGAGGACTTATGTAAGAACTTTGAGATGATAGATTTAGGCCTCCTCCACTATTGCTTAGGAATAGAGGTATGGCAACAGCTTGGTAAGATTTTTATCTCACAGGCTAAATACATTCAGTCTATTTTGGAGAGGTTTCGCATGGAGGAGTGGAAGCCCTCTCTCACTCCCATGGAAACTAGATTTAAATTGGTAAATAATGATGAAGAATAAAAGGTTGATGGTACACTTTACAGCCAACTAGTTTGAAGTTTGATCTACCTAACTTCAACTAGACCAGATATTTGCTATTCAATTGGCCTTATTTCCAGATTCATGCAGGATCCTAAGAAGAGCCATTGGATAGCAGCTAAGAGGATTGTGAGATTCCTAAAGGCCACACATCATCATGGCCTTAAGTATAAATCAAGTGATAATTTTTCTTTGATTGGATACACAGATTCAGATTGGGCCAGTTAGGCCAAGCCTCTATTTCATGGAGCACAAAGAAGAAGAACACAGTTTCACTATATTCAGCAGAAGTAGAATATAGAGCAGCAGTTGAGGCAACTAAGGAGGCAATATGGTTGAGGCAATTAATTCAAGATATTGGGCTATTCATACATGGTCCAACATATATATATTGTGACAATCAAAGTATCATCAAGATGACCAAGAATACAGTTTTCCATGCTAGAACAAAGCACATTGAGATCCATCATCACTTCATTAGAGAAATGGTCAAAGAAGACATAATACACATGGAGTATGTACCGACTCAATATCAAGTGGCAGACATCTTCACCAAGTCACTTGGGAAAGATAATTTTTCTCAGTTTAAAAATTTTCTATATCTATGTAAAAGAATTCAACATTAAGGGGGAATGTTATCTAATGTTGATTTATCTTTTTAGGATAGTGCATATTAAGGGGGAATGTTAGAATATTATTATTGTTATAATGTGCACTATGCCTATAATTGACAGGTTGACATTTGTCTTCTGCCACTTGTCCCTGTCTTTAGTTTAAGTTGGAGTGGTGTCTTCTGAAAGACACTTGGAGTGGAGCTTATGACACTTGTCATATATCCCTCCTAAGCTTGATGCTTATATATTGTAAGATAACTTGTAAATAAAGTGTGCCTTATTTTTCAGTTCCATCAAGCATAACATCCTTTGAGGTTCATTGTTAATCCATCTATTTTATCACCACACAAAAACATATTTGTTTTTCCAAAAAAACTTTAAAAAATCATTTTCTTTTATGTTAAGCATGATCAAAATATTCAAAGCATGATTACAAAAATTTAAACATTATAAGCAAATGTAATAAATCATACAAATAAATCATGCAATGTTGCATAAAAAAAATATCTCTCTCTCTCTCTCTCTCTCTCTCTCCTTCATATATATATATATATATATATATATATATATATATATCAAAATATAAGTACAAAATGAAGTTAACTAGTATACCACAATCTCCAAAATCGATATACTTAGTCACTAGGGGGTATTACCTAAAATGAAGTAGTAAAATGAAAATAAGTTAGGTTTTATCCTAATTCTTCATTTTATTCACTTTTACCCTAAAATTCAAAAATTTCGAGTTTTCCACCAAACATAGAATTTGGCACAAAAACTTGAGGGGGCATCCTAGTTAATAAATTAGTAATTATTTTTCTAAAAACATCAATTTCCCATGAACTATTCATTCTAAACCATCTAATTCTTTCTACCCATGTCAATCATAATCACTTCTACTCAAGTGTCTACACTTTTCTTTGATGCATTTATTGTTCATAAATACGCCAAAGAGGGGGCAAAATGTAGACAAGAAAAATTGACCCATTAAGATAAGTTTTCCCTCTTAAAAAAATAAGGTCATATTTAAGAGAATTTTTACCCTATCAAATCATCTCAATTCTTCTCAAATTTTATACCATTGGATAGGTCTCAAAAAGAGCTTTCCAACGGTATATTATATATCCAATTTTAACACCATTTGATCCCTCAAACTGCCAAAACAATATGTACATGTCTAACCTATTGATGAGATCAAAAGTCTGATCCAAGATTAGATCTAAAGTGTGCAAGATCGTAAGTACGATCTCTAAAGTGTGCGAGATCATAAGTACGATATTTGATAGCCATTTTAAGTATGATATCGTAAGTACGATCTCATCCCAAAATAAAAAATACCCAGTTTAGCAAGACGACAAGCAAGTTACAACATTTTTTGTCTTTATCTGTCCAACTGTGCGATAGTTATAGGATCGGATCCTATGATTAGTCCTAGATTGGAAGAGGTTATAACTCATTTTATTTTTAGCCCAATTTCACCAGTTTTCTCAGCCTATTTAATTAGGCATTTCTCCCCTAAATCCCTCCCTAACTCATTGATCAATTTCTGCATTTTAATCACTTAGACTTCTGCATTTGCCTTTGTTATTTTACTATGTTTTTGCAATATCAGAAGTATGAGCATGGGTGTGTGAGGTTATGATCAGCGGTCGTAGTTATGATCTTATCTTGATAGCATTCGATATGGCTCTATGAGGACAATATTGCTGATAGATTGCTTGGGGGTAACTCATGCATTTGGTTTGCATCTCTCAGTCTCTGATCTGCATGTTTACCATCCCATTAATCATTCTCCATTGCATATAGTATAAAATTCCATTGTTATCATTCTTGGTGTTCACCATTTTGTATTTAATTACATATTTTGCATATCATAGTTCACATTCATATCATTTCCTTTTAACACAATATTTTAATCAGCTTTATATGATTTAATATTTGTCTAACAAGGTCTATAGCATATGGTAAGTTTTTTTTTTACACTATATTTATGAAATTATAGGTTTTTGTTGTGATCAGATCTGTCAATTGCTGATCGGCTAATACGATCTCTAATTGATGGGTAAGATCACAGATCATACGTATAATCTTGAACCCTACAACTATTCGATCTTACCTGCAACAAGTAAACAAAACCTACGTATGACTTCTAGAATTAGTAAGAGTGTCAAATTCCTTCAAAATTAAGCATTTACATTATATTATCTTTTGTTTATCGTTGTTTGTTGTATTCATTGAAATTTAAATTACATTTAGTTATAAAATTAGTTGCATTGGCCAAAAACTAGGTGATTGTGAGAAAATAAAAAGAACACATCAAACAACCTCCCAACCCTAGGCATGGAAACTGCCATAGCAAATCTATCCTGGTGAACCCTAAATAATTCGTCAAAAAATCACCAAAGAAGGCATGAGCTCAAGTGCCTCTCTTCAAGGTGTAGACCTACTATTCTCCCATTCCCCTTTGAGGTGCGGATCCATTAGCCTGAAGGAAAGGAGTGCGAGAATTTTAGAGCTAAAAAACCTTATTGATATGGACCGGATTTCCTTGCCTCCATCCTTTTTTGAATTCATCCTTTCCAAGGAATTGTTAAGGGCTTTAGCCAACTACATTCCTCCATCACCTCCACCTTCGCCTTCACCTTCACCTTTAGATCCTAAGGTTTTCTAGGCAAACATAGAAGAGGTTGAGCTAGAAGAGTTTGATAATGTCATGGATGACATTCATCTAATCTCAATGTCCCATCATCTTAAAGTACAATCTCTAAAGTGTGTGAGATCATAAGTATGATCTCTGATAGCCATTTTAAGTATGAGATCATAAGTACGATCTCATCCCAAAATAGAAAACACCCAGTTTAGCAATATGAAAAGCAAGTTACAATGTTTTTTATCTTTATTTGTCCAACTGTGTGATAGTTACGGGATCAGATCCTCTGATCAGTCTAAGCTTGGAATAGGTTATAACTCATTTTTTTTAGCCCAATTTCACTAGTTTGCTCATCCTATTTAATCAGGCATTCCCCCCCTGAATTCCTCCTTGACTCATTGATCAATTTTTGCATTTTAGTCACTTAGATTTTTGCATTTGCCTTTGTTATTTTACTATGTTTTTTCAATATTGAAAGTATGATCATAGGCATGTGAGGTTACGATCAGCGATCGTAGTTATGATCTCATCTTGATAGCATCTAATCTGGCTTTGTGAGTATGATATTGCTGACAGACTACTTGGGGGAAACTACAGGCATTTATTTTGCATCTCTTGGTCTCTGATATGCATGTTTACCATTCCATTTATCATTCTCCATTACATATAGTATAAAATTTCATTGTTATCATTCTTGATGTTCACCATTTTGCATTTAATTGCATATTTTGCATATCATAGTTCACATTCATATCATTTCTTTTTAACACAACATTTTAATGAACTTTATATGATTTAATATTTGTCTAACAAGGTCTATAGTATATGGCAAGTTTTTGTATTGCACTGTATTTATGAAATTGTAGGTTTTTTCTATAATCAAATATGTTGATCATTGATCGACTGATACAATATTTGATCAACGGGTACGATCGTACGATATTTACCCTACAACTATTTGATCCTTCCTACAATAAGTAAACATAACCTACATTAGACTTCCAGACTGAGTAAGACTATCAAATTCCTTCAAAATTAAGCATTTGCATTAGATTATCTTTTGTCTATCAGTTTTTGTTGTATTCATTAAAATTAAATTGCATTTAGTTATAAAATTATTTGCCTTGGCAAAAAACTAGGTGATTGTGAGAAAATAAAAAGAACACATCAAAAAACCTCCCATCCCTAGGTATGGAAATTGCCATAGCAAATTTTCATCATGAACCCTAAACAATTCATCAAAAATTTACCAAAAGGCATGACCTCAAGTGCCTCTCTCGAAGGTGTAGACCTACTATTCTCCTATTTCTCTTCGAGACGCAGATCCATTAGCCTTAAGGAAAGGAGTGCGGTAATTTTAGAGCTACAAAATCTTATTGATATGGACCGTATTTCCTCACCTCCATCCTTTTTGAATTCATCCTTTCCAATAAAATTGTTAAGAGCTTTAGCCAACTACATTCCTCCATCACCTCCACCTTTGCCTTCACCTTCACCTTTAGATGCTGAGATTTTCTAGGTAAACATAGAATAGGTTGAGCCAAAAGAGTTTGATAATGTCATGGATTACATTCATCTAATCCCAATACCCCATCAGCTTGAGGAAGGTTCCCATATGTCTATTGAATATACCATCGATATGAACCTTAGTTCAGATGAAGACAATCCTCAAATTGTCAAACTTGGTAAAATTTTATCCACAGATGAACAAGAGCAATTAATTTCTCTCCTTAAGAATAATAAGGGTATTTTTGCATGGTCTTAAAAATACATGCCTAGCCTTGACCCTAACTTGATTATCCATAATATCACCTTGCATCCTAATGCTAAGTTGGTCAAATAAAAATTGATAAGGATGCATCCTACCATTGCCCTCATGGTTAAAGAATAGATTCAAAAGCTATTAGATGCAGGTTTCAATGTACCCATTGACTATCTTGAGTGGATTTCAAATATGGTACCCATTCACAAGTCCAACAGGACTATATGCATTTGCACTAACTTTTGAGACCTTAACAAAGCGTGCCCTAAGGATGATTTTCCTCTACCAAACATTGATACTCTTATCGACACTTGCACTAGTCATGAAATGCTTTCTCCAATGGATGGTTTTTAGGATACAACCAGATTTGAATCAATCCTGATGACAAACACATAACATTCACTACACCATAGAGGACTTTTTTTTACAAGGCGATGCCCTTTGGCCTTAAAAATGCAGGTGCTACTTATCAATGTGCCATGAAATACATCTTACATGATTACATGCATAATATCATTGAAGATATGTTGATGATAAATTGGAAAAATCTAAAACCCTACAAGAGCACATTGGTATCTTGTAAAAGTCTTTGATCGACTTCTAGAACATAATGTAAGGTTGAACCCCAAAAAGTGTGTCTTTGGTGTTACCTTAGGTAAACTACTAGGATTCATTATCTCCAAAAGAGGCACTAAGGTGGAACTAAAAAAATTAAAGGCCATCATGGAGATGCCTCCACCAACAAAATTAAAGGAATTGAATAGTTTACAAGAAAATATTAAATCAATCCATCGTTTCATTGTGCAACTTCTTGAAAAATGTAGGTCATTCAATCACCTGCTACAAAATGGGATGATATTTTCATGGACAGATGAATGCCAAAAAGCTTTTGATGACATCAAGAAATACCTATCTTCTCCACAAATCTTAAATCCTCATTCGGGGTTCCCCTTCCATATTTATGTTTTAGCAATAGATTTTTCATTATTGAAAATGCTTGCACAAAAGAATGAAAATAATCGAGAGCAAGTTGTCTACTACATTAGTTGAACATTGGTAAGCTATAAAACCAAATATGCTTACATGGAAAAATTGTGCTTAGTAGTGGTTTTTACCACTAAGAAACTTAGACATTACATGCTTAGTCACACCACATATGTCATAGCTCATGAAAATCCTCTACATTATATGATATATCACACTTACAATAACACCCACACCACAAAATGGATAATGCTTCTCACTAAATTTGATCTTGAGTTCATTAGCCAAAAATCCATTAAAGGTCAAGTCATATATGATCAACTTGCAAAATCTCCACTTCCTAGTGATCAACCCTTGATTATTGAGCTCCCAAATGATTCGGTATTCACTATCACTAAACAAGAAGAAGATGTCATTCTGGAGGAATATGTCGATATCACATTTTTAATTGATTGTCCTAAGTGCAAAAAAGGTCAACGTGCTAGAGTTGTGTTCCATACACCACAAGGGGTACCTTTTTACCCTATCTTTCAAACTTGACTTCCAATGCACAAACAACAATGTAAAGTATAAATCCTTAATATTAGGTCTTCAAGCAGCCATAGCTATGGGTATAAAGCATATCAAGATATTTGGTGATTCTCAACTTGTTGTTCTTCAAATCAATAGAGAATGTCAGTGTAAGAAACCTACCATAAAGCTTTACTATGAAGTAGCAATGTCATTGCTTTCTAAGAATGATTGGTATGAAATCAAGAGTTTTCCATGTTTGACTAATATATTTGTAGATGCAATGGCCTATCTAGGATCATTGATTCCAAAGAACTCCGTAGAAGAGGTGTAGCCACTCATTATCACAATGATATCTAAATATACAATTTTATGTGCTAAATCTAAGTATGAGAAGGATATTTGTTTTATCCATTTGGAGCCATATGATCCTTGGTCAAACCAAATAATAGCCTTCCTCAATTTTGGAACACTCCCATCAAAAATATCACGAACTTCTAAATGTACTTTCAATCAAAAGGTATATCATTTTACTCTCTTGGGGGACATGTTCTATAGATGTGGTTATGATGGAGTCCTCCTTCATTGTCTTGAGCCTGCAAAGGTACAAAGAGCCATAGCTGAATCTCATGATGGTACTTGTGATGGTAATTTTAGTGGAATGGCCATTACAAATAATATTCTATGCATTAGTTACTATCGGCCCACCATGGAATGTGACTGTTGCATTTACATCAAGCATTATCAACAATGTTAATAGCATACTTATTTAACTCATGTGCCATCACAAGCATTACAATGGGTTAATAGCAAAGCCTTTGGTTCTTTTCACAATGGGTTCTTGATTTGATTGGCAAACTATCACCTTCTTTCTTGGGACAACATGCATTCATCATCATAGCCATTGAATACTTCAAAAATTGAGTTGAGGTAATTCCTATAACCAGTACAACATGACCTAGAATTTTGGAGTTTATACTTCATCATATCATCTGTCATTTTGGTATTCCCTCAAAAATCATCTCTAAAAATGACAATTCTTTCAAAAACAAGGATGTTCGAGAACTTTGCAAGAAATATAATATCCAACATAGTTTCTCGAATCCTTATTACCCACAAGAAAATGTACAATTTGAGGCTACAAACAAGACCTTAATTGCTATTCTCAAGAAACTAGTCAAATAAAATCATAGAGATCAGCATACTCAAATCCCCTTAGCATTATGGGCTTATTGAATAAGAATTTGCATGGCTACTGGGGCAACACCATTTTCACTGGTCTATGGAGCCGAAGCAATTATGTCTCTTGAGCTTGATATCCCCTCATTGCAAATTTTATTGCAAGAATTAATAGATGACAATAATGCTAGACAAGCACATTTTGACCAAATCATAATTCTTGATGAAAGGCAAGTCAATGCTTTAGAGCATTTATGAGTTTATCAAGACCGTCTAAAGCGTGCTTACAATTCCAAAGTTCATATATGTGAATTCCAAGTAGGATATATTATTCTTAAAGAGAACCAACAAAACACCAATGCATTGTCGCACCTTTATGATAAATTTATAGCTAATTGGCTAGGTCCATATATTTTTACTCAAAAATTGGGTAAAGGAACTTATATGCTTGCCATTCTAGACGGAGTTGAAGATCCTAAACCACTTAACATCATCCAATTTCGATAATTCTATACTTAATGTTTTATATATATATATATATATATATATATATATATATGCATATATACATGGCTAATACACAAAAATAACATTGCATTTCACACATTACATTTTACACATTGCATTTTACACATTGCATTTCACATATTGCATTTCACACATTGCATTTTACAAATTGCATTTCACACATTGCATTGCACACATCTTATTTCACAAATTGCATTTCATACATTGCATTCACAACTACCTTCACACATTTCATTCACCACATTAGGGTTCGTTTGTTCAGTTTAGTTAATAATTGATCCAATAAAATTTTGTTGCCTTAATTAGAGGTACCTTCAAATCATCATCCATTTCATTGCACCATTCTAGAAAGTCAAATTATCAGTTTCAAACCATATTTCCATAATCCCTAGGTGTTTTCTATCACTAAACCACTCCTAGTGTATCTAGCAACCTCCAATACATGTCAAATTTTCTTTAGGGCCAAGACACATTTTCACTAAGAAAATTTTGAGTTATATAAATTGACTCTAATACTCTTTAACAAAAAATAATCACACATCTTAAAAACATCTTTTTTCAAAGAGGGATAACACCATAATTAGGTTGAACCTCAAAGAAAAAAGGGTATTCCTTGTTTGTCCCATAATGCACATAGTCCAAAAATCAAAATAGTGGTTTTCATCACTATCATAATTATTTCCTAACAAAAGATAGAGTAGTAAGTGAAATATGTAAAACGCAACACCCAAACAATACTTGAACAAAATAAAATACAAGGAAACACATGATTGCACAATAGAATAATTTTCAATGATGGGGGGAGCCTAGAAACTCCATTTTTTACAATCTTGGATCCTTGAATCCTTTTGATACAATATTACAAGGGGTTACGATTCTTTGAAACCCTAAAAAAGCAAAGTTGTGATGTCTTCAAGCACGTCTTGATCCCAACATGGTTGAGTGGGCTTTGTGATATCCAATGGTTGGGCCACTCCAGATGTTGATGTAGTGTTTTTAGATCTTCATAAAAGGATACCAAAAAATAGATAGTAATACTTATGAGGGCTCCATAGTTTGAGGCCCTCTATAAGCAATAATAAACCCTAACTAAGTGTTGCAAATAGAGTGAACAAAAAAAAACACATGCATGAAATAATAATGTAGATTAAAAATACACGCCAAACAGAAATAAAATCACAATGACAGAGTACAGAATAGTTGCACAAAAACAAACGATTTCTATTAATCGATGGAGTTTAAAAACTCCTTTTTGAATACAACTGGGCCTGTAACCCTTTATTTGTGATACACAGTTACAAATTATTCCAGGGTTCTTCGAAACCCTAGCTGGCACGAATGGTGGCTCTTCCGAAGAACGTATCTTCAATCCCAACAGAGTGAGTGGGCTTTGTCGTATCCCTTGCTTGGACCACTCCAGCTTAATCACCGCCATCAATAAACCGGATCTCGTTATCAAAAACCTGCACACATTAACACTATCAAGGAGTTAGAAATTAATGAGAGGGCTCCACTGCGTGAGCCCTCAAAAACAATCTAAAACCTTATAAAAATGGAATGCAAAAAATCAATAACAGATTAATACGTAAAATACGGCTACTTGCTTTAAACTAATTTATACCTGTTCTCTGTTAATGCAGCTAGACCAGGCGACACCTGGAAGTAATGTTGTTGTTAGAATGGGCTGCAGAAGGCACCCTGGTGCACTCGTCGAATGCCTGCGTGCTTTTGGATCTAGATTATAGACGTCGGTCTGAGTCTGTGGCTGTAGGTAAACACCTGCGGGCACTTGTTAAACGCCTGTGGGCACTTGGTAAACGCTCGTGGGCACTTGGTGAAGGGGTAAACACCCGCGGGAACTTGTGATAGGAATGGGAGATTCTGTAGAATGCTGCAGAAGGAATGGCGGCGAAAGCGGTGACGAAAGCGACGATGGATGCGGCGAAAGGGTAGCAGAAGAGAGGAGATAGCAGTAGAAGAATTAGAATCAGAGATAGAAGTAGCAAAATACATAGGGTTTGAGCCATCAAAGTGACTCAATTTATAATCCACTCTTAGGGCACACTTTAGGGTTTTAACGACACTTTGAACGTGTGGCTAAGATTAAAGCGGATCCAAGGGTAGAGAATAAATCTTGGTTGTGGAATGGATTAAGATGGATGGACGGATGAGATTAAATGAAGGATGGACGGCTCAGATTAAATCACTTAAACTATTATTTAAATATATATATATTAAAATATTAAAATATATATATATAAATATTAATTTAAATAAATTTGGGGATGAAAAATGGCAGGAAAGGTGAAATTGGGCCAAATAATGGCGGGAAAAGGTGAAATTGGGCCAAATAATGGCGGGAAGGTGGATGACCGACACGTGGCTAACAGGAAGGTATAGATGACTTGCAAGTGGCTGGATTTTGGTGTCTACAGATGCCCCTTTTTGAGCTGCTTTGTGTGAAGACACAATGCAGCACAAAAACTTAGGACACCTGAAAAGCTGGATCAGACGCAACTCTCTCTCAAGACTAAAGCACAACTTTGAAGACCAAAGAATAAAAGAATGTTTAAAATTTATCAGCTTACCCCCTCAATTGGCGAGCAAGAATGGTTCTCACGAGCCAATTGGAAGAAATTCGGAAGAAAATGAACCGTTTTTGCCCCAACGGTGAAAAAGGGGTTGGTGTATGAACCATCTGTTTATGTCCCAACATAAAAGGGGTTGGTGTACAAACTAGAAAATAATATGATTGAAGATGATATGAGTGATGTGAAAGATGGACCGTTTTCTGCCCCAACGGTTATAAAGGGATTTTTGCCAAATTTTAAATTCCATGATCATGTAAGATGAATTCTACTATTAGAAAAGTTAAAAATTGATAACAGATGCCCCAACTCCCGTGGGTGAATCCATACTCGTTGATGAAATTGCCTTGTTGGTGCCATTGATATGCGAGAGATGCAATATGAAAGAGTCCGAACTTGCGAGATGCTCCTAGTGATCGTATGGATAATTCCTTGGGTCGGAACCAATCAACCTAGGTAGCCTTAATCTCTAGCAAGACTCAAAATAATGATGATATTGAAGATTGTCCACATTTAAGGCCCCATGAACTAGGCCATCAATGACAACTGTTGAGCAAATTAATCTTGGTATGAGGTCACTTGAAAAGTAGGATATCTAAAATTGATTTCCAATTTTCAAACAGTGAAATAATTGATGATGACAAATGGTAAGTGTCCTTATGGTGGTTTAATCCTCTTACCGAATTGCATGGATGCAAATCGCTGCAATCGCCAAGGTGATAGAATATACCACTAGATACGAGGTTTACTTTAATTTAATTTGGAAAAAATATGCATGATGAAAGAAGAATGAATGAAATTGATGATAGATCAGAAGAATTGATGAATGTTGTTAATTTTGTGAAGGTTTTGAATGTTTTTAACCCAATTTGTAAATCAATGATGAATGATGCGCTTTTTGAGCAAAATGACAAAATTTGTTTCCAAAACTTTTGTAACCTTCACAAAATGTTTTATTATGATAAGAATAATGGATGGATGCAATTTGATGAAATTTGAAGGAGGTAAGCTTCAATTTTGTAAGTTTTGTTCTTTTATTCAATACTGACACCAAACGTCGGTATGCATTTGTAGGTGGCAGAAATGCCCGTCGGTGTTTGAATGCATCATGAAATGCCCCACTGTGTTTGAATGTGCCATGAAACACCCCACTATGTTTTAGGGCACCAAAACCAGCTATTTAAACAGTTTCAGCGAGAATTTCGCTCATTTGTGCATTCGAGCTTGAGAGAAGTGCGTCTGAGGGAGTGGAATGAAGTGAAGTGAAGTGAAAGGTTGTGTGGGAGAGTGAAGCACGCGGGAGCTATGGCGGAGATGGGAGCGGACGTGCCAGTGCAGCCAGCTGAGGTATTTTTTTATTTAAGCAAGTACTTTTATTTGTTTTTTTTTTTTTTTTTTTGTGTTTTTTTTTTTTTTTGAAAAAAATTTGTAACCAATTTTTGTTTTGTTGTTTTGCAGCTTAGGGTGTTAGAGGCACGACACCGATTCTCCCCTATCATTTCGGGGATGAGGAGGTCATTCTCCCAAGAATACTAGGAGACATTGAAAGCAGTAGGGCTAGCGAAGGCAGCCTGGTTGGAGGTAGTTCGGGCAGATGAGGGGTACCTTTGGGCTTTGGCCGAGAGGTGGGATCCAGATCGGGGGACATTTCAGCTCCTGACTGGAGAGATGACGGTGACGCTTGAGGATGTATACCGCATCCTCAAGGTGCTCATGGAGGGGGCACGAGTGGAGGTTGGACGAGATAGGGCCACAGAGATGGCCAAGTTGTTTGGGGATGACTAGAGGGAGATCCGGACGGAGAGCGGGGGGATCCCATACTTGGCCATGTATACGGCCAAGGAGTTGGTAGCTGTGGAGGCTCTGATGATGTTCGTATTGGCCAACATTGTGGCCCTGAACAGCATCAGGTGCAGATTTCCATGGAACCTGATGGGTGTAGTGAGCGAGATGCTCACTAATAGGGTAGTGTATGCCTGGGTGCCCGCTTTATTGGCGCAGGTGTACCGAGAGTTGTATGAGGTTCGGAGACGGGGCCGGAAGGGCCTAGGCTACAGTTTGGTTCTCCAGTGCTGGGGCTAGGAGCACTTCAGAGTGGCCCGACTGGAGGGGTTTCCATGTGCTTACTGGGACATGAGCCAGGCTTATGGTAGGAGATGGCCAGTGGCGGAGGAGAGACAGTCGAGCCGCCCCGTGAGATCGGGGCAATGGTATAGGAGTTTATGGGCAGACTTGATAGATGCCCAAGTCATTTGGAGGCCCTGGCAGGAGGCGAGGTGGATCGATGATGGAGAGCATCTAAGATGGGTGCGACAGGCTAGATGGGTAGTGGGTCGGGGCCATAGTGAGGTAGAGTACATACAGATGTCTCGAGTGCTCCGCCAGGTCGGATTGAGACAGGATGTCCCCGATGAGCCAGTGCTCTACCGGAGGCATAGATCAGAGGGGGATTTGTCATGTGTCGAGCCATGGAGAGAGGCGATAGAGGATGATGAGGACATGGATATCCCCAACGTGGACGACATCGGGGTAACAGCTGAGTATGCAGCATGGATGGTTGCAGAGCTGAGGTGGGAGCCACCATTGGTGGTTGTTGGAGTTGGAGAGGATGAGGGAACCGTAGAGGTTCCCAAGCGCAGGGAGGGTCCCCGCCTTCAAGCTGACAGTCGAAGGCAAAAGGGGAAGATGGTACGGTAGAAACCGAGGAGCAAATATGATGAGGAGGATGATGGTGAGGGCCTAGGAGAGGCCACAGGAGAGACTAGGGAAGTACCCCCTAGCGGGCATGAGGATGATCTGGTGCAGCTGTAGTAGCAGATAGCAGAGCGTGATGCTATGCTAGCGGTCCGAGATGAGAGAATAGCTCGGTTGGAGCAACAGGTTGCAGAGCGGGATGCCCTGATAGTTTTTTAGGAGGAGAGGATGGCCCAGATGCAGGCGGACTTGGATGGAGCGACTAGGGTGCCCCAGGATGACAGGGTGACGAGACTCCAGGCAGAGCTAGCGGAGCGAGAGCGACGACACGGGATAGACATATCTAGAATTAGGTCTAGGACTCATTATATTGAGGCTTTGGAGGACACATTGTTTAGGCATCACATTGTGTTGCCTGATCCTCCATCCTCCTCTGTCTCTAGGCGTAGTGAGTCTAGGCACACCACTAGGTCTAGGGCTCCTACTAGGTCACAGGGGTCCTCTTTTGATGGTTAGCTTAGTGCTTAGATGCACTCTTTATGAGCCTTGGTGCTCTATTGTATTTTGTAGCCTTTTGGCATTCACTGTATGTTTTGATCTTTATACATATATATATATATACATGGCTTTTATTTTTAGTGTTTTACTTTCTTTTGTGTGAATGCCTATGTTTTTGTGATGCATGTTTTAATATGTTTTAATGCATATGTGATGGAATAGAATGCAAACTTATAGATGATTAATGCGAGACTAAGTAAATGAAATATGCACTAAGAAGCACTCATACTTTTAGATAGTTAGATCTAGCCAATTGTTATCATAATTGTTTAATCAGGGGCACCGAACTTGGTGGCTTGTGAATGAATGACGTATGGAATGACATGAATATGGAAGAAGATATGGAGGTTGATATGGAAGAAAATATGGAGGTTGATATGGAAGAAAAGACTATTTTACAAAGACTCAAACATGCTAGTGGTATCAAACAAACTTACTAATACTGCCTAATTCAACTAGGACCAAATGTGTGTGCATGTGAGTTCATTAACCAAATCAGAAGCATGGTAGTGACTCTAGGCAATCAAAAACCTGTGTGTGTGCAAGTGTGTTCATTAACCTCATCTTGCATAAATTAAGTAACCCTGTTATGGATAAGACCCCGAAGCTAGTTTGTCCGTATGAGCATTCAAAGGTCTCTCTTTGAGGAGAGACATGTCACCACGCAATGAGTATACTCCACTGCCAGTCAAGCGTCTATAGCCCCGGTGAAGGTTAACTCCATAGTCCATGTTGTTTTTGACCTTTGTAAGCCTTGGGGATGACTACCTATCCGTCTGACTGGACAAGTAGTACGATCCTTACAACTTATTTGGGATCAGTGATTTGTGAAAAATGTTCATTTCCTTAGAGCTTTGGGGAATCGGATTCTCAACCGAAGTATGATGAGAATTTTACCCTATCCTTACTACTTTGTTTATATTTATATTTTGTTATTTGCTTGTGATAGTGGTAAGAACCACTGTTTTATGGACTATGTTTGCATGATAGGACATACGAGGATTACCCTGTTCACTTCGAGGCACAACCCAAGGATGGTGTTATCTCTCTTTGACACAAGATGTTTTTAAGATGTGAAAATGTGATAGGTTCAAGACCGCTTTTGAAATCATTTCCCAATACTCAAGATTTTATTTAGTGTAATTTGCGATATGGCCCTAGAGAACTTTGACATGCATTTCAAAGTTTGCTTAAAACACTAGAAATGGCTGAGTGACTGAAAACATTTTGGCAATGTAAATATATACAAATGGAAAATGGGTGTACGAATGACAATTCGGTTTGATGGATTTTATGAAGGTGCCCCTGATTAAGGCAACATGACTTTTGCTTGACCAAATTTTATATCCAAAAGATAGAATGGTCTCTAACATGATATGCAACTATGGTTGAAAATGAAATGTTATGGTTTTCAATGAGATGTATGCACATGAAATGCAATGTTTTTGAATGAAATGTATGCAACTAATAATGAAATGCAAATTCTTTTTATTTTTTTATTTTTTTTGTTGTACAAGCCATGTATATATGTACATATAAAATTCAAACTATGCGTAGAATGCCCTCAAGTGTATAACATTAAGTGGTTCAGGTTCTTCCTCTCCCTCTAAATTGGCAAGTCTATAAGTTCCATTACCCACTCTTTCAGTGACCATATATGGACCTAACCAATTAGCCACGAATTTATCTCGAAGATGCAACAATGCATTGGTGTTTTGTTGATTTTCTTTAAGGACAAGATCCCCTACTTGAAATTCTCTTAGATGAACTTTGGCATTGTAAGCACGTTTCAATCGGTCTTGATAAACTCGCAAATGCTCTAAAGCATTGATTTGTTTTTCATCTATGAGTGTGAGTTGATCAAGACGTGCTTGTCTAGCAGTATCATCATCGATAAATTCCTGCAAAGAAATTCGCAAGGAAGGGATCTCGAGCTCAAGAGGCATGATTGCTTCAGCTCCATAGACCAAAGAAAATGGCATTGCCCCAATGGGAGTTCTGATGCTTGTTTTGTAAGCCCATAATGCCAAGGGGATTTGTGTATGCCAATCTTTATGATTTTCTTTAACAAGTTTCTTAAGAATAGCAATTATGGTCTTATTGGAAGCTTCCGCTTGTCCATTGGCTTGTGGGTAGTAAGGAGTTGAGAAACTATGTTGGATATTATACTTTTCGCAAAGAGCTCGAACATCCTTATTCTTAAAATACTTGTCGTTATCAGAAATGATTTTAGAGGGAATACCAAAACGACAAATGATATGGTGAAGTATAAACTCCACAATTCTAGGACCTATCGTACTGTTTAGAGGAATAGCTTCAACCCACTTTATGAAGTATTCAATGGCTGTAATGATGAAAGTATGTTGTCCTGAAGAGGCAGGTGAAATCTTGCCAATTAAATCGAGACCCCATTGTGAGAAGGGCCAAAGGCTTTGGATGGGCTGTAAAGCTTGTGATGGTATATAGATTAAATTAGCGTGTTCTTGACACTTTTTACATTGTTTAACATATTTGCAACAATCTTGTTCCATAGTGGGGAAAAAATACCCCATACGTAAAATACGCTTCGCAATGGCCATTCCATTAAAATGACCACCACAAGTACCATCATGGGCTTCAGCAATAGCTCTATGTGTTTCACCTGCTTCTAGACAGTGGAGGAGTACTCCATCATATCCATGTTTATACAACACATCCCCCAAAAGAACAAAACGAGCTGCCTTTTGCTTAAAACAGTGGCGGGCAGTTCGAGACAAATCAGGTGGAAGTGTTCCAAACTTGAGGAAAGCTACTATCTCACTAGACCAAGGCTCATATGGATCCGAATGGATAAAGCAAACATCTTTTTCATCCTTAGACTCAGCACGGACAATTGCAGACTTAGAAATTGTGGAAATGATTAGGGGCTGTACCTCTCCAAGGGAGTCCTTTGGAATCAATGATCCAAGAGAGGCCATGGCATCCGCAAATCTATTAGTCGAACGATGCAAACTAGTGATCTCATACCAATCAAACTTAGAGAGCAACTTCATTGCTACATCATGATAAAGCTTAATGGTAGGTTCTTTGGCTTGGTATTCTCCGTAATTTGTTTAACCACGAGTTGAGAATCCCCAAATATTCGAATACGCTTAATACTCATAGCTATGGCTGATTGAAGACCTAAAATTAAGGCTTCATACTCTGCTGTATTATTGGTGCATTGGAAGTCTAGTTTGAATGATAAAGGGATGGGAATCCCTTGAGGTGTATGAAACACAACTCCAACACCTCGACCTTTCGCGCACTTAGAGCCATCAAAGAATAACGTGATGTCAACATCTTCCTCCGGAATGATGTCCTCTTCTTGTTCAGTGATAGCAAATACCGAACCATCTGGGAGCTCAATAATCAAAGGATGATCACTAGGTAGTGGAGCTTCGCAAGTTGATCGGCTATAACTTGACCTTTAACAGATTTTTGGCTAATGAATTCAAGATCAAATTCAATAAGCAACATTATCCATTTAGCGGTACGAGTGTTATTATAAGTGCGAGACATCATATAATGCAGAGGGTTTTCTCTAGCTATGACATATGTTGTATGGCTAAGCATATAATGACGAAATTTCTTAGTGGCAAAAACCACTGCTAAGCATAACTTTTCCACATAAGCATATCAGGTTTCATAGCTTACCAATGTTCGACTAATATAATATATATCTTGCTCACGATTTTGTTCATTCTTTTGTGCAAGCATTGTCCCTAAGGCAAAGTTCGTTGCTGAGATATAAAGGTTGAAAGGGACCCCTGGACAAGGCAGAGCTAAGACTAGCGAAGATGCTAAGTACTTCTTGATGTCATCAAAGGCTTTCTGACATTCATCTGTCCATGAAAATTGTACCCCCTTTTGTAGTAGGTGGCAAAATGGCCTACATTTATCAGAAAGTTGTGCAATAAAGCGACGGATTGAATTAATCTTTCCTTGTAAACTACGCAACTCCTTCAAATTAGTTGGGGGAAACATTTCAATAATGGCTTTGACCTTGTTTGGGTCCACCTCAATACCTCGTTTAGAGATAATAAAACCTAGGAGTTTGCCTGAGGTAACACCAAAGACACATTTCTTAGGGTTCAACCTTACTTTATGCTCTAGAAGCCTATCAAAAACTTTTTCCAATACATCAAAATGCTCTTGTCGAGTTTTAGATTTTGCCAATAAATCATCCACATAATCTTCGATAATCTTATGCATATAATCGTGGAAAATATAATTCATGGCTCGTTGATAGGTTGCACCTGCGTTCTTAAGGCCAAAGGGCATCACCCTATAACAAAAAGTTCCCCAAGGTGTGGTAAATGTTGTTTTGTGTTGATCTTCAGGGTTTATTCGAATCTGGTTGTATCCTGAAAATCCATCCATGAACGAAAGCATTTCATGACCAGCGCAGGTGTCGACAAGAGTATCAATGTTTGGAAGAGGAAAATCATCCTTAGGACACGCTTTATTTAGATCTTGAAAATCGGTGCAAACACATATCCCCCCGTTAGGCTTGCGAACGGGTACCATGTTAGAAAGCCACTTAGGATAATCAATCGGGACGACAAATTTAACATCCAAAAGTTTCTAAATCTTTGATTTAACTATGAGATCCACGGTAGGATGCATTTTCCTAAGTTTCTGTTTGACAGGTTTAGCATCTTTTTGTAAGGTGAGGTTATGGACAACCAAATTAGGGTCTAGGCCTGGCATGTCTTTGTAAGACCATGCAAATATCTCCTTCTTTCGCTTGAGTAGAGCAATCATTTGCTCTTGTTCCTTTGATGATAGACTTTTAACCAGTTTCACAATTTGGGTGCCATCTTTGTCTGGACTAAGGTCTACATCGATAGTTTCTTCAATAGACATGTGAGAACCTTCCTCAAGCTGATGGGGAGTAGGGATCAGATTTATGTCATCTAAAATGTCATCAAGCTCCCGTGCCTTGCTCTCATCTATGTCCGCCTAGAAGACCTCTCGGCTTAGAAGATGAAGGTGAATGTGGAGGTGAAGGAGGAATGTAGTTGGCGGAAGCCCTTAACAATTCCTCGGAAAGGATGAACTCTGAAATAGATGGAGGGGATGAAATCCGATCCATGTCAATCAGGCTTTGATTGATCGGAATTGGCTTATCCGGATCATATGGATTATGGAGCGAGGTGAATAAGTCTTCAAAATTCATTGTCAACTTATGAAAGAAAGAATGGCGGAATGGAAGGGAAAACCGGTGAAGACCTCGGAAGACCTGAAGTGCAAAACAACATTGTTTTTCAGTTTTTTTTTTTTTTTTGTATTTTGAGTTTTTTTTTTTTTTTTTTTGTAGTGGTGAAAACCACTATTACACACATACATAAAGCAATAAAGTATTTTTATATGTTTTGATTTTTTTTTTTTTTTTTGGAATTTTCTGATTTTTTTTTGTTTTTGGTAGTGGTGAAAACCACTATTTTAGTATATACATATAATACAGGTTTGGATTATGGCTTATGGATGTGGCGGGGGTGGTGGTTCACCTCGTTCTTGTGGAAGAAGCAAGCGAAATATGGCCTCTTGGAGAGGAAACAATTGGAGATAAAACTCGTCTTGTTTAGTGAGGGGAACAATGGGCGCTGACTCTTCTTCAGATTCATCACCATTTAACATGATGTCAAATTCTTCATAGGCTTCATCTTCGGATTCATTGGGGTGGAGGATTTCTTCTTCTGAATTAAAATTAATGCTTTGAAAAGCTCATTCAAAAGAAGAAAGGGATGGAAGTGGTTGGTAGCCCAGACCAAAATGCTCAGTGGGTCTCTGATATGGCATATCGATGCGTTCAGTTACTCCTTGCTCGTAGCGACCTAGGCCAAATTGCTACCAATTATGTCTATGGAAATAGCGAGAGGGAAAACCCTCCATCCTTTCGATATTGGCAGGGACTGGATGCTTGGGTTCTAGTATGGTGGTAGGACTAGAAGATGACTCTATTCCCCCATATACAAAATTAATGGAATTTGGCATAGAACCCATGTTATAAACCGATCCAATGGATAAATTTTGGTCATGTGGACAACCAAAATCTTTAACTGTTTGCACATTGAATGGTGTGATGTGGACATCTTGAATGGCATACTCACCAATACCGGCATCAGTGAGATGGACCTTGACTTGGGAGGGAGATGGACTTGATGATGGAATAGAAGAATGTGGGATAGAAGAATTGGAAGGATTTGGTTGGGTTGATGCTTCACTGACTTGTGAAACATCAGCTGGTGATGGTTGGGAAGATGGAAGAATAATAGGTGATGTTGAAGAAGGTGTAGAAGAAGGGTGTAATGACATGGAAAGAGATGATTGGTCATGGCCACGTGTGCATGTGGTCACTGATGAAGAAGAAGGAAGATTAGTTGATGAAGAAAGCGATGCATGAGATGGAATAGCGGAAGAGGAAAATGGTTGCGATATGATGGGTGGATCCTCAGGAATGGGAGCTTTAGAAGAAGATGGTATAGAAGAAATAGATGGGGTCAAGAAAAGATGAGTGGATGGCAACACAATCTCATAAGGATTTGAGACATAGTTGCAATGTTTGAAGGGTTCTGTGTCGACAGGTACACAATGAACCTCGTCCCTCATATACATACTTCAGACATTGATGCAGTATAGAAGGGACACATCTCATCTCCCTAAGCCAAGGCCGTCCAAGCAATACATTGTATGCCATGGTCCCTTCCAAGATGTGAAACAAGGTATGCAAAGTTTGGGCCCCTACCTTAATGGGCAAGATAATTGTGCCAACCGTGGAAGATAAAGCATCATTGAATGCTTTAAGAGTAAAAGTCGACTTTGTGATAAGGGATGGCGACAGCTTTAGATGACTCAACGCCGATGTTGTAATGATATTGATTGAGGAACCGGTGTCAATTAAGACTCTCTTGAATGGCTTGTTATCGATCTTGGCCATGATATGCAGTGGAGGATCTATACTTTCTGTTGACATAGGTTTGATTTCAAAATCATAGAAAGTGATGGAGGGTTTTCCCTCTCGCTATTTCCACAGACATAATTGGCAGCAATTTGGCCTAGGTCGCTAGGATCAAGGAGTAACTGAATGATTTCTATTAAAAATACACGCCAAACAGAAATAAAATCACAATGATAGAGTACAGAATAGTTGCACAAAAACAAACGATTTCTATTAATCGATGGAGTTTAAAAACTCCTTTTTGAATACAATTGGGCCTGTAACCCTTTATTTGTGATACACAGTTACAAATTATGCTAGGGTTCTCCGAAACCCTAGCTGGCACGAATGGTGGCGCTTTCGAAGAACGTATCTTCAATCCCAACAGAGTGAGTGGGCTTTGTCGTATCCCTTGCTTGGACCACTCCAGATTAATCAGCTGCCATCAATAAACTGGATCTGTTATCAAAAACTTGCACACATTAACACTATCAAGGAGTTAGAAATTAATGAGAGGGCTCCACTGCGTGAGCCCTCAGAAACAATCTAAAACCTTATAAAATGGAATGCAAGAAATCAATAACAAATTAATACATAAAATATGGCTACTTGCTTTAAACTAATTTATACCTGTTCTCTATTAACACAGCTAGACCAGGAGACACCTGGAAGTAATGTTGTTGTCAGAATGGGCTGCGGAAGGCACCCTAGTGCACTCGCCGAACGCCCGCGTGCTTCTGGATCTGGATTACAGAAGCCGGTCTGAGTCTGTGGCTGTAGGTAAACGCCCGCGGGCACTTGTTAAACGCCCGTGGGCACTTGGTAAATGCTCGTGGGCACTTGGTAAAGGGGTAAATGCCCGCAGGCACTTGCGACAGGAATGGGAGATTTTGTAGAATGTTGCAGAAGGAATGGCGGCGAAAGCAATGACGGAAGCGACGATGGATGCGGCGAAAGGGTAGCAGAAGAGAGGAGATAGCAGTAGAAGAATTAGAATCAGAGATAGAAGTAGCAAAAGACATAGGGTTTGAGCCATCAAAGTGACTCAATTTATAATCCACTCTTAGGGCACACTTTAGGGTTTTAACGACACTTTGAACGTGTGCCTAAGATTAAAGCAGATCCAAGGGTAGAGAATAAATCTTGGTTGTGGAATGGATTAAGATGGATGGACGGATGAGATTAAATGAAGGATGGACGGCTTAGATTAAATCACTTAAACTATTATTTAAATATATATATATTAAAATATTAAAATATATATATAAATATTAATTTAAATAAATTTGGGGATGAAAAATGGCAGGAAAGGTGAAACTGGGCCAAATAATGGCGGGAAAAGGTGAAATTGGGCCAAATAATGGCGGTAAGGTGGATGACCGACACGTGGCTAACAGGAAGGTATAGATGACTTGCAAGTGGCTGGATTTTGGTTTCTACAAATAAAATAATGGATCTATCTTACTTACTGCCTTTTGATGCATGATGTCTGATGTAGGTGGTTGGTGCCATGATGCCCCAGCATTGCCTGGAGGCTAGGGTGTCTTCATGAGGGTTTACATAAAACACCCGTGAGCACCTGCCTACTACAAAAAATACCTGTGGATACCTAGGAATGATAGGGAGGTGCCTACGGGCACTTGGGATTGGTAGGGAGGTGCCCGTGGGCACCTGGTGTTGATAAAAATTTCTTGTTGGCACCTGGTATATGAAGGAGTATTCTATAGAGATAGATCAGGCAAGGGCATGGGATGTGACAACAGTGATGGTAAGCATGAGGTATGGGATGTGGTGTATGGATTGGTATTAGGGCACAAAAGTCTTGGTTAAAGACTTAAAGCACTTAGGAAAATCAAGAACTCAAGGTAGTCAAAAAATCAAGAAAAGCCTTAGGGAAACATCTAGGGAAGATCTAGGGCAAACTTAGGGGTTGAGCCATCAAAGTCGCTTCTACTAAAAATTTAACCTAGGACATGCTAGGTTTCAATGACATTAATCATGTGACTAAGATTAAAGCACATCAGGGTAGACAATAAATTTAGGGTATGGCATGGATTGATGTGGATGGACGGATAGGATTAAATGAAAATTGAATGGTTGGGATTGATTTATTTATACATAAATATATATTTATTAAAAATATATAAAATATAATATAAATTATTATTACTTAAATATATATATATAAATAATTGGCAAAAATGGTGGGATAGCATGGATGAAGGATAAATTGCTAGATTTTGGTGTCTACAGATGTCCCTTTTTGTATGATATTGCGTGGAACAAAATGTAGTGCAAAAATATGAGACACATGTACCGGTAAGGTGTAGAAGCAACTTCTCTTGGGATGTGGAGACCAAGCTTGAAGAAAAAAGAATAAAAGAAGTTTGATTTTTTGTGTAGCTTACCCCTCAATTTGTGAATGAGGTTACGAATGAATCTCAAGAGACAATTGAAAAATCTATGCAAATAGAATGTGGATGATATGAATGTTGTAAAATGTGATGCCATTATTGCCCCAACGGTGGAAAGGGGGTTTTGAAAAATATGCCTATTTTTACCCCAACAGATGAAGGGTTGTGTGCAAAATGTGTAATGGAAAATGTGCCCATTTTTACCCCAATAGATGAAGGGATTTTTGCTAAGTGTAGATTCCAAGATAATTTAAGATGTATCTTGTTGTGGGAGGATCAAAACCAAATGTTATTGCCCTAAATTTAGGGTGATTCGATGTTGTTGAAAAATATGCCTTCTGGCGTCATTGATATGTAAAGATGATAATACAAAGAAAAAGAGTTAACCTTTAGATGGCCTACTCGTGACTGTGTTAATAATTCCCATGATTGGAACCAATCATCCTAGGTAGTACCTATCTCTGTGGTGTTAGGGATTTATTGAATGATGAAATTTGATTTATGTTCATGTTTTAAGCCCTACGAATTAGGCCATCAATGAAAACGATTGTGCAAATTATTCTTGGCAATGTTTCACTCAAAATGTGAAGTACCAAATATGATTGTGATCTTGAGCAAGGAGATAAGTGATGATGATCATGGACAAGTGTCCTTATTGTAGGCTATTCATCTTACCAAATTGCATGGAGGTAAATCACTACAATCGCCAATTATATAGAATAACCCACTATATACGAGATTCACTTGAATGTTATTTGAACTTGGAAAATATGCAAATTATGATGTGGAATGAATTGGAGATAATGTATGAATGATAAAAATACTAATGATCATTATTTTGTTAATATTTGGACTATTTTGAGGTGCTTTTGTAGTGTGTTTCATGAATTTGAAAAATGTGGTCGTAAGTAAGAATTATGCATCAAATCAGTTGGAATATTCACAAAATTCTATGAAATGATAAAATGTATACATGGATGAATTTTGGATTGATTTGGTTGGCGATAGCTACTACTTTGTGCCAATTTTATCTTTTTTTAATGTTGACAGGAAATTCCCTCAAGCGCTTACAATCTGTAAAAATACCTATAGGTGCTTCAGCGTGCCAAGAATATCCATGGGTGTCTCAGAGCACCTGAAGTAGCTATAAATAGCTTGCTGGGCAAAATTGAAGATCATTTGTGCATTTGGAAGTTCAAGAAGTTGTGTTTGAGAATTCAGGTGATTAAGTTTGGGTGTGGAAGCTATGGCAGTGGAGGGAGCTTGTGTGGAGGTCGGGGCTAGTGTTGGGGCATGGATTGTAGAGGTAAGGTATTGTATTGTGTAAAGTTGTTTTTTATGTTTTTTTATGTTTTTTTTTTTTTTTTACTTTTTTTTTTTAATTTATTAACAAATTCTTTGTGTATTGTTGTAGCTTAGATATTTGGAGTCTTGGCACTAGTTCTTACCTTACATCTTCGAAATGAGGAAGATGATTACGAAGGATGATTTGGAGCTACTGGGGGAGGTGGGGCTGGCAGATGTAGCCCAACTGGATGTTGTGCAGGCTGATGAGGAGTATCTCTCTACCCTAGAAAAGAGGTGGGATGTCGATAAGGGGATATTTCAAATCCCCATGGGTGAGGTGATTGTGACCTTAGAGGATGTATATCGCATCCTCAAGGTTCCAATGGAGGGTCTCCAGATTGAGTTTGGCCTCAACCGAAAGATGAAGATGATGAGGATGTTCAGGGATGCATGGCAGGAGGTGAAGGTAGATAGTGGTGGCATATCCTATTTGTCTATATATGTGGATAAGGATTTGGATGCCCTTTGAGCTTTGGTTATGTTCATGCTAGACAACATTGTGGCCTCGAACAACATTAGGTGCAGGTTCCCTTGGAACCTGATAGGGATGGTGAGATATATGCTCATGATGAGGCAGGTGTATGCATGGTCTCCTGCCTTATTGGTGCAAGTGTACCAGGATATATATGAGGTGATAAGATGGGGATGGAAAGGATTGGGTTGCATCTTGTTGCTACAATGCTGGGGATGGTAGCACTTTAGGGTTACTCGACTAGAGGGGTTTCTTGTAAAGAAATTTGGTAGGGAGCAACCCTATGCTAGTCAATGGGCATTTGCAAAGGAGGTGTAGCCGAGTCATCTGGTGAGGACAATATGGTTGTATAAGGATCTACAAGGATGATTTACACCTACCCAAGTGGTGTGGAGGCCATGGCAGGGTGGTCAATGGACCAGTGATGGAGAACATCTATGACAGATGCAGTAGGGTAGATGGGTGGTTGGCGACACCAGAGCGAGGCAAAGTACATTTAGTTTTGGTGAGTATTGTGTCAGTTCAGGCTGAGGTAGGGTGTCTCTGATGATCTAGTGCACTATAGGAGACATCGAGAGGAGACCGATCTACCTTGCATGAAGTCATGGAGGGTGATTTTTTAGGATGATGAGGAGATGGATATTTATGATGTGGAGGATGCAGGGATAACTATGGAGTATGATGCATAGTTCATGGCTCAAATACCATGGGAGCTGCATCGAGGAGAGACTAATTGGGATAGTGGTGGAGAGGTGATGGATGAGGGTGCCTAAGAGACTTAGGATGAGGGGATCCAAGAGGACCTTAAGTGATAATAGTACCTTCGATCAAATATTCAAAGGCAAAATGCTAAGGTTGTGACACAGTAGGCTCTTGAGATTGGGGGAGATGAAGGAGATGAAGAGGATATGGAGGTAGTTCTACATGTGCCCCCAGGCTAAAGTGAGGAGTGATCACAGTTGGAGTAGCAAGTGATGGAGCAAGATACAAGAATCATGAGGCTCCAAGCAAAGTTAGCAGAGCGAGAGCATTGGCATAATTTTGATATAACACACCTTTGGTATCAATAGAGATATATCAAGGCATTGGAGGATAGGTTTATGGAACATCATATTCCACTTCCTGATCCTCCAACCTCATCTATGTCTAGGGGTACAAGGCGTAGTGAGTCTAGGCATAGCTCTAGGTCTAGGGCTCCTTCTAGGTCACAAGTGTCGTCTTGGAGGATGTAGCTAGTGCTTAGATGCACTTTTTTGTATGATATTTTGGGCTCCATTATATGTAGTCTTTTGGCATTTTTTGATATATATATACATGGTTTTTAACTTTTGTGTTATATTTTTGTATGAATGCTTTTTGTGGAATGCTTTTGTGTAATGCATGTTGGTTTATGGTTAATACATATGATATGTTATGGATTATTAATGCAATATGGAATATGTGAATGATAATTTGTAGTTTAGATCTTGACCATTTTGTTAGCATTATTATTTAATTAGGGGCACCAAACTTGATGGCAAATGGGATGGCTGACTTATGAACTGACATGGATACTGACATGGAAGAAGACATGGATATTGATATGGAAGAAGACATGGATTTTTATATGGAATAACACATGGATTTTGATATGGAAATTTACCTATTTTGTAGAGACTCAAACATCCTAGTGGCATCAAACAAACCCACTAAAATTACCTAATTCCTCTAGGACCAAATGTGTGTGTAGTGAGTTCATTTACCAAATCAAGAGCATGGTAATGACCTTAGACAATAAAGAACTAGTGTGTGTGCAAGTGAGTTCATTAACTCATCTTGGGTAAATTTGGCAAACCTATTATGGATGAAGCCAAGGAGCTAGCTTGTATGTATGAGCTGTCAAAGATCTCTTTTGAAAGATACATGTTGCCACGCATGAGCGTACTCCACTACCATTCAAGCATCTATAGCTCCGATGGAGGCTAACTCCATAGTCCATGATTTTTATTTTTGATATTTTAAGTTTTGGGGATGACTACCTAACCGTCTAACAGGAAATGTAGTACGATCCTTACAACTCAATTAATCAGTGGTGTGTGATGTAAAATATTTAGATTTTTTGTTAGGAATTTTTCCCTACTCTTTCTTTTATTCTTGGAATTGTGATAGTAGTGAAAACTACTATTTTTATGGGTACATTGCATTATGGGACTAGAAATGATGACTCTTTTCACTTCAAGGTTCATACCAAGTATGGTGTTATCCCTTTTTGACACAAGATGTTTTTAAGATGTGAAATTGTACTTGGTTTAAGAATGTTTTGAATTCAATTCCCAAAACTTAATATTTTATTAATGTAATGTGTGCAATGGTCCTAAAAATAACATGACATATATTTTGGAGGTTGCTTAAAACACTAGGATTGGTTGAGTGACCAAAAACACCTAGGATTTTATAGAAATGTGACTTTGCTAATGACAATTTGTATTTATGGAATGGTGTAGATGACATTGTGAAGGTGTCCTTGATTAAGGTAACATGACTTTTGTAGAACCAATTAAGACCTTGAAATTAATAAATAATCCCTATATTAAATGTGTAATATGAGATGCAATATGAAATGTGGGTGAATGCATTATTTTCGGAATGTTAATGCAAGTGAAATGCAATGTTATGAATTAAGTGTATGCAAATGTTTTTTTGTGTATTAGCCATGTATATATAATAATAGAATCATGCATAGAATGTTCTCAAGTGTATAAAATTAAGTGGTTCAGATTCTTCCTCTCCCTCTAGACTGGTAAGTCTATAAGTACCATTACCCACTTTTTGTGTAACAATGTATGGACCTATCCAATTAGCCATGAATTTATCATGAAGATGCGGCAATGCATTGGTGTTTTGTTGATTCTATTTAAGGACAAGATCTCCTACTTGGAATTCACATAGATGAACGTTGACATTGTAATCACGTTTGAGGCGGTCTTGATAAACTCATAAATATTTTAAAGCATTGACTTACCTCTCATCAAGTAGTTTAATTTGGTCAAGACGTTCTTGTCTAGAAATATCGTCATCTATGAATTCTTGCAAAGAAATTCACAAGGAGGGAATCTCGAGCTCAAGAGGTATGAATTCTTCAGCTCCATAGACCAATGAAAATGGTGTTTCCCATGTAGGCATGTGGATGCTTGTTTGATAAGCCCATAATTCCAAGAGAATTTGTGCGTGCCAATATCTATGATTTTCTTTGACAAGTTTCTTGAGAATAGCAAATAATGTCTTATTGGAAGCTTCAGCTTATCCATTTGTTTGTGGGTAATAAGGAGTTGATAAGATATGTTGAATATTATATTTCTCGCAAAGTGATTGAACATCCTTGTTCTTGAAATACTTACCATTGTATGAAATTATTTTTGATGGGATACCAAAATGAAAAATGATGTGATGAATTATAAACTCCATAATTCTAGGTCTTGTCATGTTGGTTAGAGGAATTGCCTCAACCACTTTGTGAAGTATTCAGTGGTTGTGATGATGAAAGTATGTTGTCCTGAGGAAGGAGGTGAAATTTTTCCAATTAGATCTAGATCCCATTGTGAAAAGGGCTAAATGTTTTGAATAGGTTGCAAGGCTTGTGATGGTACATGAGTTAAATTAGCTTGTTCTTGACACTTCTTGCAATTTTTAACATATGTGCAACAATCACACTCTATTGTGGGCCAATAATAACCCATGCATAAAATACACTTTGCAATGGCCATTCCACTAAAATGACCACCACAAGTACCATTATGGGCTTCAGCTATGGCTCTTTGAGCCTTACTAGCTTTGAGACAACGAATGAGGACTCCATCATAACCATGTTTATACAGCATGTCCCCCAAAGGAAATGAAACGAGCAACCTTTTGCTTGAAAGTGTGTTTGGCAATTTGAGACATGTCATATGGGAGTGTTCCAAACTTGAGAAAGGCTACTATTTGGCTTGACCAAGGCTCATATGAATCCAAGTGGATAAAGCAAACATACTTCTCATCTTTTCACTCAGCATGGGAAATTGCAGATTTAGAGACATTTTAAATGATAAAAGGTTGTACCTCTCCAAAGGAGTCTTTTAGAATAAATGATCCAAGGGAGGCCATTGCATCTGCAAATCTATTAGTCAAATGTGGTAAGCTATTGATTTCATACCAATCAAAATTAGAGAGCAATTTCATTACTACTTCATGATAAAGTTTAATGGTAGGTTCTTTGCATTGGTATTCTTCGTTGATTTGCTTGACGACAAGTTGAGAATCACCAAATATTCTAATATGCTTAATTCTCATAGCTATAGCTGATTGAAGACCTAATATTAAGGCTTCATACTCTATAGTGTTGTTTGTGCATTAGAAGTCTATTTTGAATGACAAGGGGATAGGTACCCCTTCTGGTGTATGAAATACAACTTCAGCACATTGACCTTTCACGCACTTAGAGCCATTAAATAATAGTGTGATATCAATTTCTTCCTTTAGAATGGCATCTTCTTCTTTCTTAGTGATAGCAAATACCAAATAATTTGGGAGTTCAATACTCAAAGGATGAGCACTAGGTAGTGGAGCTTTCGCAAGTTGATCGACTATTTCTTGACCTTTAATGGATTTTTGGCTAATGAATTCCAAGTTGAATTTAGTAAGGAGCATTATCCATTTAGCGGTGTGGATGTTATTGTAAATGTGAGACATCATATAATGCTGAGGATTTTATCTAGCTATGACATAAGTTGTGTGGCAAAGCATGTAGTATCAAATTTTCTTAGAGGCAAAAACCACTGTTAAGCACAATTTTTCTACATAAGCATATTTAGTGTCATAGCTTACCAATGTTCGAATAATATAATAGACAACTTGCTCTCAATTTTTTTCATTCTTTTGTGCAAGTATTTTCCCTAAGGCAAAGTCCATTGCTGAGATATAAAGATAAAATGGGACCCCCGAACGAGGAGGAGCTAAGACTGGAAGAGAAGCTAGGTATTGCTTAATTTCATCGAAGGCTTTTTGACATTCATCTATCCAAGAGAATGGTACCCCCTTTTGTAATAGGTAATTTAATGACCTACATTTGTTAGAAAGTTGCACAATTAAATGACATATTGATTGAATATTTCCTTGCAAGCTATGCAATTCCTTTAAATTAGTTGGGGGAGGCATATCCAAGATAGCCTTAACCTTATTGGGGTCCACCTCAATGCCTCTTTTGGAGACAATGAATCCTAGATTTTTTCCTAAAGTAACACCAAAGACACATTTATTCGGATTCAACATTACATTATGCTCTAGGAGTCAGTCAAAAACTTTCTCCAATACACTAATATGTTCTTGTCAAGTTTTGGATTTAGCCAAGAGATCATCCACATAGTCTTCGATAATATTATGCATGTAGTCGTGTAAAATGTATGACATGGTATTTTAATAAGTTGCACCTACATTTTGAGGCCAAAGGGCATCACCTTGTAACAAAAAGTTCCCCAAGATGTAGTGAATGCTATTTTGTGTTGGTCATTAGGATTTATTCAAATTTGGTTGTATCCTAAAAAACCATCCATGAGTGAAATAATTTCATGGCTAGCACAAGTATCGATAAGAGTATCAATATTTGGTAGAGAGAAATCATCCTTAGGACACACTTTGTTAAGATCCCAAAAATTAGTGCATAGGTGTATCACCCCGTTAGGCTTACGAACGGATACCATGTCTGAAGGCTATTAAGAAAAATAAATAGGAACTATGAAGTTAACATCTAGGAGTTTTTGAAGCTTTATTTTTACCACAAGGACCACAATAGGATGCATTCTCCTAAGTTTTTGTTTTACCGGCTTAGCATTAGGCTGTAAAGTGATATTGTGGACAACCAAACTAGGATCAAGACCGAGCATATCCTTGTATGACCATGCAAATATGTCATTTTTCCTCTTGAGCAGAGCAATTAATTGCTCTTATTTATCAGGTGATAAAATTTTACCAAGCTTGATAATTTGAGGATTGTATTTGTCTAAACTAAGGTCCACATTGATAGTATCTTCAATAGACATGTGGAAACCTTCCTCAAGCTGATGGGGCATAGGGATCAGATGAATATCATCTAAGATGTCATCGAACACTTTTGGCCTATCCTCATATATTTCTTCTTGGAAAACCTCGAGATCTGAAGATGAATGTGAAGATGAAGGTGGAGGGGATGGAGGAATGTAGTTGGTGGAAGCCCTTAACAATTTCTTGAGCAATACAAATTCGACAAAGTTTGGAGGTGAGGAAATTTAGTCCATATCAATAAGGCTTATGTCAATTAGAATTGGCTTAGCCAGAACATATGAATTATGAAGTGGGGTAAATAAATCAACAAGATTCATGTTTACTTATGGGCAAGGTTAATGAGGTTGGATGGAATGGATGGAACCTAGAAATCAGTGCTAGGAGTTTGGTTAACCTGAACAACAGCAAGCAATACAAAGTGTATTTTAATAAATGGTATATTTACATGCAATGCTAAAAAAGAAAACATGTTTTTGATTTTTGATTGATTTTTTATTTTATTTTTATAGTAGTGATAACCACTATTTTTGAATTATGTACATATGTTACAATTTGGCTTATGGAATGGCTTAATGGAATGGAGGTGGTGGTTCACTAGTAGGGTTGGTTCGTTCTTTTGGGAGAAGCAAGAGAAAGATGGGCTCATGGATGGGGAATGTCTTGAGATAAAACTCATCTTGTTCGGAATGGAGAATGATGGGCTCTAATTATTCTTTAGATTCATTTGAAATGATCAATATAAGTTCGAATTCTTCATAGATTTCCTCATCAAAATTATTAGGATGGAAGTTTTCTTCTCTTGAATTGAGGTTAAGCCTTTGGAAGGCTTGTTCAAAAGAAGATATGGTAGGTAGTGGGTGATAGCCGAAACTTGAATGGTCATGCACCTCTTGATATGGAACATCGATAGGTTGATGTACTCCTTGTTCATGTGATCCTAGGCCATAACCCTACCAATTGATTATGTGGAAATATCAAGATGGAAATCCTTTCATGTTTTAAATTTTGGTAAGTCAGGGTTTTTTGGGTTTCTCTATGGGATATGGACTTGATGATGAATCAATTCCCCCATAAACAAAATTATGCTATTTGGAGTTGAACCCATGTTATAGACTGCTCCTATTGCTAAAGGTGGATCACATGGGTGACTAAAATCCTTAGCACCAAGGATAGTGAGGGGCATAATGGTGATTTCATAGACCATATTCTCAACAATACAAGGATTGGTGAGATGGAACTTGACTTGGGATTACATGGGATTATTATGGTTAGGTGATAGCTCAGGTAATGGGTGAGATAAAAGTATCTTGTAATCCATTAATTCGACTTGTGAAACATTGGGTGATGGTAATGTATTGGCTTTGGAAGGCTACTGAGTTGATTATGATGATGAAGTGGATGGTAATGATGTTGATTATGTGGACTAATTGTGACTACATGTACATGTATTCACTGATGATGATGATGGGGATATGGATATTTGTTGAGGAATAGTGATGGAGATCTCTTCAGGAATGGGATCCTTTGATGACGAGATTGGTGAAGTAGTGGATGGATTGGATGATGGTGAAAGAAAAAAATGAGTGGAAGGGAGCATGGTCTCATAAGAATTTGAGATTGCAATACTTAAACAGTTCAACATCCATTGGTATGCAATGCACTTGCCCCTCATGAACATATTTCAAGCATTGATGTAGTATTGAATGGACGCATCTCATTTCCCTCATCCAAGGTATTCGAAGGCGTTCATTGTATGCCATGGATCCTTCCAAGATGTGGAACATTGTATGCAACATTTTAGTCCCTACTTTTATGGGCAAATGATAGTGCCAATAGTGGAACACAAAGTATTGTTGAATGCTTTGAGGATAAGGATGACTTGGTGATGTGATATGGAGGAAGGTTCAAATGATGAAGGGTAGATGCAGGGTCTACTAATTCCAATGAGATTGGCTTAATCTCAAAGTCATAAAATATTATGGAAGGCTTCATGCATGTTTGGATACTCCCCATAAAGTTTTTGAAGGCATTAGGATCTTGCGATTGCAATTCAATGGATTTTAGAATATACATTAATGCTTCACAATGTGGAGGAGATTTTTGTATTAGCTCATAGATCGATAGTTTAGAGGAATCCATTTTCAAACTTTTAGTTAGTCAGCTACTCAATGAGATTACCAGTCGATGTGGATGATTGATGGGAGGATTTGGTGGATTCTATTGGCTAGGAACATGGATGGGTGATGATGGAATGGGGGAAACTTGGATGGATGGTGATGTAGAAGGTTGTGAGATGCTTGAGGATGTTGTCATTGTTGGTTAATCCTCTAACCTCTAGTGACCACATGAATGGCCCCTACAAACCCTTGGTATTGTTAAATGTGGTTGACTTGATTAGGACGAGTTTTAGTGTTAGTTGCCCCTACATTTTGTTGCACCTCCTCGCGATTAGGAAGTGGTGTTTGAAATATACCAAGGTCTTGGTTTTGTTGAGCAAAGGGACTATTAACTTTATTTACCCCCAAGTCAATGAGGTCTTGGACTATGTTTTTAAACACATGGTAATTGTTGATGTCATGCCCTTTTTTCCTATGATAAGGATAAAATAGGTGTTCCCATTATTTTTTACTATTTTGGTGGGATTATCCGCTCTAATTTCAGGAAAAGCAAGTGTATTCATATCATAAAACCTTTTAAAAAGGGAGGCATATGATTCAGCTAATGGGGTGTATTGGTAATTTTGGCAAACAGACTATCATCGAGGATGGTCTTCCACGACTGGCACTATATTTTTAACTATTGGAGCTTGTGTTGTTGATGGGATTGCATGATATGAAATTTATTACGATGTTTTTTGCATAGGTTATTATTGTTGAGCCATTACTAGGTGGCTCATGACCACTTGATTGACTTGATTGGATTGGGTGGCTAGGGTAGCCTATGTTGATTTTTGTTGGCCTGAATAATTGCTTTTATATTGGCCTTTGTTTTGCCATTATTTCTTCTTAGTATTTAGTATGCCTTTTTGGAATTTGATATCCTCAATGATGCTAGCCTGAGCTAAAGCTTCTTCAAATAATTGATAAGTTCATAGTTGGAGCATCCAAGAGATAGGTTTTAAGCAACTCTTGGTGAATAACTTAATTAGCTCGTCCATTGGTAGGATGAATGGCAATTTAATTATTATAACATTCCAATGGTTTTCAAAATCATAGATAGATTCATCATTTTGTTGTCTTAAGGTGTAGACATTAGATAATGAGACCTTATTTTTAATATTTGGGATGAAACGATCAAAGAATTGATCAACCAATTGATCAAAAGTATAAATATTATGACTTGGCAATTGATTGTACCATTCTATGGCATCTCCTCCTAATGTTTGAGGAAAATTTTGAAGCATGAGAGCATTATCATATTGAATTCTAAAGCATGCATGAACAAAGGTGCTCACATGTTCTTTGGGATCCTCAGTTCCCTTAAATTTATCAAACTTAGGTAGCATAAAATCTATCAAATATGGCAAGATTGGTATCGAAGGATGAATTGGTTGATTGATCAATTGACGTAAGGTTGGTTTCTGGTTTGAAAAAATAGGAGTAAATTACATCAATTGATATATTTGTTTTTGCATTACCTCAATTCTAGGGTCTTCCTTAGGAATGTGGAAACTTTGAATTACCTGATGGGTTTGTGGTGGCATGGAGAGATGTTGTGGAGTGATCAAATGATGAGGATATTGGTACTGATGACTAGGTGAATTATATGGGATATGATGAATGGGGAATTATTGATGAAAATATGGGGAATTATAGAATGATATTGATTGATGACGATTATGGCTAGGCTTTACAATAGGAATAGGATGGGTGATGGTGTGGCTTGGTGGGGGAATAGGGGTAAAAACCATAAAATATTGTGGTGTCCATGATGGACCCTAGTTTATTAGGACAGTATGAGTAGAGTTATGTAAAGGCTTATGGTTTACCTATACTTGTAGTTGAATGTTCTGACATTGTCTAAGCAATTTTTTTAGGTGTTCCCACACCTCACTAATATCTCTATCAGATTCTAAAGGTATGGAAGTGGATGTTATTAAATATGTGTCTTTGGTACAAGTTAAATTAAGTATGTTAACTTTTGAAGCTAGGACTTGTGAAGCAGCATTGACTTGTGCTTCATACAATGGGTTGGTGTAGGTGGAGGTATATGAGATGCTAGGAGCACATGAGGGTTGGGAAATGGATATATGGGATGAAGGTGTAATCGATGCCTCAAAAATAGGGTTAGTATACACCTGGGTAAAGGTGTATGGGGGTTGGGAGTAAACAGGCTCTTGTTATAAAATATAATCCTATCTGGGTGAATTAGGAATAGACTCTAAGACATAATTAGAAAACTTCCTAGAGGCTTGTACTCTTGCCATGTCTATATGGGTAATATGGTTTTTTATGGTAGGGGAGGTTAACTCCTCTTGGGGCATGGTCATGTGATAGGATGTGGATGGCAAGGAATGTGAGGGACCTACACATAAATCTTCATGTGTCACATTTAGGAAATATACCATAGAAGTGGTGGGGAAGGTGGATGAAAGTTCCATTAAATTATCCTGACTTATTGCTTTCTTTTGATTTCTAGTTAATACCATAAGCAAAATAAATCAAGATACAAATTAAAATACCAAATGTAACACAAAAATGGAATGCTTCATAAAACAAACAATAAATTCTAAGTCTCTTTCAATGTGGCTTACCTCATTCATTGATTATCTCCTTTTAGTGTGTATTCATTTTCGTGTTAGTTTTGTGTGTTTTGATGTTCTAATATTTATTAATGAAACAAAAGTAAAAAACTATGGTGAAGATAGGGCAACGAGATTCTTATTGGTGATGAAATCCAACAAGTTTTCTTGGGGGTATCCTATGGTGTCTATGGGTAGATATTTGTGGATGGAGATGAATACCACTGTCACCAAATCACAAGCAATGGTTGGTGATGAAGTCCAACCACTACTATTTTGAATGAACCGTGATGTGTGTGAATTCTTTTTAAATATTATGTTTTCTATTGTGTACAAATAATGTTAAAAACAATTAATTTCATGAAACTAAATTAGAAGCCAACAAAAGAATGCCAAGTTCTCCAAAGGGTATGAAGTACACTACTTAAGACCCCTTGTCTAAATAACAATAGGAGGATTCATCCACCCCTTTGCCTAGAATCACCCAACTGGAAAGGATACTTTTGGAAATATAATGGTTTTCCAACTTAGATAAATGAAATAAAATGTTTCTAACCCTAAAATGCAACACTATGTTATGCAATTTTTTAGTTCAAATGCAGACAAGATGCAGCAATTTGTATTAAGAAAACAGAAATCCTAATCATAATATGTAAATGAATGTAGACCTAAAAATACAAAATAACATGAGTTCATTTTCCATATTGTTTAATGATGATTCATTTTAAACTTAAAATATAAAAATACAGCGAATAACCGTAAAGCATAAAACTAGGGTTTTAGATAGCAGACTTATTGGATAGCCTATGTATTTGCTCCTAGCTATTCATAAATGCCCTTGGGTTATTTTTTATACTTTTTATAATCCCCTAGGTGCTTCTAAGTCATTATAAGACACCTCTGGGTATTTTTAGGTTGCCCTCAGATGTTGTCAGGCATTTCACGCACCTTCTGCAAGCTTTTGCAGCCTTCATAAACCCTAGATCTAGTGAAATCTATGAAATCCATGCTTCTAAAAAACTTGCAAGATTATATAAAATAGTAAGAAATTTAGTAAAATAGATCATAAATAGAAATCCTTAGGGGGTCCCACCATGATCGTCATTTGAAAGATGCAAAACACAACACCCAAACAATGCTTGAAAAAAATAAAATACAAGGAAACACAAGATTGCATAATAGAATAATTTTCATTGATGGGGGGAGCCTAGAAACTCCATTGTTTACAATCTTGGATCCTTTAATGCTTTTGATACAATATTACAAGGGGTTAGGGTTCTCCGAAACCCTAACAAAGCAAAGTTTCAATGTATTCAAGCGCATCTTAATCCCAACATGGTTGAGTGGGATTTGTGATATCCTATGGTTGGGCCACTCTAGATGTTGATGTAGTGTTTTTAGATCTACACACAAGGACATAACAAAATAGTTAGTAATACTTGCAAGGGCTCCACACTTTGAGGCCCTCTATAAGCAATACTACTTCTAACTAAGTGTTGCAAATAGAGTGAACATAAATATAAACACATGCATGAAATAATAAAAGAATGGATCTATCTTACTTACTACCTTCTGATGTGTGATGTCTGATGTAGGTGGATGGTGCAGCGATTCCCTAGCATCACCTAGAGGCTAGGGGGCCTTCAGGAGGGTTTATGTAAAATACTTGCAGGCACCTAACTGCTGTAGAAAATGCATGTGGGCACCTAGGACTTATAGGTAGGCACCCATAAGCACCTGGTACTAGTAGGGAGGCGCTCGTGGGCACCTAGTGTTGATAGAAAATGCCCATGGGAACTTGGTAGATGATGGAGGATTCTACAAAAGTAGATCATGTTAGTGCATGGGATGCGATGACAATGATGGTGAGCATGGGGTATGATATGTGGTAGATGGATTGGTATTAGGGTACAAAAGGCTTGGTTAAATACTTAAGGAACTTAGGGAAATCATGGGAAATCAAGAACTCAGGGTAGTCAAAAAATTAGGAAAAGACTTGTTGTGGCTGATCCACAACACACCCCAAAATTGGGGACCCACCTTTTTTGCATGCTTTCAAAGAAAACTGCAGTAGCCCAGATGCTAAAAATCAAGGAAAAAGCAAAAATTTCACAAAAGAGAAAAAGTGTCGTGATATCGCAACATGTTGCTCCGTCACGGCCAGAAATGAAAAGTTGTCGTGATATCGTGAAATGTCACTCCGTCACGGTCGAAAATAAAAATTTGTCATGATATCATGACATGTTGCTCCGTCACGGCCAAAAATGAAAAGTTGTCGTGATATCGCGGCATGTTGCTCCGTCGCGGCCGAAAATGAAAAGTTGTTGCGATATTGCGACATGTTGCTCCGTCACGGCCAAAAATAAAAAGTTGTCGCGATATTGCGACATGTCACATTTTCACGGCTAGGAGCAGCAGAATGCATCATGAAGAGAAAATGTCGCGATATCGTGACGTGTTGTGAAATCGCGATGCAAGGCAGCAAGAGAAGAGTCAATGCAGAAGTTGTCGCGAAATCGTGACATGTCGCGTTTTCGTGACAGGAAACAACGAGATGGTACGAAAAGAGAAAGCGTCGTGATTTCACGATAGGAAGCAGCCAAGGGATACGAAGATGAAAGGTGTCATGATTTCATGACAGAAAGCAGCTGGATAGCCCGGAACGAAAAATTATTGTGATTTCGTGACAGGAAGCAGCAAGACAGCCTGAAAGAGAAAAGTGTCACAATTTTGTGATAGAAAGCGGCCAAGTGGTACAGAATGAAAAATTGTCACGATTTCACGACAGAAAGCAGAAGATGGTGCAGAAGAGAAAAGGGTCGTGATTTCGCGACATGTCATGTTTTCGTGGCTAAGTGCAACAAAAACCAGCTATAGAGAAAAACGTCGCGATTTCGCGATAGGTTGCATTTGCATAGTCTGATAGAATAAAAATATCGCGATTTTGTGACATGTCTTATTTTCACTATACATGAAGGCAGACAAGGTTGCGGGAAAAAAATTGTCATGATTTCTTGACATGTCTCATTTTCGTTGTGCAGGCAGAGGAACAAAGTTGCATGCAAAAAAACGTCGCGATATCGTGACATGCTATTTTTTGTCATGATTTACAAGGAGGCAGTTATGAAACATGCATAAAAGCACGGAACATGTGGCATAAAAGTGTAAGGGCTACAGAATCGGTTACAATTAGCAAGAAAATCAAATATTTTGATGCTCGAACAAAATTCAAAATAATGAAGAGTGGGAAACGAAACGAATCGATTGGGAAGATGAAACGAAGTGTCACAAGGCGAAGCAGAGAGCCATAGCAAAAAGTTTAAAGGCGCAAGTGAAGACAGGCATAGGGGTCGAAAATCGCTATGAGCGAGGTTGTAGAGTTGAGGGTGATTAACCGTTCTGGGCCTGCTGTGGAGTGTTTTTCTTCTCCTTTTGCTGGTTTTGAGAAAAACTAGAGATTCTGCTATTGTAACAGGACATATTTTTAATGCAAAATTGTTCAGAAATTTGCATTTTATGGGCAAGAAATAAGGAGTCATTTTTTGCATGCAAGATTGAATGTCTATTTTCCCTTTTCAGATTTCAGGCTTGTAAATGTAGTTGATGCAAGTATTTTCTTGGTTGTTGCATGCGAATGCTTAAATCTAAAAACCTCATTTAAATCCTTATGATCCAGCACTTAGCTTATCTAGATTGTGCTTGTTTTGCAGGTCCAATAAGTTAGGTTGCATGCATGAAAACCTCATATCTTCGGTTTTGTCGAAATAGGATAGCATCAGACTGAACGTGTTCAATTTTTAATTTTTTGCATTTCTTTTCATTTTATTTTATTTTTCTAGAAGGTTTAACTTAGTTAAAATAAATATTTAAAAAAATTACAAAATCTAAAAAAAAATGAACAATCACTAAAGTTTTATGATGAAATGAACCCACATTGCCCCTTGTTTACAAATACTTGCAATCACTAAGGTGTTCCAAGCATTTAAATTGATTATCTTCATTTGAGATTACTAATACACAGTTGCAAATGCTAATACAGCAAAGACCTTGGAGAAGTTGGTTGTTTAACTTCTTTGCAAGAGGGGATTTGAGATCCAAATCCTAAGGGAGAGTGTACTTTCACAATTGGGTGAAAATACTACTCAACAAGACTTAGGAAAACATATAGGGAAGATCTAGGGCAAACTTAGGGGTTGAGCCATCAAAATGGCTCCTACTTATAATCTAACCTAGGGCATGCTAGGGTTTCAATGACACTAATCATATGGCTAAGATTAAAGCACATCTAAGGGTAGACTATAAATTTAGAATGTGGCATGGATTGATGTGGATGGACGGGAATGATTAAATGAAAATCGGATGGTTGGGAATGATTTATTTATATATAAATATATATTTATTAAATATATATATATATATATAATATAATATAATATAATATTATTTAAATATAATAAATATATAAATATATATAAATAATTGGTGAAAATGATGGAAAATGGGAATGGCGGATAAATTGGCTATGTTTTGGTGGTGGAAATGATCGAAAAGCATGGATGGAGGACAAATGGCTAGATTTTGGTGTCTACAATAAGGATAGGGTACAATTCTCATTACACTTCAGTTGAGAATCCAATTCCCCAAAGCTCTAACTCTTTTACACATCACACATCACATATCCTCAAGATGTAAGGATAGAACTACATTTTTAGTTAAACGGTTAGGTAGTCCGAATCTCCAAAGCTTAAATATTAGATTATTGGACTATGGATCTAATATCCATAGAAACTATAGATGCTTGAATGATAGTGGAGTACGCTTATGCATGGTGACACGTCTCTCTTTGAAGATACCTATGACCACACATATGTACAAAATAGCTTCTTGTTCTTCTCCATAACAGGTTTCATCTCAATTTACTCAAGATGGGTTAATGAACTCACTTGCACACACATTGGTTCTTTATTTCCTTGAGTCATTACCATACTCATGATTCAGTAAATGAATTTACTACACACACATTTTTTCCTATAGAAATTAGGCATTATTTAGTGAGTTTGTTTGATATCACTAGTATGTCTAAGTCTCTATAAAATAATAAATTTTCCATATCAACATCCATATCTTAATCCATATCAACATCCATATCTTCTTCCATATCAACATCCATATCTTATTCCATATTAGCATCCATATCATTACATGAGTCTTCCATTTCACATACCACCATTTTGGTGTCCCTAATTAAACAACAATGCTATACATGGTCAAGTAAAATCTAAACTACAAATGATCATTAGAGCATTAATTAATTTGTATTCATACACATTATCATTGCAATATCATCCATCAAAAATACACAAAAGAACATACACAAAAGCATAACACAAAATTAAAAGCCATGTATATATATAAATATCACATGTACAATGAATACCCAAAGGCTATATACAATGGAGCACCAAGGCTCATACACAAAAAGTGCATCTCAAGCACTAGCTAACACCTATAAGAGGATCCTTGTGACCCTAAAGGATCCTTAGACCTAGAGACACTATGCCTAACAAACCTAGATATGGATGAAGAGGGTGGATCTAGTAGCCCAATGTGGTGCTGCATCAATAGATCCTCCAAATATTGGATATATCCATCTTGAGCCTGAAGGCATAGTATATCATGCTCTTTATGATGGTCCCTCTAAAGTAGCTCTATTTAGAACCTCATGATCCTCTCCTCACCTCCACTTGTAGTCGTTCGTACCTCTAGCTCCACTTGGAACCTAGCTATCTTTGCATCCCAAGCTACTATCTCTACATCTCACTTTATAGCCATATACTTGAACCTTACCCAATCCTCCTCACATATACCTAGAGTTATCTTTGGAACCTCCTCCATATCATCATCACCATCTCCATCACCTCTAAAATCTTGATCTTGATCTACTATATCCCTCACTTATCTCCCTCGATTGCTAGATTGAAGGTATATCTGATATTTGGGAACCTCCTCTACCTCATATACCTTCTCCATTTTAGCCTATACCTCATCCTCATCCCCATTCCTCTCATACATTACCAGAATCAATACCCATGGTGGTTGTACAATGAACCATGCATTGTATTCAACGATGGTCCCTATATCATCCACATCAAGGAGATCTATATCCTCATCATCCTCATATAGCACTAGTACCTTTTGAACCCCCTATTGTAGCCCAAACTACCACAACACTCATGAGAACTAGATCAACTCCACATCACTCCTTTGCCTCCCAACCACCCATCTAGCCTACCATACTCTCTGTAGCTATTCCCCATCACCAATTTAAGTAGCACCTTGTCATGGTCTCCAAAAAACTTGAGCATGTGTCATCTCTACCCATAGATCCATGTACTCATGGCCAGTCTAGATAGGACAACTTGGTTGCACCTTCTTAGCCACTCGCCATCTCATAGTGTATGGCTAATCCCTATCCCATGCCTTAGTAAGCAAGCCCACAGGATGAACCACACTAAACTGCTCCCAAATCTAACACTATAATAGTAAAATATACCCCAAACCCTTTCGCTTTTGACTCCTCACCTCATACAACTCTTGGTACAACTGATCCAGTAGATCAAGTGCACATGCATACACCTAAGGCTCATCAATCATATCGTACACTAGCCTAACCATATTCCAAGGAAATCGATAGCCAGTGTTGTTTAGAACCACTATGTTGGCCAAAATGAACATGAACAAGGTGGGAAATACCTCCAACTTCCTATTGGCATACATCACCAAGTACCTTATCCCTCCATCCTTCACACTCACATCTCAGCATCAATCTCCAAATATTCAGCTCATCTCATGCCCCTTATCATGTCCAACCTCGACACATAACCCCTCCACTAGTATTTTTAGGATGCGATATACATCCTCAAGTGTCATTGTTGCCTCTCTAGTAGGGAGCTTAAATGTCCCCCTATTTGTATCCCATATATCTACCAAGGTAGAGAGGTACCCCTCATCTGCCCTCACCACATCAATCTGAGCTATCCCAGCTAGCCCCACAGTCTCCATCCACTTCTACATCTTATATCACATTGTCTTTCTCACCCCAATTATGAGGGATGAGAACCTATGTTGAGCCTATAATATCCTCAACTACATCACAACATATATAATGCAAACACATTAATGCCAAATTCATTGCATAATTAAAAAAATAATTATGCACAAGTCCAAACAAAGAGTTCCAAGGACACTTACCTTAGCAACATGCACCTCCACTCTTGTTCTTGCATATGCACCCTCCATCACCATATCTTCCACTCTACCTTACTCCTTCACTCCATCTCACTTCTTCACTCACTCACTCTCCTTCAGATGTAGCTTCTAAAATTTACGAATATAAAAATGAATCTGATTTCACCTCTGTAGACTATTTATAGTTTTTTTGGCACACTAAAATATCCATGGGTGTTCATTGGCACATTTAAATGCTTACCATTATATGCATAGTGGCAAACACTTGTCGGTGTCTACGCATTGATGTGGACGCTAGCCGGCGTTTGGTGTAAAATTTTGCATAGAGATAAAAATGATCCAAAAAGGTAACTTACCTCAACAAAATCATCTAAATTGCATCCATACATTCATTTCACCATCATATCATGTTTTGTGAAAACAAAAATAGATTTGGATGCTTAATTTTTGTTTAAGACTACAAGTCACAAAATCACCTTAAAAGCTTCAAAAAGCAACAAAACGGTCCAATTTTTCATAAAATGACCACATTCATTAGAATAACCATTCATTACATAATTCCATTCATATTTGTGATAACATGAATTGATTTGTATGGTTAAATTTTATTCACGATCCAAAAAGTCATAAAATTGTCAAAATTACTTCAAAAATGCTCCAAAATAATGAAAAACTTCACAAATTCATGTAATCCAATCATCAATGCATTCTTCATCAGCACATTCTCATTTCAATTCCATTAATCACTGCATTCACATTCAACATTTTTCAAGTTCACCCACAATTCCAAGTGAACCTTGTATCTAGTGGTCTATTCTATCTCCTTGGTGATTGCAATGATTGGCTATCCATGAAATTTGGTAATATGGATAAATCATCGTAAGGATGCCTGGCCATATTCATTATCCAATATCTCCTTGTTCAAAAACAAAATCACTTTTGGTCCCTCATCTTGTGAGTGATGCTGCCAAGACCAATTTTCTCAACAACTGTTATTGATGCCCTTTTCCATGGGGTTCCCAACATGGATAACTTTCATCATTTCCCTTGTAATTTTACTAGTATCCTAGGATGCAAGCCGCTTAAAGTTATTGAGAAACCATTTAGGAATTCCATGTGGGAATTAGCTACAATCATGAGTGGCCCCGAGGATAGACTATTTTCTTTTTTTGCATTTGCATATTTGCATTTCAATGACACCAAAAGGCACTTTCTTCAACAACATGGAATCACCCCAAACTTGGGGCAACCAAATTTTATGTTAATTTCCCATTTTAGGATACATATTACATTATCATGGCATCTACACTTGGCAAAAACCCCTTTAGTTCATTGGGGAAAAAATGACATCAATTTACATCATTCATTCATATGCATTTACATCATATACTTGCACTTACATGATTCACCTGCATCATTATGCACAATTCTATCAATTGGCTTGTGAGACTCATTTTTCACTCATTCACCAATTGAGGGGGTAATATACACATACAAATTATTTTATCTTCAAAATTATCTTCGTATTCTAAGGAAATAAAGTTGCTTCATCATGCCAAACTAGGTGTATCATATTTTTGCATCGCATTGTGTTTCACGCAACGCGATACAAAAAGGGTCATCTTTAGACACAAAAATCTAGCCACTTTTCATACATTTGTGTCCTCCAATCATAGCCATTCATTATATATATATATTTATATAAATAAATCCTAGTCGTCCACCATGTTTTAATCTTAGAAATCCATCCATCTCAAACCATGTTACTTGCCCAAGCTTAATCTACACCCTTCCTCATGTTTTAATCTCGAACGCTCTTTTTGTGTCGTCAAAACCTAACATGTTCAAGGGTAGATTATAAAAGTGATTCATTTTTATGAGTCAAGGTCCATGAAAATTGCTTTTTAAGTACCCTAGAAAGTTTTAGGAGAGCATTTACCCTAGCCATTATGTTATCATATTTACCCCTCATCGTCACCATTGCATCCCTCATTTCCTCCACCACCAAATCCTCATGAACCAGATTTGGTTGTGCTTCACTTCCCTCAATCCCTGAACTCCTCCCATATTTCACCAAACTCTACTGAGCATTCTTGGTACATTGGTGGGCATTTACAGCCATCACCAAATGCCTATGGGTATTTACTGTAAAAAATTTGTAGTCCCCCAACCCTCAGGCACATTCTAAGCGTTCACATGACCATCGACCATAGACACAGGAGCAAAAATCATTTGACAAGGTAAAATATTTGATGTATTTTATTTACATTCTTGCATTTCTATTTTCAATTATATTTTACAGCATCTAGGGTTTTAGTATTTTTTATCTTTCAAAGGGCCTCATGTAGTGGAGCCCTCATAGGTGCTTCTAATCCATTTATGTTGTTTTTTGTTTACAGGTGCAAGAATCATCTTTCTGGAAGCTATTGAAGCTAGGGTGGTCCTGTAGGGATACACAAGCCCATCCACACTCTTGTTTGGATCAAGGTCGAGTGAGAAGACACAAGTTGTTCATTGCACTAGGGTTTTGAAACCCTAATATTTTGTAACATATGTATCAAAAAGTATTGTAAAACCCCATATTGGTGCATATTCATTGTACAACTTGGAGATCAACCCATATTAATAAAATCTAATTCATTTTGTGCATTCCTTTTTGTCATTGTGATTTTTGTTACTTTATCTTTGTATTGGTGTAATTCATTTTTGGTTTACAGTATTATATTATAATAATGAGTTGGGATGAAGGTTTAGTAGTCAACTCCTCAATGTAGAATTAGAATATGGATATATAAAGGGATATTATCATTATAATCATGATCATTCATATGAAGTATTACTCATAATCATATTTACCTACAACTTATGAAACTTTGCTCTCTTTAAGTGGTGTTCTCATATTAGGAAATGTTGTGATTTTTCCTTCCTTAAGGAGTATTATTGATATTGCCCTACCGTAAGGGTATAATATATCTTTTTCTAATTATATGGATTGTTATTGTGGATAATTATTTTCGAGTTAATGATTTGATATATCTACACATTGATGATTGATTTTTGTTAATGAGAATAAATTTTCATAACAATAGCCTTCTAACTCATTAAAGGTGAACCACCAAATTTACATATGGGTAACGTTTGATATTCAATACGATGGATTTCCAACACACCAAAATATTGTATAAAGAGATATGAACCATTGATTATAAAAGAATGAGTAATGGATACAATGTTATAACCTCATAATTCTTCTCAAAGATTTCTTGTATTGTACTTTATTTTCTAAGCAATAAAATGTATTTTGTATTTTTTTTGTTATAGTATGTTATTTCTAAATCACACTCTTTATTGATCTTCCTTAATTTGAAATTATTAGCTTTAGAATAGTCAAAGTTATAAGTTTTATATTAGTGGTTTTAAAACAATCTAGTTTCTGAGTGTATGTTCATAAACATAAGATTAGGATATCAAAATATTGGTTATCAGACATAGGTTCCTTTAGATTACCTTCCTTCTTGTTCTAAACAATATTATATGAGAACTAGAATTGACAACATCGAGAAATTTGATCATTTTAAGATGTTAAATGAAACCCTTGTGAAATAGACGAATAATATGATGAATCAAATTGCTCAACTTCTTCAATAGTTTTCTATTGCAAACTCTACAACCTCCTCCACACAACCTCTCACTGCCCTAGCACCATTTATTGCTCTCACACCTTTTTAGGTGTAAGTGAATTTTAATATTCCTACTTTTTAAGGAAAAATTAATGCTAATGACCTAAAAATTTGATTAGATCAGTTATCTTATTATTTATTTATAAATAAATTCATTTATAGTGAGAAAATCATTTTTGCACTTTTAAAAGATTTATTACCTATTTTAAATTGGTGGGAAGAATATTATAATAGGGTTATAGAATATAATGAAAACAAAGTAGTGTTCACATGGGATTATCTCATAGATATTATCAAGGAAGAATATCATCTCATGGGAGCCTATGAAGACCAGTACATGCAATGGCAATAATTGTGTTAATATAAAGATTGGTGTATTTAATATTTATACTAATACTTTCCAAATTTATACAAGAAAAACTAGGTATTCAAGATATCAAAAAGCATAAAAACCTCAAGTACTATAGTGTTTTGTAATGGCCCATTCAAAAGGACATGGACCTTTTTAAATTCCATATATTGGGAGGTATACAAATTTGCTATCAAATTAGAGTAGAAGCACAAAAACCAAAAAAAAAGGAGCAAATAGGAAAAACCCAAACACTAAGTACCATCAAAAGAAAGATAATAGCGACTCTCCAAAGAATCAAAACAAAGTGGATCAGCCTCGAAGTCAGAATTGAAAACAAAAAAAGACTCCCAAGAAAATAATCCCCTAAAGGCCAACATAATAAAATGGTGTAACTATCACAAGAGCAACCAATATTTAGTGGAGAAGTTTTGATTAATTCAATAATATTTTTTTTCTTTGGAACCCTCTAAACCCACTATACCACCTCTAGATCCACATGTTAAGGACAAAAAAAGCATATCATGGAAGTTGAACAAAATATGATCATTGCTACCACACACATTGTACAAAATAAGTCACAATAGGAGGAACATTTATTTACCTAATAAATGGTCATCAAGGGTAATATATTCCATTTCATTATTTATAGTAGGATTCAATAATCAATGTTTACATGGATGGTGAAGGATTTTAATCTATATGTCACACCATACTCATAAACATTTAATATTGGATGATTTTAATAAGGGATTGATATTCATGTCACTCAATACTATGTTCTCTATTATACCATAAATCCCATAAAAGATAAAGTTATGTTATACCTTTGTATGTTTATCATGTGTTTTTGGGCCAGTCATTTATATGGAAGAGACATGGTGTTTATGAGTCTTGACCTAAAAATGCCATCATAACTGTTGAAGTTTAGTGCTTTAGGATACTAGAGGTATCTCCTCCTAATTTTGTTTTCTTATTTAGTGCTAAAAAAAGTAGAAAAATGACAACAAAAATAAAGAAATTCATTCTATTGTTGATCAAGCCATAAAGCAAAATGAGGGTCATTACTACATCAATCATAATTCCTACACAAAAAAAGTAGATGGATAGATTGTAGTAGAATATGATGAGTTATTAAATTCATAAACTAAGATTTCACTTCAATGTGAGGTAAAGCATTCCAATTATTTATTTTCTAGATATCCTTTTCCTAATATACCTATTTATCATAGGTCACTCCTTGAAAATGATGAAATTAAGAGGCAAATCCAAAAGTTGATTCAAAAGAGGCACATTGGACCAAGTGCTTCACCATGTGGTAATCTAATTATCTTATCTCCAAAGAAATATAGAACATGGAGACTCTATATTTATTATAGAGTTTTGAATAAAAATTTTGTAAAGAACCTATATCCACTTACTTGGATAGATGACTTTATGGACCAACTCTATTATGTAAACTTCTTCATCAAAGTTGATCTCAAATCTGGCTAACACCAAATACCCATAGAGCCCACTAATGTATGGAAGACTATATTCAAATCCAAGAAGGGTTTATTTGATTGGCTAGTTATACCTTTTGGCTTGACCAATGCACCTACCACACTCATAAGGATGATAAATGGCATCCTACATTCAACACCAACTCATTTGTGGTAGTCTACTTAGATGACATTTTCATCTATGGTAAGATATGGAAGGAACATCTATAATATACACAAAAGGTATTTTAGATTCTTCAAAGACACAAGAAATATGCTAATTTGAAGAATTATTCAATTGGCATGATGAATATATAGTACCTTGGGTTTATTATTGATAAAGAGGGAGACCATGTTGATCTTAAAAAAAATAGGTAATTAAATATTGGTGTAACCCAAAGACTCTAACAAATCTTCATAGCTGTTTGGGTATTTCCATTTTCTACCAAATATTTATAATAGGTTTTTTACAAATTATTTGGCCACTACACCAAATGACCAAATGAATTGTTAAATTCAAGTTCCATTTGGGAGATAAATAATAAAGGAAATTTGAGAGGTTGAAGGATCAATTTTGTTCAACTCCTACACTTTTTCTACCTTATTTACATCAAAATATTAAGGTATGATTGGTTGTCATAACCCTATATTGGTAGAATTTTTTTGGTTGGATTTATGTTAGGATATGCATGATGGATATTTTATTGCAGCTAGATAATTTTTCTAACCAAAGGAATGATTGATAAATTTATGTTCAATTTCTGCAAACATAGGTTTTAATGATAAAATATGATGTTGCTAATAGATTTGCATTGATGCAGGATCAATTTGTCTTATAAATAGGCATATTATTTGGCATAAGAGCTACCTTACAGATGCTCTCTTTACATATAAGTGACTTAGCATAATTTGCACATAAGGAATACATCAAATTTTGCTTGCTTGGTTATTGAGTACAAACCTTTAGTGGATATGATTCAAGTTATATTAAGTTATTAAAAAAATATAATCTCTTTCAAATAAGGAGAATGAAGGAAATTTTTGGTAAGCATAACTAATGATGTGGACTTAATTATTTTTTATTAAAATATAATATTTATTTGGAGTTGTCTTTTGGCCTAACGGCTTTGCAAAAATGTTTGTTATGGATATTTTATTCTAAAAGACCTAGTAAGAAATTGAGCTAGCACATTATTATTGTTGTTGCTAATTTTTTAGTTCATAGTGATGCTGGTGGGAAAGCATTTTTATATACATGTGCAAATTCTTGAGAGAGAAAGACAAGAGTTTTGGCTTTCATTTTTATTAAATTATTTTTTAATTAGAAGGATAATTGTTGTTAAGTGTTTGGAAAGGCACCCAATCCTTGGATAGACGTGAAAGCAAGGGGAGTGAACATCATTGTATTCTCAAATGAGAACCCATGATGAGGCTTCTAAAATAAAAGGTGATGGAGTAGTGGGTAAGTGAAGGCTCGACGTTTTCATTTGGGATGCCCAAGAAAACTAGTAGGGAAAAGGAATTTGGAGTGTCCTAGCGGGAGAATAGTTGCAGTTGATCAGTGGAAGGAAGTTTTGAAGCGGTGATGCTCAGAAAAAAACCTGATTTATTGCAAAGCAACCATTGATCGCAGGTAGACATACACTTAAAACTATTATCTTGACTTTACTATTTAAATGGTAATATAAGAGTTCCTAATGCTCATGCAGGAGTAGTATTATTTTACAACAATAATAGGAGTCCCTTTGTTTCACTTGTTGTTCAAGTTTTTGATGTGTGCTTTAATTATGAGTTAAATTATAATAGAAGACTTTGGAGTTGGCTTGGTTGAGCTAACAATTTTATGGTATGAAATATTATTGACAAGATTCTCCCTATGGTGTAGTAATATGTTAGGTTTGTTGAGTTAGACGTTAGAGATAAGTTGTTTGTGTGAACTATCCAACCCTGTTACCTTGCATGTGTTATTCATTGTGTATTAATGGGGAGCGATAGATTGAGAAGTCTAAGAACCCTTTTTACTTAGCTAAAGGATTAAATAATTTCTCTTAGTTATAGCACCCAAACTTGGGATGATTTTTTTGTTATTGAAGAGACAGGAGTTCTTTTGGGGTTGTTTTTGAGTTCTCAATTGTATGGAAGTGAATTTGAGATAAGAAACCCTTTCGGGACAACCATTTTACATGTGTCTTATTATTGTTCTTTGACGATATGGGAGTATGTTATCCTCTTGAGCCTAAACAACTATAGTTGTTGTGAGAGATGTTTTGAATGCCAGAATGACTCTCTTGATAGAAATATTGAATCTGAGTTGGTTGTTCTTGTGTGTTTATCTAGGGGCTTTGGTAGTATGGAGGTGGAGTTCTCTACATGTTATACAAGTTCCAAAATGAATTCATAAATTGCTTAGCGTTAGAAGGAGTTTCCTTTGTATTATTGAATGCTTTTAATTCTATAACCAACTATCTTTGTAGAGCAATGCTACTACATTTACGTTTGATGAGTCCATAATATTTAAATTATAGAATTTGTTATCATTTATTGAGGAAATGAAGTCTACTTTGTAACAATGCATTGCACAGGAAGCTAGGAATTTTGGGTAAATATGTTTTAGGATGGATTTAATCTCTAAAATTCCAAATTTTTTTATGCTTAGATAGAATTAGTGAATTTATGAAATGGATATGTGTGTTTCAGTTTTTGTTATGCGTAGATAGCATTAGCGAATTTATGAAATGGATATGCGTGTTCTAGTTTCTATTATGCTTATATAGCATTAGTGAATTTATGAAATTTTTATGTGTGTTCCAGTTTCTATTATGCTTAGATAGCATTAGTGAATTTATGAAATGGATATGTGTGTTTCAATTTCTATTATGCTTAGATAGCATTAGTGAATTTATGAAATGGATATGTGTGTTCCAGTTTCTATTATTCTTAGATAGCATTAGTGAATTTATGAAATGGATATATGTGTTCCAATTTCTATTACGCTTCGATAGAATTAGTAAATTTATGAAATGGATATATGTGTTCTAGTTTCTATTATGCTTAAATAGCACTAGTGAATTTATGAAATGGGTATGTGTGTTCTAGTTTCTATTATGCTTAGATAGCATTAGTGAATTTATGCGATGGATGTTTCACTTTGGGAAAGATTGATTATGTTTGTAATAGTGTAAGGTTCCCAAATATGGTAGCACCAGAGTTATTTACTTCAAGGACATGTTCTACTTTGGGTGTTGCAGCTGATGTACTCTTAAATAGATGATATATTTTGGGCTGAGTGATATTTCTAGGAACATATGTTAAGATTTTTATTGGACTACCTATGGGGCATTTTTCGAATGTGTTCTACATACTCCAACACTGTTATGATAACAATATTGGAGATATGGGAACACGTTTTCAATACAGATAAAATAGTGACTATATGTGATGAAGAACTATCTCATAAAGGGAAACTAATATTTTAGACAATATGGGTTGTCCATATCCAATGTAAATATTAGCTTGATAAATTAAATAATGGTGGAATGATTTTGAGGTTGGGTTTCCCCATGGGTTTCTTCCAGGATAAATTATATGTTGATATGGTTTATTGTGTGGTTTATAATTATTCAAATGTTAATTTGTCTATTATAATAGATGTGTTTTCCATGCAAACTTGTTAAGGTGTTGGTTAAAATATATAAAGGAAATAAAAATTAGAATTTTTTTATTGCTTGGAAAAAGATAAACCATGGGAAGTTTTAAGAATTGTCTATTCTAAGTTTTAGTTATATTAAATATATAATTATGTTTGGAAACCAAAATCTTATATTTGTGTAGATAATTGTAGTAAATTAAGCTACTCAAAGGGATGTGGGAATCTTATTTTATGACCCTCTCAAAGAGATAAATTATGGATAATGGCAACTAATTTAGATTTGAATAAACCTTATGGTAACATGTATAAGAAAATAGTAAAGAGGAGGGAAAACTAAGGAGTTTTAATACACATCATAAATGATTTTAAAGGGTGTATTTTGTAAAGAGAGTTGAGTTAATTTATATAGGAAGCCAAGTACCCACATTGACCCTTATTAAATGGTATTGTTTAGTTCTAAATAAATGTAAGGTGTTTATATGAATAGATAAATGACGAGGTAATTAAATAATGGACTAGCTCATCTTGTAGATGAGAGGGATAGTCAAGTGTTATAAGCTCTAACCCTACTCATATAGACATGAGTAGTAAGTAGCATTTAGAGTGCTTTCAATGGAATGAAAGGAAAGGTAAGTTAGCTTGCATGGCTAGCAAGAGAGATAACTTGTAAATTATAGCCTTGCACCTAGTACATCTATGTATATGGATATACACAAGATGTAGGGATGGGTGTGCCTCAAGCAAGTTTTAAATAAGAGAATAATGTGGGGTTACTTTGCAACTAAGACTTACCAAATATATATATATATATATATATATATATATATATATATATATATATATATATATATATATATATATATATATATATATATATATATTTATAGTTTATGGAAAATGGGTTATGAAATTTGGTATTAGAGCCTAGGTTCAAAGTGGAATAGGCTCATTATGCAATAACTAGAGTGGTTGTGAAAGAAACACATACCTAGGTATAAGTATGAACATGTTTTCTTAAGACTAGCATAACTATGACTAAAATAGTTTTAGTAAACTAATCCTCATTGACTCCCTTGTGTGTGGGCAGGAACAATACCACCAAAGAGAAGAAGGAGAGGTGTCACCCCAACAATGAGGTAAAAATGATAGACCAATGTAGAAGATACAAATCTAGATGTAGGTTCGGAAAATCCTACTAATTAAGGAAAGGATATCGCCAAAATAGTAGCCCAAGTTCATGAATAGGTGGAAATATAGAAGCAGTTGTTGGAAATCATGATGAATCGAGAAACATAGGCTAGAAACTCTAGAATGGAATGGTAAAATGAACCCCTTTCAGAGGTATAACATTCCAAAGCTCGGTTAGAATCTAATTTGGGTAAGGATGTGAAATACTTGAGGTCTTCTAATTTTAATAAAGAAGAGGAGGGAGACAAAGCCAAATCTTGGTTGAAAGAGATAGAAACTTATTGCAATTTAAAGAACTACTCTACTGGCACCCAAAAATCCTATGCCACTCTACACCTTCAAGGGGTTGGCTTGGATTGGTGGGAAAATTATAGTGAAGGATTGGGGCTAGCAATAGTAGTTGATTTAAATTGGCAAGAATTTGTAGAAGCTTTAAAGGATAGATTCCTCACAGAATACTTGTACTCTCAAAATTTTGAATATTTCACTAAACTCCAACAAGGGCTTAAGAAAATGGAAGCATACCATCAAAAATTCATAAAACTACTAAAGTATGTGCCTACATACAATGAGAAAATGAAGATCCATAAGTTTATTCTAGGAGAAGATCCTATAATAGTGCAATAAGTATACATGCGAGAATCTACTACCTTGCAGAAATCCTATGACTTGGCTAGAAATGCTAAAACCTATCTCAAACTCTATTTTGATTATGAAAGGTTGGACGAGCAGGGCAAAGAGACAATAAGGAATTGAAATAGTGAAAGATTTTTTAAGTTTAAAGGAGAGTAGGCAACTAAAAATCCTTCTAGGAAGGATAAAAGGAATGACAAGAGGCAAGTAAATAATAGAAGAAGGTTCCAAGGGAGGAGCCACAAGGCCAATTATTGCAGTATTGGTAACAACAAACCATCTAAAGGGTAGCCTAATCCTCTATCGACAAATAAAATAGATGATAGGTAAAAATATAAAATACATCCAAGATCCAAGACTATATGTTATGACTGTGTTGGACCACATAACACCACCAATTGCTCAAATAGATTTGGATTGAACTCTAAGAGAAAGGAACCTATGCACAAAGAACCTACACGTAAAGAACCGACTCACAAGATTTATGCAATAATAATGAAACAAGAACTTGATGGTCAAGCCACTCCATTGATGATAAGGGGTAAGATTTTTGATAAATATGTTAATATTTTGATTGATAGTGGTGCTACATATAGTTTTGTTTCAACTAGCCTAGTTAAAGATATATCAAAAATACTAGGAATATTAGATCATGGGTGGAAGGTAGAGTATGGTTCAAGGTAAATATTTTCTATAAGTCAATTTTAACCTATGGTAGAGATTACCTTACCTAGTAGTATGACCATAGGATGTATTTATGTCACACCCTTGCATGTATTTGATGTTATTCTAAGAATGGACTGGTTGCAAGCACATAGGGTTGTAATTAACTTTCAAGATCGATGGATTGAGCTCTCGAAAGATAACATAAAAGTGCAAAGGGTGTACAATTGACAAGAAGCTTTTCAACCCTAAATTCTTTTGGTGATGCAACTCAAAAAAACCATTATAAATGGGGAATGGTATTTTTTGTGAAGTTAAACGATATAGACAAGAAAAATGAGGAGGTGCTCAGGAAATATCCACTACTATAGAAATTTAGGGATGTGTTTCCAAAGGACTTACTAGGGTTACCACCCCAATATAAATGTGACTTCATAATCGAGCTCAAACCAACATAGAACCTATTCATAGAGCCCCCTACAGGATGAATCCCATAGAAATGCAAGAGCTGAAGGTGCAAATTTTTAGATTTCGATTCTATTACATCATTTGGGTTATGTAAATGTAACTTTCTAAGTACATACTTAGGATATTATATTACTTTACGAGGAAGTTATCTAGTTACTGAAGACCTCTTTTTACTCTTTCCTTTATAATTCAAAACAGTAAAGCAATATACCCAAAGCAATATCAAAGCAATGCACAATATCATCCACAAAGTGACACCAATTTTAATGTGGTTCACCCAGAATGGTTGGGCTACATCCACAAAAATTTTCTCTAAAAGTTATCTCAAAGTTCTTTGGGAATCCTTCCCAATTACAATGTTTATGAGCCTCGGCCCAAAGGAGATACCTTCCCCCAATCAAAATTTATGAGCCTCTGCTCAAAGGAGATACCTTCCCCTATGCTCTAGAAATGATCCCTCAGAAGATCAACTGCCTCTACCTCTTGCCAACATGTGGAACTCCTTTCCATCGAAGACCTCCTGTCCTTAATGCTTAGCCTAAGAGACCTCTGCCTTCTATGATCACGTCCACGATAGCTCATCAACCTGTACCAAACATAGTCAGTCGGTATAGTACAAGTCTTCCTCTGTCTGTCAGATCTATCCAACTATTGAACAAATCAATCCTCTACATACAAGACTTCTCAAAGACTTGCCAACTGTCCTCAGGTTCTTCTCATAGAACCAATGCACCTATGTCCTTAAGTTCTCTGATAGAACTATCAAACTCAGCTCACAAGTCCTCTCGCTAGGACCCGTCCAAATCTGCTCACAAGTCCCCACCGGAACTCGTCCAAAAGCTGCTCACAAGTCCCCACTAGAACCTGTCCAAAAACTCAGCAAGCTCACCAAGAAAAAACTTTCTTAGTAGGAAATCACAAAGTGAATTGTTAGATACCCAATGTGATTTGTCAAACTCATAGAAGCATAAATATAATTGTTAGAGACTCAATATGTTCTATACTCAAATCCCAATCTCAAAACTCAACTCAAATCAACTCAGCTCAATCTCAATCTCAAATTTGAAAACTCAACTCAATATCTGAAATGGATAGGATAGAATGTTTTCTTTCAAGAACATGAAACCCCAACAATTGCCAACTATGCAAAGAATCACATAACAATGATACTCATGTTCTTTTCATCATCAATTAGGGTTTCAACAACAATGCTCATCAAACAAGGTTTAGCCAACCAACACCACTCAACTCAACATCAACCTTGAAGCATTCAACCAATCATCACAAGAAAAGGAAACAAGTAGAAATCCTTTTTACTCCAAATATATTTGAACAAAACAGCCACCAACACAATATCACCAAATGTGAAGAATAACTTGCTCAAATCAACTCAATGGAGTAAGCCCAATATCATGAATCAAGTAAAGCAATAACTTGATCAAACAACCTCTATGGAAGCAACTCAACCATCAAACTCAAAACAGCCAACAAAGGGTTCCACCAACTCAATGCAAGTAGCTAGACTCACAAATATAAACCCTAGTGCACAAAGCTTCCACTATCTCAAACCAAAAATTATGCATTCACCAAAACTCTCATCAAGGATAACAATGCATAAGAAGTCTTCAACAAACCAGAAAATAGGATTTACACCCAACCAAAGGAAACCTAGTTGAAAACATTTTCACTCCAACCTTATTTCAGAAAAACATACACCAATCATAGTCATAAGGAAAATGTGCCCATACCCTTTTTGGAGTAGAAGAAAATTGATCCTTAAAGCTGTCACCACACACAACCCTCAAACTTCCAACCAAGTTAGGGTTAGAACCAAGATAAATGAGCATATATAAAAACTTTCCTTAATACACATTTTAGCTTCTCTTCTTTAAAAACAACCACCAAAGAAGCCAAAAACACAACAACCAAAACTTACACCTTATATCTCCATTTTTAAATTTAGCATAGCAAAAGACTAATCTCAAAAATACAACCAAAGAAATATCCCCTTATTTCTTCTATGTCTTTTAAATAATGCTAAACAATGCCAAAAATCATATCAAGAAAATAATCACACCTTATATTGGTTGCCCTTGAAGAATCCGAAATTTGCGGCACAAAACACGTTTTAATAAAAACGTGACTAATCCATGCATAGCTCCCTCCACGGGGATCAAAACGCAGACCTCCACCTATGCAAGGCCCAAACGCAGCCTTCGCTGCCACTAGCCCACAAGGGGCTTACGAAGTCCAAGACGGACTTCCTTCCACATAAACGGTCAAGCTTTTCGAAAGCTTTTCAAACCATGAGCTCTCCTCTTTCACAGCGTAAACAGAACATTCGATCGCAGCCAAACCAATTAATTGCCTTCAATTTTCTAAGAGCATTTAACCTTAGGAACCTTCTCATATTTATAGTCCATACATGGACTTTAGAACACGTCGACTGCAAAGAAAAGTAATTTCGAATTTAATCGAAATTTGCTTTCTAAAGGGTTTAAAAACCCTTAGAGTAATTTTAATAAATTAAAAATAATTTCTCCCTTAATTAATTAAATAATTAATTAATTAAAACCTTGAAGGGTTTTAAATAATAATTAAATAAATAATAAATAGAACCTCCATTGGTTTTAATAAAAACCATTGCCAATGGAATCTCTCCGGATTCTCTTAAAAAGATTCTCTTGGAATCTTCCACCTTTGAAGCCAACACATCCTCTTAACATTAATGTCATTTCCTTTTGACATCAATGACAACTCATAGACAAGAAGCTAGGATCTCAAACCCAAAATTGCCAACAATTACTTTATGTAATGTAATAAATGCACAAGTGTCACTCTGCAAGCTGTAAATGTACAAGGTGTCCCTTGTACATCTAGGTAGAGTGTTGGCCAAGGAATCTATCTTCCATTATAAAAGGGCTTCATTGTAAGAGATTGGAAATATAGTATGTAGTAGTAGAATTACTGTGTAACTCAATTAGTGATGGAGTACAATATAGTCTTGTAGCTTCTTGCACGGAGTGTCCATTTCCTCCATAGCAACATCGTATTCATTTCTATTTATAGAATATTTCTTCAATATCATAAATTTACTTTCTCTCATATTTTTGCATCTTGTGATTGTCATATCCCATTGTGATCTAAGCTAATAGTGGTTTCAGATCCACAATAGATCTAGCTACTATATATTGAGAGGAGAACCACTATTATTATTGAGCCTAAATTTGTGTGAACTTGATTCACCACAGTGCACAAGCTCTTGCAAAAATCTTCAAAATAATCAAGCTAGTAGGGAGAGCTTCGAGAAAGTACTATTGTTAAAAATTGGGCCAGTCACCATAGCTTCAATTTTTGCAAATTGGATGTGCCTTTGGACCCACTGCATGTAAATTTCATTACTTTGAGATTGTTTGGTATAATAGACTAAAAATAGAGATTGGAAAAATTATTTGGCTAAGAGTCTTCCCATAGATTTACAGGAAAACGTGTGAAGATAAGGACTTAGTATTTGATCCACTAGTTTTATGAATCAACTAGTGAAGCTCATCTAAGATATCTAAAAATTTTACTATTACCTGAAGTTTCTTTTATTATAGGTAAATAACTCTCATATAATTGGGACACCTCCTACAATAGAAATATAGGAGATTTCAACTTTGTTGCCCAAAGGTCAGAGTGCCTTCATAGTGCAAAGAATAGTTGTTGCAAGAGAAGAATACTACAGAAGAGACTCTAGGAGAAAGAGTCATGGTGAAGTTTGGAGATTAAAGATCTCCATCAATAGAGTCAAATTCATAGCAAAAAAGGCCAGAGAAGCCTTGATCCTAAAAAAATGCCACAAAAGCCTTGATCTAAAGAAAGGCCACAAATGCCTTGATCCTGAAGAAGACTCCAGAGGAGAGTACTTGATTCATAAGTAGATTTAGATTTTAGTAGTAATAACTTGTTGCAGGGAAAGGAGATTCAGTGAGTTGAGAAACTTCCTACAAGAAATTTAGGAAGAGTATATTCTTCAAAATTAATCCAAAAATTGAATCAAATTTGAAGGTGAAGAGATTAGATAAATATATCATTGAGGAAACTTCCATTTTTGGAAGAAAAGGGACTAGGAGAGTCCTGTGAAAATCTAGAAGTAGAAGAAGTAGAGATCCTAGGAGATATCAATACCAAAGTATGTAACATAGAATCTAAAGAAGAAGGTCTCAAGAAAGACAAAATAAGCTATAAAATCAAAGACCTATAAGAGGTCTCAAGTAAAAATGCTTAGAGAGCCTTGTTGTTGAAGCAAGACAAATACCATCAAAAAGAGTTCATAGAAGAACTCATTGGATAAATTCTCCATAAAGGAGAAGTTTTTGATAAAGAGGAATATTTGGGATATTTATCACCACCCAACAACAAGCCCAAAAAGGAGAGGAATAATTGGAAAGAAGTTCCAAAGAAGATACAAAAGACCTCAAGACATTCGAAATCTTGAGAAGAAGATCATGTTTGAAGTCAAAATTCAATAATAAGACTTGAAGACATAAGAAGCTTACCAAATCAGAGAGATTTGAATATTACCTTTCACAGCAAGAAGGTATTTTTTCTTCAAATCTACAACAGGAAGGAGAATATTACAAGAGAAGAACAAGCCACCAAACCCTAGGCTTGTGAAAGAAATTTTGAGACCACTTTTTGGTGAAGGATGAGTTTTTTGAAAAGCTAACAAAATTTGTAGAACTCTATCTAAATCAACAAGCTTGGTGGACCTAAACACCAAGATCTACATCCTCTGCAAAAAGCTTTCAAAAAAGGTAAGCAACTATTGTTGCAAGTAGATTCATTAATTGGATTACTTATCAGATTTGTTAAAGCACCTTATATTGGATTAAAGTTACAAAGAGAAAAAATGTATTACAGTATTCAAAAGTGCAAAAAGAGAAAAAATTATTTTAAGGATAATTTGCACATTAGGAGTTGATTAGATTTTAGAGTTAAAATTATCTATCAACTACTTATCTTCTAATTTGGAAAAAGAGAAAAAGAAGACTAGATTCTACAACTGTGTTTGTAGTGAAAATTGTAAGGGTTCATTCTAGATTATGTTTGAAATGTTGTAGTGGAATTTTTAAGTGCATTTTCGAGAAATTAGTGGAGCAATAAGGTGAGATTATTGTTACCATTAAAAGTGCATTTATAAAAGCACTATACTAGTTGGTTTTTTAACTAGTTATTCTCAATTACTTTATGTTGTTAAAAGCACAAAATTTGTAGTACTTTTATGGCCAAAATAAGCCACCATTACAAGCAAAAATGTGGATAAGAAAGCCACCATTGAAGTACTTGAAGGAAGCCTCAAATAGAGACCTTGGAAGTCTCAAGATTCAAGGAGAATGTACGGGTTTCATTTTAGTATAGATTGTAGGAATCCCTATTCAAAAATAGCATTTCATTAGCTTGGATTAACTATCATCCAAAGAAGAAGTAAGAAGGATTATGTAAAAAATTCTTCATATTGGTGCAAGATTCAGCTATTACAAAGCACCTCTTTTGTTCTTATGAAAGGAAAAAAGTATTTCTATTTATTGGGGGTATTAAGGACGTCATATCTAGTAGATTGAAGGGTTGAATTCAAGCAAAGATGAAGGCTCACACGTCCAAGAATCAAGGTCTTCAAAAACATAATTTTTCATCATCCAATCTAGGCCTACAAGCAACATGTCACCTGCAACATTGAAGCCATTAAAAGAAGGAATTATCACATGTATCTACATAAAAAAAGGGTAGCATTCAGTAAGATATTAGATATATAAAAGCTAAGAAAATGGGATACCTATTGGCTATTACAAATAGCACTATATTTCAAGCACTAAATAAGGGAACAAATTGTCATTAGAACAAACTACAAAACCTGCAAAAAGATGAATAGAAAGGAGCTATACCTAAGGCATCCATTGAAGCAAACGTCCATAAAAAAGGAGCTCAAAAATGTGCCATAGAACTATGGAGCAATCCAACTGTAGCCATCCATACTCCTCGACAATCTAGCATGCAAAAGGAATCTTACATATCAAGAAACATAACAAGCTCATGTGGGATGCAAAGATAAAGGAAAAATTAGGGTTGCAAGCTCATATTTGAAGTGTTAGAAATAAGGTTTACATGCACAATCCTTGAGTACCACTTGGGACAAATTCTCTAAGCATCCCAATGCTCATGAAGACCCAAGCGCTCACCTAAAAGGGAGTTACATACATTTGGATGGAGTTAAGAATATTTGGAGGTTACCACCAACCTCATCATTAGCAAAAATAAGTTGAAGACACCTAACTTGCAATGCTTCAAGTGACACTTGTCATGACTTGCAATAATTTCATCCTATTTAAGACACCTATCCTAGAAAATAAGGGAGAACGAATTCAAAATGAATTCAAGCATTGAAGTTCACTTGGAGGAGAAACGCTAATTCAAGACATACACCATTAAAATGTGTAAGAGAGCATTTAAGACACTATCATAAAAACAACAAAACCAATGATTGCGTCTAGAGGATTATTGTCATAAAGCAAAGCAAGAAACCAATGCTAGTCAAAGAGGGATTTGAATTCCCATGAGCACTTCATTGCTCAAGCTAAAAATCTACCTCATCACATGGATTATTAAGGTAAAGTTTGATTTTATTTTTGCTTGCATTAAACCTAAGGTTTTTGGAGTTATAAGGGTACATTATTGCAATATTCAGCATTAGTGATTTATTAAGCAAGAATATTTTAGAATTATTAATATTTGCAAAGGTAACCTAGGAGGAATAAATATTATTACTGAAATTTAAATTATTTGCAAATATTATTTTCTAATTTTCCCAAATTTAGGAATTATAAGGAATACAACATCAAATTAGGAATTGGAAATTAGAAAACATAAAAAACAACCATAAAGGATATTTAAAGAGGTTTATTAAATATTTTCAAAGGTTGGAATTTTTATAATAGTGTTGTCTCAAAATAACTTAAAGGAGGGAAAATAAATCCAACATCAAAACATCTTCAAAAATTGAAATAGTGCTTAGTTCAATATGAGTAATAAGGAGATAGAAAAGTTGATTTTGGTGTTTACAAAATTTCACAAAATCAACCCAAAATTGAACTACAATTTAAAAAAAAGTACTATATTTATCATATATCCTATCCAAAACACCCTAGGGAGTCATAAGGTGATGAGTGTCGTCAAACACATCATTTAATCATTATAATTGTCAGTCCAGGGCGGTGTCCAATGGTTGTATACGAGAGCAGAGGTAAGCAGCTTGGAAATCAGTCTACTCAAGAAATGGCTTTATTGATGAGATCAATTAGTTTTGGGGGTTTTGGTGTCACCTCTAATCCTATGAGCTAAATTGAACTCCTAATTACAATTGCTGAAACAAAATTGCAGAAATGGAAAGTTTGCAGGAATTTGAAACTAATTACTTTTGCAGAATCAGAAATAACAGAAATGAAACCTATTTACGCTTGCAGAATGGAAATGATAGTAAGGACAACTTTGCAGAAAGTAAATCCTAATTTTATTAGCAGAATTCAAAATGTTGCAGAAATGAAATAGCTGAATACACAACTGGAAATGCCAAGAACTGGAAATAAATGTTGGAAATAGGGAAATCAACTACTATAAGAAATTCCAAGAACACAAAAGTGTTGTAAGAAAAAAACCTACACTAAATAACCAACTATCATGCACATACATCCATACTACAAGCATTAATACTACAGTTAACAAATGAAATGGAAATTGACAGGTTTCTGCTAACCTGTTGCAACAAGAAATGAATAGAAACTGTCAAGAGTTGATCCTTCCCCTAGGCCTAGAAGTGGGCCCTTGCTCCCTGATCCAGAAGAAGGCAAGAAAACTACTCTAAAACTACCTAATTCTCACTCAATCACTCAAGAAACTAATTGAATGAAGAAACTGCACTTTTTATTGAATTTAAACATAACATTGCAACAATGCAGGAAAAATCCTACAGAATCACTACTCTGTTAAAACTGAAACAACTTTTCTATTCCTATCCTTCTATGCAAATGTCTATCTCCTATATGCTCAACCAATATGGGAGCGTGTTATTTATACTATTCTATTACATATGTGGATTTGTTTTATTGCTGCATTTCAAGGATTCAACAACTGTTCTGAAGTTGTCTTCCTAAAATGCAAGAAACTGTTCTGCTACAGTTTATCCATTTCACTTTTTGGGTAACATCTATTAGAAGAAATGTATTGGAAGGGGTGAGAAATCTTCTTATACAGCTGTATCCATATTCATTTCACCATTTTCCACCTTTTGACCATTATGTTGATAGTTTTGACCAAAACTGGTCTTGCTTCGCTCATTTCGGAGCTTGCTCCAAAATATCAGGTAGTGTAACAGTTCTGGTGCTTATCCATGCATCAATTGCTCAAGATGATGGGTTTGACTAGTTGGATAGTCTTCTTAAGTCCTCAGAAGACTAATTCCATAAGTTTTACGTGTTGGCATTGACAAATTCCAAGCCATGTTGTTTATGTACAGTTGGCTGGAATTTGTATGGTCAAATTCTATTTTTTGCATAGTCAGCCTAGTTTGAACAGGTTTTGGCACCTTTTTGCAATTTGAATAGGTTAGAAGGTAAGGAAAACAAATAACATGATCCCAGAATGGAATACACATCAACATACATTATTGCCTATTCAAATAAATATTTACTTGCTAGGTAAATCAGCTAAAATAGTGTAGAAAATGCAGAAAATGGTCAAAATAGAGTGCTATGCTCCAGAACATCTAAACATGTAAATAATAATAGATAATGCATTCCATCATCAAAATTAGCATTAAAACATAGCATAAGGTCTATCAAATAGTTTATGAAATATCCAAAAATGGTCTATGAATGAGGCAATTTTTGGCCTCATCATTTTCCCCCAACCTATTATAATGCATGTCCTCATGCATTCTGTGAAGCCACAATAGCACAGAGATCTATGTCCAGATTTCATTCTTCATAACTCAGTTTTCGCCCTGGAACCTTATAGTATCCTCTGATTTCCTGCATCTGCTTGAGCCACTCTTGGAACTGCTCATCTGGTTGGGGATCATCATCAAAGAAATATGGAACAGGAGTTATAATAGTTGGCAACCTATACCTCAAACCTACCCAATGATATTTTAGTTTTTGGATGATCTGTACTATGCCCTCAACTCTTCTCCTAGACCACAACAAGTTGTTGGGTGAGATAGGTTCCCTTTTCTGAAGTGATATTGACAATTCTCCCCACCTGCTCTTACAAGCTGATAGAGCATTACCAAAATGTTGGTTACAAAAGACCTGAAAACTCATTACACAATCAGTAAGATTGCTTATATAAACTTCTCTGATTCTTTGCTCCCTCATCATAGTAAAATGTTCATTTATGGAGACCCTATAATTGGCATGGGAAGGTCTTATTAGTAGCTCAGCTTTCAACTCCATTTCTTTGCTTACCTTTTTCTCCTCCTCCCAATGGATCTGATTTTGTAATGTAGATATGAAGGCTCTCAATTGGATATCTCCTATGAAGATATTTGGCAAGAATGTTACATTTTTAGGTATGAAGAAGTTATGCAGAAACAAATCACAAAGTAAATTCTTCTATTCCTCTAGACTATGCAAATATGTCTCTACAAATTCTTCAACAGTGTCCAATTTATAAGGAAGATTGAAAATAATTCTCATTAACTACCAACGAAGGTATTCTTATTTTAATATCAAAGTATAAAACATTGTAGGCCTTTTGCACTGAACTAGGTACTCTACAATTTGGCTTATATCCTATATCTGCTCCTGTAACTTAGTTATTTCTACATTTTGAGTTTCAAACTTCTTGCTCCAAAGATTTCAAAGATGCAATTTGTGCCTCCATTCCTTGACATTTAAGCATCCAATGTGCTATATCCTCATTATACTTTGTCAATGTAACTATTTGTGGGGGTCTTTATGATTGGTTGCATTTTTGGAGGTAGATCCACTTGTATTCCAATTTCTGATGTGTCCACAAGGGGTAAATCCACTTGCACCCCAATTTTTGTTGTTTCAACTTGAGGTGAATCAGCTGTAGTTAATTCAACAGAAACTTGAGGGGAATGCACATTTACCTATTCTTGTACTTCCTCTTGTTCATTGGCCTCCTCAACTGCTTGTGATGTTTGTGCTTCCTGTTGTTGCAAATTATCAGAATGGTTGGTAGAAGCCCCTGAATCTATCATACTGACATCCTGCTAGAAGATTTGTGTTGTTGTCTCTTCTATTTCTATTCCTCTGATGGGTGATTCTTCCTTAGGTAGGGCTACCTCCCTATGCTCTTCTACTAACTCTAATAGAATTCTAGCCAACTCATCTTCAGAATCAGATTCTGTAGGTTGTTGCTCCAGAGTTGACAACTTAGCCTTTAATTTGTTTACTTCCTCCTGCAAATCAGCAATAAGCTTATCCTTTTCTTTGATAGAGACTTCATGTTGTTCAATCCAACCCATCTGTGTCTTAATGAAACTTCTAGCAGTATGCAATTGTTCCTGTATATCTTCCTCCTCATCCCTTGCTATGGACTCTTCTTCAGAATTAGAATAATCAATGAGTGGAACATGCATCGTAGGTATTTCCATCGCTATGTCTGTAATTTTTGTACCTATCTCCATATCCTCTGTGTCTATATATGCTTCTTCTGTTCTTATTTCTGCAAGCACTTCTTCCTGCAACATCACTCTAGCAGATGTATTAATGGATTTTTCCTGCTCTGCACTTATCTATTGGGATAGTGATACTGCCTCTACATTCACTACTTCCTCCATTACTTCCTGCTTCCGAAGTCTAGAGGACCTTCGCAACCCAATAGTAGATCGTTTGATATTTTTAGGGGTTCTTGGAATAGATTCTGACAATTCTAGAGTAGAATCAGCTCTAGGTGTTTCTTTCTCCATTTGCCCTTCTCTGCTTGAACTGTCAGGCTGCTTAGTGGGCTGTGTTGGAAAAATAGTTACATTTTCAAAAAATGTAACTTTCCTTCTTTTCCCTACAGAACCATCCTTAGATTGTTTCTCTCTTTGCTTCCTGGTCCTAGAGGATGGAGGTCCCTGTGGTGAAGGGGGAATTTCTTTTTCGGAGGATTCAGTTTCAATTTCAGGTTCAGATCTTACAATTTCTGCTTCATCTTCAGATTCAGACCTCTCAACCTCTACCTCCTCTTCAGATTCAGGGCTTTCACCCTCCAATTCATTCCATGCAGAGAAAAACCTTTCAAAGCTTCTAGGGTTTCCCCTAAAATGATGTTTACAAATCAATTTAATGAGCCCATGGTGTTTTGGAGTCCCTCTCCCTGCTTGGTACCGTTTGGCCATATTTTGTAACTCCTGGTATAAATACAGAGGGAGATTTACTTTGACTTCAGGGTTTGAGCCACCATGCCTCAAATGGTTTAATATTCTAATATGATGTCCAGACAAAATGGCAAATTGCCCATCACAGGTAAGGAACCGGATTACCCAAACTGCTACTTCCCCCCAAGGGTGTTGTAAACTGGTTCATTTTACCCCTTTGCAAACGTTATTATTCATTTGAAACTCAACAGGTCTATCTTGTTCTTCTCTAAACTGATTAACTATTTATGTTAGGGTATTTTTACCAGCTTTCAAAATTTGTAACCCTTGCAATGGTAATTCAGTGATTTGACTCAAGATTTGCGGTGTTACCTAGATTGCCATGCCACTGATGTGAGCCTGGTTGTTCCTGAGAGTGCGCACAAATTCTGCCACCAATCCTTCAGAGTGTCCATCAAATTTACGTAGAAATGGCATCAATCCTCCTTCTATAAAGATACGCAGTGATTCAGGATCTCCCCGTAGACAGTCTACATTTTCTAGCTCAATTTTATTCTTCTTACCCCCCATTTTCAATTTTTTGTGCTCTATTTTCTCTCAACCTTCTGAAATAGGTCATTCTTGGGTCTAGATCAAACAATTTGCATCTATAGGGGCTATAATGCTTTGGGCTACAGAATTAAATTTTCACAGCATAGGAACATGCTTCAGAACGTGTCGAAGCATTTGGAAAATTAAATTCCCTTTTACGCATCACGTGGTAGACTTCTATTCCCCATAGGAACATGATTTTATCCCTTTCTGCTGCGTTGGACTAAATAGTTACGATTTGTTGAGGTGGCAATTAACTATTGGCTGCATCATGTACATCGTGTAGAATTTCCCTTTTGTCAAAGTATCTTGTTAGGTGTGCCAAAGATTTTGCATATCATGAAGCATGCGATGACTTCCAACGACCTTGTTCCCACCGTTGATGTTGGAAACCTGCATCTTGAAATCTATGCCATGATTTTTCCTCACTTTGAAAATAGGAAAATAATTTTGATGCCACGTGACATTTCATCTTTTGCCCATTCATTCTAGATTTTTTCAAAGTATGAACACTTCCTCATTCCGAAGCATAACCATTCTGAAGTTGTTTTTGTTTAGAAACAATAGTTTTTCATTCCAGAGCTTCCATCATTCTGAAGCTAAGCAGTATTCTCATTTCAGAGAATCATATCATTCCAAAGCTCTTTCAAGCTACAATTCTCCAATCTCATCTGCTTCTTTCATCCCCTTAAAACAACTTATAATGTTTCATCTCCCATTGACCAGATGGATATCTTTTGGATCAAACCTTATGAATGCTTTAGGTACTAATTTGTGATTTTACACACTATATACTAACTATCTACAATGTTTAAAATGTAAAGGGCACATACCTGATTTAACCATTTATCTACATTTGTACAGGTGGATGTTTCGGTCGACTACCAACTAACTTCTTTTACTGAATAAAATAGGTGCAGTTCTGAGAACAGAGAAAACAATGATTGTGAGAACAGATGGGACAATGATGGTGAATCTGACAAGGCAAACATGTCGGACAACCGGTTTTCATGTAAGCCAATTTAGAAGTGCCTCCTAGGAGGTTTTCACTTTCTGAATTATTCATTTTTTTCATTTTTTTTTTTTCATTTTTATTTTATTTTATTCTATTCTACTGCAATTGTTGTGGAAGAAGTGGTTCCTTCCAACATGCATACATCCAATTGCTCCACTTGCTTTAGAAACTCATCCTTAGTTAGTGGTTTATGATATGTCCGAAGACGATGCCCATTAACCACTAACTTTCTACGTGAATCATCAATGGGTGAAAGGTGAACAACTCCATTTTCAAACACTTCCTCAATCTGATATGGTCCAAGCCACCTAGTCTGCAGCTTTCTAGGAAAGTCTTCATAACGAGAGTCAAACAACAAAGCCCAATCACCTTGCTAAAATTTCTATTGTTGAATGTGACTATCATGCCACAACTTTCGTTGTGCTTGAATCACCTCAGTTTGGTGCAATGCATCCATTCGTAGCTCATCCAATGCATTGAGTTGCAAAATTTGGTCTGCTTGTGCCTATGACAAATCAATACCAACTTCCAAAGTAGTTTGAAGTGTTAGTAATTCAAATTCAATAGGCAAAAGAGGCTTTTTACCATAAACCAGTTCATAAGGTGTAAATCCTGTAGTGGACTTCCATGTAGTGTTATAAGCCCAAACTGCTTCAGGTAGTTTATCTAGCCAATTTCTCCTATGGGAAGCTACTATTTTGGTTAAGATTCATTCTAGTTCTCGATTTGTCACTTCAACTTGACCATTCGCCTATGGGTGATAAGGTGAGGATTTCCTATGCTTGATTTCATATAATTTGGTGAAGGCTTCAACAACCTTTGATGTAAATTGAGGTCCCTGATCTGTGGTAATAGTGTGTGGAGCTCCAAAATGTAGAAAAATTTATGAATACAAAAAATCAGCAACCTTTTCCTCTCGTGCATGCTTAAAAGCATGCACTTCTACCCATTTAGTCACATAATCAGTACATACCAGAATATGCACCTTACCTTGAGAAGATGGATCTATAGGTCCCACAAAATCTAACCCCCATATTTCAAATGGTTCTACACCTACTTGAGGTTGCAATGGCATTTCACTGGTGTAGGTAGGCTTCCCCATTCTTTGGCATGCATCACAATGTTTGATATAATTCTTCACATATTTATGCAAATATGGCCAGTAGTAGCCAACACCCAAGATTTTTTGAATTGTATTATGTACTGAATAGTGCCCTCCAGATGGTTCATCATGACATGCATGAAGAATGTCATACACTTCATCCTTGTGGATGCACCTACGTAGAATATGATCAGGACTGCATTTAAAGAGTAGACCTCCTATCCATTTAAAGGAAGCACTTTGCTTGATTAACTATTTCTTTTGTTTAGGAGTAAAGTGAAGAGGAATTTTTCCTGTAGCTAGGTAATTAGCTATATCTGCAAACCATGGAGATTGTATAGAAATAGCAAACAATTTTTCATCAGGAAAAGCATCTTCAACCAATTCCCCTATGTCTGTGTTTGGCAATCTAGACAGAAAATCTGCCACTACATTAGCTTTCCCTGGTTTATTAACTATAGTGATATCAAATTCCTGCAACAGTATTAACCAACGAATAATTCTTGCACTAACCAGAGGTTTATTCATCAAGTATTTAATGGCAGCATGATCTGTATGAATGAATACCTGATATCCTATGATATAGTGTCGGAACTTATTGATAGCATATACTACAACTAAGAATTCCTTCTCAGTAGTAGTGTAGTTCTTTTCAGCTCCTATCAAGTTTTTGCTAATGTAATAAATGGCATAATGCTCACCATTGTCAATCTGACCTAATGCAGCTCCAATTGCAGTATTAGAGGCATCAGTCTAAATATGGAATGGTAGTTCCCAATTAGGTCCTCTTAACACTGGGGGAGTTGTTAACTTTTCTTTCAATGCTTCAAATGACTCCTGACATTCTGTAGACCAGGTAAACTCAGAATCCTTGGTTAATAATGCAAACATTGGATTGGCTATGGTGCTAAAATTTGCAATAAATCTACGGTAGAAACCAATATGCCCCAAGAAACTCCTCACATCAGTTTGAGTTTTTGGAGGAGGAAGGTTTTTAATGACTTCCACCTTTTTGGGATCAACCTTAATCCCATGAGGGGAAATATGATGACCAAGGACAATCCCTTCCTCCATCATCAAAAAATATTTTTTAGGATTTAGAGACAAATGGTATGTTTCACAACGTATTAAAACTTTTTCAAGTTGTTCTAAAGTGTAATCAAAAGTGTCTCCAAACACTGTGAAATCATCCATATAGATTTCCACACTTTCATTTGTCATATCAGAGAATATTGCCAAAATAGCTCGTTGAAATGTTGTTGGAGCATTACATAAACCAAAAGGCAGAACCCTATAAGCAAATGTTCCCCAAGGACATGTGAAAGTAGTTTTCTCTTGGTCTTCAGGTGCAACTTGTATCTGATTATAACCATTGAATCCATCAAGAAAATAGAAAAATTTCTTGCCAGCAAGGGTGTCTAACACTTGGTCTATGAAAGGTAATGGGAAATGGTCCTTATGTGTTACCTTGTTTAACTCTCTGTAATCTACACACACTCTCATTTTCCCATTTTTCTTTGGAACAATAACCAATGGAGAGACCCACCTACTATCTGAAATTGGATAAATGAACCCTACATCTAAAAGTTTTTCAATTTCTTCCTTGACAATATCTTTTAGAGTAGGATTCAAACGTCTTTGAGGTTGTCTCATAGGTTTAACATCTTCAGTGTATATCCTATGTGTGCACACATCCGGGTGAATTCCAGTCATGTCCTTGTAACTCCAAGAAAAATCCTGAACATGTTTTTGTAGGACAACAAACAACTTTACCTCATGTTCATCAGTCAACCAACTATTAATATTCAAAACTTTACCTGGTTGTATTTCTATTTGTTTAATCCTTGGATGAATAGAGTTGACTGCTCCATACTTGCTAATTAAGGAATTTAATGGACAATGATGTGGTTGCAGAGTATGAAATACTCTGGATTCTATTTCAAAAGTGATACTTGATGGAATCATTCCTTGCATAGGACATGTGAAAGAAGTAAGAAGATGTTGGTGCCATCCATGTGGTAGTGTGAAAGAGCTTTCTTGTATTGGAATGGGTGACAGATGTTCTGAGGTATGTTCTTCATCCTTCCACAGCAAGCGATGAACAAGGACTTGATCATATTTAAGTCCTTCTTCCTGTAATGTCTCAACTAGGACAGTTTCATCCTCAAATATTTCTCTTCCTGGTGAATTGATTTCCTCAATGTGTTCCTTTACTATTATTGTGGCCAGAGTGGAAATAGTTTCTTCTTGTTCTTCATCAGATTCAGGAAACCATATTTGTCCAAAAAATTTGGTTGAAGGTTGGGTAGGTGGATAAAGGGAAATATTTTTAAGATCAATACCATTTGAGATAGTCATTTCCCCAGATATGTAGTCTATAAAAGCAGCTGCAGTGGCAAGCCAAGGCCTTCCTAGAATAATGGGATAGCCATTAGCTGAATTTCTAGGTTGCAATACTAGGAAGTCTATAGGATATTCCCAAGAAGAAACTTCAATGGAAATGTCTTCCAGTATTCCTTCTGGTTTGGCAACTGACCTATCTGCCATTTCCAAAACTGTAGTTGTAGGACTGAGATTATTGAGCTATAGTTTTTGCATTGTTTCTTTAGTCATTACATTGATTGCAGCACCAAGATCAATCAACACATTTGGAATTTGAACTAGACCAATAGTGACTGTAACAACTAGACTCCCTGGGTCACTATATTTTGGAGGAACAAGTTTTCTAGATAACAGGTCAGCCAATTTTCCTTCTACTTGCATAGTTTTAGGAAAGGATTTCTTCTTTCTGCCAGGTTTCTTAATGCACAACTCCTGAATAGTTTTCTTGATTAATGGCACATCCTTTATTGCTTGCAAAAAAGGAAGGGATATAGTCATTCTCTTTAGTTTTGTAACTAATTTTGATTCAGGAATAGTGGCAGTATGATCAAACCTTTCAGGGTATGGTATTACACCTGTAGGGGGTACTTGTTTTTCTTGCTCATTTTTTGGTTTTTCTTTTTCTATTTTCACTTGTTCTAGACTTGGAGACTCTTGCTTTTCATCAATTTCTTCAATGGTGGGTGAAGCAGGGTCAGGTAAGACCTTCCCTGAATGCAATTGGATATTACTACAATCGAGTACATGAACTACAATAGTTTCTTCAGACTCAGCTCCATAAATAGGGGCTGCTTGTCTGGTATTATTTGGGTTAGCCATAGGCTGAGCTGGAAGTGGAGGTTGTTTTACCTATTGTGCTTGTTGTGGTTGCATTCTTCCTTGAAAGTTTTGATTAGGAGCTGGCAACAGGTTTTGAGTCTGTCCTTGATACCTTTGTTGCCCTTGATATGATGGGTATTGTGGCCCCCATATTTGCCCATATTGTTGATTCTGTGTCCAAGGTGGATTAACAAGATTCCAGGGAGGATGTGACCAATCTTGGGAAGATGTCCAAGATTGATTCCATGGTTGTGAAGGTGGTTCTGAATATCCCCATGGCATATTCCAAGGAGTTTATCCCCAACTTGTAGGAAAGCGAGGTGCATTTTGATATTGTGAAAAGTTACCTCCCTACCTCTGCCCAATAACATTAAGTTCCTCAATCTGAGTTTCTAGAACATTTTTGAGTTGAGGCAAGAGATGGCACTTATCAGTTATGTGCTCTTTTGAGCAAATGCCACAAATGGCTAAAATGGATGTTCTATTCAGAGGACAGTCCTGTAAGGCATGCTTGTTTCTACATCTTGGGCAATAGATAGCCAAAGGGGGTGTAGAGTTAGATTTTGCATTTCTTTCCCCTAATGCAGAATTTAATTGGACAAGAATATCAGTTTTCATATTAGCCATTTCTTCCATTAATTCCTTCATATCATTAGTACCAGGACTTCGCTTCTTCCTTCTTTGCCTAGTGCGAGAATAATTTTTGCATAACTCTACAATATCATTAATCTCAAGCTGGTTTATATCTCCTTTTCCCATTAAATCTAATACTTCTCTGGAATCATCCTGCAAACCTCTCAAAAATATAGTTTTTAATAAGTCAGTTTCTACAGGACCACATCTCTTTTGGATAAAGGTAAATCTATCAAGATAATCCTCAAGGTTTTCATCTTCTTCTTGTCTAATCTGAAATAACTCATCCTTCATATTTCTCACTCTACAATACTCCTGATACTTATCCAAAAATACAGTTTCCATTTGATCCCAAGTGCGGATTGAATCAGGTTCAAGGCTCATAAACCAACGTAAGGCTGCATATTTAAGTGTAGAGGGAAATAATTTCAATTTTTGGTTGTCATTGACATAATCATAAGTCTGACATAAGACTTTGAATTCAAACAAAAATTGGTCAGGATCCTCAGAAACAATTCCCCTAAAGGTTGGCAATACTGAGGGTGAAATAGTTTTCATAGGAGCATTCTGAGTAGGATTCAGATGAATAGGGTATTCAAAAGTTCTAACAAGAGGATTGTTCAGCATCATGACCAACAATATCCCTATCATGTTCTCCTTGTTCTGCCATAGGTGCTTCCTCAGTTTTGACTTATTCAACTGGTTCAGATGGATCAGCCCTATGGGTATGTCTAGAAGCAAGTGCCTCTAAGAGTTCTTCTTGCAAAGATCCTAAAATTTTAGTTGATGAAGAAGATGATTCTCATTTAAGTCTTTCAGGGAGTTCATATACAGGTAAGTCTTGTGAAGAACGCCTAGGTGGAAAAGAACTAGTTCTGATAAACCTTCCTCTTTCATCTCTTGGCCTATGCATTCATGCTCATTTGCTAAATAAACTGAAGTACAAGTGTCCAAGAACTATTACTTGTACCAAGACAACAATTCTTGGCCTACTTACTTCTCCTAACAACACCTAGGTTCCTCGAAAATGGTGCCAAAAATGATGAGTGTCGTCAAACACATCATTTAATCATTATAATTGTCAATCCAAGGCGGTGTCCAATGGTTGTATACGAGAGCAGAGGTAAGCAGCTTGGAAATCAGTCTACTCAGGAAATGGCTTTATTGATGAGATCAGTTAGTTTTGGGGGTTTCTGGTGTCACCTCTAATCCTATGAGCTAAATTGAACTCCTAATTACAATTGCTGAAACAAAATTGCAGAAATGGAAAGTTTGCAGGAATTTGAAACTAATTACTTTTGCAGAATCAGAAATAATAGAAATGAAACCTATTTACGCTTGCAGAATGGAAATGACAGTAAGGACAACTTTGCATAAAGTAAATCCTAATTTTATTAGCAGAATTCAAAATGTTGCAGAAATGAAATAGTTGAATACACAACTAGAAATGCCAAGAACTAGAAATAAATGTTGAAAACAGAAATAAACTACTGTAAGAAATTCCAAGAACACAAAAGTGTTGTAAGAAAAATCCTACACTAGGTAACCAACTATCATGCATATAAATCCATACTACAAGCATTAATACTACAGTTAACAAATGAAATGGAAATTGACAGGTTTTTGCTAACCTGTTGCAACAAGAAATGAACAAAAACTATCAAGAGTTGATCCTTCCCCTGGGCCTAGAAGTGGGCCCTTGCTCCCTGATCTAGAAGAAGGCAAGAAAACTACTCTAAAACTACCTAATTCTCACTCAATCACTCAAGAAAATAATTGAATGAAGAAACTGCACTTTTTATTGAATTTGAAATAACATTGCAACAATGCAGGAAAAATCTTATAGAATCACTACTCTATTACAACTAAAACAACTATTCTATTCCTATCCTTCTATGCAAACGTCTATCTATATGCTCAACCAATATGGGAGCTTGTTATTTATACTATTCTATTACATATGTGGATTTATTTTATTGCTGCATTTCAGGGATTCAACAACTGTTCTAAAGTTGTCTTCCTAAAATGCAGGAAATTATTCTGCTACAGTTTATCCATTTCACTTGTTGGGCGCAATATATTGGAAGAAATGTGGTGGAAGGGGTGATAAATCTTCTCATACAGTTGTATCCATATTCATTTCACCATTTTCCACCTTTCTGACCATTATGTTGATAGTTTTGACCAAAACTGGTCCTACTCCGCTCATTCCGAAGCTTGCTCTAGAATATCAAGTAGTGTAACAGTTCTGACACTTATCCATGCATCAATTGCTCAGGATGATGGGTTTGACCAGTTAGATAGTCTTCTTAGGTCCTCAGAAGACTTCTTCCATAGGTTTTACATGTTGGCATTGACAAATTCCAAGCCATGTTGTTTATTTACAATTGGCTGGAATTTGTATGGTCAAATTCTTTTTTCTGCACAATCAGCCTAGTTTGAACAGGTTTTGGCACCTTTTTGCAATTTGAACAGGTTAGAAGGCAAGGAAAACAAATAACATGATTCCAGAATGGAATACACATCAACATACATTATTGCCTATTCAAATAAATATTTACTTGCTAGGTAAATCAGCTAAAATAGTGCAAAAAAGATGAAAATGGTCAAAACAGAGTGCTATGCTCCAGAACATCTAAACATGTAAATAATAGTAGATAATGCATTCCATCATCAAAATTAGCACAAAAACATAGCATAAGGTTTATCAAATTGTTTATGAAATATCCAAAAATGGTCTATGAATGAGGCAATTTTTGGCCTCATCATAAGGCATTCTACAAAAATTGGTAATATTAGCATCCATAAAAAATTATCAAGTTCTAAATTCATTGGATAGATATAATATTTCTACGAAACCTAAAAACTTATTAGGTTTGAGAACTCTCATAATTAGGGATACATAAGGAAGTCTACAAAACCTAAGGGTTAACAAAAGTTTTATCAAATCAAGCTTATATATTCTAAGGGTTACATATACCTTAAGGTTGGGAGCTATAAGGTATACTACTAAGAATCTATCAAATCCATTTCTATAATTATTACTTCTCATGGATGAAATTTTGAGAAAATATTTCAATAAGAAAGAACTATTCCATGAAGTAGATTTCTACTATCAAAATTTAATAGATACTCTAGAAGAGTAAATCTATCTATCAACAAGCAACAAAGAAAAAATCTCCTTATTTCTTATGGAAGACAAAGAAGGTAATTTTGCAGCCTTGATTGGTTATATCCATAATATCCTCTTCACAACATGGTGGAACTCACAAAAATTGGTTATATTCTCACAAGAAAAGTGTCTAATGATTTCTCTATCATTAATTATGTTTGTACTTACTCAACACAAGAAGCAAGCCAACAATAAGGAACAATATTATTATGATTATCAACTAATTTTCCATGAAGTAGAAATTCCACTAGCTCCAATGCAGAATCGGAAGAAGAGAAGAAGGAAGAAGAAAAGGCATTCTAAAAAGGAACATAACACTACAAATATTGAACCAGTTGAGAACACTCAAAATAAAGAGGAACCTACAACATCAACTGAAGAAACAAACTACTGGTTGAATCTTATCATAGTAAGTAACGAAGGAGAATACAAGTTCCATTATCCAATGGAAGAAGGTCCATATTGAAGACTAAAGTCTTCAATACCCAAATAATGTAATACAGGTGGTGTTAGAGTTAGATTCTATTATATCATTTGGGTCATGTAAATGTACCTTTCTAGGTACATACTTAGGACATTAGATTACTTTAGGGGAAGTTATCTAGTTACTTTATGCAATGTAATAAATGCACAAATGTCAATGTGCAATTTGTAATGGTGCAATGTGTCCCTTATACATCTAGGTAGAGTGTTGGACAAGGAATCTATATTCTATTATAAAAGGGCCTCATTTTAAGAGATTGAAAATATAGTAGGTAGTAGTAGAAATATTGTGTAACTCCATTAGTGGTGGAGTACAATATAGTCCTATAGCTTCTTACATGGAGTGTCTATTTCCTCCATAGCAACATTGTATTCATTTCTATCATTTCTATTTATAGCATATTTCTGCAATCTCATAAATTTACCTTTTTTTTTTGCAACTTGTGATTGTCATCTCCCATTATGATCTACCTCAAAAGCTAACACAATTGCAAGTATTATTGGAAAAATGATTAATTAGACTTAGTGTGTCACCATGGGGAGAATCGATCTTCTTTTTCAAGAAGAAGGATGGTTCCCTACGACTATGTATTGATTACATAATGTTGAACAAGGCTACCACAAAGAATAGATAATACCTACTCAAAATCGAAGACCTCTTCGATCAACTTAAGGATGCCACAATCTTTTCAAAGATTGATTTAAAATTAGGATACCATCAACTGAGGATCCGTGAGGAAGATACTCATAAGACAACCTTTAAAACTCATTATGGACACTATCAATTTACCATATTACCTTTTGGTTTAACAAATTCCCCAACCATATTTATGAACTTGATGTATAGTATCTTCAAAAAGTAATTGGATAAATATATGCTGGTATTTTTGGATGATATTTTGATATATTCTACTAATAATTCAGAGCATGCAAAACACCTTAATATTGTGTCAGAATTGCTAAGGGAAAACCAGTTGTATGGGAATTTGACCAAATGTGAATTTTATGTGTCAAAAGTGTAGTATCTAGGACACATTGTTTCAGCAGAAGGAATTACGGTTATCCTAAAAATATAGAGGTAATTTTGAACTAGTCACCACCCACAAATGTGATGGAAGTTCAATGATTCTTGGGTTTTATTGACTATTACAAGCATTATATGAAATATTATGCCAAGTTTACCTCCCTAATGACTAACCTTTAGAGGAAAGGAAAAGAATTCAAGTGGATGGATAGATGTGAGGAAGCTTTTAAACTGCTTAAGCAAAAGTTTACTATGCCTCCTATACTCAGGATATCCGATCCTCAAGGAATTTTTTCTATTTTTATGGATCCATCATTGGAATGTTTGGAAGGAGTGCTCTCTCGAGAGGAGATAGTGATAGCCTATGGGTTAATAAAACTAAAATGACATAAGTTCAATTATGTAACCCATGATCTTGAGCTAGCAAAAGTGGTGTTTGCTCTCAAGATTTGGTGACACTATTTTTTTGGGAGACCCTTTGAGCTAAGGACAAACCATCAGAGCCAGTGGTACATATTTACTCAACCCTTACTCAATGTCAAGCAGAGGAGATGGATGGAATTTCTCGTGGAATACAATTTTAGAATTCAATATATAAAAGGAAATGAGAACAAATTTGTTGATGTACTAGGTAGAAGAGGGCACTTAGTGGCCTTGTTTCACATCCATATGGACTTGATGGGACAAGTCAAGGATATCAAAAAATGAGAGGCGTATTGCAACCAAGTTTATGAAAATATGGAAAGAAACTCAAAATAAAATAAAGAATTTAGCTTCAAATATAATTTATTGTGCTTCAAGAATAGGGTAGTTATTCTGGAAACTGATAATATAAGAAAAGTGATCATGAATGAAGCACATAGATCATCGTATTCTACTCATCCAAGAGGGGCAAATATGAGGGATAATATGAAGAAAAATTTTAATTGGCCTAGGATGAAAAGGAACATAACTAAATATATTGCCTAATGCCTCAAATGCTAGAAAGTGAATGCAGAATACAAACACCCTATGGGACTATTGTATCTACATGAGGTATCCATGCAAATTTGGAAAGTAATATTAATGGAATTTATTGTAGGATTGCCTAAAAATCGATTCCAACATTATGCAATCTTAGTGGTGGTCGATGGATTGATCAAGGTTATGCATTTTATACCCAAAAGCACTAATGATGATGTCATGGTTGTGGCTAACAGATTTGTCAAAGAGCTATTTTGCATTAGCTTTTGAGGTAGATCACAATGGGAGATGGCAATCACAAGATGCAGAAATATATGAGAAAGTAAATTTATGAGATTGCAAAAATATGCTATAAATAGAAATGATGAAAATGAATACAATGTTGCTATGGAGGAAATGGACACTCCATGCAAGAAGCTACAAGACTACATTGTACTCCATCACTAATGGAGTTACACAATAATTCTACTACTACCTACTATCTCATCAATCTCTTACAATGAGGCCCTTTTATAATGGAAGATAGATTCCTTGGCCAACACTCTACCTAGTTGTACAAGGGACACCTTGCACATTTACAACTTGCACATTGACACTTGTGCATTTATTACATTGCATAAAGTAACTAGATAACTTCCCCCTAAAGTAATCTAATGTCCTAAGTATGTACCTAGAAAGGTACATTTACATGATCCAAATGATGTAATAGACTCTAACTCTAACACCCCCTGTATTACATTATTTGGGTATTGAAGACTTTAGTCTTCAATATGGATCTTCTTCTTCATCTTGAACTTTGTACTCTTCCTCTGGATTCTTTGTAACCTGTTCAAGCAAATGGTTAGTGTCTCTGTAATGTGTTACATTTGTTGATAGAGCTTTCTCCTCATAATTTTTTGTGTGTTCCTCCAGTTCTTCAATTTCTTCTATCCTCTGAACTAGGTGTCCTTTCTGATTCCCCTTTCGATACTCCAATTGAGGATAATTGGTTGGTCACTGAAATTGTTGCTGATGAGAATTCCTTTGATATTGTCATGGTTGAAATTGATTCCCATTATTTATCTGATTTCCTTGATTCTGGTTTTTGGGATTGTACCTACAATAACTGGTACTATGACCTTTCTTTCTGCATATCTGACAATACCATGTTCTCCATCCTTTTGTTGATGAAGCAATATTTCCCTATGGATTATCTTTTGATGTCAATGCAGTGTTAGTCATCTCATATTTCACAGTGTGTTCCACCTCATATTCCTGAAGGATATTGACTAAGTCATCAAAAGAAGTATCTTTACTTAGGATTTGTAAAGATGTGACCAAATGCTTATAGTTGTCTGGAAGTGCTCTCATGGTTACTTGAGTAAGAAGTTCATCTTTAGGCTCTTGTCCAAGGGTTAACAATTTCCCTTTAATATATGCTACCTTCCTTAGAAATAGTTCTATGCTTTCTCCACTACTCATTTTCAAGGAATGTAGTTGAGTTTGTAGATGAAGAATGGTGGCTTTATTCTTTCCTTCAAATATTTTCTCTAAGCTTGTCCAAGCTTCAGAAGATGTTTTTGTTGAACTGATATAAGGTTGTATTTCATCAGTGATAGCAAATGTTATGATCATTAGGGCTTTTGAATCATTTTCCTCAAATTTTAGAATCTCAGTATCACCTGTGGTAGGTTTCTTTGTTTTCCCTTGGACAATATCCCAAAGTTTTTCATATACCAAGATTGCTTTTACTTTATTCTTCCAAGAGAAATAATTTGGGCCCTTGAGTAGTTGGGATTCGACTAGGAAGAATTTGTTGGATGCCATTGAATTCCCTTTATCAACTCTTAGATTTTGTGGACTTCCTTATGTCTCCCTAATGATGAGAGTTCACAAACCTAATAAGATTTTAGGTTTTGTAGAAAGCTTACATCTATCCAATGAATTTAGAACTTGATAATTTTTTATGGATGCTAATATTACCAAGTTTTGTAGAATGCCTTATGACTCCCTAGGATGTTTTGGATAGGATATATGATCAATATAGTGCTTTTTGTAAATTGTAGTTCAATTTTGGGTTGACTTTGTGAAATTTTGTAAACACCAAAATCAACTTTTTTATCTCCTTATTACTCCTATTGAACTAAGCACTATTTCAATTTTTGAAGAGGTTTTGATGTTGGATTTATTTTGCCTCCTTTAAGTATTTTTGAGACAACACTATTATAAAAATTCCAACCTTTGAAAAAACTTTAATAAACCTCTTTAAATACCCCTTTTGGTTGATTTTTAATGTTTTCTAATTTCCAATTCCTAAATTTGATGTTGTATTCCTTATAACTCCCAAATTTGGAAAAATTAGAAAATAATATTTGCAAATAATTTTAAATTTCAGTAATAACCCTTATTCCTCCTTGGTTACCTTTTACAAATATTAATAATTCTGAAATATGCTTGCTTAATAAATCACTAATGCTGAATATTGCAGTAGTAGATATAAAGTACCCTTATAACTCCAAAGACCTTAAGTTTAAAGCAAGCTAATAATAAAATCAACCTTTACCTTAATAATCCTTCAATGTTGTGTGGTGGTGGATTCGTAGCTTTGTGTTGTGTAGCACTCATGGGCAATCAAAGTCCTCTTTAATTGGTGATAAATTACTCCTAAGTTGTTGCTCCTTCTCTTTAGTAAATGACACCGAAACACTCCTTGAAATATGCTTTGCTTATGATAAAACTCCTTCGAATGCAGGTATATATTCACTAGTTCTATGATAACATCTTAAATGCTTCTCTTACACCTTTGAATGGTGTATGGCTTGAATTAGCCTTTTCCTCCAAGTGAGCTTCAATGCTTGACTTAGTTTGACTTCATTCTCTCTCCTTTTCTAGGATAGGTACCTTAAATAGGATGAACTTCATGACAAGTATCACTTGAAGCATTACAAGGTAGGTGTCTTCAATGTACCTTTGGTAATGATGAGGTTGGTGGTAACCTCCAAATATTCTTAACTCCCTCCAAATATATGTAACTCCCTTTTAGGTGAGCACTTGGGTCTTCATGAATGTTGGGATGCTTAGAGAATTTGTGCCAAGTGGCACTCAAGACTTGTGCATGTAATGCTTCAAATATGAGCTTGCAACCCTAATTCTTCCTTTATCTTTGCATCCTACGTGAGCTTGCTATGTTTCTTGAGATGCAAGCTTCCTTTTGTGCATTGGCTTGGTGAGGATGATGGATGGCTACAGCTGGATTGCTCCATGGTTCTATGGCACACTTTTGAGCTCCTTTTTGGTGGATGTTTGCTTCAATGGATGCCTTAGGTATAGCTCCTTTCTCTTCACCTATTTGCAGGTTTCATAGCTTGTTCTAATGCCGATTTGTGCCCTTCTTTAGTGCTTGAAAGATAGTGTTGTTTGTAACAGCCAATAGGTAGCCCTTTTTCTTGGCCTTTTACGTAGATAATTTATCACTGAATGTTGCCCTTATTTCTATGTAAGCACAAGAGATAATACCTTCTTTCAATGGCTCCACTATTGTAGGTGACGTGCTGCTTATAGGGCTGGATTTGATGGAGGAAAATGGTGTTTTTAAACACCTCGATTCTTGGACATGTGAGCTCTTCGGTGGCTCCTTCCTCTTGCTAAGAATCTACTAGATATAATGATCATGTGAGCTCTTTAATGGCTCCTTCTTCTAATGATCATGTGAGATTCTTTGATGGCTCCTTCCTCTTGCCAAAAATCTATTGGATATAACATCCTTACTACCCCCTATAAATAGTAATACTTTTATCCTTTCAAAGGAACAAAAGAGGTGCCTTTTTTAATAGATAGATCTTGCACCAAAATGAAGAATTTTTACGTAATCCTTCTTGCTTCTTCTTCTTTGGATGATAATCAATCCAAGCTAATGAAATGTTATTTTTGAATAAGGATTCCTGCACTCTATACTGAAATGAAACCCTTACTTTCTCCTTGAATCTTGAGACTTCCAAGGTCTCGATTTGAGGCTTCCTTCAAGGACTTCAATGGTGGCTTTCTTCTCCACATTTTTTCTTGTAATGGTGGCTTCTTTTGGCCATGAAAGTGCTACAGATTTTGTGCTCATTTTTGTGCTTTTAACAACACAAACTAATTGAGAATAACTAGTTAAAAAATCAACTAGTATAGTGCTTAATAGATGCACTTTTAATAATCTCACCTTATTGCTCCACTAATTTATCAAACATGCACTTAACAATTCCACTGCAACCTTTCAAGCATAATCTGGAATGAACTCTTGCAAATTTCACTACAAACACAGTTGTAGGATCTAGTCTTCTTTTTCTCTTCAAAGTATGAGATAGGTAGTTGATAGATAATTGTAACTCTGAAATCTAATCAACTCCTAATGTGCAAATGATCCTTAAAAGGAATTTTTCTCTTTTGCACTTTTGAAGACTATAATTCAATTTGCAACTTTGATCCAATATAAGGTGCTTTAACAAATCTGATAAGTAATCCAATTAATGAATCTACTTGCACCAATAGTTGCTTACCTTTTTGAAAGCTTTTTGTAGAGGATGTAGATCAAGCTTGTTGCTTTAGATAGAGTTCTGCAACTTTTATTAGCTTTTCCAAAAAGCTCCTCCTTCACCAAAAAGAGGTCTCAAACTTTCTTTCATGAGCCTAGGGTTTGGTGGCTTGTTCTTCTCTTGTAATCTTCTCCTTTCTACTGTAGATTTGGAGAAATATTTATGCCTTCTTATTGTGAAAGGTAATCTTCAAATATCTCAGATTTGGTAAGCTTCTTCTATCTTCAAGTCTTCTTGTCGAATTCTGACTTCAAGCAGGATCTTCTTCTCAAGACTTTGAATGTCTTGAGGTCTTCTGTATCTTCTTTGGCACTCCTTGCCAATTCTTCTTCTCCTTTTTGGGCTTGTTGTCAGATGGTGATAATTGTCCCAATTCTTTCCCTTATCAAAAACTTTCTCCTTGATGGAGAATTTCTCCAATGAGTTCTTCTAGGAACTCTTTTGATGATCTTGCTTCAGCAACAAGGCTCTCCAAGCCTTTTTCCTTGAGACCTCTCCTAGGTCTTCGATTTTGTAGCTTCTTTGGTCTTCCTTGAGACCTTCTTCTTCAACTTCTGGAATTGAGATCTCCTTCCTAGATCTCTTGATTCTACTACTTCTAGATTTGAATAGGACTCTCCTAGTCCTTCTCATCCTTCCAAGAATGGAAGTTTCTTCAATGAGATCTTCACCTGATCTCTTCACCTTCAAGTTTGCTTCAGGTGTTGGATTGATTCTGAAGAAGATACTCTTCCTAAATTTCTTGTAGGAAGTTTCCCAACTCACTGAATCTCCTTTCCCTACAACAAGTTATTAGTACTAAAATCTGAATCTACTTCTGAATTAGGTACTCTCTTCTAGAGTCTTCTTCAAGATCAAGGCTTATATGGCCTTTTTTAGATCAAGGCTTCTATGGCTTTTTTAGATCAAGGCTTATGTGGCATTTTCTACTATGAAGTTGACTCTTATCGATGGAGATCTTTAATCTCCAGACTTCACCATGACTCTTTCTCCTAGAGTCTCTTCTGTAGTATTCTTCTCTTGCAACAACTAATCTCTACACTATGAAGGCACTCCGACCTTTGAGAAACAAAGTTGAAATATCCTAGATTTCTATTGTAGGAGGTGTCCCAATCATCTAAGAGTTAGTTCCCTACAATAAAATAAACTTCAAGCAATAGTAAACTTTTTAGATCTCTTAGATGAGCTTCACTAGTTGATTCATCAAACTAGTGGATCAAATGTTGAGTCCTTATCTTCATGAGTTTTCCTACAACTCTGTGGGAAGACTCTGAGCCAAATGAATTTCACAATTTCTCTTTCTAGTCTATTCTACCAAACAATCTTAAGGTAATGAAATTTACATGCAATGGGTCCAAAGGAACATCCAATTTGCAAAAATTGAAGCTATGGTGACTAGCCCAATTTTTAACAATAGTACTTTCTCAAAGCTCTCCCTACCACCTTGATTCTTCTAAATATTTTTGCAAGAGCCTGTGCACTATGGTGAATTAGGTTCACAAAAATTTAGGCTCAATAATAATGGTGGTTCTCCTCTCAATCTATAGTAGCTAGTTCTACTGTGACTAGATCTACCATGGCTCTGATACCACTGTTAGCTTTTGAGGTAGATCACAATGGGAGATGGCAATCACAAGATGTAAAAATATATGAGAAAGTAAATTTATGAGATTGCAAAAATATGCTATAAATAGAAATGATGAAAATGAATACAATGTTGCTATGGAGGAAATGGACACTCCATGCAAGAAGCTACAAGACTACATTGTACTCCATCACTAATGGAGTTACACAGTAATTCTACTACTACCTACTATCTCATCAATCTCTTACAATGAGGCCCTTTTATAATGGAAGATAGATTCCTTGGCCAACACTCTACCTAGTTGTACAAGGGACACCTTGCACATTTACAACTTGCACATTGACACTTGTGCATTTATTACATTGCATAAAGTAACTAGATAACTTCCCCCTAAAGTAATCTAATGTCCTAAGTATGTACCTAGAAAGGTACATTTACATGATCCAAATGATGTAATAGACTCTAACTCTAACATTTCAACTTCATGCTTTTCTAAAATTAATAATCTCGATTAGAGACTCGATATTTACATCTGAGTTTTGGTAAGCCTTGCATCGCACTATTGGTACTATATTGAACATAATTTTTGCTTATCATTCATAAACCAATTATCAAAATGAAAGAGTAAAACAAGTGTTGGAGGATATGCTTTGCATGTATTGTATGGATAAAAAACCTAATGGGAAGATTACTTACATTTGGTAGAGTTTACCTATAATAATGGTCATAATTCAACTTTAGGCATGGCTCCTTTTGAAGCACTTTATGGTAGGAAATGTAGGACACCTTTATCTTGGGATAATATAGAATATTGAATTGTGCTTGTTCCAAACGTGATCAAGGAGATGGAGCAACAGTTGAGGATGATCAAGGAATGGCTAAAATAAGTCGTAGATTGACAAAAGAGCTATGTTGATCTTAAGAGATTTCCACAAGATTTTTCAATGGGAGATAAGGTGTTTTTAAGGGTGATACTAATGAAAAGTGATATTAAGTATACTAATCTAGATCCACACTTTATGGGACCCTTTTAAATTACATAAAATATCAGCCCTATGGCATATCGACTTGCCTTACCACCTAACTTGTTCAAGAATCATGACACCTTTCACATCTCTTTGCTTAGAAAGTATGTTACTAACCCTAAGCATGTGTGGGACTTTTCTAATTTGCAGATGGTGAACCCAGAGGCTATTGAGGTTCATCCAGTAAGAATACTTGAGTTTCGATCCAAATCAATGCAAAAAGGGACTTTGGAGCAATGCAAGGTCCAATAGGACCACTTTTTTTAAAGAAATACTACTTGGGAAAAGTAGCAAAGATGCAGAAACACTTTCCATTTTTGTTTGAAAAACAATTTGAATATTGTTTGTTGTTTAAGAACTATGATGAAAACATAGAGGATTGTGTTAAGCCTATGGAGGAGAGGATGTCATGACCCTCTCTTGGAAGACTTTTTTGGTTGGATTTATGTTAGGATATACATGATGGATATTTTATTGCATCTAGATACTTTTTCTAACCAAAGGAATGATTGATAAATTTATGTTCAATTTATGCAAACAAAGGTTTTAAGGATAAAATATGATGTTGCTAACATATTTGCATTGATGCAGGATCAAGTTATCTTATAAATGGGTATATTCTTTGGTAGAAGAGCAACTAGATAGATGCTCTCTTTTCATATAAGTGACTTAGCATAATTTGCACATAAGGAATAGATCAAATTTTGCTTGCTTGGTTATTGACTACAAAACTTTAGTGGATATGATTTAAGTTATATTATGTTCTTAAAAAATATAATCTCTTTCAAAGAAATAGAATGAAAGAAAGTTTTGGTAAGTATAATTAATGAGGTGGACTTCATTATTTTCAATTAAAAGACTATTTATTTGGAGTTGTCTTTTGGCTTAATAGCTTTGCACAAAGGTTTGCTATGGATATTTTATTCTAAAAGACCCAATAAGAATTTGAGCTAACACATTATTATTTTTGTTGCTAATTTGTTAGTTCATAGTGATGTTGGTGGGAAAGTATTTTTATATACATGTGCAAATTCTTGAGAGAGAAAGACAAGAGTTTTGGCTTTCCTTTTTATTAAATTATTGTTTAATTAGAAGGATAATTATTGTTAAGTGTTTGGAAGGGCCTTCAATCCTTGGATAGATGTGAGAGCAAGGGGAGTGAACATCATTGTATTCTTAGCTGAGAACCCACAATGAGGCTTTATAAATAAAGGGTGATGGAGTAGTGGGTAAGTGAAGGCTCGACGGTTCCATTCGAGATGCCCAAGAAAACTAGTAGGGAAAAGGAATTTGGAGTGCACTGGGGGAGAATAGTTGCAGTCACTCTGTGGAAGGAAGTTTTGAAGTGGTGACGCCGAGCAAAAGACCTAGTTCACTACAAAGCAACCATTGATCGCAGGTAGGCATACACTTAAAAACTATTATCTTGACTTTACTATTTAAATGGTAGTAGAAGAGTTTCTAATGCTTAGGTAGGAGTATTATTCTTTTACAACAGTTATAGGAGTCCCTTCATTGCACTCACTGTTCTTGCAAATGATGTGCACTTGACCTATGAGTTAAATTATAATAGAAGACTTTGGAGTTATCTTGATTGAGCTAACAAGTTGATGGTATGAATTATTATTGACAAGATTCTCCCTATGGTGTAGTAATCCGTTAGGTTTGTTGAGTTGGATGTTAGAGATAAGTTGTTTGTGTGAACTATCCAACCCTGTTACCTTGCATGTGTTATTCATTGTGTATTAATGAGGAGCGATGGATTGAGAAGTCTAGGAACCCTTTTTACTTAGCCAAAGAATTTAAGAATTTCTCTTAGTTATAGCACCCATAATTGGGATGATGTTCTTGTTATTGAAAATATAGGAGTTTTTTTGGGGTTGTTGTTGAGTTCTCCATTGTATAGAGGTAAGTCTGAGATAATAAATCCTTTTGGAACAACCATTTTACATGCATCTTGTTGTTGTTATTTAAAGATATGGGAGTATGTTACCCTCTTGATCCTAAACAATTATAGTTGTTGTGAGATATATTTTGAATTCCAGAACAACTCTCTTGAGAGGAATCTTGAAGTCGAGTTGGTTGTTCTTGTGTGTGTTTTCTAGGGCTTTTGGTAGTATAGAGGTGGAGTTCTCTACATGTTATGCAAGGTCCAAAATGAATTCATGAATTGCTTATCACTAGAAGGAGTTTCCTTTTTATTATCGCATGCTTTTAATTCTTACATCAATTATCTTTGTAGAGCAATGTTGCTACCTTTACATTGGCTGAGTCTATCATATTTAAATTACATAATTTGTTGTCATGTACTGAGGAAAAGAAGTTTGGTTTGTAATAGTGTATTGCTCGAGAAGCTAATAATATTGGGTAAAGATGTTGTAGGATGGATTTAATCTCTAACGTTCTAGTTTTTGTTATGCTTAGATAGCATTAGTGAATTTATGAAATGGATATGTGTGACTCCCAGTTTCTATTATGCTTAGATAGTATTAGTGAATTTATGAAATGGATATGTGTGTTCCAATTTTCTATTATGCTTAAATAACATTAGTGAATTGCAGTTTTTGTTATGCTTAGATAGCATTAGTGAATATATTAAATGGATATGTGTGTTCAAATTATTGTTATGCTTAGATAGCATTAGTGAATTTATGAAATGGATATGTGTGTTCCAGTTTCTATTATGCTTAGATAGCATTAGTGAATTTATGAAATGGATATGTGTGTTCCAATTTCTATTATGCTTAGATAGCATTAGTGAATTTATGAAATGGATATGTGTGTTTCAATTTCTATTATGCTTAGATAGCATTAGTGAATCTATGAAATGGATATGTGTGTTCTAGTTTCTATTATGCTTAGATAGCATTAGTGAACTTATGCGATGGGTGTTTCACTTTGGGGAAGATTGATTGTGCTTGTAATAAGGTTTTCAAATTTGGTGGCACCAGATTTGTTTACTTGAAGGACAATTTCCACTCTAGGCATTACAAATGATGTACTCTTAAATAGATGATATGTTTTGTATTGAGTGATATTGCTAGGATGGGATGTTAGAGTTTTACTGAACTGCCTATGGGACACTTGTTGAATGTGTTATACGTACTCCAACACTATTATGATAGCAATATTGGAGATATGGAAACAGGAACTATATGTGATGAAGGACTATCTCATAAATGGAAGCTAGAAAGATTAATAAATATTTTGGATAATATGGGTTGTCCATATCCAATGTAAATATTAGCTTGATTAATGAAATAATGGTGGAATGATTTTGAGGTTGGGTTTCCCCATGGGGTTTCTCCTAGGATAAATTATGTATTTATATGGTTTATTGTGTGGTTTATAATTATTCAATTGTTAATTTATCTATTATAATAGATGTGTTTTCCATGCAAATTTGTTAAGGTGTTGGTTAAAATATATAAAGGAATCAAAAATTAGAATTGTTTTTATTGCTTGGAAAAAGATAAACCATGGGGATTTTTAAGAATTCTCTATTCTAAGTGTTAGTTGTATTAAATATATAATTGTGTTTGGAAACCAAAACCTTATATTGGTGTAGATAATTGTAGTAAATTAAGCTACTCAAAGGGATGTGGGTAGCTTAATTTATGATCCTCTCAAAGAGATAAATTATGGATAATGGCAACTAAGTTTAGAGTTGAATAAACCTTGTGGTAGCATGTATCAAATAGTAGTAAAGGGAAGGAAAAACTAAGGAGTTTTAATACACATCATAAATGATTTTTATGGGTGTATTTGGGAAAGGAAGTTGAGTATTCTCAATTAAAAGCTAAAGAATTATTCATACTCATCATAAAGTATTTTGATAAATGAATTTAGATAGGAAGTCGAGTACCCACATTGACCCTTAGTAAATGGTATTGTTTAGTTCTAAATAAATCTAAGGTGTTTATATGATTAGAGAATTGATGAGGCAATTAAAGAATTAACTAGATCATCTTGTAGATGAGAGGGATAGTCAAGTGTTATACACTCTAACTCTACTCAAATAGACATGAGTAGTAAGTAGCATTTAGAGTGCTTCTTTCAACGAAATGAAAGGAAAGGCAAGTTAGCTTGTGTGGCCAACAAGAGAGATAACTTGTAAATTATAGCCTTGCACCTAGTACATCTATGTAGCTAGATATATGCAAGATGTAGGGATGGGTGTGCCTCGAGCGAGTTTTAAATAAGAGAATAATGTGGGGTTACTTTACAACTAAGACTTCCCATATATATATAAAAAAAAAAAATATATATATATATATATATATATATATATATATATATATATATATATATATATATATATATATATATATATATATATATATAGGTTAGGAAAATGGGTTATGACATTGGTGCATCAAAGTCCACATTGGGAGTTGTCCTCACACAACAAGGGAATCCAATTTCCTATCATAGGAAAATATTCAATCAAGCAATTCAAAAACACCCCACATGCCATAAATATATCTATGTCATTGTCTAAGCATGTAAATAGTAGAAATACTACATCCTAGGCAAGAAAAAAATCATTCTTATAGATCACAAACCATTGAGTTCATTCAAAAATAGAGTACGCTAAGAAATGAAAGACATTAAAAGTGGACCACATATCTATAGTGGTTTTATTTTGTCATCAATAACAATAAAGAGAGTTTCAATTTAGTAGTAGAGTATTTGAGTCAGCCTCTAATCATAACACACCCTAATTCTTGATTCCTATTGGAATAATACTTCCAACTAGTCCACCTTGTATAAAGTAAATTTTGATTCTATAGATGCATACCAAACTCTCCATATGGGTAAGCATATTTCTAAATTTTATTTGTAATATAACCTTTTCTACCACATGGGACATATATGTTTACCAACTAGTGAGCACTTGAATATGATTTGGAAAGCATACTTCAACAAAGTAACAAGTCATTTTGGGATGGAAAAATCATTTGTACTTCTTTAAAAGTGTATATATTGGCTCAACGTGATAAATAATATACATCTAATCATGTAACCCCTAGTTTGTTGCCAAACCAACCAATAAGAAACAAGGACTATATACACTCATCTCATTGCCATCCAAGCCTTGGGAATCTATGTCCATCGATTTTATCTTTGGTTTACCCATGAATAAGCATGGTAATGATTGTGATTTTATAGTGGTTGAGTGTTTTAAAAAATTGATATCATAATTTCTTGTAATAAATCCCTTTTAGTTAAGGAGACTACTCAATTTTATTTTAGACATGTGTGTCCCAACTTTGGTTTGCCAAGGTCCATTGTATCTAATATGGATAAAAAAATTCTTAGTATATTTTGGTCCACCCTATGGAGCATGATGGACACCAACTTGACCATGGTCATATCCTTCTATTTTTAGATTTATGGCTAGATAGCAATTGTGAATCAATTGATTGTACATATTATTCAAATGTATAATTTCAAGCATCCATGCACATGGGATGAGATCTTCCCCTGCATTCACTATAGTTACAATCATGCTTTGCATAGCTATATAAAACACAACCCATTGTATTTTGATTTTGGGTTCTAACCCTTGGCACCCACTAATGTAGCTCTCCCTATGCAACTCATGGAGTACTCACCTCATAGAAAAAATAAAGCAAAAAGGCAACATAGTTTATGGAATAGATTCAACATATCCAAAAATAAATCCATGACCGATGGAAAAGGCAAATAAAAAATATGAGCAATATTGTGACCAACATCGAGTCCTGCATTAGCTCAAGGTTGGAGATAAGTAATGGTTATGTCTTTAAAAAGAGAGACTTATAGGACCCCATAAGAAGATCAAGTATTTTTACTATGGATTGTACACCATCATCAAGAAGGTAGGAGAAAATACATTTGAATTGAATCTTCCATCTTATATTGGTTTACATCTATTCTTCAATGTTGAACTTCTCAATCCCTATCATCCACCTCTACTAAACACTTCCATAGTATAAAAAAAATGGATATTGACAAACTCAATTCATATAGTTTAGCACTAGTGGAGGAGGATCAAATTGTTGACACATGGACTAAAACCACCACAAGACGGTCTATTCAGATGTAAATAGTGATCAATGTAGGGCAACTTAAATCACTAAGGGGAATGACTTGCAAAAAATAGATAAAGAAATAATTTTTATACCTGATGTCAAAAATCGACACAAAGGAGACCATTGTTTCAAAGAGGGGGGATGATCCAAGCATATGACATTTTTAGAGCATGGAACCATGCCTAAAAATCTATTTTTTATCCTAACCATACTCTTAGGGGCATAGCATTGTGCTTGTGACTCCATTTTGATTCATTCAAGAAGTGTTGGAAAGATTAGAGAGAACAATAAATTTAGTAGGCAACTTTGTCGTAGACAAGTTACTGATGGGTTTGTGAAAAATCTACTTTGGAGGCCCTAATAAATACAAAACAAAATAGTTACTAGTATATATATATATATATATATATATATATATATATATATATATATAACTTTTTATTTTTTAGGTTTTCATAGCCAAAATGCATCTCTAGCCATGTTGAAACATTAGTAGAAAAAAAAACACAAAAGAACAAGTCATGTGTATGTAATTTTTAATTAAATGCACTTTGTAACCCATGAAAGGTGAATCACCACATTTTCATATAAGTGACCTTTTAACTCATTGAATATGGACCACCAAATTTCCATGTGGGTGGCCTTCCATATTCAATACAATGGATTTTCAACACACCTAAATATTGTATAAAGAGAGATGCACCCCTAACTATAAAGCATGATTAATGGATGCAATGTTATAGCCTAACATATCTTTTTAGAGGTTGATTGTATTGTCTTCTATTTTCTAAGCAATAAAATCATTATGCTATTTTGCTTATGTTATTTTGTGGTCTAGTTTGTTATACTCTGTTATTTCTAAATTGCACTCTTTCTTGATCCAGTCCTTGACTCAAAATTCGTAGTTCTAGAACAATCAAAATTCTGAATTTTAGATAATCTCACTATCTATTCCTAGCATTTATTAGACCTTTGGCATAGCATCATATTATGGATGACCTAATTTCTACCACTTAAATTATTATCAGTAATCCTAATGCTTTTAATCATGACATGCTACTTTTATGACAATAGCCATATCCTACCTATTTTCAAATCTATTTTTTTCTTCTTCATCTTCATGGGATACTATTTTCCATTAGATGTTCTTTTCATTAGAAACACAATGGTGCTAACAACTATACATATACTTTATATAGATTTCAATTATTCACGATTTTTTCAAAAAATATATTTAATATTATCTCCAAGATAAAAATACATAGGATTAAAAATTTAAAGAGTAGACTTCAACAAACTCTTCTATTATGTTTTTTTTCAAATTCAACTAAACTTCAAAAAAAATTGATTTTTTACTAGAATGCTTATTATATGAACACTAAACATGAATAACACTTTATGATTTATATTTAAACCATATACCATTCTAAGTGATATCCCCCAAAAAAAAAAAAAAAATCGAGATGCGACATGTGATGCCCCAAACATGTGATTAGTTATAGTCCTTAGTTGCAACACATTCATAACATAAGTCTACAAGTCTAGATTGTAGAAGACAACCCCCTATTCATGTGATTAGTTATAGTCCTTAGTTGCAACACATTCATAACATAAGTCTAGATTGTAAAAGACAACCCTCTATATACAAAAGATACTACTTCACATGAACATTACAAAAACTAAAACTATTGATCATGTTTCTTTTTTTAAGTGTAAACCAAAAAAATAAAGTTATAGGAGTTTATACTCTTTTGTAAGTATAGATGTCCAATGATAGAATGTCAAAAACATGACCAAGATTTTAAAAATGTAAAAAATCAAGGAAAATACTTTAGAATCAATAACAAGAAAATATCTTATAACAATGAAAATTGAATATCTCTAATCTCTCAAATTTACATCATATATTAATAAAATGCGTGATAATTTACCTTACACTCATATACAAAATATGATACATCCAAGACTATGCTACTTAACCAAGTTACCCATAAGTATATCACAGTTTTTGGATACATTTAATAATATGAATAATATATATACCAATGTAACTCATTAAGTGACATAAATTTTTTCTTCAAGATGACACATAAAAGAAGACCCACTCGCATATTTTCTTAAAAATAAAAATAAAAAAAATCAATCTACTAAATTGCATTTTATATGCAACACAAATACTTTACAAATTTTGTGACCATCTAATACAACAAATGTAAATTCACAAATTCCTTAAAAATCAATCTATCATTTAAAAAAATTAAATTTAATATTATATAAAAGAATAAATAAATATTATTTTTATTGTTAAATAAATTTTTTAAACATTGCATTTTCTTCAAATGATCACTACCTGCATGTGGCCTCAACCCCTAAATATTTCGATACACCGGGACATGGGTCTCCACCAAAAAATTGTGGATCAGCACTCAGAAAGCATTGTCGTTTTCCCACGCATTTCTGCAAATTAAACACTTTGTCATTTTTTTTAAATCATGCTACTTCATCAATCTTGGAAAGAAATGGTCAATATTTTTTTAAATTATAATTACATCAATTTTATACTAATAAAATCATATAATTTAAAAAAATTAATAATTAAAAATAAAACAATAATATTTTGATGGGATACATCTTATTCTTCCTATTTTCAAAAATAAATGTTATTTTAGAGGATACATCTTATTCCTATTCTTGCTTATTAAGAAATAAATGAACAAAATTAGTGAAGTTTGCCAAATACAGACCTTGGTTACAATTCCATATGATTGTGGATAATGGCAGGCTCCTTTCCTGAATCTTCCACACTCTCCCTGTGGGGTTCCATAACTTGCAAACCTAATGGAAGAGATATTTTGGCCCTTGCCACACAGAAGATTGACTTTTGGAACATATGTGTTCTGCCCATTGCCATCGCTTTCACGCAAATTTGTAACAGATAGAGAACTAGACATATGACTACAAACTCTGCCTACAGATCTTGTCCCAACTGAAACCAATGAAGTGTCACCTCCTATTTCCTCAAAAAGCACCAAAGTATTTCCTTTTGGTTGCAGCCATGATCGAGGAATATGGTACCTAAAACCATGCAAATTGTAATCCATCATCTCAATTTTTTTTGTTTATGGCATAGAGATACAGACAAACAAATATTAACATGAATGAAATCCTCCATGTATGGGGAAGGGTGAATCACAAGGATCCACACCAAGGCAAGAAGGCTAATACACAAAACTTTGAAGACTGTTTAATGTGTCACAAAGATCCACCTGCAAGGCAACAGGGCTAAAGGGCAAACTTTGAAGCCTTATGTGATGTAAATCCTATCCTATTTGCTTGAAGTCGGTTCCCACCATTTTAGTTATCTTAAATTCAGTGCATGATCACAGCAACGATTGAAATTTTTCAGAGTCTATCATCTACAAACTAGCTTAAGTATAAAGATATCAAAGTAAAAATCCCTCACCAGCTCTGGGAATACCTGCCACAGTTTGTGGCACATTTACTTGGGCTATAAACTCCACGGTAATCACATATTTCTGAGCAGTTACCCCTCACAATATAAGAAGGCCAATACCGTCCAATGCTCTGTCCATTTACCCAGGCTTCACCTTTACCCATTGAACTCAAATCCAACCCCACTGGCTTTCGGCCAGGTGGTGAATCAAACAGAGTCTGCAAAAAATAAATAATGTTATTTAAAAAAGCCTGGACAGTTCAATTTCAATTTTTTATGTAGATATCCAATGGAAGACATTGTTACATAGGAATATGCCACTTTAAAGACAAAGACTTGTTAACAAAGATTGTGTGCATCTCAATGAAATCAACTGTAAGTCAAGAGAGTGGCCCCACTCAAGAGGCAACAACTTATGTTAATATGAATGAGAAATCATATTTAAGCTGAATTGAGGGCTTATACCTCTAAAGCTTCTACTCCATTAAATTAATTTCCTTATTTCATTCATATAAATAGATGCATGAAATCTGCACCCTGTATGCACTTGATCCTTGTTCTACTTTAGAAATCACTATATTTGTATTTTTTGGATATGAGAAGCCTACCTTGTACCAAACTAACTGCTGTCTCAGACGAGCACCCTTTTGTCCTCCATTCCATTGGATAGAGGATTCTCCACTTGCTGCATACAGATTCATTGATTCACCTTTCATTCCAATCTGAACAAACAAACGGTAAAACCTTAATATTCATATAAGGTGCTTAAAAAATAAATGTGATATATGATTGTGAAACATGTCTATATAATCAACCATACAAAACAAAAATATCAAAATGGCATTTGCTTTAGACATTGGCAATCTATGATGTTTCACCTTAGAGGTCCACATTATCATCAAGGTGTCAAAAATCAAATTCATTTGTGTGGACATTAGAATGGCCAAGTTCCAGTTTACCATTTATCAGATGTTTGAGACAGAAATATCAAATTAGCACCAAGCAAGGGAAAGAAAAAAAAAATCCAGAAAATTTAAAAAGATTCAATCATAAATAATTATATATTAAAAAATATATATTAATTATTTATGTTAAATGCGGATGAATTATTTGATATGTTTTTTTTAATTAAAAAAATCAATATTATAATAAGAAGGTTTAAATTTTTTATTGATTTCAAGGCCAAATGACATTTGGAAAAACAGAATTTTCAAAAACCTCTAGAAAATCTCGATGCAGCTGAAAAAAAATAAAAAACATGTATCCAATACAAATACACAATTCTTGAGCATAAACTTCAGAAAAATTATTAATTAATTTTTTATTAAATCATTATAGTCAAACGTAATCAAACTTATACAGTGCTATTTGCAGGTTAAGGAGGGCTTTGTTGGTGTCAGGGAAGATATATTAAAAATAAAAATAAAAATAAATTACAAAAATTATAATACATAGAAAATAATTATAGGTGGGTGTGGGTGCTAACTTGATTGCAAAACATATGTGTTTTATGATTTTTTTATATTTTTATTTTAATGATTTTAGAAATGATTATAATTTTATAAAGATATATATAGATGTGAGTTTATTGAAGTGGTAAGGGTTTCTGTCCAGAGTTCAAACTTCAAAGAAATCAGGACTCCACATAAAAACGTATGTAAACTTATTAAGCTGCAAGCTTACTGCAGTGATAAGGGTTTTGACTTCTCTAAAAAATTCAAAGTTCAAACCCTAATCAATGTGAAGGGACCAAAAACCCTCTAAAAACCTATATAATCTCATTAAAAAATTTTACAAAACTACAAACCATATCCAACAGACTGATCCGAATTTGGTCAAGATCCGAGAGGAATTTGTAACCATGCTTTTCACACATTTCTAGCACAAGACCAACTATAAATGACCTCTATAGTCTGCGATCATGATCTGGTTAAGGTTATATTATCTGTGTGTTTGAGACTTAGATCAAAGCTATCTCATCGTAAAAAAAAACCATAAGATCTCAGTTATGCTATACTAACTATCGTCTTTCACTATCACAGCCATCTTATTAAAATTAAACATAAGAATCCAGCAGTAAGAGAAAAATTTGAATTGATATGGCCCAACCTTGTACCACCACTTATTCTGGGACAAGTCTCGTTCTCCCTCCTTAAAACCATCAAGTGTAACTGGACCAAGGAGTCCTGTAAACCAAGATTCAAAACGGTGTCCAATATTCTGTGACCAGAGACAAATAAACTGTATGAGAAACTTTGGCAGAAACACATTAGAGTTTCAAGTTGCATGTGCCCTTAAAGGGCATATTATTATTATTTTTAATCAAGCTATGAAAGATAGGATCCATCTTTGTTGGTGTCTTGGGACTGTTCCTAAATTTTTAGGAATATAAAATCTCTTGTCTCTCTCAACATAAGGATAGTCTGAAACCAACCTGTAAACCAACTGTCATAGTCAAGATGGCAATAGTGTTTCTCCCAACTTTTAGCGTCACAGGAGATGAGTACCTTATTCTACGGGTGTGTCTACTTCCAAATCGACTTCCTGCAAGCATCCAATAAAGCTATAAATCCTACCATCACGAAATCTTCCAACTGTTTTGACACCCACGTTCTCAATTTGTTTCCAAACAACTAGGATGCATCAAGAATTGCCACCAATAAATATACTCTGAATGCCTCATTAAAGAGGAATAGCGGTGGGACAACTGTACTCAGAGCTTAATACGGTGCAGGCTTATACCTTGAAATTCACCATTGATGAAAATATGGAATGCATCACGTGCCACCTTTATAGAAAGAACTGATTGACCACCTTTGCTTACAAGAGGATCATCTTCAGCAACATCTACACTGCACCAGACAGGATTCAATAAGTCTTTGTTAATATATCAAACCATCCATGTATACAAACTCAGATTTTTAAAATGTGAACATTTTGTTTAAAAAACCAACCAAATGGTCATCAAACTCGTCATTAAGAACTCTTCATGTCCATTTTAGGAGGCATATTCTATAAGCAATAAAAATTCATGTGATTTTAACTAGCACAGAAAGATAATGGAATTTATTCATATAAAAATAACAGATAAGCAATGGACATGTTAACAGAGTGATAATGTCATAGAAGTGGAATGAAGGGCGTGTATCTTAAAAGGATATGGAAATAATGGAGCTCATGAGCCACTCAGATATGAAAATCAGCAATCTCGACAGTTTGAAAAGTTAAACTAACAAATTTATGTTCGATAAGCTTGCTCAGTTATTATTATCTTAAATAAATTTTTAAATAAAAATCCCGGGGGAGAACTACAGAGAGGCGAAATGGGTGTCTCACCTTGTGACATACCACAAGTAATCAGAAGTATCTCTTGTAGTGTTCATATGGTCTAACAACCCCACTGTAGTGATGAAGCTATCACGAGGGGAAAGAACATCTTGCTGGGAAGCAATAACATTGTCCTCAAAAGATTTCCAAACAAATCCAGTAAGAGTTGGGGTCATTTTCATTCGAGCTCTTTGGACACTAACCTGTAATAGAAAAACAATCAGAAAAGTTATACAATCCTGGTTTAGAATATAAAGCAAATTCAAACACCAAATGAATCAGGTGGAAAACTAATTAGCAATTAGCATACAAGCAATTTAAGAATTTAGCTCACCTGTGCAGTATTAAACACCACATTTTTGCAATCAGGAAGAATGCTGATGGACCAAGCAGGTAGGTTATAGTATCCATTGTCAAATCTGACTCGTGCAGTAGATTCTGCATCCAAATTTGAAAGGAATGCAGCACATTTTCCAGGCCCTGCAGAGTACACATAAGCCTGAAAAGACAATGGTGTCGGCTCATTCTATCTCATGATATGATGGATTTTAACAAGGTAGAAAGTGAGCTTTCTCTTCTGTAAAATAAGACTGAAGCTAAAGCAGTATCAAGAAGACAGTGAATAAAATAAAACTTACTTGCTGGGAAAGCCCAAGAGACGTGACAACAGGATCTCCACTAATCAAAGCAGGCTCACAAAGCTTTAGAGCCTTATGTAGTTGTCTTAGGTGCCCCCATTTAGGCTGCCTTGCAAGCCCTGCCAAAGCATGTTAAAAATGATAGGTTACACTCTAAAGGGTATTTTAACATGTTATTTGGACCAAGTAAGGATTCAAATCTATTTGTTTTAAGAGGTAAACTATGACGTGACTTTAAAGAATGTACTTAAAAGTCACAAAGGTTTCCATTCCAGTAGGAGGCACTCACTAAAATGGAATATCAGCAAAGAATGCTATCTCATGCTAGACCCAACATACCATATTCATCTATGGGTGCATTGTAGTCATAGCTGGTTGTAATAAAAGGCCCTCCAGATGTATGGCCGAAGTTTGTTCCACCATGATACTGCAAAAGGAAATAATAAATATATGGTTTCTTTTAATCATAAGAAATGTACATATTGCATTTAAGAATGACTCATGGTGGGGCAAGCAGTTTGCTACACTTTAAATCCTACCATATAGTAGGAGACAAGGGACCCTCCCTTTTGGATAAAGCTAGTAACTGCAAAGGCCAAATCTTCAACTGGTCTTTGAGAAGTAGCATTCCCATACGTAGTATACCTACAAAAATAGTAGACATTAATAACTTGTTATTTCTTGCAAATAAGATCTTATAAGGAACATTGCAAAGTCCAAAAGCTGATAATCCAAGATAATTAAGAAGCCATGGTTTAATTTACTACCAGCCCGTCCATGCCTCTGTCCACATTGATGGTTTGTGAGCTTTGTTGGGTTTAAAGTTGTCACAATATAAACCATTGCAAGTGTTTATCTGTTAGAATAATCCAACCATCAATATTTGCAAAAAGTAAAATCTCAAATTTTCAACAAAAAAATTCACAAAACTCAGACCACTAGAGACCTCCAATTCATCTTTGGTAGCCTACAACTTTTTCCGTCTAACAGGTAGGCAAAATTTAAACAATCGCATGATCTGGATTCAGTGTAGTTGATGCAAGATATACGAATGTGGACAACATAATGTTGATCACAAAATTATGGCTTCTTTCTGTACAAACAAAAATAGTTATGACCTCCATAACTCACCACAGGATCTGGTGCATCTTCCTGTTTGGACATAATCCAGGGCACACCTGTATCCAATCCCACAGCCATGTCTGCAGCCCAATTAACATATGCAACTCCAGGAGATCCAAAGATCAACTCATTGGTTCTATATTCATTCTCTATCTGTAATCAAGAAGGATTGGTATTTTGGTTATATTCAATTCTACACATCTAGGAACATTAAGCTGTCCCTGCTACAATCTTCTTTCCTGCTAGTTTAATGTCTCAATCATGGCCTGTGGCAGAAAGGCTTCACAACAATGTCCAAGAAGAAAGTGAAGTGTACCTGGGCCATGATAATAGGTCCACCTTGTGGTTCAAAGAGTCCTTCACTTTTCATCATGTCCACAATCTTTTTTGTAAACGTATACATTGCTTTCTGCAATACCCATCAACGTTACAATATAGCATGAAAATCTATTATCTGTAAAGATATAGAAATTATAAATTACGAGAGTAGAGGTAAACCTTGAAAGGCTCATTATCTGTCCTGAAACTGATGCCAGGGACAAACTTTAACCAGACAGGAAAACCCCTGCAGATAGATCCAACCCATTGGCAATTAGTGTCAAAATCACTTCATGGACCTCAAGATAAGAAGACTCCACTTATAATTCATAAGGAAACATACCCAAAATTCCATTCAGCACAGACGTAAGGACCGATACGAAGGCTAACATAAAGTCCTTGCTGCTGACAGAGCTTCACAAACTTCACCAGATCATATCTTCCCTCAAAATTGTACTTCAAAACCACAAAAGCAAACCATCAATGATTAACATACACAGAGTATTCCTATGTTTTACCAGACTGTGAATCACATTTCAGTCTTTGGAAAGTTGACTAAACAAATTTAACTTAATACCACTACACAACTGACTTAACACAAACTATACTTGTCCAGGGCTCGGTTCATGGCCATTCCAAAACACATAAGTCTGTATCATATCCAGTCCTCCAAGTTTAGCCTTCTTAATGATATCTGACCACATCTGCAACACCACAAAAATGACAACCCACATCAAGTACCTTCAAAGAAAAAGAAATGTTAACTTGGACAAAACTCCATGACAAATTTGTGTAAATCACAATGATCCAAATGCAACACACAATGCCCAGTACACAACATGGGCTATTCCTGTCTGCCTCCAAATTCAAGTAGAGCTTACAATTTTTGAAGAGAACATCTTGGATGTATTTTCATGTGCTAAAAACAAATATAATGCATATGTTGAAGACATTACAAAATAAAATAAAATCCAAATTTAAGTGGGGCTTACATTTTTTTGACGATCAGATAAAAAAAATTATATAGAAACATCATATAATATATACTTTTAAAACATCACAAAATAAATTCAAACAAACTCAAATATTTTAAAAAGATGTACGGTTCAATGGTAAGCCATTCAATTCCAGGAAAGAAATGCAGATCAAATGTGTTAGGTTGTTTTAAATTGAATAGATTGTAAATGGAGTATGTGAACCTTAGATAAGTTCAATTCCAAGTATTTATAAATAAAGTCGCATTCTTACAGTGTTTGAAATTGAACTTATTCAACCTTTACATTTCTCACTGATTTAAAACTATTAAAAACTATAAATATTTTTAAAAAATAATAATTAATTTTTTATAAAATGATTAAATTTTTATGTGTTCATACTTACAGTAGAATAAACTTTATACGATATTCTTTCATTGTTATGTTTACACGATACAGAGGTTTGTACATACTATTATTATTAAACCTCTCGGCTATTCCGTATTTGGTTTTTTTTTCCTTAGTGGAATCTTATAACTATTTTACCCGCATCATTTTAAAACTTTTATGCTCCTGCAAGCATCAAGAATATTAACAAACATTCACGATTTACATTTCAAATTTAACTATAAAATTTTACGCTGATTGGTTTACATTTCAAATTTAATTATAACTTTTTTAGAATGTTACAAGCACAAGAATATTAACAAGCATTTACAAATTAATTGGTTTACACCTTAAACTTAAGGATTGTTACTTTTTTTTGAATTTAGCCAAAAAAAAAAAAAAACCTTTGCGTTGATCAAGGGTTTTTACACCGTCAAATTATCAGGGAGTTACACCTAAAACCTAACCCTTGTTATTTTTTTTTGAATTTACGGAAAATCCCCTTGGGGGCCGCTTTGTCTGAGAAACTACAACCAGGGGTTCTACACTCTCAAATCACCTGAGAGTCACCAGCATTATCAACTGAATTTTGGATACCCAATATACATGAAGATAAGGATTGATTTACTCCATGCGAAAATGAAAAAAAAAAATTGAATATAATCTTAATTGGTAATCATGATTATAGCGATGGACAAATCACAACATCACTAGTATTAATAGAAGTTAAACCGAACAAACTTCATACTTTTATTTTTAAACTTGCTGTTCTGCTGGTAATTTGTTGGCAAAGGGGTTGATAGATGATTGCTATCAAAATCACTGAAATCTTGAAATTTAGATATATCCCTGAAACATAAAAGCATACATTCTCTTAATAAAAAGAAAGTATAGCAGACCTCTGGAGCACTCCTTGGGTAGTGGATATCACCACCCATGAGAATTCTGCGTTGGCCATTGATGACCAGAGCCTTCTGATCATAAGAGACGCTGCATTCCACAACTGCAGTAGCAATAGAGCTCAGGATCAGCAAAACTAAAATTGACCCGCCTCCTCCCATCGGCTTGAAGTCTACCTGATCCTCACCCCAATGCAGTGAAATGCAATTCCAAGTGTTGCCCACAGCCCATGGGAGGTTTCAAATTATTTAGTTTGTGGAGGATAAAATCTGGCTCAAATCTGGCTTCTGTTATAAATAAGACAAGCAAGTTCAACGTCAAGATTGTCCCAATACTCCGCATTGGAGGGATGTTTTGAATGAAATGGCACATGGGTGTAACGAAACAGTTCTAAATTAGTGCAGCGAAGCAGGGCATGCCGGGATCGTGGCGGGCAGATCTGTCCGATACAATTGTAGTATCAACAAAGCCATCTGAGTTGATTCAGTATCATTGAGAAAGCTGGACTGAGTTGATTCAGTATCATTGAGAAAGCTGGACAATTATTCCAAGAATAGTATGGGTGATCTATTACAACAAGAAGTGTATCAGAATAGTATGGGTGCAAGTTCATAAGACATGGATATGGGTCGTTATTCTGAGCTTCCACATGGGATGTAGATAGAACATTTTTAAAGTATATAAATATTAAATGACATGGGTTTAATGTATTGTAAGTATATACAATTATTATTATTATTATTATTGTTGGAGGATATGCACAACCTTATATAATTTGTTATTAATTTGTTATAATTTATTTTTGAAAATAAATATTTCATAAAAGTTAAAATATAATAATTAAATAAAATTAATTATTTAAAATAACATGAGATAGAATTTTTTTAGTTTTTTTTTTTATTTCACACAAACTTTTTAGATTGGATATAATTTGTTATAATTTATTTTTGAAAGTAAATATTTCATAAAATTTAAAATATAATGATTAAATAAAAATTACTGAAAAATAATATTTAAAATAAATGAGATAATTTTTTTTTGTTTTTTTTTTATTTTACATGGTGGAATCGATAGTCGTCACGAATTCAGGTAGGTTGTCCAGTTTTTATGGACGTCACAGTATTTTGCGTTGTTGTTCGTCTCCATACAAATCTCCCCACGGTCCACCCCTATAACCACCATGTCACGATCATTTTAAACCTTTTACGTCATTGAAAGCACCAGGAAAGGAACGAAAAATATTTTTTTTAATAATACCTCTTATACACATCCATCGTGGGGATTGAACCCGATAATGTCTGATGTCCATGAGATAGAATGTTAGAATAATAGATTTTTATTGGTTTTAATGTAATTAATTATTATACAATCATGGAACATTAAGGTTTTAAATGGAAGGACCTATCAATTTGTTGTTCAAATACTCTTAGAAAAATTAAAACAGATTTTTTGTTTATTTAAGAGACATAAATGTTGTCGAATCTTTTGAATAAAATGACCTCATGTATAAAACAGTAAATAAACTTTGGACGGGTGTTGGTCATATGGAAGTGGATTCCCAAGGGGCCTAAGGGGATAGTTACCTTTTGAAACTCTCTTGAATGAATGACAATAGACGATATATAGCTTGGAGAGATGTCTTTGAATCCCCTTTAAAGAACAATGTGGTAACTAAGCAAGTTTTAATCATAAATTTCATTTGGGGCTCAAAACCTAGATGGTCAGATTCGTCGATGAAAAGTGGTTCATAATATGATAGTCTTGAGGGAGGAGTTGGACTAGATTGTTTCTAGATATTTTAATGCTAAATATCATCTAGAGATCAAGAAGGAAGGAATCCAATTTTGGACTCAAGGGATTGACTTATGATTACCCAGGTCTATGCATTACACTTGGTTGATATAAAATATCCTAGAACCAATTATCCTTGGACTAATAAGAGAAGGAAACCACATAGCGCATTACACTTAGTGGATAATAAATGTCCTAGAACCAATCATACTTGGACTAATAAAATGATGGAACCACATAGCAGGAAGGTGAAGTTAGATCATTTTTCAATTTTAGAGGTACTTGTGAAATGGAATCTAAAATTTCAAATTTTAGAGGGTCCAATCTTAGATCATTTTTCTATTATGTTGGAGGGGGGATTAAGATAGGGAAACACCATAAATCGTTTAGATTTGAAAACTTTTTGTTACAAAAGGAAGAACTTCGAAATAAAATCCCATAATGATGGGAAAAGGATCGATCGACATATGGGACAATAATATGTAGATTTCATAAACAACTTCATTATGTCAAGGATCAAATAAAATAATGGAGGTGAGCTAACAAGTCAGAATTGCAGGCCCAAAGAGCTCCATTGGTGGTTAGATGGGATGAGGTATAAAAACCCTTTAAAGAAGAAATAATTATAGAGTAACTTAAAGAAGAGGAAGATGAATTGCATAAAGTGGTTGAGGACATTGACAACCAAGTGGAGATTTACTAGAAATAGAGAAAAAGAACCAATTGGTTATTAGAGTGACACAAACACTATTTTTTCCATAGACATGCTTATGTTAGGAGACAGATGAACAAGATGAAAGATCTTTAGGATGACAACATTCTCTGATATGATCCCATGTATGTATTTCCATTCAATGGATTATTTTGTTGAAATGTTTAAGGTATGTTGCAAGATGAAGAGGCCCAAAATGAATTTATTTCCATCATACCCTCTATCATCGTTGAAGAACAAAATTAGGCCCTACTTAAACTCATTTATAGATAGGAGCTAAAGAAGGTAGTATTTGGAATGAGTACGAGAAAAATGCCAGGTCTAGATGGCTTCCCAATCAAGTTTTTTAGATCTTCTAGGATGGCTTAGAAGATGATGTAATGGTTGTTATAGAGGAATCCAAAGGCAATACAATAATGCTTAAAGCATTCAATAAGACATTCATTTCCTTAATTCTGAAAGGGAAGGAGGGATGCATATTTCAAATTATAGACCTATCACATTATCAATGTCATATACAAAATAATCATGAATGTCATGGCTAAGTGGCTAAAACCTTTTCTAGAAAACATTATCTCCTTAGAGCAAGGAGGTTTTGTAGAAGGAAAGTAGATATTGTATGGTGTGGTTCTAGCTCAAGAGGTAATCCGCTCAATACAAAAATTTAGCAATAGAGGAATATTCATATGGCTTATGATAGGATGGAGTAGAGCTTCTTGTCAAGGATGATGACAACCTTCGACTTCTCTTAGAATTGGATAGAATGGGTTATGAGTTGTGTCTCTACTCTGACATATCGATGTTAATCAATGGTCTTCCCTCGCAACCATTTAGAGCCACGCAAGGCCTTTGTTAGGGATATCCTTGTTCCCCTTATATTTTTATCATATTGGTTGAAGGTTTGGATAGACTCATCTTGAGGAGAATAAAACATGGTTTGCTAATAGGTATCAAGGTGGGTGAGGAGGTTTTGACTCACCTACAATTTTTAGATGACATAGGATTGATAGGATTGGCCAACCTTAGGGAAGCAAGAATGATCAGAGATAATATTTATCTTAGGGCCAAAAACCAATTCATCAATGATAATAAATTGAAATTGGTCTTCTTCAATATTTATCAAAGGATTCAAGATAGAATTTTTTAAATCTTGGATTTCATGAGAACTTCTTTCCTAGTGGTCTATTTGGAGGTTACTTTGTATTTTAAAAAACTAAAGATAACTATCTAGAGGAATCTTTTGGATTGTATCAAAGAAAGAATTAACATTTGGTCTCACAAATGGTTAACCTTTGGAGGTAGATTAACTTTTTGCAGTCATTCATTTAGGCCTTGACAATTTATATATTTTCTATCATTGTTGCCCCACACAACATATGGAAAGAGTTGGACATGATGGTTAGAAAAATTTATGGGCAAGAATAAAAGGAGAGATAAAATATGTGTTGGTAGGTTGGAAGAAAGTAAGCCATCCCAAGACAAAGGGAGGTTTAGGACTAAGGATATCGAAGCTAAATAATAGAGCTTTGGATGGGAAGTTTTACTGGAGGTGGATCTCCAAACCAACTTCTTTATTCTATAGAGTTTTAACAAACCCATTGTAGTGGTGAAGCTATCACGAGGGGAAATAACATCTTGCTATGAAGCAATAATATTGTCCTCAAAATATTTCCAAACAAATCCAATAAGAGTTGGGGTCATTTTCATTCGAGCTCTTTGGATGCTAACCTATAATAGAAAAACAATCAGAAAAGTTATGCAATTCTAGTTTAGAATATAAAGTAAATTCAAACACTAAATGAATCAGGTGGAAAACTAGTTAGCAATTAGCATACAAGCAATTTAAGATTTTAGCTCACCTGTGCAATATTAAACACAACACTTTTACAATCAAGAAGAATGTTGATGGACCAAGCAGGTAGGTTATAGTATCCATTGTCAAATCTGACTCTTGCAGTAGATTCTACATCCAAATTTGAAAGGAATGCAGCATATTTTCCAGGCCCTACAGAATACACATAAGCTTGAAAATACAATGGTGTCGGCTCATTCTATCTCATGGTATGATGGACTTTAACAAGCCATTGACACTTCCTTCCAACTTTGTTGAAACTAGAATTGGGGCACAAAAACTAAATTAGAAGTTAGGACATTTCCATGGTTCGACATAGTCTTTGACATGCCTGGCAGGACTAATCCCATTATTCCTCAATTTTTGTCTAACTTAGCTAAAATACCTTGATTTTTACATCAAATTTGCATTCATCATAGATGAAGTGATTGGCTCAAGATAGAGAAAAAAATTTCTAAGTCTAGTTCTACGAGTGATTCACTTTGAATTTCTTACATTTTCACAAGTTGAATCCAAATCAATTTGCTAAGGCCATGGAATTAACTTATCAAGACCAATCTCAAATTGACAATAATAATTTAGCATTTTTGTTATCTGTGTTTAATTTTTTTAAGTACTTTATGAATAACAACTTTGATATGAACTCTAGAATTTTGATTTTTTTGCAAAGATGATGACGAGAACAACATTAGAGCACCATAAAACCTATAAAATGACCTTGAATATGCATTTTTCATGAATAAAAAAATTTAAAGCACACTTTGAATATTTTACCAAATGATAAAATCTACTAGCTTTTTTCTCCACAAATAGTAAAATCTCAGGAAGTCAAATCTAACAGGAGATTTGCTCTGAATTTGAGAAGTCTCTTAGTAGAAAAGATAATATTTTTCCTCCCTTCCTCTGGGGAAGGTGATTCTCTTTAACTGATTCACTTGGACCCATTTCATCCAAAAAAAATCTAAGTTTAAAAAATGTAAGCAAATAACTCAAAACTGCAAGTGAATTGCTCCACTTTGTAGATGAATTGTTTATTAAAAAAAATTACTAAGTTAATTTATACTAATGAATCACTTTAAAGGCCAATTTTCAATATTTTTAAATGTTGATCTCGAACTTCATTTACATAGTTGCATACACTAGAGGATCTAGGATGATGCTTTATTGGATGGATAATATCATGAACTTTAGAAAAATCAAGTGATTTGCTTCACAAAAAAACAAAAAAAAAAATTGGGGTATTGCTCTAAATCCCATCCTCTAAATAGGGGAAACATATGAGCTCTACTCCTATCTTCAATATTTATAGACTTTGGATAGAGTTATGGTAGATCAACTATAGGGGAATCCTTAGATAGCATAACAGATGTCATGGACTCAAAGTCCTCAAATACCTTAATTCTTATGGATTTTGCAAGGTGAACAATAGTTTCTATAGAAATTGCAAACAAATATACAACCTCCAAATCAAACATGGATTTATAAAAATCCACCATCTAATTATCCTTTCCCTTAATATCCTATGTACATATATCCTTAGTACCCTCTACATCCACCTCATGGTTATGCAATGTATCCTTATCTACCTTTGCATCAACAAGTGTCAAGCCAACCTATAATAGGGGACCAAATGAGTGCCACCAATCCAATAATGGTTAGTCAATCCATCATAAATCAATAAATGGAAAATCAAATGACTACATCCCAATTCAATATGGAAAGGACATATGTAATGCCTAGAGAACCTTAAATTATTTATTATTACCTTCCTAACAATGGTGAACTCCCCAAAGTGTCTTCATCCTACTCACTAAAAAGTATACCCCATTCAAATAAAAAAGAAATCTAATATGATAAGGGAAGCTTCTAATAATAATAGGTCAACATCTTATGGTGAAACCCCTACCTTTTGATCAAGGGGCATAACTCCTATGGTCTAAAGAAATCCTTGAAGTTGAAAATACAGACATTAAAGACAAATATTCTAAAGCCAAAGAAATGGAAGATGAAGAAGATTATGAATTAATTTATCCTTCCTTGAATATATAATCAAAGTCCGGAGAACAATGTGAAGTGTTTACTTTTCCCCTAGAAGGAGAACCTATGATGGAAGCAAAATTTGAATCAAAATATGACAGATTTGGTTTTCCATTTAAGGATGTCCTACCTATGGGGATAGCAAAAATAAATACACAATCAGATCATCAATCATTGGTGCCTCCCTCAAATGATGAATTGGAACATACAAGATCAACAAAAAGAATAATTGGACCAGAATAAGAAGGACACTATAAATTCTAAAGAATTGACATGTGAATCACCTTTCATGAAGGAATTTTACTTGCTTAAAGAGGATATTTTAGAATAAAAATATCAAGTTCTAATTCATTGTGACACTTGAGGCACCTAACATTGTTGAATGTCATTTTTCTATCTAGTATATCTTGTGTGGTTCTAAAAAATCATCAAGAGAAGGTAAATTGTTTGATTAACCACAACATGAGCCATTAAGTCTCTAGCCTTTGTTTCTCTACTTCCATATCCATTTTATCTTCTTTCATTTTCATTCCTTGCTTCATTTAGTTACAACTTCTCTTGTAATGGTACTTTGGTTGATAAAATACTCATTTCGTTTCTATAATTTTTTTAGAATGTCTTGATTTATAACCACTTTTACAGTTCCTTTTATTGTTCTCCATGACAAAATGTAGTATAATGCCCTTCAATAACTTTATCCTTGGTTTTTTCCTCCTATAACAATTTGTAGTAACAAAAGAATAATAAAAGAACCTTTATTCCCTATATCATAATGTTATTCAAAACCTCCTTTTTGTCTTATTTACCTCCCAATTTGATAATCCATAGCATCACCACATAGCTTCATTTTATTTAGAGTATCACCCTATTCTCAATATCCAACCAGCACTACTCTTATTTTTTCACTCAGCTATCGTTCAAATATTGTTGTCTAAGTAGTGAGATCCATTCCTTTTGTTTAAATTTTGCATATGTAAAACATCTAGATCTCAAAAATGATAATTTCTCTAGAATTCCCATCCTTTATCCACTGTATGGTCTTCATGTATAACAAATCTGCCACAGACCAAATATTTGAAAATCAAATCTACTCTCCCTTATTGCAACTATTGCATGATGAGACATGACATTGTTCTCCATCGTGAGTTTTCAGGCAACTTGGAAAGGATATTCTCTTCAGTGGCTTTGTTCTACGCCAATGTTCCTTACATTATAGTGTGCACTATTTGCAAGGATGCATGCATTATCTTACTGCACCTGACATCAATGTTGTCGAATACAATGAACACCCATTGTATTTTACATCTTGGTAGCTTGCGTAATTGACTCGCATCATGAATCACATCATCATCATTTTATTTGGTGTTTGTGTCAACTCATATCTTGTGATGTTTAAGTCATGTTCCCATTGATAGTTGCATTGACGGTTCCCCGAAGCTCTCTAGGTGATTTTTATCGTCTACCAATGATCCTTTTCCACATAAAAATATAAAGATAAATGCCTACCTCGAACATTGTGGAGCAATGTATGCACAAAATATTTTCTCTCATTCCCAATATTCCATGGTTTTACGATAATTTTGACATCGTCCAGGCTCATGTAGGTTTGTCGTCTTTGTCTTTGCTCTACCCAAACAAGATTTGCCTTGTTGAAGCACAACAAATGACCACTAAGTGGTGTTCGTCTACCGTGGTGTCTGGTTATACATCATTGCAGTGTGGATGTATGTTTCCATTGGCATGTCCAAATATCGACATATTTATTTGTCATGTGCGGTACGTGACTTTGTCCATATGTCTGTTGTACTAGTTTTCATAGTTGTCTATGATCACATTCACCTCATGGTCATTGTCAAACTCGTGGTTGCCATGTCACTAATATCATGTGTTCATTCCCCTTTGGAAATACACCATGTAAATCCACATCATCCAAGTTGTTTGTCATGTTATATTTTTTTGTGTGAGTCATCATAGTCTATGGTACTCAGTTTCACCTACACGGGTCATCCATGGTTCGTCGTCGACCATCGTCTAACCTGCAATAAACAAACCAATACATAAGCCACATCTTTAGTATAATTGAAGTATAAAAATGGAACAAAACACCAACATAAGAAAATGATAAACTAAAAATGCCATTTTTTTATATACATTATTTTATTAAAACTATTTTTAAGTATTTTTTATTTATTATTATTATTATTATATTTATTTTTATTTTATTTTTATCTTTTATTTATTTTACTTTATGTTTTTATTAAGATGAAATGCTCAAACTAATTCACTTTAAAATATTAAAACAAACACTACAGCTCACACACTCAAACCTAACCCTAAGACACCAAACATTGGAAACAAAATACAAGGAGATACTAGCCAACACTAAACCATGCAATCTATCAAAATTAGCACTCAAGAAAAACCAAAACTCCAAAAACCCAAAATTTTAAGGTGGGTCCCCAAAATTTGGGGCTAGTTGTGCAATGGCCACAACAAATGGTGACTCTACTAGGAAATGCTCCTGAGCATTTCGGATGAAGAACCTAGTTCTAAAAACAAACAAACCAAAGATCAGAAAATAAACCATCTAGCAACCTCCAAGAAGGTGGGGTAGATAACTTCAAATGAAAACACATGAACCCTTTGCTTTAGCTTAGTGTGTGTGAAAGTGATTTCATTTTGCATTCTTAGAAACCATCCGAACTCCATCATTCACTTTGCATTAGGCTATAATATATTACTTGTTAAAAAATGTGCCTCTTCATTTCTCCACTACCAGCCGAGCATCTATAGCCCCGATAGAGATTGTCTGAATCACCCAAGTGTCTAATTGATGTTTTGTATTTCTTTATTTTTTATATATCCTACAAAACTTGTATGCCACCTGGGTTAGAGACCACTTAAGGCTAATTATGGAGTCTATAAATATTTTTGCCTTAATTTGCAAATCAAAATGACTTCATCCTTCAAGTTTTCAAGGCATGCCCTTTAATATGATGTGTTCATGTGTAGCCTTAGCAAATGATTCATTGTTCTAAAATTCACTATCTTAGTCCCCAAAATCTAGGAGTGATTACTAAACAATTTTATCCCCTTTTCCTTGATCCACATGATAGGAAATTCATCCTTCATGACAAAGGAACACAAAAAATAGTCAAGAGGCCAAACATTAGCAACTACCATAAAACACAACCACAAATGGAGGAACCATCCAAAACGTAATTGAAAATATGAAAATAAAAAATTGAAGATAAACCAACACCTAACCTAATGCAAACTAACAAGAAAGCAAAAACAAAACTTGCCAAACCAAAAATTAGGGACAAAGCCCAAAAACAACAAAAACTAAAAAAACAAAAGCATGAAAACCAAAACTATATACAATATGGTACAATATGGTGAAAAATTTAGGCTATCACTTCCCTGGATCCCAAACATGATTAGCACACTTTAAAAGATATATATCATGATATGCATGCCAATCTTTATAGAAATCCAACCAAAGTAAGATTAGGCCAAACAATACAACTATCACTTTGCCTCTCTCACCCCACAAATTTGACTCAAGGGATTACTAATTCTATGTTGAGCATTTGATTCATTAAACTTGCAAGTGAATACATGATTTTTAATTATCTTTTGCTTATTCAAAGAGGTGTAAATTTCGAAACATGACTCATCACTCCAACTTGAGTTCTCACTTTCACAAATAGATATGAGTTCTTTCAAATAGGATGCTATTTCTAAAAAATTTAAAGCAAAGCTATCATCTATGTATTTAGGCCAATCATACTCATGCAACAATTCACAAGCATCTAGGATATCTACTAAATGAGGATCATTATAAGTTTGTATCCTAGATTCAATTGTTAATTGTTGATGAACTTGATTCAACAACTCAAGCACATCTACTTATGTTTCATTCAAAAAAGCAATCTTATTAGCAGTGTGAGTAGAAATCCACTCTAGTTCTTTATTAACCTCCAATGGCATTTCATCATAAATAACATTTGAATCCAACATACAATTAGGTAAAATTTTACCTAGAGTTTGGATGGTTGGACACAAAGGATGAGATTCTACCTTTTGTACACTTTCATTTACCAAAACTTGGTGAACCATTGTAGTTTTTCTTTTTCTTCATGGGCTTCATCATCATCATCTTGTAGTCCTTCATCTTCATACATTACCTTTTCCCCCTTTTCTACTTTAGTGAGGTGTTCCATAAACTCGTATTCAAAATGATTGAATTTTGGTTGTACAAGAATCACAAGATCTTCATGTGAGATGGTGATTTCAGCATCCTGCATATCAAGTGAAATAGAAATTTCATCAGCATGAGTGTGAGAATTAAATAATTCCTCATATCTTCCCCAACCATTATAATAATCATCTTTCCCATAATCTTCATATTCATCTATTGATTCCTTTTTAAATTCACTTTCAACCACTTTTGATGGTTCAAGTGTTTCTAAAATTGAATCAATCTCTACATTTTGATGGGCTTGTTCACCATAATCCTCATTGGTGGACATTGGATTTGAAACTTGTACCTCCTCTTGGATGATATCTAAGGTGGTTGTAAAATTTGGACATTCAACTTCATCCCATTGATTGCTCACATTAGACATCATTTGATTCAAGGGTGCTATATTGGATGGTTGGTATTGGTTGGAATCCATAACTCCTGAAGAAATAGTTCATCATGGGAGAAGGTTGTGCCTCAACCTGACTCATTGGTGGCATTTGATTGTGAGCCTTAGGGTTGAACAATGATAATTGACCCACATCCATACCTTTCGAAATCCACTATTGTTCTACTGGTATTGCCTCACTGTAGGCTCTAGGCAAGGATGGATATTTAAGAATTCTCCCTAAAAATGTAGAAGTAAAGGGGTCTAAGGCTTCCATGTATATTTGAATGGCTTCTTCTTCTAAAATTATGTAATGTATCCCCATTTTGGTATACAACCTATGGAACCTATCATTAAATTGGCTCATGGATTCATTAGGTTCTTTACAAATAGAGACAAACTGATTTAATATCCTATCTGGGTCAACCAATTTTCCAAACTATTCGAGAAATATTGCTTCTAGTTGAACCCAAGAAGTGATAGAACCTGTAGGTAAACTGATATACCAATCATAAGCAAATTCATCTAATGTGGATGGAAACATCCTACAAACAACATCTTCATGCATAATTTGCAAATGAATTAAAATGTTCTTATATTCTTGAATATGTTCCTCAATTGATTCCATTCCATCATGCCTAAACTGAGGTAAAGAACACATAAGATCTATAGGCACATGATGTGAAGGCCTAGGTATGTTTAAAGGACTATCTGTCATCATTGGAGTAAACATTGTCATTTAAAGAATATAACTTTAGTACCAATTTTGTTAGTCAAAGAAATATATCTTGCAAAGATGTGTGAAATGACTAACAATTTTCAAATAGTTAAATGAATAAATCATCATGTTCATCCATTGTAATGCATGAATTAAACCATAGAAATAAATAACATTCTCCAATTTGCAAAAGGTTAGCATCAATGCATCATCAATTAAAATACTTTCCAATCAATGAAAGTGATCACATGTAAAAAAACCTCATTAGTCAAGACCAATGCCTTCAAATAACCTTTCAAGTAACATGAACAAGTTAGCATCTACAACAAAAATAACCAAATTAGGCCCTCCTTCTAGCACAAAAATGTTGAGTGGTAATTTTGCCCAATTGCAAAACCACACTCACAGTTAGGATTTTGATTAGAAAACCCTCTCTTGCAAAGAAATAGAAATTTCTCCAAGGTTCCTTTTACTTAATGTGTGTATGTATGCTTATGAAAATGTGTCAAATAAGTGCTAGAATACCTTAGTGATTTGCAAGCAACTATTAACAAGGGGCCTGTGTTGGTATTACTTTATTATGCTATGCTATTATTGTTCATTAATTAAAAGGGCTTGATTTCCCTTATGTGCAAAAATAAAATGATGAATGAGTGCATGAAATTGATATTAATTCATCTTATTTATTATTTGTCAATGTGATTTAATTCATTTATATTGGAGTGTTTTAGGTAGATTTTATCTTCTTTTGTTAAGCAGATTTCAACAAGTTTTATTTGTTAAACTTTGCTTTGTGCATGAAAGAAAAGACTAAATCTATCTTTGAAATGTGAACATTGAATAATGAGTGGATTCATTTTATGTTGCTTTGAGCATGAAAATAAAATAATCTAAATGAATAACTTTAAAATGTAGTGGCCTTTGAAATGCCATATAAATTACCCCCTTTAATGAAATTGTAATTTTCATAAAGGGAAGTTAATTTATTGTTTTGAAAACAAAAATGTAAAGCCTGAAATTTGAATCTCTTTAAAATGTGAAATCATGTTAAATTTTGAAATTACAAAATTCCTTTTAAAAACTGAACTTTAAATAATTTTTGTAATTTCAAATTTGCTTCAAACTAAAACCGAAACTATTCTAAATGAAACTTTAGAGCTTATTCTTGAAATTTGTGCCTCTATTTTTTGGATTTTAAAATTTTTATAGATTTTTTTATTTTTATTTGCAAAATTTAAAAAATAAATAAAAATATAGGGTTAGAAAAATAAAATAAAATGAAATAACAAAAATAAAATGAATTGTTGCAATCCAAAAATTTTACATAGACCCTGCAAACATAAGTATCCTACAAAAACCAGCATTAAAGTGATCCGTATTCATACAATATAACATTTAATGTGGTGCAATCTTCTAAGGGAAAGGTGCAATATATTAAAAATGATAGATAAGTTAACCATTAACATGCATAAAACTCACTGCATTTCCAATGTATTGCAAAAAGGAATATTTTCAATATAAACTTAATACACATGCAGAATACAAACTTCCATTGGCATCAATGGTGAAAAATCCAGTCCAACGACATGGAAGGAGAGGTTCCAAGACAAATCCAGTACCAACATTATGTTTCCACCTATAATCTTACCCCAAAAGTCTCCAGCCTTTGTTTCTCTACTTCCATCTTCCTTTTATCTCCTTTTGTTTTCATTCCTTGCTTTGTTTAGTTACATAACTTCTCTTGTAATGACCCTTTGGTTGGTAAAATACTCGTTTCTTTTCTATAATGCTTTCATTATTTCACTTTCGAAACATCCTGATTTATAACTGCTATTATAATTGCTTTTATTGTTCTCCACGACAAGGTGCAATATAACACCCTTCGAAAACTTTGTCCTTGGTTTTTTCCTCCTATAACAATTCATAATAACAAAACAATATAAAACCTTTATTCCCTATATCATAATATCATTCAAAACCCCCTTTTTGACTTATTCACCTCCTAGTTTAATACATCCACAACATCACCACATAGCTTCATTTTATTTGGAGTATCACCCTATTCTCAATATCCAACCATCACTACTCTTCTTTTGTCACTCAACTATCATTCAGATATTGTCGTATGAGCAGTAAGATCCATTTGTTTTGTTTAAACTTCGTATATTTAAAACATTTGGATCTTAAAAATGATAATCTCTCTAGAATTCCCATCCTTTATCCATTGTAGGATATTCATGTCTAAAGTATCCACCATAGACCAAATGTTTGAAAATCAAATATACTCTCCCTTAATGCAACCATTGCATGATGAGACATGACGATGTTCCCCACCATGAGTTTTTAGGTAACTTGGAAAGGATCTTCCCTTTAGTGGCTTCGTTCTATGTTGATGTTCCTTACATGATAGCGTGCACTATTTTCAAGGATGCATGCATCATATTACTGTACCTGACATCGATGCTACCAAATACAATGAACACCCATTGTATCTTACATCTTTGCAGTCTGCATAATTGACTCGTATCATGAATCATATCATTATTTTATTTGGCATCCACATTGACTCGTATCCTATGACATCCAAGTCATGTTCCCAATGATAGTTGCACTGACTACACCCTGAAGCTCACTAGGTGATTGTTGTTGTCTACTAGTGATCCTTTTCCACATCAAAATATGAAGATAAAATCCTACCTCAAACACTGTGGAGCAATGTATACACAAAATATTTTCCCTCATTCCCAAAATTCCATGTTTTGACAATAATATTGATATCGTCCAGGCTCATGTAGGTATGTCATCTTCGTCTTTACTCTCACCCAAATAGGGATTTTCCTTTATGAAGCATAACATACGACCACTAAGCATTGTTCACCTATCGTGGTGTCCAGTTACACATCATCATAGTGTGGGTGTACGTTTCCACTAGCATTTTTGGATATCGATGTCCCTGTCTATCATGTGGGGTCTGTGACTTTGTCCATATGCCTATCATGCTAGTTTTCATTGTTGTTTTTGATGACATTCACCTCATGATCATCGTCAACCTCATGCTCACCACATCACTAATATTGTGTGTTCATTCCCCTTTGGCAATCCACCATGTAAATCGGCATCATCCAAGTTGTTTGTTGTGTCACCTTTTTCCGTGTTTGAGTCATCGATTCTAGGTCATCATATTTGGTGGTCCCCAATTTTGCCTACATGATTTATCCATGGTTCATCATTGGCCATCATCTAATCTTCAATAAAAAAATTGATACACAAGCCACAGATTTAGTATAATGAAATTATTAAAATAGAACAAAACTCCTACATAAGAAAATGGTACTGAAAATACCATTTTATTTTATTTTTAATTTTTAATTTTTATATACTTTATTTTATTAAAACTATTTTTAAGCATTTTTTTATTTTATTATTATTATTATTATTATTATTATTATATAATATATATATTCTTAATTTTTATTTTATTTTAACTTTTATTTTTTTACTTTATGTTTTTATTATGATGAAAAGCTCAAACTAATTCATTTTAAAACATTAAAACAAACACTACAACTCACACACTCAAACTTAACCCTGAGACAACAAACATTGGAAACAAAATACAAGGAGATACTAGCCAACACTAAACCGTGGAATCTATCAAAATTAACACTCAAGAAAAACCAAAACTCCAAAAACCCAAAATTTTAAGGTGGATCCTCAAATTTAGGGTTAGTTGTGCAAAGGTCACAACAAGGGGGAGATTGAATTTGGTCAAGTATGTGTTGGAGGCAATACCAATATATTGACAATCTTTGGCTCATATACTAAAAGGATTCTTGGACAAAACTAGATACTTAAGCTATATATTTTTATGAACAAGGAAAAAGTAAAGGGGGGTAATTCCCTTGGTTAAATGAAAATCCTTAACCAATCCCAAAGAAAATAGAGAATGGGGACTTAAGAACATGTTCCTATTAGCAAGGCTCTAGTAACAAAGTGTGTTTGGAATATAATATCAAAGGAAGGCTTATGGAATAATATCACATATGAAAAGTATTTAGAGCCACTCATAGTTGAGAAGTGGATAAGGGCCTCGATAAAGCAAACCCATAATGTTTCAATCTGTTGGAAGGAAATGATTCAGGTCTTTTATATTGTAGGTGATTGGCTTATGTGAAAAATAGTGGATGATTCAAGGATCAGACTAGGCTTAGATCCTTGGATTGGTTGTGGTGATATGCATAGACTACATGCAATTCAAACCTTAAGAGCTTAAGGGATTAGAAATCTCATCCAAGTAGCTAACTCATAATCTTCTACAAATTGGATTTAGGGATGGAAGGAAGCAACAGTCTTAGGACTTCAAGGCTAAGAGGCACACTAGTGGGAGGAATATGTGGGGAAACTTAAATCTAGGCATATCAAGTTGCGAGAACAAACTAATAAATTGGTCTAGATAAATTATGGATCTATAGGGGAGTACACTCCAATGTTTGGGTATGACTCTATTGGAAGATAGCAATGACAATTCAACATGGTGGTGGAAGACACTCTAGAAGCATAAAGTCCCATTGAAGACAAGACTATTCCTATTACTTACCATAAAAAATAAGGTTCTAACATGGGATATATTATAGAAGAATAATTGGAATGGTCGAAGAAGGTGCCATTTATGTAAGTCAACAATGAAATAATTGATCATTTACTGGTCGCTTACTCCTTTACTAGATAAGTTTGGAGAGGTTATAGCATAGTTAAAGCTTCCTATAATATGTCAAGAAGATTCCTTAGGAGATTATTTAAGATCTTGGTTTGAAAATATGTCATACAAAGGTTCTATAGCTCTCCTATTGTTTGTGTCTTGGGGAGTATTGTTATCTAGGAACATAAAAAAAAAATAGGATCTCCCAAATCATCGAAAGTTTCAATAACTATAAGGTTTCAGTAACAACAAAGGTAAACAAATAAATCATCCCTCCAAATATCAATAAATCAAGGGCTTGGATATTTTTTTATGGGGCTAGACAGGATGTCCCTAAAATTTGTCGAGCAGGAGGATTACTATATATTTCTAACTCATTATTTTAAATTCAAGGCTAGATTGGGAGAAGGTTTTAATAATTATGATGAAATTATGACCCTCAAATTGTTGGTTTAGTTGGTAAAATCAAAATGAATACAAATTTACAGAGACTCACAAGTGGTAATAAACTGGAAGTTTGGTGTTTTTACGATGAAAAACATGATTCTACAACCCATCTCTCAAATAAAAGAAGTTATGAATCAAAGTGAAAATTTTATTTTTTGGCATATTTATAGAGAATTGAATAGGGAAGCGAATGAAATCTCAAAGGAGGCACTTCAAATTGAACTAGGTAATTCTTAGTACATGAATTTAGTGAGGGCAATGTAGTGCAATTAGTCCATATCTCTTAATTCACTCCAATTGAATATTAAAGCAACTTTTTCAAAAAAACTCAAAAGTCAATGATTTAAATAATATTGGTTGACAAATTGGAAATGTGTCTAAGGATAGAATTTAGCCTAATAAAGATAGATAGTTATGATGTATAAGCGACTTGATTTTTAGGTCATTATTGAAACTTTTAAGAAATGACAAAGAGGCATTTGAAAAATGTAATTTCATATTTGCTTAATATAAAATTATGACTATTTTTTAGGAAAAAAAGTAGACCTTTTTACATGATAATATGGAAGACACCCATCTATATTTTGTAGCTGATGTTCTCCTTTTCACATATGTAATAGTAAGAGCTGCAGAGAAGTAAAAATAATATTTAGATATTATCTATCTGGCAAAAAGTATGCATATTAATGCACAAAAGTTAAGCATCTCTTTTAACCATATGGACCAACTTTTCCCCTTTAACAAATTTGATCTTCAAGAGGATTTTAAATATTTGGGATTCTTTTTGAAACCCAATGACTACACTAAAAAATACTAGAATTCATTGATAGATAATGTGGAAGAAATAATTAATATATGGTGCAACAAATGGATCTCTTTGGGGGGAAGATTGACTTTGGTCAAGTCTGTGTTGGAGGCAATACCAGTATACTAGTAATATTTGGCTCATTTACGAAAAGAAGTTTTAGACAAAATTAGATAGTTAAGCTATAGATTTTTATGGATAGGGAAAAAGGAAAGAGAAGGTATTCCCTTGGTTAAATGGAAATCCTTAGCCCATCCTAAGGAAAATGGAGGATGGGACTTAAGAACATATTCCTATTTAGCAAGGCTTTAGTAGCAAAGTTTGTTTGGAATATAATATCAAATGAAGGATTATGGAATTATCATATACGAAAAGTATTTAGAGCTACTCATAGTTGAGGAGTGGATAAGGGTCCTAATGAAGTAAATCTGTGTTGGAAGTCAATGATTTAGGCCTTCTATATTGTATATGATTGGATTTCTTGGAAAATAAGAGATGGTTCAAGGATAAGACTAGGCTTAGACCCTTGGATTGATTGTGGTGATATGCACAAACTACCAAATAATATAATTCATATCCTAAGAGCTCAAGGGATTAGAAATTTTGCCCAAATAGTTGACCCAAAATTTTCTACAAATTGGATTCAGGGATGGAAGGAAGCAATAGTCTTAGGGCTTTAGGACTAGGAGGTACACCAATAAGAAGAATATGTGGTAAGACTTAAAGTTAGACATATCAAGTTATGAGAGGAAATTGATCAATTAGTCTAAATAGAGCTATTGGAGAGTACACTCCAAAATTGGGGTATAAGGCTATATTGGAAGATAGCAATGACAATCCAACATGGTAGTGGAAGATACTCTAAAAGTAGAAATCCCCATTGAAGACAAGATCATTCTTATGGATTACCATGAAAAATAATGTTCTAACATGGAAGGTATTATAGAAGAAGAATTGGAATGTTCGACGAAGGTGTCATTTATGTAAATCATACAATGAAAAAATTGATCATTTACTAGTCACTTGCTCCTTTACTATACAAGTTTGGAGGGAGGTTATAGCACAGTTGAAGCTTCCTATAGGATGGTAAGAAGATTCCTTAGGAGACTATTTAAAATCTTGGTTTAAAAATAAGTCATACAAGGGTTTTATAGCTCTTCTATTGTTTATGTCTTGGGGAGTATGGTAATCTAGGAACATACGAATTTTTAAGGATTAGGATAAGCCTACTTGGCAAGTCTCCTTTCAAAACATTAGAAGTTTCAATAATTATAAGGTTTCGACAACAACAAAGGTAAATAGACAAATCATCCCTTCAAAGATCAATAAATTAGGGGCCTAAGTATTTTTTGATGGGGCTAGACAGGGGGTCCCTGGAGTTTGTGGAGCAGGAGGATTACTGTATATTTTTTACTATCATTATTTAAAATTCAAGGCTAGACTAGGAAAAGATTCTAATAATTATTCTGAAATTATGACCCTCAAATTTTTGGTTCAGTTGCCATAATCAAAAGGTATACGAAAATTCAAATTTATGGAGACTCACATATGGTAATAAACCGTATGCGTGGTGTTTTTAGGATGGAAAACATGATTCTACAACCCATATTCTCTCAAATAAAAGAATTTGTGGATTGAAGTGAAGCTTTTACTTTTTGGTATATTTATAGAGAACTAGATAGGAAACAGATAAACTCTCAAAGGAGGCACTTCAGATTGAACCAAGTGTGTGCTTAGTACAAGAATTCAGTGAGGGCAATGGATTGCTACCAGTCCATATCTCTAATTGGGTGGATTTATTTACTCTAGTTAAAGCAAGCACAAATAAAACAATTTTTTCAAAAAAACTCATAAGTCAATGATTTAAAGGATACTAGTTATGATGTATAAGTGACCTGACTTTTAGGTCATTATTGTGTAATATTTTGCCCTGTTTTGTGTTTGGTGTTTTTGCAATAACTATGGATTAATTTGAACATGCAATAATACCCAAATGAAAGAAGCCAATAACAACAGCATGCAATGATACCCAGATGGATTTAACACTGAATAATCGATTTTTATGCAGAACCCATAATCAAAAATAGCTTATTAATTCATATCAGCAAATTAACAACAATGTTTAGAAATTCCAGATGGATAAATGTCTTCAGAATATCATTATAAACATACCAATTTGCTATTATCTCAAACTGATGGACTATAAACCTCTGAATCTTTGATTGAATCACATAAGCGTGAATCCTGAGTGAATTCACCAGCCAAGAACTGGGTTTTCGTCCAGCTCCCTTCTCCAATACTGAGGGTTTCCGTCCTCAGAACTTCAACAATCTTCACACTATCGATCCCTGAAATGGAACCGATCTGCCCTTCGGGGTTTCGTCCGTCGGGTTATCGATTGGGGTTTCCGTCCCTTTCGATGAAGAAATATCAGTCGTCGGCCTTAATCTCCAAGAGAAGAAATAACATAAACCAGAATGTCTGAAATGAGACCAAGCCACCAAATAAATAGACTCCTCCACCGCAAACTCCTTTTGCACACGCAATGTGGGATAAAACATAAAACATAACTTATTTTAAGTCCCACATCCTGCTTTTATAATATAAGGTTAAAACTATATAAAGTAATTAAATAATTCCACTTTATATAATTAAACCCTTGCGCATTAAAAACTCAGCCTTCTGATTAACCAATCTGCAAACTGAAGATAGAAATGGACACCCATTTCGGCGAAGAATATCACTGCACCGTCCATTCCGCCAGAAACCCTAAAAAAAACTTACTATAAATAGTAAGTCCAATGATCCATGCTCAGAATGACTCCGAAAAGCAGGCAACTGAAAACATACTGCATTCTGATGAGGACTGAACAACCTCCAATGAGCTCCCACCCATCTGACATAGTCGTTGGGAACCCCTAAAACTGACAAGCAAATTAGAAGCGTGAAAGGGACATTACAGTCCGCCCTTCCCAAAGATTGCTTGTCCTCAAGCAATTCGATCTGTATGCCAGGATCCCACAAGAATCTAAAAAATATCCCATGACGGAGACACTGCCATGAACTGCCATCCCAAAAACTGGCAACACTGTCAAGCTTTATCACCAAACTGATACGTCGAAACCCTGTAATCCTGACCATCCCAGTCATCAAACTGAAGAGTGATCCATCACTGAAACTAAATAGAATCCTAGGGTCCCAAACCAGAATCAGAACAATACTACCACGCTGACGTTGTGCCACTCTGATCATAACTATAAAGTCCATGTGCCACAGCTGAACTCTCCTCATCAACAACTCAGTAATGAATCCATTATAACCATCCAAACTGCCATACCTATGAGAGCCGGAATCTGAAACATGAAGGACCCCCTGCCATGGCACCTCTATGTGGTACATATATGTAATCTCTCTATCAATCACGATCCTGGGCAACAAAAAACCCAATATGCTCAACCAATCACCATTAGTCAGCTCTGAAAGATGAACATCATGCCAAGTGATAACATCACCATCACTAATCTGATATCTCCTAATCCTCCAAGGTTCACTGCTAAACACCTGTATGATTGGTTGGTGATCCCTGTCATGCATAGATGATATTGTATTAGCTGCATTCATACCCTTGTGAGGCTCACCGGGATCCCATACCTTGTGACTGTCACCAAACATGCTACTGGAATCAGGAAGCGCTCCACCATCCAACTCAAAGAGTGGATTGTCAAAAGTAACCTCTACATCCCACTCAAAAAGAGGATTATCAACAAACTGAAAATTACCTCCATTTTCTTGATGTTCACCTGTAGTCTTTGGAAACTGATCTAAATCAAAATTTGTATGGAGTCTATCTAGCTCATCAATCACCTGCTGGATTTCCTTAGCTCTTTCCTCATTTTCATACTCCCTAAATTGTTCAGCAATAGCAAGGTGATTTTCTGCTTCTTGTAGAGCCATTTGAGTATTCTCCAATGAATCCTTAGTAGACTTAAGCTCAAAGGTGAGCTTATCAACTTCGTCTTCTTTTTCCTTCAATGCAATAAGAGTCCTTTCTGCAAGCTTGATGGAATGATCTCTGTCTGTAAGTAACTCCAAGAAACCTGATTTCAAATTTTCTAAAGCTTCTATGACTGTCTGCAACTCAACAATAGAGGTTACTCCTTCAACACCCTTCTGTCTCTTCTCAATTTGAGCCTTCCAACAAAGTTTTTCAATGAGCTTGTAGGTGTTATCAAAATGTGTTAAGGCAGCAACAATCTTATCTTCACTAAGCATTTGATAAAAATCAGCTTCATGTAATAAATTTTCTAATTTGCCTTCTAAATCTTGACTCATAAAATCAGCTTCTTCTATGTTATCCACTTTGCATATTTCATGTTTTGAAGTTTGGGCAGCAACTATTTCAAAAGGAAATTCATCTCCACTTCCCAAAACTATAATAGTCTCAGGTTCATTTTCTAGGCCAGCACTCTGCTCAAGAGGAAAAACATCATCAATTGCAGCTTCATCTTTTAAATCTGTAATAGTTTCCATCACATTGGAAAAATCTCCTTCCAAAAACCTATTGATTTTGTCTACTTCAGATTTCAGCTGAGACTCATCCTCAACAACGTTGATTTCTTCATCAAATTTGGGGTTTATAGAAACTTCATCATGAAAAACATCAACATGCATTAATGAACCGATGCTAGGAGATTCATCATACCTCATATAAAAAATCTCACAATCCTCACTGGATTGTTCTGAATGCATTTCCATAGCGGTTATTTTGTCTTTCTCATCATCACTAAAATCATCCCGATTCTCGGTTATGCATGATACCTGAAATGAAGCATCTTCTCCAAACTCTAAGGTCTCAACTTTACTGTTGTCCTCAACTTGATTTGGCCACAAAAAATCATTGTGCGTGTTGTTTCCACAGATGTGACCAAGTGACCATTCCCTTTTGTAAGTGAAACATCGCCCTTCTCTCCTCAACTAATTTTTGCTTCCGTGAGGAAGTCCTGTAACCTGCAGATCACTCGGTTTCCTTTCCTTTCCTGTTAACTGTTGTTTACCCTTGTCAATCTTCTTTGGGACAGCAAACTCAACTTTATTAGCCGTAATATTAGCTGCAGTTTTAGGATCTTGTAAAGTATTTTGTTCAACTTCTTTCTTCGACAACTTTATGAATGAAAAATCAACCTTATCCTGAGGAAAAACTGAAGGTAGAGAAATTTGCATCATTGCAGTTAATTGATTGATGGATTTTTGTATCTCACTCTGAGTCCTATCCCAATCACGTTGTCTCCTAGACCAATCATTATAAGACTCCATGAATCTGAAATTTAATTAGGCTTCCACAAGCTGGCAGAAATAACTTGCTCTGAATTAACAATACCCAGAACTCTTAAAGCCCAAATCAACCAAATGGGTATTCAAATCACCAATACCTAGAAACTGGAAACCCTAGATTTGAAAACGGCAACCAAACCCTAACTTCCAAGTCTAAAAAATACTCACGATTGCTAAATTTTTTTTCACACCAAAACACTATCGTCTGCTAATCTTCTATACTCCGCAAATTTTTAAGCAATATAATTTTAGACAAAGAATTATTTCCACAAAATCAAACCTGAGAATTTTTTGTTTGATAGAAGACTTCACAAAATTCGTAATGAAACCCTGAACAGGTTGGCAGGAAAAACCAGCTCTGATACCATTGTAATGTGCTGCCTTGTTCAGTGTTTGGTGTTTTTGCAATAACTATGGATTAATTTGAACATGCAATAATACCCAAATGAAAGAAGCCAATAACAATAGCATGCAATGATACCCAGATGGATTTAACACTGAATAATCGATTTTTATGCAGAACCCATAATCAAAAATAGCTTATTAATTCATATCAGCAAATTAACAACAATGTTTAGAAATTCCAGATGGATAAATGTCTTTAGAATATCATTATAAACATACCAATTTGCTATTATCTCAAACTGATGGACTATAAACCTCTGAATCTTTGATTGAATCACATAAGCGTGAATCCTGAGTGAATTCACCAGCCAAGAACTGGGTTTTCGTCCAGCTCCCTTCTCCAATACTGAGGGTTTCCGTCCTCAGAACTTCAACAATCTGCACACTGTCGATCCTTGAAATGGAACCGATCTGCCCTTCGGGGTTTCGTCCGTCGGGTTATCGATTGGGGTTTTCGTCCCTTTCGATGAAGAAATATCAACCGTCGGCCTTAATCTCCAAGAGAAGAAATAACATAAACCAGAATGTCTGAAATGAGACCAAGCCACCGAATAAATAGACTCCTCCACCGCAAACTCCTTTTGCACACGCAATGTGGGATAAAACATAAAACATAACTTATTTTAAGTCCCACATCCTGCTTTTATAATATAAGGTTAAAACTATATAAAGTAATTAAATAATTCCACTTAATATAATTAAACCCTTGCGCATTAAAAACTCAGCCTTTTGATTAACCAATCTGCAAACTGAAGATAGAAATGGACACCCATTTCGGCGAAGAATATCATTGCACCATCCATTCCACTAGAAACCCTAAAAAAAAACTTACTATAAATAGTAAGTCCAATGATCCATGCTCAGAATGACTCCGAAAAGCAGGCAACTGAAAACATACTGCATTCTGATGAGGACTGAACAACCTCCAATGAGCTCCCACCCATCTGACATAGTCGTTGGGAACCCCTAAAACTGACAAGCAAATTAGAAGCGTGAAAGGGACATTACATATTGAAACTGTGAAGAAATGCCAAAGAGGTATCAATGTAATTTCATATTTTTCAATGAGTTTACACACGTTTTTATGAGGGATACCAATCCTTTCATATTGAGTGGTGTTTGAACCTTGGACCTCTCAAAGAGAGGCCAAAATCCTTACCATTGCTTTAAGCTTGTAGGTAAAATGTAATTTCAAATTTATTTAATATGAAATTACAAAAAAAAATTCGAGGAAAAAAATATATTATTCCTTAAAATTAAAATAATATAATAACCATCCTATTATCATATAATATGATAAATTATTATATTATCATGGTATATTATAAGTCAAAATATTTGTTTGTCTAGTAGGTCATAGAAGAATTTTATCCTAGGATAACCTTATTGAAAGGGGTTTTTGTGGCCCCTCTCAATGTATTTTTTGTAATAAGGAGGAGAGTATTGACCATCTCTTGGGACATTGCTCAATAGTCTATAATCTATAGCAATGGATTCTTAATATATTTTGTAAATACATGGTGATGAATAGCAAAATTGAAGATTGGTTAAAGCAATGGCAGAGCACTTATAAAAGTGAGGCTTTACAGACAATATGGGATATATCAAAATATACAATACTTTGGACTATATGGCTAGAAAGAAATAGAATAATATTTAAAGGAAAGGAAAGCATTTTAGAGGTAATGAAAAAGAAGATATGTTTAGCCATAGAGGAGTCTAAACCAACCCTATCAACTCACCTAATCCACCAGAAGCAAAAATTATGATGTTAGGTACAAGAGAAGCAAAAATAAGGTAAAGAATATAAAGTGGAAACTACCATATGTGGAATGGATTAAATTGAATTTTGATGGAGCATCTAAAGGAAATCCAAGACCAGGAGGAGTAATTATTAGAATTAATAGAGAAAATATTTTGTCTCATTATGCTTTCAATAGTGGATTTAAGACAAATAATGAAGTTGAAGCTTGGGTAGCTTTAGAAGGGTTGAAAATATGTAAAAAAATGAAATGGAATAGAGTATGGATGGAAGGTGATTCTCTCATAGTTATAAATACAATTTTGAGGAAAGCAAAGGCTCCATGGAACATACAAGATATAATTATAGAAATTCAAGATCTTCCTAAAGAGTTTGAAGAAATTAGGTTTACACATATATTAAGGGAAGGAAACAAATGAGTAGATAAGCTAGTCAATAGAGCGGTTTTGATTGAGGATCGTGAAGTTCAATTCTCCTTTCCATGGTTAGAGGAAGTAGAAATTTAGTTGAAGTGGACAAAAAATGTTGATTGCCTAAATCAATTAATGATTAAAATTTACTTTAATGTTTTCCATTGGTAATATTTATTTTATTTTGTAACAATAATGTGTTTTCATTTAGACTATTTATTATAATTTTTGTGGTTGCACTTGTGTTTCAAGAAGGAAACTAGCAATCCATATTTGATAAAGCGGACTATGATAGTGCAATATTTGATAAAGCGGACTATAATAGTATGATGTTTTGGAAATATTACTCTACTAAGATGCAAGGCATAGACAGTAGAGGTGAAGTTTTAACATTGTGAAGGTTGCTATAGGAAAATATCAAGAAGGATACTAAATTCTGAAGTCATTGTATTCATACACATATTTGAAAAGATCCAAAAAATGAAAATCAAGTATATAGACATTTTATGTAAAATAATGTAGGTTTCTAGCTATAGCATCTCAATTGATATGAGAAGTATCTATTTGTAAACTTTCAAGCTCCAAATAAGAGAGATGTTATTTCTCAAGGGTGGGGAACCTGAATACAACCCTTTATTATCAAGCAAAATAAAATGACATATTATAATATTACGATCTAATATCTATTTCGAGGAAAAGACCCTCCTAAGGAATAAACAAATTTCAATGGATTTAATCAACTTGAAGGAAACTAACATTCAATAAATGATAATGATGCCATTATAGAAAGCATTGCTTTATTCCTACGGAATTTAAATATTTGGTTTGTTTATTCATTTATATGTAAGAAGTTTTCTTATCTATAAAATGATTAATACTATGTTAAAGCTGAAATCTACGAAGGGATGAAAGGATGATATTCTTGAACACTTGTTTTTTAATTAATTTTATTTTTAAAATAATGAAATTTTAAATTTAAGAAGGTACAAATGATATATACACTAAGAATCTCAAAAAATGAATTTTTAACATATTTAAAATGAAATGAGGAACATAAACATATCTTAATGTTTTATTTTAAAAATAAAATATAATTTTTTATTTATTTTTTATTTAGGTGTTGTTTATTTTATTTTAATTTTATAAGAATAATAGATATTTAGAGAAGAATATTTATAATATTTATAATTGTAAGCTTACCACAATGGTAAGGGTTTTGGCCTCTCTTTTAGAGGTTTAAGGTTTAAACCCCACTAAGTACGAGAGGATCCAAACTCCTCATAAAAGCCTATGTAAGCTAATTGAAAAATATATTTAGAGAACAATATTTGAAATAAATAATAAGATATATTTATGTTATATTATGGTATAATATAATATAATTTTTGGAAGGACTAGTTTTTTTTAATATTTTATCTTTTAGGAGCCATATCATATCTTTACAAACGATCATTTGATTCAGCTTATTCTTGGACCAACTTGTGTGGAATATGAATAGCTTTAAAATGAGGGATCGTTTGAAAGAATCTGAGCAATATTGAGGGAGATACAATCCTAACATTCATGAAAATCAAAATTGCAAATATATGTTAGCTAGGATTTGGATGATAGGAAGAGCAATTAAGGTCTAGGACTTCACTGAGGCAAAACATTCTATCTGAAAAGAATTTTTTAGCTAATTTTTTTCCTTACTTTATCTTAGAAATTTTACATGCAAATTAATATAGCATTTTTATCAAATATTACATTTTTTTATAGGACATTCAGATAAATTTCAATAGATTTTGAGTTTTAGTTTTCTTTCTATGGATCGATTTATAATTAAATTGTTATGGATTAGCAGCACATTGTTTAATAAAGTTGTTAGTTTAGGATAAGCCTTATTTAAGACGTTCTTATCCATTGTGATGTATTGTAATGCCTATTTATAGGCACCTGTTGATATCATAATAACTAAGTTTTGGATTGTCATTTGTTTCCTTTGTCTATTGTAACTAATTCTATATCATTGGTATCAGAGTAGGTTACGGGTTACAAGCTAGTATCCTCTTTCCCTAGGTCGATTTTGGTTCAAAAGGGGAACGAGAACGCCTCTATAGATCTATGGAGTAGTTACTTTTGTTTTAGATATTTTCATTACAGGTATTACAGAATTATTGATTCCATATACTATTTTTTTTTGCTTTTTACCTTGCATTTTTTACAATCACATAAACTCTGTTTGTTTCATACCCATTTCATGATCATCAATTGTTTTTGTCTTTGATAGCATGATTTCATGTACAACTATATCGCTTGATTAGGGCTATGCTCAAATTCATGTCCTTGTTGTAAAACTTCATGAAATCCATGCAGACATGCTTTTGCTACCTATTGAAGATCTTGTTCATGTCGATGTTCATCTCGTTGAAGAAGATTAGAATTTTGCACCTGATCTAGAGCTTGAAAATTTTGTAGCCACACCCAGATTCGAACCAATATCTCTAAGTGACATTCCTAGCATCTTTCCACTAGACGATGTGGCTCTTGTTGCAGATCAAGTCCCCCAACCATTGCATATCCCAACTCACTCAAATTCATTACAGTTTAAGAAGTTATCATCTATGTTACTGTCATCATGCCTGCTACAATCTATGGCTTACTAATGCATCCTTAACCTCTTCGCTATCCATTTCTTGATTGATGGTTCCTCTCTCGAACACTGGTTTCTAGTCTTTGACCACCATTCCATTCATTTCAAGTGCTTCTATGACTTTCATGCCTTGATATGATGCCTTTGCAGCCTTGGAGTTTTGATCTCCTATTTTTTATTGTTGATCAGCTATATACAATTGTTGTGCCATCTTTTTTGGTGGTTTCACAGTATTTTTGGTAGTCCCCTACCATTTTTTCCATCAATCTCTAGTTTTCTACTTTCGATAGCTTCCTAAAATTCTATGATGGTTTTTTTGTGGCTTTTGGATAGACACCACGATGTGATCTATTGCTTTTCGTTGCCCCATGGCCACCACTACCATCCATTTGTAGCCTCTTTTTCCCCACAACCTGGTGTAGCCCTATGCACCATTCATGATGCTCAGCATTTCCAATATTGTTGCTTGTTGCACAATTTTTTTATGGTTGTTGCTCTATGATCTGCAGCTTCAGCATCGATTTGATGTTTTATCGTGCTTTTTAGCACCTTTGCCCAACTTCATGGCCTCCACCATATTTTCACCGTCGATGGCTTTGTTAGCTACCATTGACCATCCTCACCATTCGATCACTTGATCCTCCATATGTGATCTCGCTTCTGACATGCCAACTCATCAACCAGATGTTTTATTGTGTGAGGTTGTTACATGTGATGCGCTCTTCCTATCTCAAACAGGCTTTCACTCACAACTATTTTTGTAAATGATTCCCACATCATTGGCCGCTTCAATTGTTTTTTAGTTGTTCCTCACTGCTTTGGTCATTTTCGCTCACATTCATCCATCTGCTGCATTTTTCTCATAGCATCGACTTCTTCATGACCATGTTTGTGATTATTTCACCATATTTTTCCTAGTTTACGGATCGCATGTCCGTCGATCACCATTTTTGGTCCCCCGTAGTCACCTTCTTTATTGGCCACTAATTGAGCATCAAACTACACTTTTCGACGATTCTAGGGCTCTTATGAAAATCTACGTATTTCTACCATAGATTGCTTGTTGATCATTTGTGTTGGCACTACCTCTAGCATGATCTTGTTGTTAGATTGTTGTTTTAGCACTAGATTTCCTCCTATTTACTATCATATTCCTGATGCGATATTCATTTCATTGACCATAAAAATTTGACATCCATCTGATAAGGTTCTTATTGCCTACAATGTGATTGCACCTATTTTTGGTGACATCTTATTTTATACTATCGACACATATCTATGTCATACATCGCCTTCTCACCATCCTTCGATGCATGTACATATTTTTTATGCTCCTGTCATGAACCTTATGATTTTTTATGAATCCTTACACCCTTTAGATGATATCTACTAATTTTTAGCAATTTTTTGCTAATTTTCAGTCGCTACACACCAAGTCTGGCACGATCTATAATTTTCTAGTGTCCACTCGATATTTCAGCAAGTAAATATTACATTTTTCTAAGGTTCCATTTCAAATTTTAGGTAAATTTTATTTTTTGATTATTTGTTTTCTTTCCCGCCTGGTGCACGACGTGTTCACGATGTGGCTTCTATGGGTTTTATCCCACATTGGAAATGCTATGTTCTTTTTGGTATTTATATTATGCACAATGTAAATAATTAAATTGCCAATCTTGTTGGCTTCCACCTGCCCAACATCTTCCTATCTATGACCCAACTGTTACTTGCCCTCTACCATCGTGTCGTGCCTATTCATCACTTCTAGCCACATGAGCGCTTAACTTCCACTCCTTTCATGGCATCACCACCTATCCCACGTTAACCCTTTCCATGGCTTATGTTGGCCATCTTTTCTGGTTAGCATCACGTCACCTTCTATATTTTGTGTTGTCCACATGAGTCGTGTTAGGCCTGCATCCGATCAATGTTGCTTGCATTAGTCTGATCTAGTTGGCCATCATGTCAGGTCCCAATCCACACCCACTGCCATGACTTCTTTTCATGGTGTACCACTCCAGTCGTTTATGTATATCTCGAGTCCCATCATTGGTTCACTCCTTGTCAGTCACATTGGTTCCCTGCCACTTATATCTCACCACATCATTGCGATAGTGCATTAGTCTCGATGACTTTGTCCATCCTGTTAGCATCCAATCCAATTCTATCTTCAACATTGTTTGTTCAATCATACTCTACATCACATTATGCGTTGTCATAGTTTGTTCTCTTTCGGTACCCAACTACGTGTCAACTCCCTTTTGATCGATGCCCTGTGCGCGATGCCCATTATTAAAAAATTGTGTGCCACTTTATTTTAATGGATAATAATGGACTTAATTAAATTAAGCTAAACCAAAATCAAATTAAATTATCTTTAGTTTAATTGTTTTCATATTTAATTCAAAATAACAATTTCACCGGCTCTCCTTCATCAATGCGCACTTCCTCGCATTAAAAACCAAAATAATAATTTAATGCCCACTTTCGTTGGCATCTTTTAGCACGTGGTTCAAGGCATATTTTGTTGCATCTCCATCTGATATTAGTTGCTACTTTCTTCTATCATTTTGAGGGACCAATTTCAACTATCCACCGACATAGCAGTGTTTACGGTCATTAAAGAGCATTTTCACACCTGACTCAGATCTCGTGCCAAATTTTGGTTTTATGAATACATGTACAGATTTCTAATTTTGGTCTTCATATTTTGTAACATAAGTACATTTTTGGTTGTACCCAATAATCCTGCCTATTTATCCTTCTTTCTCTTCCACCTTTGTATGCCCTGGAGACCAATGCTTCTTTAGTGGAGAGGAATGTTATGGATTAATAGCACATGTTTAGCATATATTTTAATAAAGTTGTTAGTTTAGGATAAGCCTTATTTAAGGTATTCTTATCCATTGTGATGCATTGTAATGCCTATTTATAGGCACCTATTGATATCATAATAACTAAGTTTTGGATTTTCATTTGTTTCCTTTGTCTGTTGTAACTGATTCCATATCATAAATCCTTAGAATAATCTCTAATGGTAGAGGTTAGTGAGCACACTCCAAAGAGATCCTTGTTGCTCCAAGATAGGATGGTTTTTGGTAAATTTAATAGGTATTGGCCAAGAGCTTCAACCTTGATAAAATGGATGGATTGGTAGGAGTTGGAAGTCTCCAAGAGTGATTCTAGCATTTCTTCCCAAAGGTTTCTTCCTAGCCATTTTTTGTTCTAGGGAAGAAAGAGAAAAAATCCTAAAAGGGGGTCCTTAGTTTATGGGAAGAGTTAGACTCTTCCTTGCTCGCTGTTATGAAGGCTTTTCACTTGAAAATGTAAATCTATCCCTAGTACCAGTCTGGGTTAGGGTTTTTGGGTTACCCATTAATTTTTAGGAAATAGATACCCTCACGGCAATAAGAAACACTCTAGGATAATTCCTTTAGATTTTAGATACGATAAAAGATGGATTCTTGGCTATTTATGTTTGGATATTGGTCATGATTTATATAAGTAAAGATTTACTAGAATCAATCATTCTTAGGTATGGAGATAATATGTGGATCCAAACCATAGATTATGAAAACATATCTTTTCGATATAAAATATGTCATGTGGTGGGGCATATTGAGAAATCATGCCCTAAGAAAAGCCCAACAAGAATCATACCTAGAAAACTGCAAGAGAAATTTACAAATGGGTATGGATGAAGATGGTCTTCAAATTCCAAAATAAAAATTAGAAAATTGAAATAAAATAAATAGTGGAGACTAGTAAGGAAGGATATTAGAAAAAATACTAAATCTATTGAGGCTATAGCCTATGAAGAAAAAGTAGATTAAAAATTAGAGGACATGGTACAACAGTTTCAACATATTAACAAGGAATTTTCTATTCAATGTGATCTTGATATAAGGAAGAACATTCTCAATAAAATTAATGAATGTGTCTTATAAAATTTTGAATACTCTCTTGAAGTACCATGCACCATTTAGGAGAAAAAATTGGTAAAAAAATGTAATTTTAGAAGTTAATACCTCTGCCATTAATAAGGAAATTTCATAAAATGAACAGGATAGGTCAAATGCTTTTGTAGTAGAGATAGGAGGATAAATATGATGAAAAAAAATTATGAAAGAATATTGAGGAATAGAATAATAAGATCTACTCTTGATATAGGTAAGGAAAAAAAAGGAAATCCCTCAAATTATCAAGCAAGATCCAAGGAAGCAAGAGTAAACATAGAAAAAAGAAACATAAACTAAGTTGGTTGAACTTCTCTTTACCAAACACCAAAATGATATTGGTAATATGCAGATAGGGCCAATAGCCCCTAATGAGACATGATTATCATCTCATGGAATATAAGGGGTGCTAAGATCCCCTCAAAATAGAGGTGTATCGAGGGCCTATGTTTAACTAATAATTTTGGTATTCTTTGTATCTAGGAAACTAAAATGACAAAAAAAGTTTCAAAAACTATAAAAGTAGTATGGGCAATATGTGAATGGGATGCTATGGATTTTGAAGGAGCGATAAGGAGATTTTATATTATTGGAATCCTTCTAGAACCTCCTATGTAACCATTCATAAAATTATGTACTAGATAGCCTCTTTAGTCACTTGTTACTTTGCATATATTTTTTTCATCTTTATCAATGTCTATGGACTTACAAATCAGTCAGGTAGATTAAAATTTTGGAGTTGGATTGAAGTCTTCATGAGAAGTAAAGACCTAGAAATCTGATTCATGATCATAGGAGATTTTAATTCCATAACCAAGCTAGGTGAAAATTTTGGAGGAATTAGGAAATTATCCCAAAGTGTGAGATATTTCTCAACTTTTATTCAAAACAATAATCTATGGGAGGTTGAATTTGAAAAGACAACTATACATGGACCAACAACAAGAGATACCAGAACCTAATAGCAAAAAAATAGATAGATGTGAACTATCATATCATTGACTATATGAAGGAACTTGTGGTAAAATTAATACCTTAACAAGGATTGGTTTAAATCACTTGCCAATAAGAGTTAAAATGGTGGTAAGTTAATTCAAAAAATATCATATTTTAAATGAGAAGATGTAGGAAGACCATCCTCAATTTTTTGATATGATAGCTCAAACGTGGAATTCTTTAGGAAATGGTGGGTTGTATGCTCTTTCAAAACAAATTAAATATATGACATCTAGATTAAAAGAATAGAACAAGAACACTTTTGGAAATAATTTTGAGAAGAAAGAACTAAAATATAAACTTTCAAATTTTTAAAAAGGTGATCATAATAACCCATGCTCATAGAAAAGGGACTTTCTTAGTTAATATCATAACATTCTGAGTAAGGAAGAGAAATTTTGGAGATTAAAATCAAGACATACATCGTTAAAAGGAGATAAAAATACAAATTGTTTTCATAGGATGGCTATAGTATAGAGATCAACATCCAGAATTAGTAGAATTAAATCAATAGAAGGGGTTTTAATTGAAGATCATAGTGAAATTAGAAAAAATGCAAATTCATTTTATCATAATATTCTAGGATCAAAGGATACTGAAATTCTTAATGATAAACATCTTCAAGATGTTCTTTCAGTTATAATGAATGAAGATAATAGGAAACTGATGGAGCCTATTACTCTAGAAGAAGTTCATTTAGTTCTTTTCTCTTTTAATAAGGATAAATCCTCAGTTCTAAATGGGATCTTTATAAGTTTTTACCAACATAATTGGGATATAATAAAGAGTTCTTTATTGGTGGTAGTGGAACAGTCTAGGGTAAAACAATGCATACCCTATAAAATAAATACAATTTATCTTACCCTAATTCCAAAAAAGAAATATGTTGAATTGTTTAATTTTTTAGAACCATAAGCCTATGTAATATGGAATATAATGTTACCTCCAAAGTGATGGCAAATGAATTAACGTCATTATTAGACAAAAACATTTTAGAAGAGCAAAGAGGATCTGTGGAAGGAAGACAAATTTTGGATGGGATCATAATGGCTCATGAAGTTATACATTCAGTAGCTTCAAGAAAATAGACATCAATGATCTTAAAACTTGATATGAGTAAGGCCTACATTAGGGTTAAATGGGATTTTCTTTTTGCAGTTTTAGAAAATTTTAGATTTAGGAAGAAATGGGTGAGATGGATTAAGGCTTGTGTCTCTACAATTTCTTACTCAGTGTTTGTCAATGGGTAAGTAACATAATATGTTGGAACCAAGAGAGGCCTTAGACAAGGAGATCCTCTATCTCCTTATTTATTCATTATTATGGTAGAGGTTTTGATTAGGAACTTAAAGAAGACTTACATAGATGGGCTTATAAGTAAACTTAATGTTAGTAATAACATCAACAACATCACCCATCAATAGTTTGTATATGATACAACCCTATTTGGAAGGGCAATGATAAATGAGGCCAGATCTTTGAATAAATTTTTAAAGGAATATGAAAGAGCTTCAGGGCAAAATTTAATAGGACAAAATCCAAAATTTGCTTCTTTAACACTCCAACTAATATCAAAGCAATAAGGTTACTTCAAATGAAGGAGGAAAATTTTCTAGCAACTTATCCAGGGATGCCTTTATCTGAGGGGATAATGAGGATAGAATTATGGAATCCAATTATTAGTAAAATTTTGAATAAACTTCCAAGTTAGAAAGGTAGATGGTTATCATTAATAGGAATAGTAAAGTTAATTAAGTCAGTCTTATAGGTCATTCCAACATATTATGTCTTTGTATTCTATGCCAAAATTAGTTGAAAAAAGTTTAATCTATATTATGTTATCCTTTTTATGGTCAGTTACATGATAAAAGGAAATTTCATTTGGTGAAATGGAGCAGGGTCTGTGATGATAAAACTAGGGGAGGTCTTGGTTTAAGAGTTCTTACAGATGCTAACTTATCTGTTAGGGGGAAAGTAATCTGGATATTGTATATAGTCTAATAAAATGGACAAGAATTCTTTTAAGTATGTTGATCCCAAAAACCCAAGTTTAATATTTACTACATTATCTCTACCAAATGGTCCTTATCTTTGGAATGGTTTAAAAAAAATTATTTATATTATGATTAAACATTTAAGATGGATGGTGGTAACTGGAGAAAAAAAATTATTTGGTTGGATACTTGGTGTGATAAAAAACCACTCAATTTAGATCCAATTTTGAAACCTTGGATGATATTTCTTCAAGATAAATATGGTGATAGGGTTTTAAACATTTTGTACAAGGATCCAAAAGAAAGATACAAATGAAAAGAAGATTTTTTTACAAGTATACAAGACATTGATGCTAGGAGGCAATTGAGTAGAAAGATAACAACTATGATTATTTCAAGGGGAGCCAAGGATAAATTGATTTAGGATTTGAATAGCTCAAGAGAATACACAACAAGAAGTGGATATAATGTACAAAACCAACAAAATAATAATATCACTATAATATGGAGAGATATTTGGAATAGCCAAAGCATTCCTAAAGTTAAAATATTTGTTTGTCTAGTAGGTCATAGAAGAATTTTATCCTAGGATAACCTTATTAAAAGGGGTTTTCATGGCCCCTCTTAATGTGTTTTTTGTAAAAATGAGGAGGAGAGTATCGACCATCTCTTGGGATACTACTCAATAGTTTAGAATCTATGGCAATGGATTCTTAATATATTTGATAAATGCATGGTGATGGATAGAAAATTTGAATATTTGTTAAATAAATGGTAGAGCATTTATAAAAGTGAGCCTTTACAAGAAATATATGTTAGGAACCTACTATTAATAATAACTCTATCTCACAAAATACTGTAAATAAATAAAAATCATCAAATAATAGAATAACACTATGTAGAAAGTAATTACAAAATTGAAACAATCTCACAAAATAACTTAGTATCGTGGGCTTCTTCAAGGGGGTAAGCTCCTTCAATATTTCATTAAATTGCTAAAAGACACATTCATACATGGCTCCATGTCTTTTTAAAAATTATTCATGCAACCCTAACCCTAAGCTCAAGAGTTAAATTACATGCAAAATGTTAATCGAGCTAGAATCTTCTACCAAACATCGATTACATTCTTGATAATGATTACATGAAATGGCCCCACTTGTCTAGGCACCTTACTTGCCACATACCATTACAAAAGTATTACAAAATAAAATTATAATGGGATCCCCATGTTGGACGTGGGTCATTACATAATCAATTGAGAATTACAAAAATAATGATACGATGGGGTCCTAACATATCCTTTCCCTTCAAAAAACTTTATCCTCAAAGTTGTATATGAGGAAACTAGTGTTGGAGCTGGTGGAGAGACTCCTATATAGCATCTTATGATTGTAGACCATACCATTGAACAAGGACCTCGGTAATGGTTAGATTGCAAAAAGTGTGCATCCTACAATCCAAAAATTATTCTATCTTGAGCAAGATAGAACCTTCTTCATCTAATTTTAGCAGGATGGATTGAACCTATACCTAATTTTCCATAACCTCCTTGAGAGAGGATACATGAAAAATAGGGTGGAGCTTGGATGTCGATGGTAGGGTTAATTTGTAGGTTGTGGTACCAATCCATTGTAAAACTTGGAAGGGCCCATAGTACTTGGCCACAAGTTTTTGGCACCTACAAATCTAGAGGGATGACTATTTATATAGTTGAAAGTGAAGGATAACCATATCACCAACACCAAATCTACGCTCAAAAAGGTGTTGATCAGCTTGCTGGTGTATCCAATTTTGGTCGCTTCCAAATTTATCTTCAATTGATGGAGGACTTCGACATGTTAGCTAAGTGTAGTGTTGACTACATGGACCTTAGAGATACCTATAATTTAAGAGAAGGGTATGAACAGAGGTTGACCATAAACTACTTCAAAATGGGTGACCTTGGTCATTGTGTGATAGGAAGTATTATACCACCACTCAACCAAGGGAAGCTACTTTGTCCATTATGTAGGATGATCATAGGTAAAGCAACTAAGGTAGGTCTCCAAATATTTGTTGATAATCTTAGTTTGACCATCCATTTGTGGATGGTAAGATAAACTCATTTTGAGTTGAGTTCCTTGCAACCTAAAAAATTCTTGTTAAAAGTTACTAGGGAATATAGGGTCATGATCAGAACAATGGAGGCGGGCATGTCATGAAGGCAAAATATAGAATCAAGAAAAATTTGGGTAATTGTGTAGGTTGTGTAAGGATGGGAGAGGGAACAAAAATAAGCATAATTTGAAAGACAATCCACTACCAAAAAAATATTGTTTTGCCTTTGAACTTAGGTAACCCTTCAATAAATTCCATGGAAATATTTGTCCAAACATGTTCGAGAATAGACAAGGGTTGTAGAGTTCTTGAAGAATGCATTGTTTCTCATTTCATTCATTGACAAGTGTCACATGCTACCACAAAATTGTGTATCCTTCTTCATACCCTTCCAATAAAATGTACGTTGAATCCTTTCATATGTTTTGAGGAACCTTGAATGGCCTGTAGTGGGGGAAGCATGCATTTCCTTCATGAGAAGTTCACAAAGTGGATATGTGTGAGGAACAACAAGGTGTCGATGCTAGCATAAATATTGTCTATCCCAAATGTATCTAGGACATGAGATAGGCTCTGTTTCAAGGGAGGCAACAAAATTTTGCAAGCCTAAATTCTTAACCACCTCCTCATGAAGAGAATTTATCCATTTGGGAGTGGGAAATAAATGACATATAGCATACTGTGAGCCTAAAATTGGTGATAAAGGGTATTTACTACAATTTTCTCCTTACCCTTTTATAAGTAATATCATAATCATAGCCCATAAGCTTAGATATCCACTTCTATTATTCTAGGGTGGCAACCCATTTCTCTAAGAAATATTTGAGACTTTGATGATCTATTTAAATAGAGAAGTGATGTATAATAATATAAGGTCACCAATGAGTGACCACATGCAAAATGACAAGCATTTCCTTAGCATACATCAATTTTCCTAGATTACGACTAGAAATCGCTTTACTAGTGAAAGTGAAGGGACACCCTTTCTGCATCAAAATCGCGCCAATACCATTGCATGAAGCATCACTTTCAATTACAAAAGGCTTGGAAAAATTAGGTATTTCTAATATCGGAGTGGGTGTTATAGCATGCTTCAACTCTAGGAAAGCTTGTTTAGATGAAACCATCTATTCATTATGATATTAAGGAAGAACATTCTCAATGAACCTAAGGAATGTGTTTCATTATATTTTGAAGACTCTATTGAAATACAATGTACCATTTAGGATAAAACAAAATGATAAATAAAATGTAATTTTAGAAGTTAATACCTTTGCCATTAATAGAGAAATATAAAAAAATGAGCAATACAAGTCAAAAGCTTATGTAATAGATCCAGGAGAGGATAAATATGATGAAAAATAAAATTGTGAAAGAATATTGAGGAATAGAATAATAAGACCTACTCCTAATATAGGCAAGGCAAAGAGAGAAAAACTCTCAATTTATCAAGTAAGAACCAGGGAAGCAAGAGTAAACATAGAGAAATGAACATAAACTAAGTTGGTTGAACTTCTCTTTACCAAACAACAAAATGATATTTGTAACATGCAGGTGGGGCCAAAAGCCCCTAATGAGACATGATTGCCATCTCATGGAATATAATGGGTGCTAATTCCTCCTCAAAGAAGGGGTGTATTAGGGACCTATGTTTAATTAATAAGACTAATATTCTTTGTATCTAGGAAACTAAAATGAAAAAAGAATTTTTAAAAACTGTGAAAATAGTATGGACTATATGTGAATGGGATGTTATGGATTCTGAAGGAGCAGTACGGAAGAACTCTAACTTGTTGGAATCCTTCTAGAACCTCCTATGTAACCATTCCTAAAATTAGCTATTGGATAGCCTCCTTAGTCACTTGCTACTTTGCATATATTTATTTCATCCTTATCAATGTCTATGGACCTACAACTTAGTTAGGTATATTAGAAGTTTGGAGTGGGATTGAAGCCTTTATGAGAAGTAAAGACCAAGAAACTCAATTCATGATCATAGGATATTTTAATGTCATAATCAATATAGATCAAAATTTTGGGGGAATTAGGAAAATAACCCAAAGTATGAGATATTTTTCAACTTTTATTCAAAACATTAATCTATGGGATGTTGAGTTTGAAGAAGACAATTATACTTGGACCAACAACAAGAGAGGTCAAAAACTAATAGCATAAAAATTAGATAGATGTATACTCTCTGATCATTGGCTAGATGAAGGAACTTGTGCTAAAATTAATACCTTAACAAGGATTAGTTCAGATCATTGGCCAGTAAGAGTTAAAATGGTGGTAATTTAATTCAAAAAATATCATATTTTAAGTATTAGTAGATGTGGGAAGATCATCCTTAAGTTGTTGATATGATAGCTCAAATGTGGAATTCTTCAGGTAATGGTGGGTTGTATGCTCTTCCCAATCAAATTAAATCTATAGCATTTAGATTAAAAGAATGGAACAATAACACTTTTGGAAATATTTTTGAGAAGAAAGAAGAACTAAAAGATAAGCTTTCAAATTTCCAAAAAGGTGATCATAATAATCCAAGCTTATAGGAAAGGGAGTATCTTAGTGAATATAATTTTAATTTTTAGTAAGAGAAAACATGGATATTAAAATCAAGACAAAATTGTTTACAAGGAGAAAAAAATACAAAACAAAATCATAGGATGCATATAGTACATAGATCAACATCTAGAATTAGTAGAATTAAATCAATAGAAGAGGTTTGGATTGAAGATCATAGTGAAATTAGAAAATAGGTAAAGTCTTTTTATCAGAATATTCTAAGATCAGAGACTAAAGTTTTTAATGATAAAATTATTGAAGATGTACCTTCAGTTATAACGAATGAAGATAATAGAAAACTAATGGAGCCTATTGTTAGCTTTTGATTATTTATATTAAAAGAAATGCAACCACAAGATGTAAAATGAGCAAGCAATGATAACTATATGATACTATAAGATAAACTTCTGCAATAACTTGGAATTATGTCATTAATGGATGCTCATAAAAATAGTACAATGTATTATAATTGAGGACATCAACACTCTATAATTTCAATAAAATAACTACATTGTCCTCTAACTATAAATCACTATAGTAACTTTAGTATTTCTCTCTATACCTCAAGGAATATATAGGATGATATGTGCCTTGGTCTTTACGCTACCCGTGAGTCTTCATCTACCAATCTTATGACTCATGTACATGTGGACTACATGCACACTTACATCATTGCACATTCTAACATGTGAATTTATTTCTTGCTTGAAGTAACTACTCAAAGCTTAATCCAAGATAAACTCCTAATCTAGAAATGTACCCAAGGTGGTACATTAACATGTACAAAATAATGTAATATACTCTAACATCCCCCTGTATTACATTATTCGGGTATTGAAGACTTTAGTCTTCAATATGGATCTTCATATTTCAAATATTCTTCATCTTGATTTGGTCCTTCTTCTTCTTCTTTAGCTTGTAGATGGCCAAGTAGTCCATATTTTTGTTTTCCTCTCGTCCTTTTATTTTTGCATATTTTATTTCCTCATCTGCTTTTATGATATATGGTTTCTTCATTTTTTGCAATTTGTTCCTCAAAAATGCATTAGTATTATTTTGAAATACAACAATATCTTGTGAGATCTCAATTGAATCTAGAACATATATATCTCTATGGATTGATCCAATAGCTTCTATCTCATTTTGATTTATAATGTGACACATATTGACTCCATTTATGTATCTAAAATCTACTATCCTTTTGCTTTCCACTAGCTTGGCTACTAAAATAAGATTAGATGTTAATCCAGGAACATACATCACATTATGTAACAAAAAATTTGGAAATGATTTACTAGGTGTTACACACCCATATCCATGTATAAGATAGGTTTTTCCATGTGCAATTTTCAACCTATAATTAGTGACTTCAAGACAATCAAACCATTGTAGATTTCTTGTCATGTGATGACTAGCATCGGAATCGATATACCAGATATCCTTTTCAATTTGACTTGTAGAATTGTTTGAGCTAGAAGTAATTTTGCATCTTTGAGATGGTATATTGTATGTGTTTTGACCTTGAATATTTTTGTAGTGTGCCTTGTGATGATATGTCCCTCTTGCTAATTTATCCATTAAGAAATTGTAGTATATGATCAATCAATAAAATTCTTTTAGCTCTTTAGTATTTTGAGAATACTTTTGATAGTACCTTTGAAGTAGTCTACCTTATGACTCCCTAGTTTTGAGTATGTGAAGTAACTTGATAAACCCTTATCAAATCTTGGATTTTTGTAGTATCCATTATATCTCCCAAGTGATTATAGTATGCTATGGTTTTGATAAAGTGCTTAGCATCTATTAGATTTCCTTTTGAGTTGATTCCTTAATATTTTGAAGACAATAATCAACTCCTATATCACCTTATTTCTCCCTATTGATATATGCACTTTTTAATTTGATGAAGTTCTCTAACTTCAAGACTCTAAGGTTGGATTCCTTTTGTCCCTTTTAATGTGAATATGAGACAAGTATAAGCAATAAATTCCAACTCTTTTAAGCAATCAATGATTTTGCTTCTTTTATCCTTATTTTTCAATGGTTCAATTTTCTAAATTCCAATGATCTAAATTTTGATGCAGTATTCCTTATAGCTCTCTAATTTGAAAATTTATAAATGATAAAATTTGCAAAAGAGTAATAATTTAATTTTTCAAGGTATAAAACCTTATAACTCCTATTTAATTCATTTTCAAATATTATGATATTTTAATTTCAACTAATGCACTTTTGAAATATCACTTAAGGATATTCCCATGGTTGGTGGGTGTGGGTGGTTTAGCCCACGGTTTTGTGCCCATTGTATTCTAATACCACATAGTGGTTTAGGGTTGGAAGAGTTTCCTTTATATTTATTGTAATGTCCCATTTTCATAAAGAAGGTGAATAATAATATCAAGGAGGTGTGGCTCTTGTTTTGCTGGAGTAGCCCATATCGGATGAACCGAGGTAAATCTCATGTGTTCTATGTGCATTGTGTGGTGTCAATTTCTTCTAAGTTGTTTATTTCTGCTTTATTTCTGGAATCAGTTTCTGTAAAACTCTTCACTCTTGTGGGTCTCTTTTGCTTCTTGAGTTGTTTTCTCCTCCTTCTTCAATATGCAATCTACGGTCTTCAATCTTCAATAGAGATCTCCAATATCCAATCTTCTCCTAGAATATTTTCTAGAGTCTCTTCTTCCTTCAATATGCAATAAGGCTCCTTTGGCATTTTCCTCTTCTGCACTCTTCAGGTCTACAACTCTTGCAATGGGACCTTTTCCATAGGCCTTCAAATTTTCAATCTCCAACTTATTGCTTCAGATACTGAATTGATTCCACAAAAGATATTCTTCCTAGCTCTTTGTAGAAAGCTTCTCAACTTTCTTTGAATCAACTTTTTCTGCAACAAAGTATTAGAAACTATAATGGAGAAAACTTTAAATCTAGAGATTATGAATCTTCACTAGTTGATTTTTCAAACTAGTGGAATCAATGTTGAGTCCTAGTCTTCACGAGTTTTTCTACAACTTTGTGGAAATACTCCAAATGAATGTATTTTTAAAATTTTTGAAAATTAGATTTCCTATTTCCTCTCAATATTTTCATATGGCTCTCCCTATTTCCTATCGATCTACCATGTTCTCTAATACCACTTCTAGCTTTTAATGATTTATATTAAAAAAATGCAACGACAAGATGTAAAATGAGCAAGCAATGATAACTATATGATAATGGCACTATAATATTTAGGAAAACTATAAGATAAACTTATGCAATAACTCAAAACTATGCCCATTAATGGATGCTGACAAAAATAGTACAATGTATTATAATGGAGGATATCAACACTCCATAATTTCAATGAAATAACTACATTGTAATCTAACTACAAATCACTTTAGTAACTTCTCTATCTCTCTCTCTACATCAGGGCATATATATAGAAGGATATGTACCTTGACCTTTACTCTACCCATGACTCCTCATCTACATATCCTATGACTCATGTACATGTGGACTACATGCATATTTACATCATTGCACATTCTAACACTTGTGCATTTATTACTTACTTGAAGTAACTACTCAAACCTTAATCTAAGATAAACTCTTAATCTAGAAATGTACCCAAGGTGGTACATTGACATGTACCAAATAATGTAATATACTCTAACACCTATTACTCTAGAAGAAGTTTATTTAGATATTTTCTCTTTTAATAAGGATAAATCCCCAGGTCCATATGGGCTCTTTGTAGCTTTTTACAAACATAATTGGGATATAGTGAAGGATTATTTATTGGTGGTAGTGGAACAATCTAGGGTAAAACAATATATACGTTATAAAATAAATGTAACATATGTTACCGTAATTTCAAAAAAGATTAATGTCGAATTGTTTGGTTCTTTTAGACTCATAAGCCTATCTAATATGACATATAATATTATCTCTGAAAGTTATGGTGAATCGATTAAGGTCATTGTTAAAAAAAAAAAAAATTAGAAGACCAAGGACGATTTATGAAAGGGAGACAAATTCTCGATGAAATCATAGTAGCTCATGAAGTTATTCATTCAACAACTTCAAGAAAATAGAAAGCAATGCTCTTAAAACTTGATATGAGTAAATCCTGTTATAGGGTTAAAGGGATTTTATTTTTGTAGTTTTAGAAAATTTTGAATACAAGAAAATATGGGTTAGATAGATTAAATCTTGTGTCTACAATTTCTTGTTCGGTGTTAGTCAATGGGTTAGTAATAGAATATTTTAACCAAGAGATACCTTAGACAAGGAGATCCTCTATATCCTTATTTGTTCATTATTATGGTAGAGGTTTTGAGTAGGAACTTAAATAATGCTTACAAATATGGACTTATAAGTGGACTTAAGGTTAGTAATAACATCGACAACATCACCCATCAGTAGTTTGTAGATGATATAGTCCTTTTTGAAAGGGTAAGGATAAATAAGGCTAGAGCTTTGAATAACTTTTTAAAGGAATACAAAAGAGCTTCAAGGCAAAAATTCAATAAGACAAATTTCAAAATTTACTTCCTCAACACTCCAACTAATATCAAAGAAAGAATTTGTAGGTTACTTCAAATGGAGGAGGTAAATTTTCCAACAACTTATCTAGCACAACCTTTATTTGAGGGGAGAATGGGGATAGAATTATGGAATCTAGGTATTAGTAAAGTTCAAAATAATCTACCAACTTGCAAAGGTAGATGGTTATCATTAGCAAGAAGAGTGCAGTTAATTAAGTCAATATTACAATCCATTTCAACATATTATGTGTCATTGTATACTATAACAAAATTAGTTAAAAGAAGTTTAATCTATATTATGTGATCATTTTTATGGTAAGGTTTACATGATAAAAGTAAATTGCCTTTGGTGAAATGGAGCAAGGTGTGTGATGATAAAACTATAGGAGGTCTTGGTTTAAAAGTTCTTACAAATACAAACTTAGCTCTTAGGGGAAAGAAATATGGATATTGTACAAAGAGAGTTAAAGATAATGGAAAAGAATTCTTCTAAGTAAGTATGTTGAGCCCAATGACCCAAGTTTAATATTTACCGCATTCTCTCTACAAAATGGTTATGCTCTTTGGAATGATTTAAAACAATCTATTGATCTTATGATTGAAGGTTTAAGATGGGTGGTGGAAACTGAAGAAAAAAATCTATTTGGATGGATACTTGGTGTGATAAAAAACCACTCAATTTAGATCCAATTTTAAAACCTTAGATGATATTACTTCAAAAAAAATATGGTGATAGGGTTTCAAACATTTTGTACAAGGATCAAGAAGGAAGATACAAATGGAAAAAAGATTTTTTACAAGTATACAAGACATTGATGCGAGGAAGCAATTGAGTAGAAATATAACAATTGTGATTATTTCGAGAGGAGACAAGGATAAATTGATTTGGGATTTGAATAGCTCAGGATAATACACAACAAGAAGTGGATATAATGTAAAGCACCAACAAAATAGTAATATCACTAGAATATGGAGAGATATTTGGGATAGCCCAAGCATTCCTAAAGTTAAAATGTTTGTTTGGCCAATAGGTCAAAATAATTTTATCCTAGGATAACCTTATGAAAAGGGGTTTTCATGGACCCTTGATAAGGATACCATGATCCCATGATATGATGTGGAATATAACATTAAATAATATGCCTTACCATATCATAGGATCATGGGATCCCTATCACCCCTCTCAATGTGTTCTTTGTAAAAAGGAGGAGAGTATAGACCATCTCTTGGGACATTGCTCAATATTCTAGAAACTATGGCAATGGATTATTAATATGTTTGGTAAATTCATGGTGATGAATAGCATAATTGAAGATTGGTTAAAGCAATGGCAGAGCACTTATAAAAGTGAGGCTTTACAGATAGTATGGGATATATCGAAAGATACAATACTTTGGATTGTATGGCTAGAAAGGAATAGAAGAATATTTAAAGGAAAGGAAAGGATTTTAGAGGTAATGAAAAGGAATATATATTTCATATAGGAGTCTAAACCAATCTTATCAACTCACCTAGTCCATAATATAGAAGTAGAGAGCCTTGATATATGGAGTCAAGTCATTAAATAAAATTATGATTTTGGGTATAAGAGAAGCAAAAAGAAGGCAAAGAATATAAAGTGAAAACCGCTAGATGTGGAGTTGGTTAAATTGAATTTTCATGGAGCATCTAAAGGAAATACAAGACCAGCAGGAGGAGGAGGAATAATTAGAAATAATAAAGGAGATATTTTGTCTTATTACGCTTTCAACAGTGGATTTAAGACAAATAATGAAACTGAAGCATGGGCAGCTTTAGAAGGGTTCAAAATATGCAAACAAATAAAATGGAACAAAGTATGTATGGAAGGTGATTCTCTCATAGTAATAAATGCAATTTTGACAAAAGCAAAGGCTCCATGGAACATACAAGAGATAATTATGGAAATTTAAGATCTTGCTAAAGAGTTTGAAGAAATCGGGTTTACACATATATTAAGGAAAGGAAACAAATGTGCAGATGGGCTAGCCAATAGAGGGGTTTTGATTGAGGATTGTGAAGTTAAATTCTCCTTTCCATGGTTAGAGGAAGTAGTAATTTTAGCTAAAGCTAACAAGAAAATGTCGAATGTCCAAATAAAATAATGATTAAGATTTACTTTAAAGTTCATCAATTGGTAATATCTGCTTTATTTTATAACAATAATATATTTTTATATAAATTATTTATTATAATTTGTGTGGTTTCACTTGTGTTTCAAGGAGACTAGCAATCTAGATTTGGTAAAGCGGACTATGATAGTACAATGTTTTGAAAATATTACTCTACTAAGATGAAATGCATAGATAGTAGAGGTGAATTTTTGGTATTGTGAAGGCTGCTATAGAAAAATTTCAAGAAGGATGTTGAGTTCTGTAATATTTGTATTCATACAAAAAATTGAAAAGGTCCAGAAAATGAAAATCGAGAATTCGGACATTTTATGTAAAATTATATAGCTTTCTAGCTATAGCATCTCAATTGAGATGAGAAGTGTATCTATTTGTAAACTCTTAATATTTAAAGAAGAGAGTTATAATTTTTCAAGGGTGGGGGACATGAGTACAATCCCTTATTATCTACCCAAAAAAATGAGCTTGTTTAATCATAATTTTTAATATTAGGTAAGATTTTGTGTTTAGGCACTATTTTATATAAAAATTTAATAAATGCATATAATTAATTTTTTAAATAGGATTGAAATGGGTCCCACTCGTATTACATCATCACAAGATAGTGGTATTACAAGTTGATTATTTATGCATGTATCCATTTTTGGAAAGATGCGAACCTATGTCTCCTCCATAAAAGTCGAGGAATCTAAGGAGTCGAGCTAATGCCACGAATAATAAATGTATAGAATTTTTATGTAAAAAATCTATAAGCATATTTTTTCAATGGGTTATATGGGATTCAAATGGGTACCACTTGTATTACACCATGACCACATAAGGATATTACAACAATTTAACATATATATATATATATATGTGTGTGTGTTTTGTGTGTGTGTATGTATATGTATGTATATGTATATGTATATATCATAGCAATATTCAAACCTCTGTCTTATTAAAAGTTGAGGAATCTAACCGGTTAAACTAATGTCATTTGATTAAAAACTATTTTGGATTATATGGATCGAAACTGTTTCCACTCATATTACATCATGAGTAAGTAGTGGTATTACAAAAGCTTAGCAACTATGCATGTATCCCTTGGCAAGATTTGAACCTCAATCTCCTCAAAAATTGAGGAATCTAGTTATTTCGTATCAATGACCATGTTTGTGCCAATATTGAATAACAATGATCTATTCCATAAGACCCTTCTCTTATCAAAGATAAAGATTCTTACGAATGAGTTTTAATATGAAAATTGAATTAGTAACCCAAGACTCCTCAAGTTTATCTAAGGGGAGGATAGTTTTCATCCTTTATCAATATAAAAAATAATATTAATTAAAATTTAGTATCAAATTATCTTTTTTAGTATTAATAATGAACTTTGAGTTATTGTGTTCACATTATTGTTGGTTGATTATACACTTCCCTCATTACCATTTATGTGGTAGGAAGATTCCTTCACCATACCTTCCACAACACATTTATTGGTAATGTTGTTTCCAAGAAAACAATAGAGAAAGTATTGGAGACAATATTTGATGACTTGGAAGATAAAATCCTCTTGCCTTTCTAAATATTTGTTAGAATGACAAAACAATTAAAAATAAATGGTATCTTACATAAATATTATAAGGATGTGATCTATGTGCATAATGTGTCAATATAAAGTTAATGCAACCCCAACCAATGGCAAAGATGTCACCATAATTAATTATTATTGAATGATTTAGTGATAAATTGGATTATACGAATAGCAATATCATGGATATCTACACATGCATGAGATATTAAAAAGAGTGATGATAGTCTTGTTAATGTAAACATAAATTTATTTTTGATAAATGGGATGAGAACCCTTATAGAAAGCCTTAGTATTTAACTATTTAAAATTATGATAATAAAATAACAATGAAATAAGGGTTACTGTATAGAAACATCAACTCATTCTCTGCATATAAATATGTACAAATACTATAGGTAGCACTAGGATATTAATATTGCATATTATTTATTTCATTCTAAAAACACTACTTTAGGTTATTATTCTATTTTTTTATGAATAAATGGGAGTTGAATTTAGTTATTTATTTTCATAACAACAAAAACATATATTTCATCATTATTTATACAAGACATAAAATAATATAATCTAAGTCATATTTTACCTAAATTTAGAGAAGTCCATAAAGACATTACATTCTTTGTTATGGATTAGTAGCACATGTTTAGCACATGTTTTAATAAGTTTGTTAGTTACGGATAAGTGTTATTTAATGCGCTCTTATCCTTTGTAATACCTTGTAATGCCTATTTATAGGCACCTATTGATATGATAATAACTAAGTTTGGATTGTCTTTTTATTTTCTCGTGTCTGTTGTAACTGGTTGTAAATAGGTATTACAAAGTTTTACAAAGGATAAGATCGCATTAAATAACACTTATCCGTAACTAACAAACTTATTAAAACATGTGCTACTAATCCATAACATCCTTGAATCTAACCAACATTAGCACAATATCAAATTAGGTGAAGCCACCTAAGAAGGCACACACACATGCTAACTAGTTGAATCTAAGTAAATAAATATACTTGGATACAAGTTAAAATTAACAAAGTGAAAGCTTTATAAAAATGAAAAGAAATTATAAGTAGGGGATACTTGAGTTGATGGTTTGATCTTAACTCCGTAGTCTTTAGTCACTAATATTTACTCCTTTTGCCTTTTGATGATGCTTATTAAATACACCTATTTGGCTAATGACTCTATACCATGTCCTCGGGGTAAGAAGAGATCCAATAGAAGGGGTACCACTTAGGTGGAGGGAGGGAAAAGTGATATGTGGACAACTTCAACATTAATCTTGTACCATTCTTAAGTAGTGCCATGGATTGAAAGTGTGACAAACCTATTACTCTATTTAGTGTCCTTGAAAAATGCTTGTGAGGTTGTCAAAGGCTCTAAGTGGTTGCAGGTGGTTTGTAAGTTGTTTGTAAGTATGAGGAAGCGAGGAGAAGTATGCATTTTGTATTATTTAATTGCTTCACTTATTTATGAGAAATGGTAGGTCATGGATTGCTTATGAAATGCCTAGGTTGATACCGTATTTATATATTTTTCTTATATAAACCTTAAACTTGATCATCAACTAATTAGTGGCACTTTAATTGACCCTAAGTAAAGCAATAATGGGATTTCGGGAATGGATCTATTTAGGCCAAAGAAACCCAAAAATCATATGCTCTACGAGAATATTAGGAATTTTAGTCATTAGTGAATCTACGCTTAATTTTGATAGGCGCTATAGTTAAAAATATACATGTTGTAGTAGGATCTAGTGAAAATAGAAGATTTGGATGGTTTAAGGCCAAATTTTGGGGTATGGACCCTAATGGAAATATAAGTCTATCCTTGCATTAAGGATAGATTGTCTAAATGTCTAGGGAAACTTAACATGAAATGAAAAAGAAATTGGATTATGCACCTTGATTGGCACATTTTGTAGTATAAATTTTCCCCCATAAGGTGCTTACTTTATCATATAGTGGAGCAACATTGAAACACATTATTTTAAAAGATATTCTATAAAAATGAAACACAAATCACATAAATTATCATGTAGCACAAGCCAACCATTGTCAAATTATAAAATTACATAAAAACAAAATGAACAGCTATATATTTTCGATTTTTTGTGATATTTTGATCGTATTTTTTTATAGATAGGTTGTAATTTCGTTGAATTTTGACCATGTTGTAACACCTTCTTTAAGAATATATGGGAGTATGTAATCGATTTTCACAAAATAAAATATTAAAAAACTACAATGCATTCCCCTAAAATCACAATAGAAGTGGTACAGTTAAATTTAAAAATTACATATTTGTCAAAAGAAAAATCACAGTAAATATTACTTAGAATACAAAGCACAAATAGTGTAACCACCAACAAGGAAAATTTAGTATCAACAACAATAGTATCAAAGGATGACTCCACCCCCTTCTCATTGTGGATAACATGATGATGTTAAAAAAATGATAAATAATTTAATCCTTGAATTAAAAATAGTAATGAATCAAGTGATATAAACTCAAGCACAAACAACTAAAGTTCATGGAAAACTATATAGTTGGTGTAATTATTATAACCAAGAAAACAATAAGCAAATATACCTTGATCATAACCAATAATACCCATGTCAAGAGTGGCTCATCATGTTAGTAATCCATTTTCAAGTAAATTATTTATATTGCAAGCATTTTGTTGCCTCAGTTTCCACCTCCCTTACGTGATTGAACTCAAGATGCCAAAACATAGAATTTTGTAATACTCTTAATGGATTGGTTAGATGCAAACCTAGATGTTATGGCCCAAGACATATACTCTGAAATTCAATATGTCTAGAGCTAGGTCATTTGACACCAAAGTGTTAGGTCACCATACAAGTCATCTAGGTATATCTCTTGGTATGGAGCAAAAGTCGACAAGATATGACAAGTTGATGGGATGAGTTAACAAATTGACCAGATAAGTAAGGGGCGCACAAGGAATGAGATGGATGGTATCGAAAAAGGAGAAGGATCTAAATGACATGGAATTCAAGTTGAGTATAGAGGATGGAGAATTTTTTAGAAAAGAGTTTGATAAATGATTATGTTTAAACAGGCACCAGGTCGAACAAGATAATCCTAGAAGTCAATAAACTATCCCCCTACACTATTTAACGAAATAGATAGGTCCATTCTATGAAAAGCAAATGGTAGATAAGTAGTTTGAGTTGTCTTGTTGTCAAGCCAAATAACCCAAATGTCTAGCAATCAATTTAGGTTATTTGGCTAACCCACCAACCACCTAAGCTGACTAGATGGGTTGTTTAGCCCCAAAATCAATCATTGATCATTGGATCCTCTAGTTGTTTGATAAGTTCATTAGGCCTCCCATGTTATGAGGGCTATGTTAGGTCTCGTTTGAATAGGTTATCTAGCAAAAAATCCCTTGATCCTAATGTCGTCAAGACAAAAATCATCTAGTTATGTGGACATGTTGTCTAGCAATTTATCCCCCTCCTCGATCATCTTGGTTGGTTGTCTTGTCTCCTAAGTAGGTCATTAGATGCATGTAGAACCATGGGGTGTCACTTGGTGGCATAATAACATGCACATCAAGTATCTCCTTTCCTTTAAATCATAATAAAAAGAATATTTTAATTAGATTCAAATTACGTGTATTCGTAAGGGAAAACAAAAAGCAGCCATGGGGCATTCACCAACCAAGTAACCATCAATCCAAGACATGGATATCGATAGTACGAAATGGCATGACCAAGGATTTTATAGGAGCAAAACCAACCAATGATAAGGGAAATTTACTATAACCCTTTCAGAGAGAATTTCACCATGGAGAAAAAAGATAGGACATAAAGTTGCAAGAAAATAGAAGAGGATTTTGCAAAACTAACTGATATAGAAGTAAACCCTCATAAATTTCAAGTGAATTTGTCAAGGCAATGAAGATTTCAAATTTAGGGTTTGGCCATTATAGCCTCAGTACTAAAATAAGTAATTTGTATGGATATAAAAACAATGCTAGACCTTGTTATATTATTTGAATTATGTAATCATTTGATGTGTAGCTATTGGGAAGGATAAATTATTCTCCCATATGGTAAATTGAAGAGACTCATCTCCTATGAGATTGTGAGGAGATGAAAAGACATTTGAAGGTGAAATGCCAAGAGTTGCAAACTACTGAAGAGTCTCCCAAATGTGAAGAGATTTCATGACGTATAAAAATATATGCATATAGCAAATTATGGCTAGCGGAGTGTGACTAATTGTAATGGATAATTGTTCATTCATTTTTTAGTTTGTTAAATTTTGTTAAATGCCTTCCCCCATTGCCAACATGTGGCATCAGATCCACCGAGAGAATTTGTAAGGTTTATAAAGGGACAATTGTCACCATCTAACGACATGCCCTTATAGTGCTCTTCTAAAAATTGAAGCTGAGCTTTAATTTATTTTTCGTATTTCTTTTTAGAGACATTATTAATTTGTTTGCAAGGTAGAAAGTTCCAATAAAAATATATTGTTGGTTGAAGTCCTAAAGGAAATACCTTATGATAAGAAGAGCCACAAGGATGTGGTAACATTTGCCATAGAAGAGGAGTTTATGTTAGAATATAGTTCAAATGTTTCATTTTGTAATTTTACTTGAGAGAAACAAGTGAGCCTGACCAGAAAAAGAAATTCAATGTGAATACATGAGCAAAAAAGGTGTTACCATGTATAAGAGGAAAATTGATGTGAACACGTGAGCAAGAGTGCATAAGCAAAGAAAATATCTAGGGAAACATTATTCCTTTGTTATTTGCTCATTATTTTATTTTCTCGACACGCATGAGCAAGAATGCATAAGCAGAGATAATGTTTTCATTGAAGCTTGAGAAACATTTGCAACAAAAACTCTCACAAGAAATATTATGAGAAATATATATGCCTGAGATGTGAAGTTGTGTTTCACTGAAGTTACAAAGAAGCTCAAGGAAGAAGCATTTGAAGGAGTTCAAATTGCATGTGCAATTCTTCAAGGAAGAACGTGAAGCTGACAATATTATACGCTAAAAAATTTTGATAGAAGCAAATATTTTTTTGTCTAGTGTCTACCCAAAGCTAAATACAATAAAGAAGAAATTCTCTCTTATGCCAAGAACCATGTGGAAATGGTAGAAGTTAGCCACTAAGATGAAAAAGTGGTTGTGGAATAGCCTTGAAGAAAGATCATTTTGTTATCATTTTGCAACTATTAGGTGATGTTCAAAATATTAAAAAGTTAAATGTGCCCTAATTTTTCATTTGGTGCAATTTAAATTATTGATGTATGTTAATCATTTGTTTTATGATGCATAAACTCCCAAATGTGTGTGTAATGGTTTTTCCATAGTTTAAAACGGATAAACCAAAATGTGACAGAGAACAGGTAGATGACATGTGGCAAGGATTTGGCGCTCACATAAGAATATGACAATTGTAAGTTATATGCCAAATGTCATTGACAAGGTACTTCATTAATTCCTCTTGTTTAAAGTAGCGAAAGGCATAAGAGAAGAGTTGGTTATCAAAAGAATAATTAATTTTTTTGTCAAAGTAGTCAGAGGTTCGATTCACAAGATCAATTCCAATTGATAGTAGTATTCCCTAGATGAAGCTAAAGTATTATTCTCGAAGAAGTTAATGACTGCTCTGAAAATTTTGTTACATTACCTATTGACCTAGGGAAGACAATATACATGCCATTACTCACTCTTGATGTCCTAAGATGAAGTATAAAAAGGCAAGAAATAATTGAAAGAATGAAGGATAAGCCCATCATGACAAATGTGTGTTGTGATAAGAGCAACCTTTTTCAAAGGATAGATGTAAGTTGTCATACAAATGATTTGAGGCCAACGTTGGCAAGTGTATGTTGTGATACAAGGGATCTTTCACAGGGTACAAATAAAGCTTCTAATTCCAATGATTTGAAGATTGTTTGTAACGATAGAGTTTGTGTAGAAGATAATTGTATTGGCCATGACAGAGGCCATATTGTGTCTTGATGAAGAATATAGTGCTAATGAAGAAGAAAAATCATCATGTCAAAGATGATAGTTACTGTTCAAATGTATTGAAGGTCATTGTGATGATGACATATTTGAGCATTTGAATATTGTTGGTGATAGTGACAGAGTTCAGAGTAATGATGAAAAGATTTGGCTTGGTGACAAAAACAATAGTGGAAATAATAAAATTGGGTGTTTAAACATTGTTCATTATAATGATGAAAAAATCAAGTCTTGTGAAAAGGGTCATAATAATGGTAATAAAGAATTTGGATGTTTTGAAAGGCATACAAAAAGAACCAATTCAAAATTGTTGAGAAAAATGGTATATGGTCGTATAGGATTGGGAAAATATAGGCAAGGTGTAAAAAAACCCATATTATCAAGAATAAGGCCAAAGCATGAAGGTCTTAGTTATAATGGTCCAACATGAAGTAAACCAAATTTGTGAAAAGGGAATCCTTTGTAGAAGATGTAAATACAAATCAAAAAATAAGTAATGACACTAAATTTGTGACGAGAAGCATTAACACTAAATTTATGAAAAGAGAGATTTGTGAAGAGAATAAAGCGCCTAAGATGATTGTCGAAGGTATGGACACTGTCAAAAAGATGTAATCCATATCCTTGTAAGTGGATATAATAATCATTTCCAAAGAAATTGTCGACATAAAGAGAGAAGAAATAACAAAATACGAACGAATTGTGAATGGATAAGTATATGTAGTTGGATAAAACAAAAGAAATGTTGTGTGGTTTCTACAAAAGGAGACCAAGTTAGGTGAATGAAAATATCAATGTGTTAAACGTGAAGAAGAATAATGAGTTTTCCCATGGTGAAATATGTTGGGAAACTTAAGATAAATGATTTCAGTATCTTAATAATGAGAGTCTTTAGAAGAATGGTTATGTGGAAGATTATAATGATGTCAATGATTCCAATAATATAGTTCAGTGGTGATTTCCCAAAGGTGATGACCTAATGGTTGTTCCAATGGCTGACCTAGACCTGTAGCGTTGTCGCGGCAACGAGTTGGTTTTTGTCGCGATTTCGCGACAGGTTGTGCCTTCCTGGCCTCTGGCGAATTTCTTGCGCGATATCGCGCCATGTTGCGCTGTCGTGGCTTTTCTTTGGGCTTTGCTAGCGATATTGTGCCTCTCTTGAAGATCTCTGCTCAAAGGTGGTATTGTGCCGCGTTTTGCAACAGGTTGACTAATTGGATGCAGCTTGGATTTTTTGTCGCGATTTCGCGGCATGTTGGGCTCTTTTGCGACTGGCTAGTTTTTTGTCGCGATATCGCGACCCTTTTGTGGCATGACTGATGTTTAGTGTTTTCGTTGCGTTTTCGCGACGCTTTCTGCGGTTGGCTGTCGAGGGCCCTTCCTGTCGCGATTTCGCGACATGTCGCGATTTCGCGACTGTTGGCGCCGAAGTGGCCGTGACGGGTTTGCCTGTCGCGATTTCGCGACATGTCGCCTTTTCGCGCCGTCCGTTCTCTGTGCCTTGTGGCTGCTAGTGTTGCCTTTGTGCGCTTTCCTTGTTGTGTTGCTCTTGGCTCTGGCTCGGGATGTGTTCTCTCCCGCTTGTATCTGGTTTTTGTTTTAATACAAGTTTTCATTTTTTCAAAAAAAAATATTGACCTAGTGGTGACTCAAAGGTATTGATGGCCCAAAGGAGACCTTGAGCAACCCAAAGCCAAAGGACCATGAGGCAACCCAAAGCCAACTGTGACTTAGAGGAAGAGGCCCAAAGGTATTGACCCAGAGGCAGGCCCAAAGACAGTCCAGAAAGGTGGACCTAGTACACATTATATAGATCCAACTGAGCCTAAGCCAGAGGAGTTAGAGCAAACAAGGGAAAAAGTCAGCCAACCAATGACAAAGCCAGAGCCTGAGTCTTAGAAAAAGTGTACCACTCCTAAATGCATGGGGGAGTAATGACCTTTATACCCAATAATGTAATACAAGGAAGTGTTAGACCTTATTGCATTATTTGGAATATGTAATCACTTGGAATTATGTAATCATTTTATGTGTAAATATTGGAAGGGATAAATTATTCTCCCATATGGTAAATTGAAGAGACTCTTCCATGAGATTGTGAGGAGATAAAAAAGACAATTAAAGGTGAAATGCAAGGGTTGTAAACTATTAAAGAGTCTCCCAAATGTGAAGAGACTTCATGATGTTTAAAAATATATGCATTCAGCAGATATTCAGCAGATTATGGCTAGCAAAGTGTGGCATATTGTAATGGATGTTGCTTGAATAATATATGAAATAACATATTGTGGAAAAGTGTATATATTGTTCATTCACTTTTTAGCTTGTTCAATTTTGTTAGATGTCTTCCTCCATTGCCAACAAACAAGGGTTTTCATTCTTTACGTTGGTTTTTTGTATCACCAAGAGGAAGCATTCGAGCTCTAGGCCACCCTTACGACTATCTAAGGGCAAGCTAAGGTTGGGTTGTCTAGCAAACGAAGAAAATCGATCGACAATAATTAGGCCAATCCCTAGCTATTTAGAAAAGAACATTGGTATCCAAGAGAGAAACCTTCTTGTATGAAAGAGTACCTTGACCTTCTAACGGAAGAAAGAGATTTTTGCTAAAGCAAATTGGTATATCCCATTGAGAGTGTGTTGTCCAAGGAAGAGGACATTCAATGGCAATAGGTCATTCAATGAAAAGTTGTCTAATAGCTAGAATTAATTGTCCATGTAGGACAGGTCTCTTGGAACAAGTCTACTTTCTAGGAGTTGGGTGTAGCTATCAAGAGGTTATCATCTAGAAGTGGTAGTCATTTGGAGAGGTGCTTGGAGCATCGACAAGTAGCCAATTGTCTAGGGAGAAAAACTAGCCATCTAGAAAGATGGAGATATTAGGAATATCATATGGTAGAAGTAGTCAACCAATAAGTTGCCCTAGTCATCTAGTAATAAGGGCAAGCCCTTGAGAGATTTTGTATGAGTCTTCCAAGAGAAAGGAGAAGGATCATCCGATATCCATTAGGAGTGCCATCATCGACCATCAAACCCCAATTCAACCCTTAGCAATCATCCAAAAAGAAGGGCTTGTCCAAGTTCACCTATAACACACTATAAAGAAGAGATGTTGCTATGCATTTGTACATTGAGAGAATTTCAACATTCTCAGTCATTACTATTCCATGAGACATTAGGGCTACATAGGGGTGATGTTGCATGTACACAGTTGTCTTGATAATTACAACCATCTATAGATGCCTATATAACTATACGAGAGGATTTCTTGCAAATTTATTGATCTACAAGAAAAGAAAAAATACATCAAGCACGCATTGCTACATGAAAAAAGATAGACCTTCAACTACAGAGAGTACCCTCACAAATAGCAAAACAGCCCTACACCACGACATAGAGTACATATGTGAGGAGAGCATGCACAATAGGGACATTTGATGCATCGAGGAGAAGCAAACAAAGGAGGGGTCCCATTCCCAAACCCACATGTCGCAATCACTAGAAAGGCGTCCCCATCCAAGAATGCAGGAAGGGAAACCAATGTACATGCTAGGAAGGGTTTGCTTGTGCATAGCACCATGCAAGGGCAAGTCCCTATCAGTAAGGGAAAGATATGCCCGCATCTCTAGCTAAAGCAAAATGGAAGGCATGAATGTAATTAACTTTGTCGAAGATCACTTGGACATTCAAAAACATGCAAAATATGGTGGGGTGACATCCCAAAGAGATATTGTTGGTGTTTCATCTAGCCTATGTCCATTTCATTGCACAAGTGCCTAACTTTTGACAAGTACTTTTCAAGCCCTACTTGTCGGAGTATGATAATAGAATGAAAATACAACAAGATAAACATTGGAGACTACCAATTGCTTAATAACATTTTCTCTAGATTTTCAACAAGGGTTTGGGTTGTCTGGACTGTCTAATTGCCAAGTGAGGATGGAAAAAGCTAGACAACATAGATTGAGAGACTCTATAGGCCAATACAACATAGGGAAGATGCCAACAGAATTGTTAGCAAATCTATTTACCCATGGCTGTCATAGGTTATATATGCAACGCTTGCGCATAGAGGAGTTGAAGGGTGCTATGTGCCTTGTGCTGTTGTGGTTGTCTAGCAAGCAATGAACCTTGGAGATGCCCACATGGCTCATACCATACATGTAGGGAATCATGGATGGGACATTTGATTGGTAATATACTTATCAAAGTGGATACATGGATTTATGATGTAGATGACCTGGATGGCGTTTCATGCCATTGCATTACTGTTGGATGTCATGTATATGGAGAGGATCCCCTTGTCAGGTTTGAGACATCCTAAGGGGTTGCATGAGGGTTTACTAATAATCTTCCATTGGTCAGGCATCGCACTAGTATAGCATGCGTGTACCCCTAGAATGAGGAAAAATTGTATTATTTTTGTGGTACCACCAACAGAGGAAACCTTCGAGGAGGTAGGAAGAAGATAAAGTTGATGAAGAAATCATGGAGGAAGAGGTAGAGGAGCAGCTCAAAAAACACTCACCATATAAGATCATTCCCCATTAAATCCATCTGCTCACAAGCAAGACCATTCAGGGGATAAGTTGTACAAAATAGTCTGTGCAACATGATAGTGCACATCTTGCGCAGACAAGTCATCCCATGCCAAAGAGAGCCTGCATAGAAGGATCAACTTACACAAAACAATCAAACTACACAAAAGTAACAAATGCATAGAAGTAAGAAAAGCAACAGATCTTTACATCTCTTACACATGAAAGAAAATCTGTCAAAGGGTAGGATAGCATATAACAAGCTAATTGCTTAAAAAAAATTGACCATATTCTGAATGGAAAATAATCTGTGTCGAAATTCAACCTTTTCTTGCCCAAGTCAAGAGAAGAAAAATATCTTCAAATCACTAAAAATCCTGGATTTCACATATCAAAGGAGACACTAATTGCTTTTTAAACAACTTGGACATTCCAGTGATCTTGGACGAGTAAAATACAGTAATAATGAATTTGTGTTGTGTTTTTATGAATCTCGATGTTCCAATGCAGGAACATCTCCGACCTTCATCGGACTATGATCTAAAGTGCTCACAACTCCCCAGTTCATTAAGTTCTTTATTTCATCATACAGAACTAGTATGAGAGCTGCCCCTGTGCTCCTGAACATGTTTGATACTGCACCACGATAAAAGGACTTCACACCTTCCTTCTTATATATATTTTTCCAACAGTCCCTAGTATTTTTATATACTGGATGTTCAAGACCTGATTGCATCATCATGCGTCTTCTAACAGTATCTAATGGATATGAAAGCAAACCAGCAGAGGTAGTTACAGCTTGCGCAACAACCCACCTCTTCCAAAATGACACATGGGGAGAGTCCTGTAACATCATATCTTTTGCAGTATCAAAACCCCCAAAGTACAAACCGCGATGGACTATCATTCCCTGCAATGAAGCAGGTAGACCACGATAAACTCCCGCCAAGCCATCTTTTTGATGTATTGTTTTCAAGAAATGAAAGAGTCCCTTGAACTGCCTTGCTTCTGTCTTACCAATGTCTGCTGCCAAGCGAGTGTGTGCAATGTCCAGAGGATAAATGATAACTAGTGTTGTGCATCCTGCAGCTGCACCTGCGAGGAAATTACTTGGAGCCTTGGCCAACGGCTTTTCATTGAGCTGACAAGATGTGAACATGGTTCTGTAGAGATCCTGCAAGAACATAATTCATTGTCAATACCACCATACATATCCACAACGTAATTCATTGTCAATACCACCATGCATATCCACCTCTTAAAGGTTTAACAAAACCACAGAACAAAAGCTTGCAAGAAGAATACCATATTTTATCATCCACTATGCAAGAAACAGACACAGCCATGCCATAAATTTCCAATAAAAATATGCGCTATGTATATGCTTTGCATAAGGAATAGAAAAATAAAGGCATGACAAAAACAAACTATGCATCTCTTGAAAGTGGATTTTGATCCACTGTTATGTTAGCAAAATACATACGCAGATATAAATTAATGCCTCCATTGCAAGTAATGTCGTCAACTACATGACAAAAAATGTGGAGTATTAAAATCATAAATACAGTCAAAGAAACAATGTTACTCAGACATATCAAATGGCATTAGCTCAACCATTTATATTCCTCAACTTTCAAGGAGGAGACCCAAGTTCGAATATTGCCAAGTAATACATGCATAATTGCCAAACTGTTGTAATACCACTATGTGGTCATGATATAATACATGTGGGGCCCGTTTCAATCCCATATAACTAATTGAAAAAACAATGTTACTCGAAAATAAATGGAACATTAATTAGCACAATGAGGAATACCAATGATTCAAATACCAAAAGCTCAAAGTGCAGCTAGTCATCCTGCTCAAAAATTTTGAAAAAGAAATTTGCTAGAAAAAGGCAAATAAAACACTCAATATTGTACACAGTGTGCAGCATTTTTATGTTATCACAGAAGAAACCAAACAGAACAAAGATCATATTTTCTCTTTCATGTCTTGCTTAATGTCTGTTTCTGATCATAAGTCTTTAACTTACGCAAACAGGTCTTCCACACATAAATTCAGTTTCAATGCTCTCTCCCTTTTTAATTCAACTACATCTTTGTCTTCATCTTTAATGATACAACATGAAGGAAAACACTGATGCAGACATGCAATGCCAAATGACTTGGAACATAGCACAAACATTATTAGAATCATAAAGTCGAATCACTACATTGACCAGGACATAAAAAGATTACACTCTGATGAGATAGCTAATACTAGTAAGGCATGGTTACTGAATTCTACTAAATCCAATTCCACTCCTAAGATCTTAGATCTTTCTAGGATGCATTTCTTAGAGAATGAGAGATAATATTACTTGTGTTATTAATATGGATCTGACTAAAGGACTCAAAACCATGTAAAATAACAACTGAAAGAACAAATTAACTTTTATAGTTACACTCAATGGGAATGGAATGAACTCATCAACAGACATGATATAAGTACATGAATTTGTAACTCAATTTTTTCCCCTTTATTATGTTTCAAACAAGCAACTCAAATTCATTATCTTTTTGTGACTTGCTTATGCAATTCCTCTTCCCATTGTGACCATCTCTGTGAGCATATTGCTTTTGGAGATTTCCTCTCTCGAGAAAGGCAGTGCTAGTTATATTGAGTGTTTATTCATTATCCAGAACCTTCTTTTCATCATCCATAGCTTGGTATCACTGTCATTATTCTTTGTTAGTTTTTCTCATGGATTATTAAATTGTTGATCAATATTCTAAGTGAAGAAAAATGAGGTTTCTAATGATTGGTAACTGATCCAATGTTACACCCCAGTGAAGGGGGAGGTAACCAAGGCAATCATAAACACCTCCGGAGGCCCCCAGTCCAAGCGTGGCTGAATATAAATACCAATGGGACATTGAAAGATAATTCAGGGCCATTGAAGTATGAACTTATTTGCTAAAATCTATGCAAGACAATCTTTTGGAAAACCTACGTAATAAGGGATTTCTACAAATTTGGTGGAAGCTGTGGCCATAAGAGAGAGCTTGGTTCTAGCCAGAGAAAGAGGAATCCAATTCTTAGAAATAGAATCAGACTAGATTATGATCTCCGCTATTATTTGCAAACAATATCATCCTATCTCCAATCAGCTCCTTGCTAATATAGCGATGGATATCAGGTGCCTTTCTTCCCCATTGGCCCAAGTAAAAGTTCAGCCATATCCCATGAAGCTGCTGATTGCTAGCCAAATGAATTCTTCCAAAGAGGATGGTAAAAGTAAAAACATCACATCATCCTAATATGGGGAATCTAACTGGTATTATAAACTTTGTTTCCAAAGATGCACTAATTAAAATAAATTTTAAAACTGCTTTCTGGAAAGAGCCTCGGAATCCTTTTTTCTTCTTAGAGACATTCTATGAGGCATTAGTGTGTGTAGTAAAAGAGGAGGTAGTTGACAGGGAACATGGCAACTAGGCCTTCACTTCATTTTCTCCAAAGCAATGAGATGGCAACTCAAAAGACAAGAACTCATTCTTCAACAGAAAAAAAAAAAAGACAAGAACTCAGATTTTAGAAATTGGTTTTCTCAAGGCCTTACTGTTGAATACACTGTCCTCCCTTATAGTAGCTTATGATTGTGTGTTGCTAGAGCAGCAGTTAAGCTCTTTCAGGTTCTCTGCTTGGATTCCCACTATCCTAGCCCACAGGATCTTGGAAGAGCTGACATGGAAGCTTAAAGTAATAGCCTAATCTCTCTTTCTAGCAGCTATTGACCACTTGGAAGCCTGTCTACTATTAGGAAATCCCAAAGAGATTCAAAGACCCGTTTGGCAGGTAAGAGGAAGTCGTATACTGGTGAACCGGAGTTGGAGAACATGGCAAAAGGACAAGCTGCATTTTTTCCTCCCCACCAGAAAATGTACTTGGAAGAGTACCTTGAAAGAGGGGAAATAACTAGCAGAAATGGTGGTAGAATTGTCTGATTTTGAAGTTCAAGGGCTTATTTTTGGAAGATTGCAGGACCACTAGTGGACAGAAAAATCTGTTCAACAAGGTTGAAGTAGCAGCTGAGTTCAGCAAGAAACCAGTCGTGAGGACCACCAAGAGGAATGCCACCAAGAAACTCAGAAAGCCCTAACTTTGAAAATTCAAGAAGTTGAAAATTAGGTGAAAAAAAAAACAGTGGAGGTCTACCACCTGCTCTCAGAGTGGGGTGTGTCGAAAAGACAACAGAGCAATCCTCACTCACAAAGCACTCAGGTAGACCTGTTTCTCCTTCCCTGAAAGTTCATTTCAATACCATGTCTAGTACAGGAATGCCTGCTAACAAGAATGTGAAGGGCTCTTAGTCTGCCCAAATTGCAAGAGACATCTTAAACAAATTGACAATCTTGGAAGCTGGAATTACCAATGGGAAGACCCACCTGTATACTATTGAGAATCCGGTTAGTTCTCAGGCATATCCTTTGGACTCTCAAATATCCCTTTTGGAAGGCTTCAATCTGAAATTTGGAAAGAGGGGTTGTTTGCAGGATCTCTCTAAGGTGAACAGTATAATCTGTGGGGTGAGCAGACTAAACAAATGGACAAGGGAAGCTATCCTTGCTATTTTCATCACCCTTCATGAGAGAATGGTGCATGGGATTGATTAAGAGGTCTTCAGGGCCAGCCTTCAGTCATACATGGAAGGAGGGCCTGATTTCAAACCTGAAGAGTGGAGATCCCAGAAATGTGGGTGGTTCTCGGTCCTTCTGGAGTACTGACAGCACGGCTGCCTGTATATGTGTTCCATTTCAGTCTTTTTGTTCATTTCTGCTACAGTATGTTATCGTCTGTCTGTTCAGTATTGGTATTTCTGTCCTTCTTAAGTGTATAATAGGAGTTAAAACAGTGAATTTTTAAGTTTGGTATATGGATTATTTGAAACTGATGTGGCCATTTTTCATCACTCTAAACCTACAGTGCCTATGGGGACCTTTAAAGCCCCAGTGAATTTTTGTTTATATAGGACTTACGGCAGCTATACAGATCTGAAAACCCTCCAGTTCAGGACTCTGACGTAATTTTCTCTATGGTGTAAGTTCAATGTTTTTTTACCGTTTCCAAAATGGAGCGGGAAGTAAAAGGTTGTAGCATAAAGAAATTGTACTACATGGAAAAAGAACCATTAGAATCATGGACTAAAACTGAAGACAGATTATTCAGATAAATGGAAAAGGGAAAACTACAACTTAAAAGAAGATAAGTGAGAAAGATTAATCATGGACTAAACTGAAGACTGATTATTCAGATAAATGGAAAAGGGAAGACTACAACTCAAAAGAAGAGAAGTGAGAAAGATTAATCATGAACTAAACTGAAAACCGATCATTCAGATAAATGGAAAAAGGAAGATTACAACTCAAAAGAAGAGAAGTGAGAAAGATTAATTTGTTTTACAATTAATACTGAAAATTTTCAAATACATCAAAATCTATATGCAGAGAAATCAAACCAGCTAAATCCAAGGCACCACCAGATGGACATTACAATAGAACCAATTCATCAAATGAAATCTTTTAACTGGTCTTCCAAGATAAAAGCTAAATTTCTGTCCACCAAGCAGAAATTTTCTGGCCTAGTCTTACTTCATTATTGTAAAGTGCTAGGCTCCATAAAAGTAATTACCCAAACATGCCAGCAAGAATAGTAAAAACTTTGGAACAGGTTTCATAAAGCTAGAACATGTAAACAAAAAATAATTGCCAACAACTAAGATAAGCCAAAAGAAAAATATTTCAATCATTATAAACAGTGAGTTTGTACGGAACCCTATGTAATATGCTAGAAAAGCAAAAAGAGAAATATTCCCATGATTATAAACAGCAAGTCTTCATGTAACTCTCCCTAATATAACAAGTTGTCTAAGTTGACTATGATATGCTTCATCAGAAATAAAATATCTATCCCATTGTTTGATTGACAACTGAGAATTAAACCAAACAAATCCTGGAAAGCTAGTTGGCTCGGAAACCCAAGGACATGAAAAGAAATAAATTGAAGTATTTTAAATGATAGCACACAATTGAAAAATGTTAACACTTTTTTCCACACAAGAAAATCTACCAGGTAAGAAAAAGTTCCCTTTGCTAGTCATGCTGACAACATATTATATAGTTTTAAAAAATAGCATAAATTATTTCATTGGATACAGTCCAAGGCATTATGGAGCAAAGGGTAAACAGGATGCAAGTGAATGAGTACAAAGCAAGTTCAAATCCATGCATTGTGATAGACACTCTCATGACAAGGCAGCCTGTGATAATATGGATTGTTGTAATACCAAAATAATGTGGTTTGTTAAAACACAACAATAATGCAGTCAGGATGTAATGCAGGCAGAGCCCATTTCAAAACTTATAACACCAATTTATGACTTAAAAAATTAAAAATTAAAAAAAGGGGGAAAACCTTCATTGGGTGTAAATGACATAAACTAAAATCAAATGGCATGTTGACTTTCAAGGTGGAGACCCGAATACAAATCTTGCCAAGCAATATATGCGTAATTGCCAAAGTGTTGTAATACCAACTTCTGGTCATGGTGTAACTCAGGTGAACCCGTTTCAACCCCATATAACCCATTAAAAAATATTGCATAAACTAAAAGCGTTGGTCAGTTAAATATTTGAAGGCAAAAAAGTAAAAATAGTATATATGGAAAAGTTGGAGAACCCATTCATATTTACGCAAAAGTTTTGAAGAAATGGAAAAACAATTTGCAAGGTACAGCATGGATGAAATGGATCAAGAAAAATATTTCACATGTATGAAATGGCCCAATATCTTTTTGAGGTGGTTGCGCTCGTCAACAAAAATAAGCACTTGAACAATCAAATGAGAACTCCATAAAACAGAAACAGAGGTTATAAATAAAGAAAAATGCAAATGAACTGAATAAGTAATTTGTAAAATAGTTAAAGAAGACCACAACTCAGATAGAATCAAAATCAAAATGCAGAGATACATAATGACAGAAGTTAGAGATAAAAGAGGTATTTTAGTATAGCCTGAGAAAGAAAAAAAACAAAGGTCATCATGAAAATGTTGAATCGCAGTTTGACAAATTCAGATCCAAACTGTACGAAGTTACGAACACAAGAAATCTGAAAAAGTTACAAGACATTTTCTTTGAGGTAATAAATTAAAAAGGACCAAATGCCAAAGCAGAAGATTGAGGACAAATCTCAAGAAGCAGGTTCCGCGAAAGTTTTACCAAATCAACCCCCACACTCATTTTTTTTTTTTTTTTGAGTAATACTTCTTATATTGAATCCGGGTCACAACCCCCACACTCTTATGAAAGTCAACAATCAAAAAAGAAACAGAAATTCAATTAATATAGACTAATTGATCAAATGGGACTTGAAAATAAACGTCAAGGTAGAACAACAGTTTTGGACAAATCAATAAACATGCAGCCAAGATGAAAATTTTACGAGGATTCCAGATTGACAACAAACTAGAGAAATACTATTAATTCGGCATGCAGTGGGAGAAGAAACAAGCACATCACAGCCAACAATTTGAAACTGCAAATGGATAGGTGACCGTGCATGAAATTGGCAACAATTAAGCACAACCTTTGAGAAAATTTTACCATTTGATTCATAAAATGCAATGCCCAAGCATATTAAATGAGAAGAACATGTTATGTATCATGCATAATACATTTATATTCAATAATATCCATTGGCCTAAGATGAAGCCTATTCAAGAATGGATGCTCGATAGTATATACAGAAGAAATGTGATTTGAATCAAGACACTATTGATCATAGATGTAATTGTAAGCAATATCCCTACAAGGGTATTGTTACTAAAGATCACCTGTCTCAAACAAGGATACCCTTTTGTTATTGGAAAGTTGTGCTCCTCATCACTGCTATCTAAATCTGTGCTCCATCATCACACTCTTAATATCATCATGATTGGTCAATTGCTTTGCTGGATTATTATTCCAAAACACGAGGTTATCGACACAAGTCAGAGCTAATTAATTGATCAACAGAATACGAAGCAATTAACCTTGTGCATGGATTTGCATCTTCTTTTTCTTAACATTCTTACCAGTTGGCTAAACAGGCATTAAAGGAACACTTCTAATTAATCACATGCATATCATATGCAACATGCCACTATACTAGAGAAGTTGTGATGGGCCCATGGATACACTTAGCCAACTAAATTCAACAAGTTCATAAATTTGTTCAACGAACAAATATGCCATCAACACTGCATCATATTTAAACGTTTAGCTTATGAACATTTCAATCTGGAATCAACCACCTATCCTACATTCAAAATCCCAATGTGATGCATGAATTTTAAGAAATGATAGAAGTTAATGGCCGCTGATGAAAAAGTCATCTGGAGTAATGACTAAAAACATGAAATCCTGTCCTGTTAAAATACTTGCAAGAAGAAAACCTCTCGTACTAAAAACACATAACTCGTGTAGAAGTAAAAAAAATTATCAAAGGCAAAATTTACCCAAATTTTGCATACAAGAATTGGTTCCCTTAGACAACATTGACTGCACTTAACTTATAAAAGGCACCAATTGCTTGGGGATAATGCAAGGACAAAAGTTGGAGAGTTAGGAGTTCATAACTAACCTTGTTAACTGCACACAGGCTGACCAAAGCATATGACCATTCATTTTCAATCCAAGATGAAAAGGCAACTGAACCATGTCCTACACAATTTGATGGCACAGAAAATAAATTTAGAAGAAAAATAAAAGCTTGAAAAAACATTATTGTTTTAAAATTATTGTTCTGAATAATCAGCTTATAACAGTGTATAGACATCAAATGGCATTAGTTCAATTGGTTATATTCCTCAACTTTCAAGGAGGAGACCCAAGTTCGAATCTTGCCAAGTGATACATGCATAATTGCCAAACTGTTGTAATACCGCTATGTGGTCATGATGTAATACGGGTGGGGCCCATTTCAATCCCATATAACCAATTTAAAATAAATAAAAAAGAGTATAGACAACGGTGTCTATATGATCAGACCCCAGAACAAACCTCATACCAAAAACAATCTGCAACTAATTGGAGAAACATTACATACAAAAATTAAACTAAGCCCAAAACTTGTTATGTATTCATTACAAAAGTGGATCAGGGATCAAGTGATGTGTAACATTGTTATGTTGTTGGAATTCAAGAAATGGGACAAGATTAATACAGACTTCCTTGAATTTTTCCTTTATGAATGGAAATAATCCATGGAAGCAATCTTTCAACAATTGGAAATAACAATGGAGGCAATGGTGATGGACAGTAGGTGAATTAATTTATTGTGCTAATAGATATCACCCTACCAAATACTCAATGAATTTCAGTATTAAATGTGGCACCTCATCCTCTTTCCTTTGGAGAAATTTTTGGTCTTAAAGTTCTATCCATTCTGAGAAGAAAATAATAGATTCCCACTATGTCGCAGGAAACTCCAGTGGTACCCATGTTTCCCTGTTTTCGAGGCTCAAAAACTCCTTGTAAACTCTTCGGAAACTCCCAGAAACTCATCACCTTTCCCATGTTTCCTGGCATTTTTGTAAGACATGTCCAATGTTTCCAAGGGCATTCTCAACATTTCATGTCATTTTAGACCAAACAAAAAGTCCAGAGTTGAGGGTTTAAGAGGTTTTGTGGGTATCACATGAGACCCACATGGGGCACCCATGACCCACTTCAATAAAAATCAAGTTACAATTTATAAAGAAAAAAACTCTCAGATGACGTAAAAAGGAACGAAATTACTGATGACTCGAAAATAATTGTAGGTTGAAATCAAGGAAGCCATAGAGTCTAGAACAAGTGGTAAGCCCTTTCAACAAAAGAGAAATTGAAGCACCTATGGGATCACCCACTTGGTGAAGCAAAACAAAAGAAAACAAAGCAGATATAGTTTTTGCATTCTAATCTTTGTCATTTTATCTTGTGAAAAAGAATTATACAGAAGAGGGCATAGAAAAGATCGGGATGTGGGTCTTAAAAATCCTGACTTTGATATATCCATGGCTGCACTGGATCTTGAGGATGATGAAAGACCTCCTCATATACCAGATGTTGAAGCCATCAGAGTTGGGTCTTCTTTCAGTTTTGGTCCTGATTTTCATGCCTTTGAAGATTAAGAACTAAGTTTATAGTGTATTCATGCAGTTTAGTTTCACATGACTTGTATGGGCTGATTTATGAAGGTTAAGCTTTCACATTAACCATTGTACTCAAGATGAAATTTAGTAATTGCATGTGTTTTTCATCTATTTCTAATCTCTTAATTCAACTTTATTTACAATTTTGTGTGAATATGTATATGTGTTTGTGTGTGTCTGTACACACTAGGCATTTCCTTTTCAATTTCCATGTTTCAAAGAGGTTTGAGGATTCTCGTTTCCCAAAGAATTGCCATTTCGGAAACTTTACCCGTTTCCAAGTTTCATGCAACTTGGAATGGCCAAGAAAAGATATATGATTCCCCAATATTCTAGTGTAATCTACAATGGACACAAAAGAAATTTAAATGCAGCAGGGAGAACCGCTACAGAGTCTCCTCTAAGAAGCTTATCTTGTCTTATTTTACGGGAAACAAAATCATGTTCAATCTCCAAAAGGGCACAATGCCTTTCTAACAGTGGAGCACCTTCCACTCTTATGGATATTCACATTCATTGAACTGATATCAGCCAAAGTCCAAGCGTGACATCACAAAACTACATTCTGCTTGAATTTGATCAATCTATGCATTCCATGTTATCAGTGTCAGTGGCAAACACATTTTCCTAGGCCTTTCAAAAGGTTTACCTTACATCCCCATTAGCAAGAGACCCACTTTTTCCTTTCTTTGGTGACCGTATCACTCACTGAAGGAGAGACATTACACTCTGGATTCTGATGGCATGAATTCTCACACTTCAGTGGTTCTCTTTCATCTTATTTTGCAAGACCTTATTGCAAACTGAATGCTATTTTATATGCCTCACTACATTACTTTCTCTATGCCCATGGTAATCCTTATTTTATATAATCAGCTCTATGAATTCTACAAGGCTGAACGCCACCCAATCATGGCAAGGGAACTCGGACTCCCCCTCCTCTACTATGTGCAGACTCACAACTAGAGCTATAGTATGCACTATTCTTAACATTTCACAATATTCAACATGTACTACCGACTACCAATCAAGTTGCTAGACTTGTCCCAGAGTTGCTTAGGCTTTGCGTTGATTCACTATCGGAGAACTTGGCTACCTTGAAACTTTAGGCACTTGGCCCCAACCAGGTGAACAGACTGCAAACTTCATTAATTGGGCATCAAAAAACAAGAAGTCCATCTCATCCAAGTTTCTTTGAGCAAAGACCGATCTACTTGTTCAACATATCAAACTTTTCCTTTGTGCAACTTCTCTACTCATAGACAGTATCATTGTTGGCTCAAACATAATAAGCATGAGTTTTTTGCATCTAGGAGATGCAAGCTCCTTAAAGCCATCCATAATTCTCTTGTGGCCTTTTGACATATAATCCTTCCCACTAAAACTCACCCTTCTAATAATTACCCCCAAACTTGGATTTCACATGCAAATTATCACTATGATGTTCCCAATCAATCGCATTAAAGTTTCTATTATCTTATTTGCCTTAGACATCAAGAGAGCTATTCAAAAATTATGCATTAGCAAAGCAAATGCTTATAAAGGGCTTTAGGCAGAGTATCTCAAATATGTATCAAATCACTCCTATCCAATTATAGGTTTATTTAATAAGGTTGTTTGTTCAAGTTTTCTTATCTTTATCAATAGTAGCACACCATTCAGCCCAATCACAAAACTAAGGACACCTCAGATCTTAATAACTATTCAGTGAACATCTAAAAAGCTTTGCACCACAAAATTTGGCATGAAGAGGCCTAAGCAGTTGCAACAGGGTAATTTTAAAACAAGGGAAAGCAAGATTCATAATGGAGTTTTTAACGATTTATCACATTTTTACTTTTCAAGTTACATCAAGGACGCTCGACAACACTGTGCTAAAGACTTTTATTGCTTTCCATAGGCCTTTAACAATATACCAAGATAGTTAATGTTCCGAAGTTTACATCACATTGTTATCTCAAAGCTATTTAGTACACTATTATTAGGCTCTATAAGACAGTTGCCAATCAGCATCAAATTGCCCATTAACTCTTTAACTACATCAAAAGTAATGTCAATGTCAAAATCGGGTGACCTCACTTGCTCTTTTTAGCATCTATGTAGCCACGCTTGAAGACTTAATTGGTAGCACACTCATGAAAAAGATAGTTGGATAGTACATTGGGTCATGATTATTTGTTTTTACAAATTCACATGAGAATTTGTGGAGGAATTAGATGCTTTCTCAATTTTGTGAGCTTCAATAGCTTGAGGTTAGCAAAACTAAGATTATGGTCTTCAATGCTTCCAACAGTGCTTTGTCAAAGTTCAATTTTGACAATAAAAATGAGCCTATAGAGAACAACTTCCTTAGGGGTTCAATTCACAACCCCATTTAAGCTTGCTTCCCAATCACAACTTTGTAAAGCATGTCTTCCTTTTTGTGTAGGAAGGTTAGTCTTTCCAAATGTGTTTCCAAGATATCCCTCTAATATTGCCTCTCTCCAACTCTACTATTAGGCCCGTTCTTCTTTATGGATCTAAGGAAGACTCTCAGATTAGGACCTATCAAATGTGTCAAAGTGTGTGTTGGAAGGGATCAAACTATCCTACATCAACACATGATCCATTGTAACTGAACAGTCTCTAAGCAAACAAACAGCAAATCGACGAAGACGTTTCCACAAGTCGAGGAGCCAACGTGGAGAGTGCATGGAATGACAAGGTTGAACAACTAATTACACTGGCACAAGAATGCGGAGATTGCCAAAATGTGCAAAGGACAAGAGTCAAGCACAAAGGAAACCACTAGAGTGTGCGAAGACCAAAGCCAATGCTTGTATATTCGCGATGGAGGTCATGAAGCATGGGTACACTAGTAAGCAATCGTAGGTTGTATGCTAGTGAGGAGTTCTTCAGTGAAGAGGCACCAAGAGAAGAAGCACCTAGTGAAGCATCACTAAGTGAGGAAGAATTAGGAGAAGAGAATCAGCTACCAGTGCCAAACATTGCTGCAGCAGGAAGCAAACAAAAATGCCCACCTTTTATGGGTGATTGAAAAGAGGAATTAGAACGTCACATTGGAACCTGTGTAACAATATGGCATGCCAATGGAGTGGATGACAAGAATGCTTGGTTAAGACTTTTTCCGACTGCATTGCAAGGCATCGCAATGGATTGGCATCTCAAAAGAGCAAGACAAAATCCATTCACAATGTAACGAGATTTAGCTGATGAATTTAAGAAGGAATTCAAGCTATTGAGAGATGATACCAAGATCATAAGGGAGATATATTCTAAAAATAAAAAGAAAGACAAAAATATTAAGCCCTATAATAGGAGACTCAAGGAACTAATTGATAAAATGGAAGTACAACCAACAGACAGTTTGCAAAAGCGGTGTTTCCTTGATGGATTGCTACCAAGATAAAAGAACAAGATGAAGATATTACCACCTACCACTTATCAAGAAGCATACAAAAGAGCTCTAAACTTAAGGAGCGAAGCGAAGCAAACAATGATGGGAATAAGTCATTTCAGAAGCGACAATTCTGATAGTGGTAGAGATGACCTACACATAGCAATCCAAGCAATGAAAAAGGACTTCAAAAGAATGATAAATGAAGTAAAGGAGAAAAGAAGAAAGAAAGGAAGGAGATTTGGTGCTCGGATTGTAAGACAAAAACGCACACAAATGTGAATTGTCCAAGGAATACTTATTGTAGCATATGCAAAGTTACGGGGCAAGTGGTTGGATATTTCCATTCAATTTTAAAAGTGCAAGGCACCCAACGATGACAATGCTGAAAGAAGAGAAAGATTAAAAACCTTGCACTTCAAAGAATGGACAACAAGGTGGATATAGTCGATAACAATATGACTCAAACAAAAGGCCAAAAATCCAATGTAGAAGATGCTAGGAGTGAGAACATTTTGTAAGAAATTGTCAAAACCCACCGGTAGGAGGAAGCACCGAAAACAACAATAGAGAACTTATGTGCAAATGGTGCAGACCAGGCAATCACAAGGAGGTGACTTGCCCAAAGAAAGCATGTTCCAGTGGAACACAAAATGTCAATTAAATAAGGACAAACATGTGTTAGCAATGACAAGGGCTTAGGCAAGGAAGGTCAAGAAAATACCCAAATCTTGCCAAGGAGGAGAGGTGGCAAGAAGCACACGACTTGATAGAAGAAATGCAAAAGGCTAAACAAGAAAGACTACTCCAAGAGAAAAATCTTAAAAAGTTGATCACCACAAAAGAAGTGTCAGAGGTACAATCACCACCAACAGAGCAATTGGCAGCACAAGTACTAAACACAACAATTGAGGTGAAAGTGTTCAATTTGCTTGGCACAATACATGAACTTTATCCAAAAGTAGGAGAGATGACATGAAAGAGAAAAGTTGTGGAGATGTGGTCTCATCATGAAGTGCCAAAAATAAGAAGTGACCAATTTATTGATGCAACAATGTTGATCATTAAAGCAAGAAAGAAACCAACATTTTCTTAACGTAAATGGAGGGTCAATCGTGAATGTAATGCCTGAGAAGACTTGGAGAGATATTGGAGCACCATTATTGTGTACTCCTAATTTTCGATTATATGGTATAGATCAGTATGGCATCAAAACAAAGGGAGTGCTTACAGCCCAAACAATGAAGATCATTGACCAAGAGTTCATCATGGACTTCGTGGTAATTGCCATGCAAAAACCAGCCTATGATGCACCAATGGGATGTGGATGGCTACGTATGGCAAAAGTGAATCATAGTTGAGAAAATGATCATCTCACATTCAATAAGGGATAACACATATATATGATAAATTTGAAGAACTAGTCCGTCAATTAAGACATTGCAACATCTGACACAACCTGAATGAAGGAGTGTTGAAACTTCAAGAATGTACAGAAGATGATGAAGATTCAAACAGTGGACTTCTCCACTGGCAAATGGAGGATAACGAAATTTTTGTACCACACTGTCTATGTATTCAAGCAGAAGAAATTGACCATGATGAAGGAAAACATACACTGTACGAGGTCGATGAATCAATTAAGAAGAATTCTACACAAAAGGAAGAAGAAAAGGAAAAATGGACATTTCCAAAGAAATTTATTAAGTACACTATTAGTGATGTCATGTTCGACGAGAAGCCAACACATCCAATTGATGTAATAAAAGCAGCAAATGAACCTGATACCATTCAATATGAAGGCCCAAAGATGGTTCAGGTAAACCTCAATGAAAAAGATGAAGAGAAGATCATCCATTGCAGAGGCGATTGGGATCCAGTATTGAAAGCTGCCACTTTGAAAATTTCTATGCAATATAAAGATGTCTTCGTATGGACGTACAAGAATCTAAAAGGGATCCTACCAGAGTTGTGTGTACACAAAATCCCATTGATTCTAGGTGCACAGCCAATCAAGAGGGGGCCATGCCGAATGAATCCAAAGCATGCAGCTTTGGTGAATGTGGTGAATGCAAAAATACAAAAAATGTTGGATGCGAGCATAATCTTCAAGGTCACAGTAAGTGAGTGAGTGTTGCCAATTGTTGTTACCTTGAAGAAAGAGGCTAGCCAAATTCAAATTTGTGTGGATTTTTTGGATTTTGAATGTTGTAATGATAAAGGATCCCTTCCATATTCCATTCACTGAATCGATCAAGGAAGAGGTAGTAGGACACAAGACCTATTCATTTTTTGATGGATTCTCAGGCTATAATCAAATCAATATTGTCGAGGATAAGTTGAAGACGACCTTTGTAATGGAGAATGTAATATATGCATATAATCGGATGTCATTTTGTTTATGCAATGCTCCAACTACATTTCAAAGGATAATCCTCTATATCTTTTAACCAATGTCCACAAGGAAGTTCAAGGTCTTCCTAGATGATTGGTCATTGTACGGGAGAAAAGACAAGCATTTGAAGGCATTGGAGGAATGCATGAGGTTGTGTAGGAATGCTCATTTGTCACTAAATCCAAAAAAGTGTAAATTGTTGGTCCCATATGGGAAGTTGTTGGGACATATTGTCTATAAAGAAGGATTGAAGACAAACCCCAACAAGATACGAGTCATAATGAGCATGGAGGAGTTGTACGACGTCAATTTGTTGAAGTCCTTAAGACATGTCAAGTATTATAGAAGATTCATTAAAGGTCGAGTATAAACATGTCCTACACATTTGATGTCTTGACATGCAAGAATGTTCCTTTTAGGTGGATGGAGGAACATCATAAGGCCTTTGAAGAATTGAAGGTGAAGTTGGTATGTGCACCCATTCTGGTGTTTCCACTTTGGGAGAAAGAATTTTATGTATTTTGCAATTGAATGCAGGTTGGCCCAGGAGGGGCAATTCGAGCTGGATCAGCCTATTTATTTTTTGAGTCAGTTGTTGTCACAAGCATAAAAGGATTACAGCACGATCAAGAGAGAAACCTTAGGAATGGTATATGCAGTTCAAAAGTTCAAACACTATCTACATGACAATCTCTTCGCTTTCTACATAGATTAGCAAGCATTGTTGTATCTGCCAAGTTAGCAGGTGGTTTGTCACGTTACAGGAGTTTGTGTTGAGACCCGAAAAGAAGCATGTACAGTACCAACATGGTACAAACATATTGGAGAATATGTCAAAAGGAGAGTTGCCAAAGGAGATGACAACAACAAAGAAAAAACGCATCATTATCAAATTGGCACCATTCTAGTTGATAACAGGTTTCTTGTATAAATTGGACCTGATGAAGTTTTGCAGAGATGTGTCATGGAAGAGGAAGTGAACACAACACTTTGAGAGACTCACGAAGGATTGGCAGGAGGGTACATGGGACCAAATGCAATAGCAAGGAAAGTGTTTATAGTAGGGTTATGGTAACCTACCCTTTATCACTATGCAAAGGAGTATGTGAGCATGCAATACATGCCAACAAGCTGAAAAGTCATTGAAGAGGGATTTATGCCATTTTACCCATCACAGTCATAGGAGTTATTTAAGAGATGGGCTTTACCTGACCTTTGAAAACAAGCCAAAGAGGTAAGTGCAGGTATATTGTGGTGGCAACAGAATATATGACAAGTGGGTGGAGGCAACAACATTGCCTAATAATTTAGTGAGGAGTACAACACAATTCCTTTACGAGTAGATCATTACAAGGTTCGACATACCCTTGCAACTGACAATTGATCAAGGACACTTTGTCAATATTGCATTCATTGTCAAGTCCGTATTATCCCAGGGCAAATGGGCATGCAGATGCAACAAACAAGGTCTTGGTCTCAATTATTTATAAGACATGTGGTGTAGAAGGTATCGACTGGGAGGATAGGTTGCAAACAATTTTGTGGGCATACAGAACAACATTTAAGCCAACAACAAACCACACGCATTCTAGTTGATGTATGGGCAAAAAGCAATAGTGCTAGCAGAATTCCTAGTACCAAGTTTGATGGTGGCGGTACAAAACTGTTTGGGCTACCAAGAAAGCCTAGAGGAGAGGCTGACAACATTTGTATAACTAGATGAGAAGAGGATAATGGCTTAGTGGGCAATGGAGATTGCCCAACATCAATGAAAGCTAAGGCACAACACGCACCTAAGGAAGATGAAGCGGAAACCAAGTGACTTGGTATTTAAGTATAATGGCAAGAGAGAAATCAAGCCTGTGTAAGAAACTTTGGACAACTCACCTATATGGGCAACTCACCTATATTAGCAATTGCTAATAAAGAACTACCGACAAAAAAAGTTATGGACGAAGAAATTGTTGAAGAAGGAAGAAACTTTTGTTGACAAAGGAAGAAATTGTTAATGACCGTGTCTAGAAAGGGTTTTTGCGAAGAAATTGTTAATGACCGTGTCTAGAAAGGGTTTTTGCGAAGAAATTGCAGTTGTATGGACGACTGTCGAAGTGGAAAATTGTGCAGTGAAGACGCACAAGGATTTCTAGTTTGCACATTTGCGCAGCCATATAGATGTGGGTTTGGGCCAAACAACAAAAGAAATATAGAAATTGCACAAAAGACAAGGTCATAGGAGGCTTACATACAAATGGTGGTAGGGATCGTACAAGCAGGAAGGTGGACAACAAGTTGAAGAAGACACGATCGCCATACGAGTGTTTTGGGATTGTATAGCAGCATCGATTGGCGCAAGTAGTTGATCGTATACGTGGAATGGGACGACACTGCCATACAAATTGCAATCAAAGGGCAATGTTGTACAAGTAGGTGGTTGAACGACTATCGTACAAGCTCAAAGTGTTTGTCGTACAAGTAGCTTGTGTACGGCAAGGGTTGTACAGGTGGAGTGTGTACGACAAGGGTCATACAAGTGGAGGACATTTCCGACAAGCATGGTACAAGCATAAGCAAAAGATAGTCAGAGTGTTGGAAGGATGCACAAACGACCAAGTATTAAGGAGAGAATTTTTCAAGTTGAACAGCAACAAACAAGAGTTCCAACTGATATAATGATGAAGGCAAAACCTCATTCACGTGGAGGTGTCAAAGAAAGTGCAATAGGGAGTCTTGCAAAGCGCGTGTGTGGAAGGGAAAGAGAATGCGGCTCAGACACCGAACGAGGTAGCAATAGGCAACATATTAGACATTCCAGAGAAAGGCCAAGGATAAGCACTCCGAAAGAACAAGAAGTTGAGGCTTCGCTTCTAAAGGGGGAGAAGAGCAAAGGGAAGGAAAGAATGATAGTGCCCTTGCAAGATATCACATGGGTACAGCCAACGGGAGAGTTTTATCGAAACTAGTGGTAGGAGAGTCCGAAGGATCACCCATTAAGGACAGCATTCAAGAATGCAAGAGTCAACTTCATATTACAAATTCCAAATTTTGACAAAGATTTTTTCAAAGAGTATTTGCTACAAATGCTACAGACATACACTCGCAACAAAATGCCAGGAGATTTAGGATTGGTGAGCAGGAGGTACAAGTGGTATTTTCAGCAGGCAATTTCAGCATGTTTGGATTGTCGAATCATGGAATACAGGTCAAGAAAAAGTCAGTGGACATGAACCGGTGGAGGGAAATGATTCATGAGGTCACTGATATAACTCCTAATGAAGCAGCAAAGTTGTTGAAGGACAGGATCCATGGAGTGAAGATGCAACAATTGAAGATGTCAAAACTGCAGTGTGCAATGAATGTCATGTCAAAACTCTCGGGAGAGCAAAGAGCCTCGAAGATGCCCACCTGGCTCATATCTTATGTGCAAGGGATAACAATTGGCATTGCATATGATTGGGCATTATACATATTAGGATTTTCTTGATGCAGTATACGCGGAATTTGTCAATGGCTTCCCATGCCATTGCACTCATTATGAATGTTGCAACACAGGTGAAGGTATAGTTTCCAGGGTTGAATCCTCCTAGGGATATCCCGGAGCATGCGTCGACAATTTTTAGGTGTACCTATGTGATGCCACTAATGAAGCCCAGCACTCCAATAACGAAGAAGAAGATGTTGAAGAGGAAGATACAAAAGTGTATGGGAGACGAAGAAAATGATAGTTCAAAGAGAGTCAAGATACAACCAAGGATAGAGCTGATGCAAATGGATAAAAGGCATAGGAGGTTAAAGCAATAGTGGATGTAGACTCAACCTCAAGCACAGCATCAGCCAAAAGAGCATCAACAACCCCCACAGCAAGTCACAGTAGATGTTGGTGGCAGTGCAAGACAGATGGAGGGAAATAGTGAACATGGAAGACCATGGAAAGTAGTGCAAAAGGGGGATCTTGCACAAACAAGGAGTCAGACTGTGCAAGGAGGCATTGCAGGTTCCAAGCAGATGACTCAAGGAAGGGCTACAATGGGTGTGCAGCAACCTAAGGAGACTGTTGCATAGGGAGGTTAGGAAGAGGAAAGAAGAACAATGCAACAGCACGAACCGATTGTTGTTGTGGATGTAGATAAGGAGATATAAGTAGCAAGGGAGGCAGTGCATGTGGATGCTATAGGAGATGAATAGGTGGAAATTAATTTACCAAACATTTTCAACACCCCAACCCCTTTGGAGGAGCAAGATGATATAAGTAGATCACCTCCATTGGATAAGGATGCACACCTCAAATTCACATCCGCAGTAGATGAACTCGCACGAAGAGAGACAGTGTTAGGAGAACAAGAAGGAAAAGGGAAACAACCCGCATCACAATTCAAAGTCTTCTATAGAGAAGAAAGTAGCCAACCACTAGCAGAAGAACAAGAGAGAGGACAAGAGGCAATGACTGAAGAACGAACTGTTGATGTGACACAATCGGTTCAACAAGGCAAGGCAACCAAAAGACCAATCAACCTGAGAGGTGATGCTGGAGAGGATGGAGAGGAAACAACCACCGGAGATGACACAAACATGAAGTTGGCGGAAGATGCAAGTGAGCAAGTGCCGAATTTGACGAGACCACCAGTATCAATGAACAAGTTGATGCATTTTTCAAAAAGATGTCTAGAGCATTGGATAGAGCAATGATGGAGTTCCAAGTTGGATGTGTTGGAGACGGGCAATAATGGCAGTTGATGGTAGAAAATGAGTTAGGCAAGTTAGTGCATTGGGCTCAAGATGAGGAGAAGATGAAGGAACTTGTCGATGTTTATTAGAAGTAGCCATGGGAGCTAGCGACTAGCAGGGTGCGAAATATGATTGGAGTGGAGAACCTCCCAACCAGAACTTAGACACTCTATAGGCAACCAATGAGGGGAATTTAGCACCTTGTCCAACAGATGAAGCGAGTGTGAAGTATGTAAAACTTGCACCTGAATTAGTGAAGATGTATGCCAGGATCAATTTTTTGGCATACTTGATTCAATGGTTAGCAACAGGCGTGAAGAAAATTCATGAATCAAAGGAAGAACAAGCTAACCAATGGGAGGAGAGACTTCAGCAAATGAAGGAGAATGTTGAAACAGAACTAGCACCATTAAGGAAGAAAGTTGAGGAGAGCACAAAGGCTCAGGAGGAATAGGATGTGCTGATTGGGCAGCTAAAATCCAAAAGTCCGCTAAGGCAACAACTATTGAAGAAGGAAAATGAGGAAGTCAAGGTTGGAGCTCAGTTGGTTGCAAAAAAAGATGAGCAACTAGCAATTGCATCTAGGCATGATGCAGAAGTGGAAAAGGTTGCTGACACAACAAGGAAGGAGGTTGAAGCTACATTTGCAAAGACGAAAGAAGAGATATTGGCTAAGTTGGCAGAAACTAAGCAAAGGGCAAACCATTACAGAGTGCAATGGACTCGGTATCTAAACTACGCCAAGAGATTAAAGAGAGAGACGAAGGCCCTCAAGCTGCAAATCAAAGAAATGGGAGGTATACCTGTTCCAACACCTCAACATCAACAAAATCCTAGCCCATAGGAGTAGAGATAGTCGTCCACGAGGACGTTGACCAATCTAAAGGGGAGGGCAAATGCAGGAGCTAGTTCTGACCAACTATTGAAGTATAAATGTAAATGCACAAAATGTAATATAAATGTAAATGTACATGTAAAGAAAATGAAAGTGAAATGCAATGTCAAATAAAATGCAAATGTAATATGAAATGAAAAGTCAAATGTCATAAGTTAATATATTTTGCATTTGTAATGAACGATAGAACGAAGATGATTAACAAGATGGTTGTAGGGTAAGGTGCTTCAGGTGGTAGTTTAGTTAAACATTAATCACTATGCATAAAAGAACCCCCCATTCAATTGTTCTATATTATAGACAATTGAGCACATTGTGCATAAGAGATTATGAGTATTTCAAGAGTCCATAGAGAGCATTTGTGTGATCTATGTACTACACGTGAAGACATTCTGTAATGTCATTACCATCTTCAATTCCAATTTGTGTGCATGTCTGTGTGATGCCACACTTGAAATAGTTGTTAGGTTGTATTGCCAAGTTCTATATGTGTAGGGTTGCAAACAAAGTTGTAGTCCAATATAATTGTACAAGAGTCATACAAGTCATGTTGTCAGAGTGCCAAACGAGTGTCGTCACAAAATGTTGTACAAGGAAAGTTGTCGTACAAGAAGTGCTGACGAAGGTGTTGTCGTACAAGTCATTGTCAATAAGGAGTGATAGTAGTTTGAAGTTTGTCGTTCAATAGGATTGTAACTATGTTGTACAAGTGTTGTCATACAAGTGACTAACAAGTTGTCACACAAGTGAGTCAGCAACTTGTCATACAAGTGCTCAATTTGTCTTACAAATGCATATTTTTGGACCAGCAATTACTTCAGTCTTAGTTGGCTCCTAAAATCTGTCATTCCAATTGTCGGAATACTCACCGTCGTGCTACAAAGGACATGACTCCATGCTCAAGCAAGGAATCTCCTAAAGGAATTACCAACCCCTTAGAGTGGTTACTATACGTGACATTACCTTGGGAAAATGAACAATTTTGCCCACTGAGAACGTTTCAAGTAGCACATGGACTTGCATTGTATCAACTTGAGGTCCAAACACTTGATTCATCACTGGTTGGTTCATCATGGATTGATAAGTCATCAATTGAATGAATACAGTTGATTCACTATATAGTTGTGCCTAATCAATCATCTGAAACTTTTGCTCGTTGGATGCCGATCGGTTTCCTTGATCAACCATCTAAAAATCTCTTTGTTGAGGAATCACAACGTTCCCTTCATCAAGTCCATACTCTCATGTGTAGAGTGACTGAAGAGTTGAAACCACATACTTGAGTTCGTTTAGTTGCATTTGCAATTTTTGCTAGGTTCGACTGACTAGTTGACACTAGGGATTTTGGGGAGGCAATGGATAACTATTGTGGGGAAGGGTGTTGGAACTATGGGAAGGGCGTTTGGGTCATATGGATACAGTATCCTTGCTGAGAGAATGTTGCAAGGTTTTGTTGGTGAATGAATGGGAATAGTTGAGGTACTCGCCCATATTGTATATATTGGCCATACTACCCCTATTATTGTGACAATTTGTATTTAGGTGGTCCTGTAGAGACATAAGCGGGCTTTTGATGATTCAATGACCAAGGCATCCCTCACATTATTGGGGTGTTTTGGTATTCAGGAATTAAAATGGGGAGAAACCTAAAAAATTGCACCAAGAATGGGAACAAAAAACAAGGCACATTGATCAAAAGGAGAAGCAAACGGAAAATGGGGTGTACCAAAGTGAGGCACTCTACCAAGGGCTCTCCAAACAAGGTGCACTAGAGCTATGTGCTTCGAAACAAGGCACACCAGAGCAAGGTGTCGCTAGGTGGAGCACTTTGAACCTTGGCGCATCGGAACAAGATGTTGCAGAGCAAACACTTAGCGTTTTCACGCAATCTTGTTCCCACTCGTGTCTTTGCTCTTCGTCACCTTCGTTCGTTCCTTAAAAAGCGAGATTCTCAAATTGCAAGTTAGGCAACGTTTCGGATCAATACAAGTAGATTCTGTTGGGAAAGTGTTATACACCTTACATAAATAATGTATTTTATTCTAGTGGATTACCTAGGCATGAGAAGAGAACTTGTTTAATTGTTTTACCATGTTGGTAACTTGTAACTATGTAAAATAGACTCCTAAGGATATTCCACTCGAGATTGGGCAATATCGGGATATTAGGCATGTAGTGATGAGTGCGAATAGGGTGGTTAAATTGGTTAATAATGAATTTACTCACCCCCTCATACTAGGCAAGTTGTTGGGATGTACAACCAACAACCTTATCACATATTGAAGTAGGATAAAAGGGGGCCTTGCGATTTGTGTTATCCCATGGAGATAGCTATGGGATAACCCCTAGTTTTGGAAACCACCAGTGATTTCCAAGTTTGCCTCTAGCCTATAAAAACAAGCCTTGGGTGAATAGTTTGGGTATTCTTGGACATCTTGATTTTGGAGCATTGCAAGTCACAAGTTGTTGGATTCTTCATGTGTGTAGAATATTGCATGTGCATGGTTACGTTGTTGGATTGTCTCGTGTGTTGAAGCCTAAAGATCTCCTAAGAGAAGTTAATCTGTAAGTGTATTATAACCAATTCGTTGATGATAATACATTGAGACTCTTCTTGTTGGGTTTTCCCCCTTCGTGGGTTTTCCCAAGGTAAATCTTGTGTTCTTCTCTTCTATATTCTGAATTTCTTTCTAAGTGTTAATACATTGCTGTAATAATTTTAGATCTGGTTAACTAGCATAACTTTCCTCATTGGACTCAATACGAAATTGTTGCATTTCGGTGCATTATTTCCTTTCATTTGGTATTAGAGCCTGGCCAGCTTGTTAGATCCGTGGGAGGAGTAGGGCTATTTTCATATTTAATCCTTGCTTGAGTGGGAGTTGTGTAGTGTTGATCTTGTTTTCAAGAAACATATATGGCAGGCACTAGAATGGAGATTGAGAAATTCAATGGGAGTAACTTTGAGCTTTGGAAGCTCAATATGGAGGATCTCCTTATTAATCGAGGCCTCCATGCAGCGATATCTGGTGAAAAACCCTCTGGTCTATCTACAAAGGATTGGGTTGTGATTGATCAAAAGGCAAAAAGTCTTGTTAAGATTTGTCTTTCAAATTCAATGCTCCTGAATGTTTTCGGAGAAAAGTCCACCAAGGATCTATGAAAGAAACTCTATTTTTTGAGAATGAATGATGGTGATTATATTACAAAGCATCTAAGCGCATTCAACATCTTGGCAAGACAGTTGGCATTTGTGGATGTGAAGATGGAAGAGGAAGACCAATATTAAACACTCCTATGTTCTTTCCTTGATTCATGGGCCAACCTTGCGATGGCACTCAATAGCACGGTCTCAATGTTGAAGCTTGATGAGGTGGTGGGTGCATTACTCTTGGCGGAGATTGAGGCATCAAAATTTTGAGTCTGTCAAGGATGCAATAACTGTCAGAGGTTATTCAAAGAAAAAAGAAATCAAGAAAAAGAAGGACAAGCGATTAAAGTCTAAGGGGAAAGCCAAGTACCCTGGCAGATTGAAGCTGAAATGTTGGAATTGCGAACAAGACAAGCTACATTAAGGACTACAAGGAGAAGAAGGCCAAGGAATCTGACCAAGATTCTAATTCAAGGACCTCTAATGAAGACATCGGTGGTGTGTTTGTTGCAGCCCTTGCCACGCATACACTAGAGGATGCATCAATAATTGACTCAGGATCTTCCTACCACATGACTCCCCACAAGGAGCGGTTTTCAGATTATTAAGAATTTGATGGCGGGAAGGTGTATTCGAGAGATAACTCCTCTCAAAATTGTTGGTCATGGAAGAGTCATGCTTGCACTTGGGGATGGAAGGAACAAATCCCTTTCTAATGTTCTGCACATTCCGAGTTTGGCGAGGAACCTACTTTCTATAAGTAAATTGAATGACGTTGGTGTACAGGTGATCTTCAACGAGGATGAACGTAAGATGGTGTGTAAAGCCATTGTTTTGGCTTAAGGGAGTTCGTTTTGGACTTTTGTTTCATTTTGAGGCAAGCACCATTGATTGTAATAATTCGAAGGTTCCTATTTCTGAGAACCTAAACCTTCCTACTAAGAAGACCATTTTGTGGCATGAACAGATGGGCCACATAGGTGAAAAAGGTCTTAGGATTTTGACGTCTAAGGACTTATTTGAGGGGTTAACTATTTGTTCTCTTAATTTTGACTTTTATGAACATTGTACTTATGGAAAACAAAATCATGTAAATTTTTATTCGAGCTATACTAGATCTATAGGGATTTTATATCTATTTCATAGTGATGTATTTGGTCTTATTGATGTAGTATCACTAGGAAATTCCTTGTATTATGTATCTCTTATGATGACTTCTCTAGGAAAACATGGATTTTCTTCCTCAAACACAAACCTGAGGTCTTCTTAAAGTTTAAAGAGTTTAGAGCTCTTGTTGAGAACCAGACAGAAAAGACGATCAAGGTATTGAGGACGGATAAAGGTTTAGGGTATAGTTTTGTAGTGTTTGATAAAATTTTTTAAAGAGCATGGTATTGCTAGGCACAAGATGACTCCATACACCCCTCAAAAAAATGGAATCGTAGAGCAGATGAACAGGACGCGATGGAGAAAGCTAGGAGTAAGCTCAATGGAGATAGTTTGGATCATAAATTTTGGGCAGAAGCTACAAGCGCAGCTTGTTACCTGATTAACAGATCTACATCAACTCTTGTTGACAAAACCCCTAAGGAGGCTTGGTCAAGAAAAAAGCCTTTGTTGCAGAATATTAAGATTTTTTTAGTTGCAGACCATATGTACATGTGCCTAAGGAGAAGAGATCCAAGTTGGATTTTAAAGCGGAGAAATGTATCTTCATTGGATACAATGATGGAGTCAAAGGATACAAGCTTTGGAATCCTAAGACTAGAAAGACAGTGTATAGTCGAAACGTGATCTTCAAGGAGATCAGATCTTCTCCTAAATCCTTTCAACTTAAATATGAGAGGAAAGTGGTGCAGCTAAAGCCAAAGATCGAGGAACCTGCACCTCAAGCTGAACCAGAGGTTTAGGATGGACCTAAACAGGAGGTTGATTCAAAGAGTTCAAAAGAAGACAAACAACCACCTCAAATCCCACTCTTGAGGATATCAGCTCGACAGAGAATGCAACCTGATAGGTATAGCCCGCTTGATTTCAAATGCATTTTTGCTTTGTCTACTGATGATGATGAGCCTAGAATTGTGAAGGAGACAATAAAGTCTACAAACAAGAAGTCCTCAAAGAAGGCCATGGATGAACAAATGGCAACACTAGAGAAGAAAAGCATATGGGATTTGGTGCAGCTTACTAAGGATGGGAAACATGTTAGCTGCAAATGGGTTTTAATGAAGTTTAGTTCTGATGCCAAGATTTAAAAGTACAAAGCAAAGGTTAGTGGCTAAGGGCTATTCCTAGGTAGAGGGAATCGATTTTGGTGAGATTCTCTCCTATTGCAAAGTTGACATCTATTAGATTTTTGTTATCTATTGTTGTTACGTTCAATCTTGAGGTTGAACAAATGGATGTGAAGACAACTTTTTTGCATGGGGATTTGGAAGAGATCTACATGACACAATCGGAACGCTTCGTGTTGAAGGGTAAGGAAGACTTCATTTGCAGATTGAAGAAGTCCATTTATGGTCTAAATCAATCCTCGCGGATGCGGTATCAAAAGTTCGATTCATATGTTTTGAAGTTGGGTTATATTAGAGATAAGTCTCAACACCATGTATATTTCAAACAAGATGGTGATCAATTTATAGTTATTTCACTTTATATCGATGACATTTTATTTTTAAGTAAAATTAAAGATATTATCAGGGCTTTTAAAACTCACCTTTCCATTGAATTTGATATGAAGGACTTGGGCAGCTAAGTTTAACTTAGGGATGGATATTATGAGAGATGGATTGAACAAGCAAAAAACTTAGGGTCAATCAAAGGAAGTAAGTTAACTCTATTTTGCATCGGTTTAAGATGCATGATTGTAAACCAATGAGTGATCCCACTTTTGTAGGAAAAAAGTTTTTTGTTGATCAATGCCCTTTGACACCAAGTGAGATAGAGGACATAAGCCACGTCCCTTATGCAAGTGCAATTGGTAGCCTAATGTATCCTATGGTCTACACCAGACCAAACATTGTCCAAGCAATGGGAGTTCTAAGCAAGTATATGTCCAATTTGGGTAAGGAGCATTGGACTATGGTGATAAGAGTCTTTAAATATCTTCGTGGAACTTCATATTATTCTATTTACTACCAAGAAGGACAAACTTTGAACAAGATAGTGGTTATACATCGATTCGTAGATACGGATTGGGCTAGAGATGTAGATAAAAGACAATCTACCAGTGGGTGTCTTTACCTTGTTTGGTGGTGTGGTTAATTGGATAAGCAAAAGACAAGTTGTGGTTGCACTTTCGACAACAAAGGTAGAGTATATGACAGCTACTCATGCCTATAAGGAGGCAGTCTGGCTTCAAATATTGTGTTCGGATATCAAGTTGAAGCAAGATTCAATGCTGATTTAATGTGACAATCAAAGTGCCAACAGCTTGGCAAAGAAACCTCCTTTCCATGCACGAACAAAGCACATTCATGTGCAGTATCACTTTGTTTGTGATATGGTGGAGGATATGAGGGTTGTGATCAAGAACGTCGACACTTTTTCAAATGTTGTGATGCATTGACAAAGCCCATGAGCACAAACAAGTTCAAATGGTGTTGATTGGCTATGGGGGTAATCCCCTAGCTTCTAATTTCATGATTTGACACCCTATGCAATGTATACAACAAGTGGGAGATTGTTGGGAAGGTGTTGTACACCTTGCATATATAATGTATTTTATTCTAGTGGGTTACCTAGGCATTAGGGGAGAAATTTTTTAGTTGATTTACCAATTGGTAATTTATAACTAAGTAAAAAAGACTCCTAAGGGTATCCCACTTAGATAGGGCAATCTCAGGATACTAGGCATGTCCTCTAGAGTGCGAATAGGGTGGTTCAATTGGCTAAATAATGACTTTACTCGCCCCCTCATATTGGGCAAGTTGTTGGGATGTGCACTGCTTTTTAGGAGGTTGTTGAGATGTGCAACCAACGACCATATCACATCTTGGGATGTGTAACCAACAATTTTATAACATCTTGGGAAATGCATTTGTTTTTAGGAGGTTGTTGGGATGTGCAACCCAACAACCTTATCACATCTTCAAGTAGGATAAAAAAAAAGAGGCTTTGGGATTTGGGTTATCCCATGGAGATGGGTTATCCCATGGAGATAGCTATGGGAAAGCCATGGTTTTGAAACCACTAGTGGTTTCCAAGTTTGCCTCTAGCCTATATAAACAAGCCTTGGGTGAGTGGTTTGGGTATTCTTGGTCATCCTGATTTTGGAGCATTGCAGGTTGGAGTTGGAGACAAGTTGTTGGATTCTTCATGTGTGTAGAAGATTGCATGTGCATGGTTATGCTGCTGGATTGTCTCCTGTGTGTTGAAGCCTAAAGATCTCCTAAGAGGAGTTAATCTCTAAAGTGTATTGTAACCGATTTGTTGCTCATAATACATTGAGACTCTCTTCTTGTTGGGTTTTCCCAGGGCATATCTTGTGTTCTCTTCATCTATATTCTAAATTTATTTCTAAGTGTTAATACTCTGCTATCATACTTTTAGATTTGGTTAACTAGCATAACTTTCCTCAATGCATTATTTGTTTTCAAAGTTGCCATTTGCATGAAAATTACGGATGAGGTTATGAAAACTAAACTTAAAAGCATCTTGTAATTTTTTTATGCAAAAAAGATTTGTGGGTTTCGTGCATGTTAATGTAACAGAGAACCCTTTCCACAAATTTGAAAGCATATGACGTATAATTGTGTAGATATGCAAAATTATATGCGAGTGCTATAAGATCGATTTTGTACCACAATCATACTTGTATGTCCCACCTAGCGTGCCAAAATTGTTGGATTCATGTGCAGTGGGGATTTTTTGTAGGGCAAACTGGATTCGTCCCATTGAGCATGCCAGAATTGTTGAACACGAAAATTGGAAAGTGTGAATTGTGCCTGTGACTGCAGTTCAACAAATGGCTTGGGAGGGTTTCACTCTCCCCAACCTCCGGAACTTGGGCCGATTTCCTTCTAACTAAGCTGAAAAATAAAGAAGGAAACTACTCTAAGCTGAAAAACAAGGAAAGAACTAAGCAGAGTATGCAAAAAACAATTTGATCTAATTTGTTTAAGAGCAAAGAAATGTAAAATACAGCCAAAGTCGTAGGGAGGTTCAGATTTGGTGCAATTGGCATTTCAGCAGTGATTGAATAACTTCAGTTTGCAAGATCTTCAAATAACCTGCAACAATGATCAAAGAGAAGGGCTAACAAGGGAAAGGAGAACAAAGCCACTAATTTCACACATTTGTAAAACAAAAGGTCTATGACATAGTTGAAAAGGTCTATAACACAGTTGAATCAAAATGTCACGAACAACTCTATATTGATTTTGCAGTTAAGTGTTCAATACAATCTCACTCTGAATAGTAGCTCTAGTATGCTGTAAGGCCAAAATGACCCTTTACAATAAGCATCAAGCTCTTATTTATACTCGAAAACGCAGTCAAAAATAGACTACATGCAATGTACCATGGTGATAACTACAAGGTGACACATCATCCTTGTCCATTTGCCAAAAATAGACATAGAGCAAGGCACACAAGTTGAGAGCAAGCCATATTGCTCCAAGCAGGGCAGCCTAAGCGAGGCACTGCCAAAGCAAGGGGCTCTAATCAAGGCAACTTGAGCATTCTAAGTGAAGCAATCTCATGTGAAGCGGCTTAAGCGAGGCGCAATCAGAGTGGGGCAACCTAAGCCAGATGCTGCCAGAGCGAGACACCTTGAGTTGGGCGGCCTAAGCAAGGCACTGTGAGCGAGACTCTCCTGAGCGGGGACATTGTGAGCGAGGCTCTCCTGAGCGGGGGCACTGTGAGCGAGGCTCTCCTGAGCGGGGGCACTGTGAGCGAGGCTCTCCTGAGCGGGGGCACTATGAGCGAGCGAGGCTCTCCTAAGCGGGGGCACTATGAGCGAGCGAGGCTCTGAGCATGGAGGCGCTAAGCGGGGCTCTCCCAAGAAAAACACTGTGAGCAGGCCCTCCCAAGCAAGGCACTGTGAGCAATGATCACTCGAGCAAGGCACTATGAGCAAGGATCTCCCAAGCATAACACTTTCCAAACATAGCCAATACTAGCTGATTTCTACCCTGCTTTGTCTTCTGCCTCAACTTGTGCAATGAATATTTGCTCGAAGTGTGATGGTAGTAGCAAGGTACTACAACACTCTTAAGTACAAAACCTATGCTTCCAACCTTATCAAGACGAGAGTTCCATCATCATCATTACCATAATTCTTATATAATACCTATGCACAATATCATGTCATTTATTGAATATCTGAATTTATTTGTGAATCCTTTTATCGTAATGCACAAAAGGGGCAGAACAATCGGCACCAAAGACCACGTGAACCTCAACACATTGCCAAAATAGCAAATTTTTAGAAGGAAGAAAGAATAAATGATAAGAGATCATTTGTAAAAAGTGATTATATTAAGCATAGCATGGAGACTGGATTGAATAATTTATTAATATAGAAAAAACATGGCAAGAATCTCATGTGGAAGGGCAGTTACCGATTGTGAAAGAAGAAAAATTCTTAGCTATGAATTTGATTATCTAGAACCTAGATTCAAGAAGTGGAAGCCAGTTTGACAAAGGTCGTCTGCTGATTTTGGTATTAAAGATTATTTTAAGAATATCTGAAAATTCTAGAGGTCTTATTGAATTTCTTCTTTCCAAATATCGATCCAAAGATCTATAAAATCTAACCTAACCTTGGAATGAGGAGCATGCTACTCAAGCTTGTCTTAGGTCACCTCCTCATTTACACTTGGATTGTGATTAAGATAGCTTATGTGTGTATTCACTATATAAGAAGACAGTTTGTATAGTATGGACCTCTGTAGCGAAAATCATATTGGAATCGCGTTTCGAAATGGAAAATCGCGATTCCGAGAAGATCCAACTAAAATTGCATCGGAATCAGCAGTTTTTGAAAAAAATCATGATTTTGTTGAAAAAATTGGCAAAAAATCGAAATCACAATTTTTTTGAAAAATCACAATTTTCTGGCGAAAAAATCGGCTGCCATAGCATGTGTAGAGGAAACGGGATAAATAGTGTTTTTTTTTCTCGTTTTTCTTCCTCCAAGCTTGAGAGAAAGGTCTGCCTACCTGCTACCACACCAAGGAAAACCCTAAAACACATCAATACACCGGATTTTTCGAAGTTTGAAGGAATCTGGTAGTCACCAACAACCACCAACAGCGGATTGTTTTGGAGTTTGAAGGATCCCAGCAGCTACCAACAACCACCGAAAGGATTCATTTGAGGTAAGCAAACTGATTTTTTTCTTTTTCTTTTATTCTATTGAATCTTATCCCAAATTTTCAAGCATTTTTTTTTCCAAGTCTAAAACCAAATGCAACAAAGTTCAAAGTTCAAACTAGGGTTTACAGTTTAGGATTTTTTTTTTTTAAAGTAATTCTTTGTTGTTAGTTGTTGCCAATTGAAACATGTATGCAAGTCTAGGGTTTAGTTTTTTTTTTTTTAACTAGGGTTTAGTTGAAACAAGTATGCCAGTTCAAACTAGGGTTTAGTTTTTTTTTTTAAACTAGGGTTTAGTTGAAACAAGTATGCCAGTTCAAACTAGGGTTTAGTTTTTTTTTTGGGTTTAGTTTTTTTTAAATAATTCTTTGTTGTTAGTTGTTGTCAGTTGAAACATGTATGCAAGTCTAGGGTTTAGTTTTTTATTTATTTAACTAGGGTTTAGTTTTTTTTTTTAACTTTTTTTTTTAATTAATTGTTTGCTTGATATTTGCTGTCTAAAATTTGTATGCAAGTGCATGTTTTCAGCTGCCAACGTTTAAAGTTTCAAACTAGGGTTTAGGGTTTAGTTTTTTTTTTAAAGATTGTTTATTGTTACTTGCTGCCAAAAATATATATGCAAGTCCATCTTTTCAGATTTGCAGTTGCACTACAATTTTAAGGTTTCAAAGTTCAAACTAGGGTGTAGGTTTTTTTTTTTAAAGTAATTCTATGTAAATGTTTGTTGTTATTTGTTATTATGTGCAGCCACAAGAAAATGTCAGGGTCCGGGAAAAAAGATAAAAAAGATATAGCATGGAAGTATGGAGAAGAACAAGCAAAGAAAGGAAAAATTCTTTGCAAATTTTGTAAAACTATTATAGCTGGAGGAGTATATCGCTTCAAATTTCATTTGGCAAGGAAACCGGGTGAGAATGTTAGATTATGCCCAAATGTGCCAATTGATGTTGAGAGAGAATGCATGGCAGTTGTCACTTCAAAAGCAGAGAAAAAAGAGATAAAGAAAAGAACATTTGAAGCCATTTCAACCCCCCCTCTTCTCAGCCTCATACAACAACTAGTGGGACCAACACCTTTGGCTTTAGGGGATTTCAGCATGAAGGTTTGAGTCCATCAACTGCACAAACACCGGCACCGGCACTGGCAAGGAGTGGGATGGATGAGTCCAATTTTGGGGTAGGGACACAAGCCACACTTGATGGTATGGCCTCGTGGAACCAAGACAAGCATAGGGCAGCCAGGAAGGCCATTGGTAATTTTTGGTATTTTTTTGACCTTCCCTTCAATGCGGCAAGGTCTCCATACTGGCGAGGCATGGTGGATGCCATCGCAACTTGCGGCACAGGATTTAGGCCGCCAACTTATGATGACATTAGGGGCCCTCTCCTTCATGAATGCACGCTTGACATTAAGGTTATTCTTGAGGAGCAGCGTAAGGTGTGGAGCACTAACGGTTGCACTATCATGTCTGATGGGTGGACCGATGGCAGGGGAAGAACCTTAATTAATTTTTTGGTTTCTTCGGCAGGAGGAGTGGTATTCCTCAAGTCAGTGGATGCATCGGCACAAGTTAAGAGTGCCGAAATGCTCGCAGGGTTGTTGGGGGAAGTTGTGATCGAGGTTGGGGTGGAGAATGTTGTCCAAGTCGTCACGGACAACGCAGCAACATATGTAGCAGCTGGCAAGCTGTTGGAGGAGAGATTTCCCACCATTTTTTGGTCCCCATGTGCAGCCCATTGTCTTGATTTGCTCCTTGAAGACATTGGGAAATTACCTTGGGTGTCCAAGGTTGTACAAAAGTCTAGGGCAATTACAAGATTTATCTACAACCATTCTTGGGTCCTCAACCTCATGAGGCAATTTACCGGTGGGAGAGAGATAGTGCGGCTTGGAGTTACACGCTTTGCAACAAACTTCGTGACATTGCAAAGCATGTATAATGCAAGAGGGTCACTCAAGCAAATGTTTGTGAGCGAGGAGTGGAATTCTGAGCAAGCTGCTAGATACCGATTCTCCAATGAGGGGGACAAGGTATATGAATATGTGTTTGAGGAGTCCTTCTAGCAAACCATGGATGAGGCCATCAAGGTACAAGATTAAGTTTTTAATATATTTTAATTATAATTTTTTAAATTTAAATTTTAAAATATTTTCTTTTTGTAAATCTTTTATTTTTAAATATTTTTATAAATTTTATTTAAATAATTTTTTCTTTTTCTCGGGTGACAAAGCCTTTGGTGAAGGTTCTTCATCTTGTTGATGGAGATGAATCACCAATGGCATATATATATGAGGCTATGGATAGGGCAAAAGAGGCAATTGCCTTATTTTATAGACATGTCCATTCCAAATATGGTCCCATTTGGGATATTATTGATAGGCGATGGACATCTAAGCTCCATAGCCCTCTTCATGCAAAGTGGTACTACCTCAACCCCAAAATTTTTTACTCCAGCACGTTCCATGCTGACTATGAGGTGATGGCGGGCCTTCGATTATGTGTTGACCACATGTACCCTGATGAAGAAATAAGTGCTAAGATACAGATTGAGATGCATTCTTATAAGAAATGTGAGGGCATCCTTTTCCCATCGCCAATGTGCATTCGATCAAGGTCAACTATGAGGCCAAGTAACCCTCATTGAATTATTGTTTATTTTATCAGATATCTTTTGAATTTGTTTTAAAAAATAATCTCAATTTAGGATTTTACATGTGGATTATTAAGTTTCCTTCTTCTTGGTTGTTTCCAAATTTATGGTGGGAGGACTTTGGTGCATATACGCCCCATCTACAACGCTTCTCCATTAGAGTTTTGTCTCAACCATGTAGCGCTTCAGGTTGAGCGCAATTGGAGTATGTTTGAGCACATACACTCCAAGAAGCGCAATAGGCTTACACAAGAAAAATTGAATGATCTTGTGTTTGTTCAGTACAACCTTCGCCTCCACCATAGGAAAATTACAGGTTCAAGTACCGAGGCCTTTGACCTAGACGAGATTGATCCATCTAATGATTGGATCACAAGAGGAGGAGCAACAACAAGATGTTCTCTTCAGCATGGATGAAATTGAAAACTTAGAAAACCTAGCAGAGGAGATGGCAACAAAGGCACAAGAAGAGGCACAAGCCTCACAACCAAGGCACCAAAGTCAAAGAGAGACTAGAGCTTATAGTAGGGCAAAGGGAAAAGGCATTCAAAGACATTGATTGACTCATGACACATTTTGTAATTTGTAATTTTGTACTGTTATAAACTTATATATTATAAGTATTAAGCAATACAAGATGTGTTTTGTCACTTTCGTGTGTAGTAGTTTAAAACTTTAATACTTTGGCTTTAAACTTGTAGCACTTGCCATTTTCGTATGCAGTTTGAGCTTGTATCACTTACAGTATTAATATTTGATTTGCATAGTGTTAATTCATTGTGATATGCATGAAAAAAAGAAAATTCAAAAAAATAAAATTACCTTTTCTTCGGGTTTTTTTGCCGATTCTTTTCCATTTCCCAATTCGATCCGATTTTTCCCAAGCCGATTCCAATCTGATTCCGGTTTTCTCAACTATGGTGTGGACTGTACTTGTTGAGATTGATTGTCAAGATTTAGAATCTCAATGAACTATATTAGGAGATCTCGTCTGCAACGAGTATTATTTATATAATTGAGTTGTAAAGCAAGGCATGGCCTTGTGCACCTCCTCTTTGAAATCATTGTTTCCAATCAGTAATATCTAGCACAAAGGAACCAGGGCTTGCCACAGGTTTTCCAGCGGAGGGGCCGTTTTCATCATATGTTATCAGAGCATTAGGCATCTCCTCCTTGGCCTGATGATGTTGTAACAAGAGTTTGTGGAGTTGTGAAACATGTAGGTTGTGGCCTCCCTTAGCATACCAGCTTGGTCCAATCCTGAGAAGATGGTCCGAGCAAACAAAGAGATAAACTTATAATCAGTATTTTCCCAAAGATGAGTTTGGCTGCTATAATGACAAAAGTAGACCTTAATCTATATGAGGGTTGCATTATTTTTGGTGTGCAAATAGTCTGTTGGAAGATGCGGAGAAAGAAGTATTGATGTCAGATAGTTTGTGGAGAAAGCTTGTCTTAGGTCACCTCCTCATTCAGATTTGAATTGTGGTTTAAGATAGTTGTTTGATTACTCACCTAATAAAAAGACAGATTGTATTGTATGGAGTATACTCATTGGGATATGATCTTCAAGATTTAGAATTTCAAGTAGGAACTATACCAGAAGATCTTTGTGGGCAAGGTCTCGCACACCTACTCTTTGCAAACATTATTTCCAATCAATAATATCTCCCACTGAGCAACCACAGTTTGCCAGTGTTTTTCCAATGGAGGTCTCAATTTAATGACATCTTCTACAACAATTAAAACTAGGCCAAAAGATCAAATGGCATTAGCTTAACCAGTTATATTCTTCAACTTTCAAGGAGGAGACTCAAGTTTGAATCTTGCCAAGCAATACATGCATAATTGCCAAACTGTTGTAATACCACAATGTGGTCATGATGTAATACAGGTAGGGCACGTTTCAATCCCATATAACCAATTTAAAAAAAAAAAGGGCAAAAGATGAAATCCATTCTTAAATTTGTTTTGCCCAGATACTAACAGTTTGCGTCTGACCATGCACTTGGTAAAGGTGGTTTTGTCATCCTACCTTCATGGTCCAATTTTCTCATGTATCACGGCTCTTTGTAAATGATCAGTTTGGATAGTAATGAAATTTATGAAAATAAGATGAATTTTGCAGGCATTTATGCTGCTTAGTAATATTGAAAGAGAAAATTTGTGATCCTAAATGACAAAAATTTTGGCAAATATCCCATGGGTGATAGGTGGGGACTTTGATACAATCGAAGATAAGCAAGATACATATAAGGGTCTTCCTTTTGAATGTAAGGGGCCTGACATCTTTAAATGGTGCAACCTCAAATGACCTATTAATATTTTTTTCATCCTCGTAAACATAAGTGAACAAGCAAAATCATCTAGTATATCTGATGAAATAGAGGTACCGGTAAAAGCATGATTTCCTATACACTGGATAAATTTGCAACTAAATGAGGTCAATAGCTTTTGATTCCTAAGAAAAATGAGGCTTTATGCAGTTATTCCATAAGTTTTTCCTGTTCATAACCTGACTCAAATCAAATCCTAAAAGGAAAAAGAAAAATCCTCTGATTAGCAAAAGATTGTGAAGCCTGATCAAATGGCATGAGCTCTAGTGGTTAAGAACATGGACTTCTCAAAATGGCTTGTGGAAATATCGTGGTATTATGATCATGATGTAATACAGAGAACTTGTTTCAATCCCATATAATCAGTTTAAAAAATAAAAATAAAAAATGAGCGGTTGTGAAGTCTGTTTTGTGTAATTTAAATATCCACATGTTAATAAGTCAAATTGGCTAGATGGTCTTCCTGGGTTGTGAAGTCTGTTTTGTGTAATTTAAATATCCACATGTTAATAAGTCAAATTGTTTAGATGGTCTTCCTGCCATCTGGAAAACTTCTACAAAGAGGGATACCTCTAAGTCTTACATAAAGGAAATTCCTTTAAGGATGTCAAAGCATTTTTTAATAACTATGGTAAAATGGAAGCATTCGCTTTGCAGAAAGCATTTCAAAGGCTCAGGATAAACAATCTTCTCTGAAGTTCAAAATTATAAAATCAGAAATTTTGAAAGAGTGTAAAGTTCATGGTGCAAAATTATAAACAAGTATGAGATTTTTCTTATTTCACCCTTTTCCCAAAATGCTTAGGTCCACGCATAAAAGAACGAAAATTAAATAGACAGTTATAATAATAAATCTGTTGAAGAACTTGATGAGCTTGAAAAGGCCTTTTTTCCTCTTTGTGGAAATCTACAAAGACCTCTTTGCTTTTTCTAGCCCTGATGAAGTGATTACAAATAAATGAAACTATCCCAAGTGAAATGCATGCATCCATGGCTAAGTCTCTTAAAAGAAAATATTTTAGCAGATTGAAAGGGTCTCAAAAATGTAATATTTTACTATTATGTCTCAAAAATTAGATATCTCCTAGAGAGTAGATGGCATTCCAACAGAATCTTAAAAAGCTAATTCAAATCTCATTATAGAAGATCTCTACATAATGTACGAGGAAGCAATTCATATCAGCAGCCTCAGATCAAGGGCTGATAAAAGATGTCATGAAAATTATCCTAAAAATAATGCCAGGATTACACTTTTGAATGTCCTTTATAAAATACATGCTAGGGTTTCTACAGAAAGATTAACACTTTACCTCTCATAGTCTCGCAAAATCCAGCAGTGAAGAATCTCAGAAGTTAATCCAAATCCAGTACTGAGATATTACTTAGAGTCTCGGAAGTTAAATCAAATTCAAAAAGACAACCATGGACATGTATGCAACTGCATGAAATAGCAAACCAATCAGAACTGTTCAGGCCCAGTAATTCAGGAAGGCAACTGTTCTCCTCCCCTTTTGGTTGGGTTATATGGGATTGAAACGGTACCCACCCGTATCACATCCTTTCAACAAACCACACTGTAGTACTACAACAAATCATAATATCATGGGCCATCTTATCATTGGACTGTCTATTACAATGCAGGGATTTGAGCTTGGGTTACACTCCTATGATTGCATCTCATTTCACAGTTGCTCCCAACACACTAGACCAAAATGTTAAACTTCACCCATGTGATTCAAACCTTGGCTTACAGTATGAAGCTCTTTGCTCCCCACCACTCCCCAGTGTATGCCACTGCCTAATATATTTGAAGTTATTGTCAGAGTTTTACGATCCATCCCTAGTCCGAAAGAAAATCAGTCAAGTCATGCACATTCTGATGCTGCCAGATAAATTGTATTTTGCGTGGATTCAGATAATCTTCTGATATTCTTCAAAGTAAATCTCTCTCTGCCTTCAAATAGATGTCAACTTGGATAAAATTTTGAATTATCAAGGTTCACCTTTGCAATAAAAGAGATTAAAAGGCAATTCAATGACATAAGACATGGAAGATATTGGTAACCAACACTATTCTGGTGAGTTTTCCAAAACATAAACCAGATTCAATAATTTTAGCTGTTGTGTACCATTTTTTATTTAACACATAGAGTTCTCAAATTTTGCCTGTTATTTGGAGGGTTTCGAAACAAGTAAAAGCACTTTTGAATTGCTCATTTTTTTTTCACTGTGGAAATAAATGTTATAGGTTTAGATCCATTTAAACTAGAAATATATATTTGGCAAGATTCAGGAAAATTTCAGCACTGAAATAGAGCAACATAGGACATGATTTCTTTTTACGTTAACTTTACTAATTATTTGACCTCCTGGATTAAGCTTCAAAATAGGCATAATTTAGATAAATGAAGAGGCATGCTTTTTTATCTTCTACAAAATACAACTAGGTATTCTTATGTACTCTGAATACAGGAAGAAATAGAATAGGGCGATAAAATGGTTTTTCTTCAAACCCCTTCAAAATTATACTTTTATTAGTAGGCTTTGTAAGCAAATGACCCAGAATCTCAAACCAGGATTACAGACCAGACTCAATAGATCAAGCAGAACTTATTCTGTGCATATTATATTCACATATAATTTCACAGACAAACAACAAGTTCAAGCCATGGCTGAAATAATATACTCAAATCAATCTAAAAATGGCATTCTATTCCAAAATACAATGCTTCTTCGTTATTACTTCATTATTACATATCTCATGGACACGCATATATACAGTTCTCACATAGAGTGTCTTCATATCCATAAGACCATTGACATTTCACTTCAACTAACTTTTCACCTTCTCTCAATTTCACAGGAGATATACCTATTCATATTTCTCATGAGAGAAATATTTTATTGACTCCCTAATAATTACAAACATCTAATGATTACTAAATGCCAAATATTTACAAGACACTTAATATTTATAGGACACCTAGACACCAAATATTTACAAAGTATTTGCAAGATACTTGTAAGGTACTAAATAATGTAATATTCTCCAACAGGCTTCTCATCTATATTCACTAAGCTTACTTATAGCATGTTAATTCCTTGAATTTTTGGCCTTAAAAATTTGAAAATGCTTAGTCATCTATTATTTAGCCTAAAACATTTGTATGTACAGTTTCAATATGTCTGGCCTTTCTAATGGTCTCTATTCTGTCTAGAGTAACTGAATCAAATATGCATTTACTTTTAAAATGTGAATTAGCAAATATTGTATGGAAAAGACCCCTTGTTGGATGATAACCTTTTCTACATAGACATATTGTCTACAACACTGGAGGCTAAAATGGACAAGTCATATTTTGAGAATTAATTTGTTCAAATTAATCTCCAAGTTTTGGCTGGTTCTACTAAAATATCGTGGATCATATGACAGGCAAGAAATAATGACATTTTTTTATGAAAACACAGAGAGCTCCCTGACTTCTACAGATAAGTCATTTTAATTGATATTTTGCATGTCTCCATATAGTTCAGTTTAATGAAAACACAGAGAGCTCCCTGACTTCTACAGATAAGTCATTTTAATTGATATTTTGCATGTCTCCATATAGTTCAGGGTTCCTGAGGATGATTTGCAATTTTGCATAGATTCTTTGGATTTGGATGTATGGAGGGATCAAGGTAAACAAAATGTAGGAAGGAGGTGGACTGCCAGATGTTGCTCCTCCAGAAATGTTTTTCTTACTGCTGAAGGTTGGGGGCAATGTGCATGTCAGCCTGAATATGATAAAGAATGCTGGCTGATGAATAAAAGTGACAGGGAATAAAAATTCTGGCTCTGTACATTGATAGACTGTAAATTTTTGTCTTTTACAAGGAATTTCTAAATAGAGGGGTCCCACTATTTCTGGGGGGTACCATGGTTAATTTTCTTTTTGCCTCCTCCATGTTGGTTCAGGGGTATTCATCTTCAGCAGCATCAGTCTGACAATTATTTACATGTTATTGTATAAAGTTTGCAAGCAATTAAATAATACATTTTGTTAATATGATGACCATGAATAAATGATGAATAAAACATATGGCATTGTGTTTGTGTCTCTGGATTAGTGTTATGTGATGTACACATGGGACTTTTAATTTTCCATCTATTAGGTAGTTATGTATAGGTTATCCACGTGTGTTGGTTCACACAAAGGTTCGACGAACCTGGGGGACGGGGAGACGGGAGGACGGGTTTCGGGGGACAGCGGGGGACAGCAGGCCGATTTTAGGGGATGGCTTGGGGATGGCTTGGGGGGACGGCTGGTATAATACTATGAAAATTGAATTTTTTAGAAATTTAGAATAATCTACACATTCAGAATTCTACACACAACAAAAATGATTTTAGGATATTCATATTGATATTAGTTACTAAGTGCAACCATTTAATTGTTTCAACAAATATAACTTGAAGGTTCAGCCAAGGATATCAACTGCAATCTGCCAATCTCTAACAGTTAACGAAATCAGTTGCTAATGCTCAAGTAATGAATGCCACATTATTCAGCTTTTACAAGTCATCATTTTCAACAATGTACTAAAGAACATAAAGAACAGATTCTAATATTACAGTATTCTAAAATAAGCGGATTTGTCATTGAAGTCAATGTCCTAAAGCAAAAGTTACAATTTTCTCATTGAAGTCAATGTCCTAAACTCAATGAGATTTGTTCTTTGTAAGAATAAGACAAGTTGATGCCAAGCATTCCTCATCTGTATTTTCTCAATGGAAGTGTATGCAAAGCAAACAATTTAGGCCACTTTGCAGCAAATCAATAACCATTTATAGCAACAAAGGAACACACGTAAAAGCAAAACAGTGAACATGAATCTAATTGGATGCTATCTGTTTTACAAAATCTTCATTCTTGAACATTAGATAAATCAGCAATAGAAGCATTTTGGACCAGGGTCTTTTCTCCACCAAATAAAGTGCCATTCCAGTAAGAGTTATCAAGCCACTTTTACTAGCCAACAGCTTCATCATGTTTTTACCTTACATGATTTTCTGAATTATGAACCTGAATTAAGACATGCACAGCCATGATCTAAAAATGTTTTCAAAAATGCAGTCAAGAGGCATGCTGTTCTGAGTCCTGTAAAACTTGCTTGTTTCATTTTTTAACATCCTACAATTTAACTATTTTTTTCCTTGTCAGCTTCCTTCTCAAAAGATTTTGATTAACCTTGTTTAAAGGGATTCTGAAAATTTATGGTTATTAACTTTGTATTCTTGGTTTTTCTTTGGAACACTATTTCCAGCTCTCTCCAGACTATTGTTACACAATGTAGTATTTGAGTCCAAATACCTGCTTTGATCATCTGCGGACATTAAGAAACTTCTTTTCTTTCTAAGTAATTTTCACTAGTATGAGTAGGGTCTCTCTTTGTTACTCTTTATGTTATTCAGTGATCTCCGTTTATTATATCAACAATCTTTATCCCTCTCTTGTAATTTTAGAATACTGTGATTTTTGCTTTAATCTTCATAGAACAGATTGGCTGAGGACTTGCTATACTGTAACTTCTGATTTAATCTTCATTTGTGGAAAGTCATCATTTTCAACAATGAACTAAAGAACAGATTGAAGAACACAAATGTCTTACAATGTACTAAAGAACAGATTAAATTTTCATTTTTTATTTTTTATTTTTGAGTTTTTCTTTTGGCTGAGGAAGCCCAGCCATGGGGGAAAGGGACCCAGCCGTCCCCAGGGACGCCCCAAAATAGGGGACATCCCGGGGACGGGAGGCCGTAGGACAGCTGGGAAACGTCCCCAGGGACGTTTCCCAGCTGTCCCCCAAAAGGGGGACGGGGGGAAACGTCCCCAATGCCGTCCCCCCGTGCTAGGGGACGTGGGGACGCGTCCCTCAGGGGGGGGGACGCGTCCCTGTGTAACACTGGTTCACACACATAGTGTCCGGCCCTATATGATTATCTTTCATGGATCATTGAGGAAGCTCTCTCAGACTTCTTGCATGCCACACTATTTATGTCTTGCGGAGAACAGTACAGTGTAGATTACAATTAATATCAACGAGAATAGTGCAATTCCTATATTTTCTGTGTGATCTAGATTGTTGTCTGTTGGCCTGAATGATATATATAGTTTTGCTGTGAGGTTTAGGATAGTGTTTTTCTGCCCATATTTCCTATATACCACAGGGTCCTCATGTAAAAGTCATGTGGTTCAAAACAATGGGATTTTAATGACAAAGGTGATATGGGAGAAGGCCAATGATGTTCAAAAAAAAATCAGAAATAGTAAGACACAGATAAAGGTGAGCAGTTGATTTTTGTTTCACTGCATAAGAATTATGCTGTTCATCCTGTCAAAAAAGTGTTATTTACCTATCTTACATATCAGACGAACAATGGGATTTTAATGACAAGGTGATATGGGAGAAGGCCAATGATGTTCAAAAAAAAATCAGAAATAGTAAGACACAGATAAAGGTGAGCAGTTGCTTTGTGTTTCACTGCATAAGAATTATGCTGTTCATCCTGTCAAAAAAGTGTTCTTTACCTATCTTACATATCAGACGAACAATGGAATTTTAATGACAAGGTGATATGGGAGAAGGCCAATGATGTTCAAAAAAAATCAGAAATAGTAAGACACAGATAAAGGTGAGCAGTTGCTATGTGTTTCACTGCATAAGAATTCTGCTGTTCATCCTGTCAAAAAAGTGTTATTTACCTATCTTACATATCAGACGAACAATGGAATTTTAATGACAAGGTGATATGGGAGAAGGCCAATGATATTCAAAAAAAAATCAGAAATAGTAAGACACAGATAAAGGTGAGCAGTTGCTTTGTGTTTCACTGCATAAGAATTCTGCTGTTCATCCTATCAAAAACGTGTTATTTACCTATCTTACATATCAGACGTGAAATCTGATGCTCATGCTTCCACTCCGACTCCTTGGGGATGCAAACTGCTTGACATTCTTGATCTTACTTGATTCAGTTTTACTTAGTTTGATAGATATCTAATATCTGCAGAGTCAGGTCCTATGTCTTAAGAAGATAGTGGATACTTAATAGTCACTTCAGGTCCCTTGTTGACATTGTTATGGTTAGTCGATCTCAAATGTAAGTCTCTACAGTTTTGAAAAACAGAGTTTTTAATGTTATTTTAAATAAGATATTGCTTTTCAAAAGGGATTAGTTTGTAGTAATGTTAAATATGACATAAACAGGGAATTAAAATTAATCCTCAAACTGGATCAATGTCGTATGGTGGAATATGGGCTCAACCACCTCCCTTCCTCCCTAACTAACTCATAGTTGCTAGAAGACAGGTACAACAATGTTCAAAAAATAGAAGATTATAAATTACAAATCACAAAGTTAATTATTCAGCTACATATTATTGATTCACTGAAGCACACCATGTGAGAAGGCACATGAAAATACCATAACAGAGATTATATTAATATATAGATGGCAGTGCCAGTACACACTAATATGCCAACAAATTGGCATATAAATAAAAAAATTATGTAACAGATACAAGCAAGATTCACTAAAGCTCAAGAGTGAAATGAGATTGAATGCAGATGAAATATGTTGCTGTCAGGCTTTGCAGGGCTTTAGGGATATTTTTGCATTCTTATTCACATCTAGCATTTTATGTAATGTTAAAATCATTGTCTAAGTTATGGCAAACAGGTTGAAGGAGGTTCTCTTGGTCACAATCTGGAATAAGGAAGTTTCACAATGGGAAGCCATATAAAAAAAATATAGTGCAAACTGATGTGTCCCCAACTGAAATCTGAAATTGAAACTAACAGATAGCTAAACTTAAATCTAAAACATTTATTTTATTTATTTGTTCAAGACCAAAAAACTGAAAATTCTTCAAAAGACTGTAGTATTTGATTAACAAAACAAATATGCCAAAAGTATAAAAGAAACTAAATAAAATTTTATTATATTGCAAAAAGTAATTTTTGGAAATTACATAAAATTAAGAAACTTAATTTGATTATGCTTTTGTGCATGGTTGCTTTTATAGAGGGAACAAAATCTAGTCCTAGACAAAATCAGAGATGCCTAGTTTATGATAAGGGTTGATTTTAAAGAGAAATCTATAGATATTGAAGCTGGTAGGACTTTCTCCCCAGTCAAATTAGATGAACCAATCCGGACATAACAGATCCTAAAAGCACTTGCTGTAGACTGTTTATATATTAACCCTGAAAGATGAGATACAAAACAAAAGATACCCTTTTAAATGTTCAGGAAACCACTAGACACATTTATGGCATGTAACAAATCCTCTGTGAAAGAGTGTGAGGAACAGTAAGTTGACTAAATAGAGAGTGGCAGAATAGTTGGGACAGCAAAGAGAACAAAAATTTTAACTTCAAGCAGAATTTGCAGAACATAATAGAGGTAAAGGAACCCACAAGGACAATTGGAAAGCCTAACAGTTAGAAATCTTTTATGCTTGTAGAGGTACCTCATCAACTTAGGTGCCCCAGAATTTGGTCTGTCCATGCCCGTTGCTCTGTTAAGGTTTAAGGTTTATCATCTTCCATGGGAGGATTTTTTAATTTGTATATCTTAATGCTCTCTCATTCAGAGCAGCTGATAGGAGGGAAATTGCTTAGTTGGATAGTGAAGCCAGCAGGGCAAAATTGCTTAGTCGTTTGGAATTTCAATCTGCAAAGTTGTTTCCTTCTGTTCTCTGCAACTCAAGAACATGAAGTTGGATAAAAGAGAAAGTAAAATTCGGTCCTTCTCCCATATTCTGAAGAGCTATTCCGCCCAGGGCGAGTCGACCCAATCTATATCCTCTTCCCCAATCTATAAGCTCTCGGGATTATGGGTTGTTTTACTCTCTTTCAAACCGTAGACTTCTCGACCATTTTTGCTCATGTGGAGAATTCAGCAGTTTTGTTTCAAAATCTCAGAGATCAATCATATAAACTGCTTCATGCCACCCTGGTGAGAGAGGTCCATTCCAAGCCAGGGGCAAGGCTGCTCAACTGTTAGAAAGAGATTGGATGAAGCCAGTGGCCAATAGAAACAGCCAACTCATACAATCTGGTTGAATGAGAATGACACAGACTGCTTCGCTCATTCGTAAGCACGCAAAAGACAGGCAAATGTTTTTGATATTTGTGCATAGGCACTAGGAGGAATTTGGAAAGAGTTTGGTTAAAGTAATTTCAGCACTACAGCTAGGTTTAATCATCAAAGCATACAGGTTATCCTGGAAGACCATCATGCCTGTGTTTTCAACCTACAGATGTAATACAAAACTAAAGTGAGTCGCTATAAGTACATTTCCACAGGACCATATACAAGTTCAGGTAATGAGTTACTATCCTCTTCACACATTAGTTTTATGATATATTATGTAATAAAATGCCTTTTGAACCTGAAAAAACTTTAGAGTCTAAGCAATATTTCTCTAAGAGAAAAAGTTCTACCCACTCCTTTCTTCAAGCAAATATCTTTAAACAATAATGATTTGTAAGTAACAAAATATGGCCTTAGCAATTGTTCATTTTTTTTTATTTTTTTTTTAACATGGTGGAATTGGTAGCCGCCACGGTTATCCGCGTTGTCTACCCCTATAACCACCATGCCACATCATTTTAAACCTTTTACACCGCTGAAAGCACCAAGAATACGAACAAGCGTTCAGTCCGACGAGGCCCGAGATTTAAACCTTGGACGTTCGTGCCCCTTACGGGGTTTTGCTGAACCAATTGGTCTACACCTCGGACCTTTAGCAATTGTTCATTTAATTGATCTGGAGAACTCTACTTTTCATTAGTTTAGGTTCATAGTCTGTTGTGTATTATATTTTAATCTGCATTGTTCTTGGTCCACTGTTATGGCATTCCTTGAGGACGAAAAGTAGGATTTTACATGTTGGGAAATCTAATTGATTACTTTCATGGATGAAATATTTAATACATGCTATGACAATACGATCAATGATCATTAAGATGGACGATCATTACAATCTATGCTCTGAGTTGTTTACAATTCATCTCACCTATCATGAGATGTGATAATAATGTAATAAGTTATTTATCCTAATACCCCCCCCCATTACATTATTTGGCATACATCCTTTATGAAATAATTCATTTCTGGTTCTAGAGGCTTGGACTTGGTCTCAGGTTCAAACTCTGGCTCCTGGCTCTGGCTTTCCCTTCATCTCATCTAGCTCACTTGGCTTTAAAAAATTTTAAGGTGTCGGCACTGCAGAAAATGCACCTTTTATAAAAATATAAGTTTACTATCCTCCCTTAATTTATGCACTACAATTTAGAATTTGCAAAATAAATTCTTAGGGTAGAAATTTTTTTTTAAATATTATAAAGATTTATTACCCCCTTAAAATATATATAATTGTAAAGGTTTTCACCTTTCTTTCTTTTTTTATAATTTAAAATAAGAAGAAAAAACGTTTAAACTCTCAAGACATTGGGTAGCTATGGGGGTTGCACAACTCACGACAATTCCGATCCCGAGAGGGGTGGTCCTAAGAAGCACCATAGCACCTCAAAGTTTGATGCTTTAAAAAAAATTCCATGTATCCAAACTAAAACTTGTTTGAGCTTTACTCTGACAACACTATTCTCCCGTAATGCACTATGAACAATGGCTTCTCCAGCCCTTCTGCATGTTGCATTAGGTTCTTCTTCTTCGTGTTGCTAAGGTAGTTATGATTGTCTCAAGCGATGTTGATTCCTCCATGCAAGTGGGCAATGCCACAACAGTGATTTGCAATGGCATCACATCTCTTTTATTGTGGGCATTAGCATCGATGCACTTCTTCAACAAGAGCTTGATGAGGTCCATGTGACCAGACTCGACAACGCAATGTAGAACGGAGTATCCCTCGTCGTCTTGGTTGTCGAGGCCAACGCTTTTGTCGATGAGTGCCTTGACAATGTCAAGCCAACCCTTGAAGGCGGCGTGGTGGAGAATCGTCCAATCGTGCTAGTCCTTGTCGTTGATAGCAAAGCCCTCCTCTAGGCATCGCTACATGCTTTTTAGTTCCCTACGCATGCTACTCAAAGGAGGCCCAATCCTATCGAGCCGCATAGCAATCTCCCAAGCCTTGGTGATCTGTTGCGTGCTCCACTACACACCCTGCAAGATCCCGAACTCCACGATGTGGATTTTCTCCATGTTCTCCAGATTCTCTAAGATCGCCTAATTCACGGTCAAGTAAGGCAAGCTCCTATCTTGTAAATGGGTCATAGGTCTCAACAGAGCGCAGCTCGCTAGAGTCGACGTTGCATCGATTTCATGGGATCTACATTGCACAAGGTTGTGACCACATCTGCATCTAGGTTTGTTATGCATAGCATACCCTCTTTCAGATATTTTTCCCCTCCGACTATGCAACCCTTCCAACATTTCTGCCTCCTCCTCTACAAATAACCCCTGCTACAAAGCAACCGATTATTTGAGGGGCATTTCTCCACCTACCATCCCATCACGCTCATTCGCCATGACATATTTTGCATCACCCACATCACAAGGTGATCTCCGATGTCTTGTAGGCCTTGCGGGTTAAGCATCCATGTGATCTACAGAATCAAGCAATGCCACCAGCTCCTTGCTCAAACATCTCCGCACCTCCCTTACCATAGAGTCTGACCCCTACACCAAATCGACTTTAAGTAGAAGAGCAGTGGCACTTTAGAAAAAGCTATTGCGCTCGTCTAGATCACAACAAAGAAGCCTTTGGTAGCGCATGTTGGCAAATAGGCAAGTGAGCTCCCAAGGGTCGCATTCACCATTGCCAAATAACAAAGATGCCTTAGACTTTGCAAGTGTTGTGCAAGGTAGACCCGAAATCTCAACTGTATGATCACCGCCACCTCCTCAGGATTCAACATACTCTCTTTGCGGGGAAATCGTTTGGTGGGTGCGCTTCAAACCCTCGTGAGGACATTTAGGCCCAGCGCGAACACCTCCAAACGGTGGGCCAAGCTCTGCAAATAATCTTATTGAATTTCTCCATTGGATCTGAATACTAGGGTTTAAAATATACTCTACATTAATGGGAGAGGGAATTTCCAACAGAGAAATTCCCCCTCGCAGGCAGGATCAGCCTGCACTGATACCAATGTTGGGAAATCTAGTTAATTACTTTCATTGATGAAATATTTAATACATGCTGTGACATTACGATCAATAAGTGTTACAATCTATGCTCTATGAGTTGTTTACAACTCATCTCATCTCTCGTGAGATGTAATAATAATAAAATATGTTATTTATCCTAACATTACAAAAAAAATCATAAAACATACCAAACACTAAGAAAGTCAAACAGAATGACATGAGATATTAGAAGCAAGTATTAAAAGTTTCAGGACATCCGTTACTTCAGCTCTGGAACAGTATATAAGATGACATTCTCTTTTGAACAAAAGGGTTGCTTTCTTCTGCTACAAATTTTATAATAAGTTAAACTTTATCATAGATTTACTATTATCAAGAAGAACTTGCTGCATTGGGAAGGTAGAATAAAATTCATATTTAGTAAGGAATAAACAGTAGTTAACAGACAATCAATTGACAAAAATTTTAACAGAGATAATACAGTATTTCTCCTTAATTGGGCTGCCTAACAACTGACGTTATCTTCTGTATCGCGTATCATTTCTCTATGTAGCACCTGACCAAGTCCCCATTCCCCAAAACTTCAAAAAGCTTAAAAAACAGAAAAAAGAAACCAAGCAATTTCATAATGCAGATAAACACAGTTCAAGAAATTAGATTTCTTTTCACAAACTTCTACTTCATATCAAAATTGTTTCATGCTTTGAAAGGGTTCAAGACGGCCTCAACAGGGAATAGGGAAAATCAGTAATCTCAAGCACCACAAGATGCTTCAGTTATGCTTTTGCCAATGCATGCCACATCCACAGTTAAAACAAGGACATTTTCCAGGGTAATTCTAAAAGTAACACCCAAATATGTTACACCAAGATCCCTCCCAGATAATTCATACAGCACTAAACGTGTTGTCAGATTAGAGATAATCAAGGCAAGTTCAAAAAGTTCTTCTATGGATTGCTTTGCAATTTTGACTACATATTTGTGGAAGTGTGTCTAGGTTAAAAACATGACTGCATTAAAGTTAAAACCTGTCCTTATATATTTCATCTTTGCTTAAAATACTTTACAGGGATATTCTCCCATATAACTTCAGAGAAAATAATTGCTTCAATTGGTCCACCATGATGCAGATATGGGAATTATAAACAACTAAATTAGACAGCTATCCAAAGGTAATCATTAGATGGCTATCCAAAGGGGATCATTAACTTAGGAATACATCTGACAAACTGACTTGGTTGGACTATGTTTTACTTTTCCTTTTTGTTTCTAACCTTTTATCCCTATATAGTCCATATCTGGGTTCTCCAGAGTCCAGACCAACATAACTATGATTTTAACAGTATTACAGCCCCATGTAGAATATTTATATTAGTGCCCTAATTTAATGGAGTTATCTGTTGTTGCTGCAGTACATGACTGATGTTGATAACACAGTGTCATCAATGACTAATCTATACCACATTGCTAAAAAAAAATTCACATAATTCTCCATATGTAAGCGCTAATACTCTCAAACATTACGATGTTATATCCAACTGTCCAAAACTTTTATTTAATTTCTTTGTTTCTGCATAATCCATTTAGATTCTTTTTAATGATTTTTCTTGCAAACATCCTTACCATGTAAAAAGAATAAATCAAGCACCCATTTGTAGCACAGAGAAATGCATATGATGCTCATGGCAAAGGCTACTGCTCTCAATTCTTATAGAAAGGTGTTTTTTTTTTTTTTTTCATCCTTCTCCCCAAATGATTGATTTAATTTTAGTTGTTGATTTCCTCAAGGGCCAACTTAGTTTTTCTTGGAAAAAAATTGCCAAAACCCATTTCCAAACATACAGAAATGCTATATTGAATTTTGTCAGAATGTTCCCTATCACTTGTAATTTTTTATTTTCTTAAGAGCCTACTTGGCTTCTTTCATAAATCCTTCTCCAAACACACTAAGGGTGTGAAACTTTCAAACACCCATTTGGAGGCGGAAAAATGCATATTATCCTTCACAAACTCGATTTCCAGAGCACCCATAAAGCAGAAAACCATGGAAATTAATACTAAATTTGACAGGCAAAAAAGAGACAGTCTATTCCCACAGTGGTAGCTCGACCCATTTACATGCAAACCAAAATGCATATGATCCTTTACAAACTCAAAATCCAAAGCATCCAATAAACCGGAAAACCCATGGCAAACAATTTGACAGCCAACAAAGAAACAGTTTAAATTGGCCCGCAGTGGTAGCTTGAGTGGTTATGAACTTTGCCTAGATTTGAGGACCATGATTTACAATACAGGTACATCTATCACTTGAAACGTAATAAACTTTTAACAGTACCCTCTTTGCCCTTTTGAAAAAAACATATTATGGTTGTGAGCTTTAGCCCAGATTAGAAACCATAGTTCAAGAACTAAGAACATCCATCCAACTTGAAATGTAATAAAATGTTAAACGGAATTAGGTATCTCCAAAATTCAAAAAGGGTTTAAATTACCTTCTTAAAAAAAAAGAACAGTTTAAACTGGGGAAATACCTTCAAAGAAAAATTAAGTGCCACTGATGGGTAATACCTAAGCACACTGCTGCCATTGCCCCTCCATAGGGAAAGCACACCCTCGTCTCTGACAGTCCTCAATATGCAGTCCATCATTCCCTTGAATCTCCTCTGCTTGCCCCCTGTGATGGCCAGATTGCTCTCCTGGGTCTGCAAAAGCAACTTGGCCCTCTCTATTGGGGCCACAACTGTGTGGACTACCCCTCCCAGTAAGGCACCCGCCAAGAGATCTCTAGGGAAATTTGTCCATGCCTCTTCCCTCCTCATGTTTACACCTCCTCCTTAATACAACACCGTTGAAATTGAATTTTTCGTCATCATCAACAGCAGCAGGAATTGTTCCATTTCTCCAACCAAAAAAAAACAAAATCAAAAATTCTCTACCCCCTTCATTTTGCAAGAGCCCACGGCAACCGAACACCAGAATAAGGAAAATATATATAGGTAATGTCTTTGTCCTTTGACTGCTCAATGCCGGTGACTATCTCAAACTATTTTGCCTTTCTCCTCTGTTTGGGTTTGACTTCAAACGTGTCTCATAACATTCTTTTGCATTTTCTTTTTTGGGAACTGCTTTCATCATCATGATTCCTCTCACCTAATCTTCTCAAAGTTCCACAAAGACAAGCAACCCCAAAGATTACTCATGGCTTATCTAACAGCTCAGATCTGTTCCCGCGGTCAGCCCCCAATCCCATACAAAAAAAAATTTGCACCACCTAATAAATAACTCCATGAGAACATTAGGTTTATCTTTATATATTAAGGTGCAGAGGATATGTATTATTATCATCATTGCCAATTTATGCAAAATTACGCAAAAATCTTATCCACATAGCAGGGTATCACATTAAAATGGTATTAATTTATTTATTAAAAAAATTGATTTTATTTTCTTAATTTGAAAATTTTGATTTTAAAAAAAAATAATTAAATATAAATAATATAGTAAATAGTAGAATAATAAATCATATCAATTAACTACATCAAATTTGATTTTGATTTGAATTTGAATACCTTATAAATCAATTTGAATACCTTATACCTTAAATTTAAGTGTGGACCACTTCACCTTATACTTCAACTATTAAACCAAAGTTCTATTTGACTTTATATTTACATATTTTTAGAAAATGAAATTCATAATATTTATAACTAGAATTGAGTATACCATGTCCCATTTGACTTTATATTTCTAAAAATGAAATTCATAGTATTTATAACTAAAATTGAGTATACCAAGTCCCATCAATGTCCTAAATGCTTCTCACCTAAATAAACAAACAAAATGATTAGAGTTATGTGATATCTTTTTTAAACATACGAGAATGATAACACCAATTTTGTTTTTTTTTTTAAATTAAATAAAAATTTTCTATTTTTTTAACATAAAATACAAGAGAATGGACGTCCGTCTCCATAGAAAATTTTGTCCTTTAAGCTAATTTTCTTAAAAGTTTTATATGATTGCACATGGTGGGAGAGTGGAAACTTTAGTGAGAGTAAGTACAAAACACGTGACGGAATAAAGGCCATGAAAAAGAATGGTTTATAATCCACTTGATGAAATCTCTTTTTCCAAAAACAGATTCCTAACTAATTGCCTTGTAAGGACAAGAAGGCGTTTGCAAGAGGAATGCAAGGAGTTACCAAGGGAGACGATATTCTCCAATTAGAAAAACCAGAAGTACTCACATATGAGTACTAGGAAGTGTCTCATCTAATTTTATTTTAATAGCTTAAATTTTGTTAATAATATAATTAAAATTGTTAAGTTTGTTATAAGTTGTAAGTTTATTACATAATGGTAAAAGTTTTGATTTTTTTTTAAAGATTCAAAATAACCTTATTTAATATAAGAGGACCCGAACAGCTACTAAAAATTGTGATTGTAACTAATTTATCTATGTAACCAAAAAATAAAAAATAAAATAAGAGGACCTGGACCCCTCCTAAAAACCTATGTAAACTCATAAAAAAATTATTAAGTTTGTTATAATATTACTATGTGTTTTTTTTTTACATAGGAGAGTTGGTTACAATCACTATTTTTAGTAACTAGTAAGCGTAGGGTTCAAACCAGACGGATTGCTCCCAACAACTTATTTTTTTTGTTGTTGTTGATTCGGTGTGAGATGAAGACCACCGGTCATTTGGGATTCATACTATCTTCGTCATCAAGCTTGTTGTAATACCACTATGTGGTCATGATGTAACCAAACCTCACTCAGTATGAAAGGATCGGGATCCCTCATAAAAATCTATGTAAACTCATTAAAAAATTATCAAGTTTGTTATAATATTACTATATGGTGCTCGAGTTCAATCCCCATGGCAGATGTGTATAAGAAGTATTACTCAAAAAAATATTACTATGTTGATAGGGATTTGGTGTTGTTTATTTTAAATGATTTCTTTTTTGGTTACATAGGTGAATTGGTTACAACCACGATTTTTAGTAACTGCCAATGCAGGGTTCAAACCATCAATGACTGCTTCCAACAAACCCACCGTCTCGTTAACGTTAACCCGACGTGGGATGGGGACCGTCGGTCGCTCGAGGTTCGTACCGTCGTTGTCGGTCTGGCGCATCACTCAAAGGAGTCGGATCAGACTACTGCCTTTGCCAAGCTAGGCACGCCCGTGGATTTTGTTTATTTTAAATGTTAGTTGTTAGTTGGGATAAGGTGCACCGTAATCATTGAATGTAACCTTATTTGTTACATGTGTTTGTAATGCCTATTTATAGGCTTCTATTGTTAATGGAAAACTAAGTTTGAATTGTCTTCTTATTCCTTTGTTTGTTGTATCCCACATCATTGGTCGTCATCAAGCTTGTTGTAATACGACTATGTGGTAATGATGTAACCTGTTCTAATCTCGTCATCATCAAGCTTGTTATAATATTATTATATATTACTATGTGATCGTCATCAAGCTTGTTGTAATACCACTATGTGGTCATGATGTAACCTATTCCAATCCATATAACTCATTTCAACTTTTAAAAAGGAGACTAAGATTTAAATATTGTTAATAGTATATGTATAATTGTTAAGCTTGTTATAATATTACTATGTGGTTATCATCAAGTTTGTTGTAGTACCACTATGTGATCATGATGTAACTTGTTTCAATCTCATATAACCCATTCAAAAAATAAGAATTATCTTTCTTTTTTGTTACATAGGGGAGTTGGTTACAACCACTATTTTTTGTAACTGGTAAGTGTAGGATTCAAACCACAGGGACTGCTCCCAATAATCCTAGTAATTTCGTTGTTGATTTGGTGTGAGATGGAGACCATCAATAGCTCAAAATTTGTATCATCAGCGGTCTAGTGCGCACTCAAAAGATTCAGATCAGACTGCTTCCTTTGCTAAATGGCACCCTCAAGGTTTGAACCTAGGTCTCTTCTTGGTAAGTGTCCAGCCACACTAGCACTTGCCAAAAAATAAAAATTATCTGATAATAATGGTTTGAGTAGTCATGATTTTGTGTAGATTCAAAGTTCTAATCCCATACCATTCAAAAAAATAAGAATTGTCTGAAAACAACGGTTTGAGTGATCATGATTTTTGTCTTGAGATTCAAGGATATAATATTTCAAATATAACTACAGGTTGAAAATGTTATTTTTATAAATAAATAAATAAAACTTAAAGTATGAAGGAGAATTAAGTTGAGATAACATAAAATTATAAATATTGTCCTTGCAGGATTACTTCAATGGTATATCGTTGGTGTTTTATTTTGGCAACATTTTGGTGACCTGAGTTCAAATCACGAGGAGGAAGGTCCCCAATAGCATGTCATTAGCATTTTATTTTAGTGACTTGAGTTCGAATCACGGGGAGGGAGGCTCCCTATTGCTATGCCCTTGGGGAGGGCGGCCCTAGTTGTACCACTTGTTGTACTTAGCGTTACTTCAACAAACAAAAATTATAAATATTTAGTTCTTAAATAGTTATTTTATTTTGCTAGTATGACAAGTTTTTTTTATAAAGATGTTATTTACAAAAGTGTATGAGATTTAAGTTTAGGTTATATTTATGAATGATAGGAGTTTAATTGTTTAGATATATCAATTTTTAAGGTGAAAACAAGTGTTCGTTGATGAGCAATAAATGTGTAGTTGTCAAAATGTCCTTATAATATCATTATGCAATTTGTTGAAATACCATGGGTGGGATCATTTCAATCATAAATAGTAGATAAAAAAATATAGGTTATATTTAAATAGTTATATTTTGTTTGTGTCTATGGGGTTTAGGGGAATTGGTTAGAGTGAATAATTTCACACTATAAACTAAGGTTTAAATTCCATAGGTGAACCTTGATATTTTATCAAATGGTATTAACTCAATTAGTTAAATTCCTCGACTTTCAAGGAAGAAACCCAAGTTCGAATTTTGCCAAGTGATACATTAATAATAGTCAAGTATATTCACCTACCTACTATATGTGGGAATAACAATTTTATTATCTTAGGATTCTATAAACTACCTAACTCCCTTAGTGACTAAATACTAACTCATCAAGGTACTTACATAAGTAAAATACCTTGTTTATCACATTTATTAAATCTGAGGACATTACATAGCTGCCCCACTAGGAATTGCTTGGAGTTTCCTAAGCTCAAACAAACTATGCGGTAGATTTTTATGGGAAACACCCTTATCTTTTAACGGAGAGCATTTATAGTCATCAAAGGAATTAAAGAGTCATAAAGTAGATATTTAGATTAACAATTACCTTTTGATAAACTTGGCAAAATGAAATTGATGAGACATATAGAGGCATGAGGATACAAATACTTGTAGATGATACTTGTAATTCAAGTCTTATGTAGGTGAACATAGGATGGCATGCTCGAGGTGTTGATAGTTGATACATGCCTATTATAATTTATGATAAATCATACTTCGAGGAATATATTATATAAATATAGGTTTATTTGATTAATTAAATATATTCGACCTTTATTTTATTCCATTAGGATTGCCATATGATGTTCTATCTATAAACACCAAAATATATTCATTCAAAAAGAATAAAAATACACTCAAATGAATAATCAAATGATCGATGAGGAGGGGTATTTATACCCAATTACATGTTACCTTTAGGTCAAGGTTATGAAATCAACTCTCAAGAATAAAATACTAAAAACTATAAAAATATATTTTTCAAGGTTTACATGGGACCATGGGGTATATATAATAAATTTACTATCAAATGGTATGATTTTTATTGGTTAAATTTTTCGTCTTTTGAAGGCCCATATTTGAATCTTATCGACTGATACATGCATGATTGACAAGTTAATAATACTACTATGTGGTCATGATGTGATCCACTACATCCATAATTGTCAAGTTAATAATACTACTTTGTGGTCATGATATGATATTATACATGTATAATTGTCAAGTTTATGATACCACTATGTGGTCATGATGTATTATGGGTGTTGGGGTCGTATTTTAATATCTTATAACCAATTGGGTCTACTTAAATCTAAAATAACTAATTAAGTCTTGTAGAGACACCCTAGTGGTATGTCTTTGGACTATTATCTAGGCTATCCAAGTTCAAATCATAGAGAGGGAGGCCCTCATTGTGCCCCTAGGGAGTGTGGCCCCTATTTGTGCTACCTGTTGTACTTTGTCTTATTAAAAAAAACTAATTAAAAAGTTTAGGTTGTTTTCATAATGATTATTCTCATTTATTATCAAATGGTATGAGCTCTAGTTGAACTTCTCTTTATTAAACAACAAAATGATATTGGTAATTCACAGGTGGGGCCAATAGCCCCTAATGAGACATGATTACCATCTCATGGAATATAAGGGGTGCTAATGCCCCCTCAAAGTAGAGGTGTATCGAGGATCTATGTTTAAGTAATAAGCTTGATATTCTTTGTATCTAGGAAACTAAAATGATAAAGGAAGAAGTTTCTAAAACTATGAAAGCAGTGTGAGCAAGATGTAAATGGGATGTTGTGGATTCAAAAGGAGTGACAAGAAAAATACTAACATGTTAGAATCTAGTTAGAACCTCCAGTGAAACCATTCATAAAATTAGGCATTGGATAGCCTCTTTAGTCACATGCTACTCTACAGATATTCATTTGATCCTTATCAATGTCTATGGACCTACAACTTAGTCTAATAAATCAAAAGTAAGGAGTGGGTTTGAAGATCAAAATGAAATCGGAAAGGAGGTAAGGCTTTTTTACTAGAATATTCTAGGATCAAAGAAGATTGAAATTCTTAATGATAAACTACTACAAGAAGTACCTTCAATTATAAAAAATAAGGACAATAGCAAATTGATGGAGTCTATTACTCTAGAAGTTTATTTAACTCTTTTCTCTTTTAGTAAGGATAAATCCCTAGGTTTGGATGGGCTCTCAACAATATTCTATCAGCATAATTGGGAAATAGTGAAAGATTTTTTATTGGTGATAGTAGAACACTATAGGATAAAATAATACATACCTTATAAAATAAATGCAAAATATCGTATCCTGATTCCAAAAAAGAAGGATGCATAATTTTTTGATTCATTTAGGCCCATAAGCCTGTGTAATATGGCATATAAGAGAATCTCCAAAGTGATGGAAAATTAATTAAAACCATTGTTAGAAAAAATTAATTTAAAATAGCAATGAGAATTTGTAAAAGAGAGATAAATTCTGGATGAGATCATAGTAGCTCACAAAGTAATGCATTCGATAAATTCAAGAAAAGAGAGATCAATGATCTTAAAACTTGATATGAATAAAGTTTGTGATAGGGTTAAATTGGTTTTTCTTCATATAGTGTTAGAAAAGCTTAGATTTGGGAAGAAATGGGTCAGATGGATTAAAGCTTGTATCTCCACAGTATCTTATTCAGTGTCGGTTAATGGGCTAGTAACATAATCATTTAAAGTTAAGAGGGGTCTACCCAAGTGTTGTAGGTGAGTTGGAGAGGAGAGGGAAATCCTCCAAGGGAGGTCCTAGGTTCAAATCTCCACCCTACCAAAAAATTGAATTAGGTACCCAATATCCAATTGATAATGTTGGTGCGAGCAGGGCCGAGCACGACTCCCAGGTGACTTTGACAGTGTAGAATTCCCTGGTCGTGGTCTCTCAGACCAAGGCGGCCTCACAAGGAGTTTTTCACTTAAAAAAAGTTAAGAGGGGTCTTAGACAAAGGGATCCTTTATCATCATATTTGTTCATTATTATGGTAGAGGTATTAGGAAGGAACTTGAATAAGGCATACACAGATGGGATCATAAACGGACTTGAGGCTAGTAATAACATTAACAACATCACCCATCAATAGTTTGTAAATGATCTAGCATTTTTTGGGAGGGCATGAATAAACAAGTCTAGAGCTTTGAATAACTTATTAAAGGATTATGAAAGAGCTTTAGGGCAAAAATTTAATCAGACACAATCCAAAATTTACTTCCTAAACACTCCAACTAGAATCAAAGCAGGGATAGGTTACTTCAAATGGAGGACATAAATTTACCAATTATATATCTAAGAATATTGTTATTTAAGGGGAGAATGAGGATAGAATTGTGGAATCCATTTATAAGTAAAGTTCAAAATAAAATATCGATATGGAAACATAGATGGTTATCGTTAGCAGGAAGAGTGCAGCTTATTAAATTAGTCTTATAGGCCATTCCAACATATTATATGTCCTTTCTTGTGAGGGATATCGTAGTGGTAAGTCCTTGGGTTTTCATTCAGGAGACCCAAGTTCAAACCTTGGTAAGAGGGGACTAGGATCCCTCATAAAAACTTGTGTAAACCTAAATTTAAAATTACAAGCTTACTATAGTGGTAAGGGCTTTGAATTCTCTTTGGGAAGATTCAAGGTTCAAACCCCACTCAGTACGAGGCGCTGAGACCCCTCATAAAATTCCATGTAAACTTAAATTTTTAATCAAGTGGCATTAGCTCAAGTGGTTAAATTCCTCAACATTTCAAGGAGGAGGCCCATGTTCAAATCTTGTCAAATGATACTGTTAGGAGGGAAAACTTAAGGGATTTTTTTATTGATAAAAATGTGTTACATATATAGGCAGAAGGCCTATATGATGAACATGACACTTGTCAATGAAACTGACAAGTGTCAAATTGAAGGCATAGTGCACTTTAACTCTAACATTCCCCCTTAAAGTGCACTATCCTAACTAAAGAAAAAACAAAGCAAGTCAACATTAGGTAACATTCCCCCTTAATGTTGACTTCTCTAAAACAACCTATCATCCTCTCTTATTTGGTCTAGGCTCGTGCTCTTTGCGCTTGGCTCTCCAACTGTGAATAATGCTAGATCCACTGTGTATACATCTCGATTTGTTGCCTTAGGGTCAGCCACTTCAATGGGTCTGTTGCCACTGGGTCAGTCGTCTAAGTGCCTCAGGGTCATCATGGGTGCCTCAGGGTCAACCACATTTGGGTATGTTGCCTCTGTAGGTCATCCTCAGAGGATGTTGCCTCTCGTAGGTCACTGACTAGATTCACCATGAGTATGAAATTCCTCCTCATGGTGAACTCAATCTAGAAGGTGTCGGTCTCTATCAAAAATACACCTAATGAAAGGAAAAACGAGCCATATAAGAGTGTCGATCTCTGCCGAAAATGCACTCAATACAATAAAATGAGCCATAGATCAAAATAGGAGGAGAGAAGAAGAAAAGAAGAGAATCTTTTGAAGTGTCTTCGTCTGTAGTCTTCAGAAGTAGATCCGGAAACAACCTCGGATAGAGTCTAGGGTGTCTTTGTCTGTAGTCCCTAGTATAAGTGTCCTTATGGTGACCATGTCATCCCATCGAAATGCATGGGTAACCAGCCGTTGCATTCGCCAAGTGTATAGAGAAGGTCACTAGGTACAAGGATCACATATAAAAATACCTTGGGAGTGTCGGGTACAACCGAGAGTGCACTCCAAGGTAGAAAAATTTTGAGGCTAAAAAAACTGAACTGAAATAGCCTCAAAATTACAATTTGACACCACCAATGTGTCCGTCGCGAAAAACCGTTTCCAACGACTATAAATACCCCTATATTCCACCATCGAAGGGGCCTTCATCATAATGAAAAACAACATGCCTCTCGAAGACAGCAACTAAAACCTTGCACTGTGGCGGCATCGCTCTCTGGCGGGAAAAAAAAACAGTCTCTCAATTTTCCCTCACAAAGGAATTACATGGGCCTATATAAACCACCCACTCTCATGTTTGTCTTACATGCCAATAAAGTGCTCCTCCACTTTATGAAATATTTCCTTTTGTTTTGATTAAAAACAATTTGAACCATTATGATCTAAAGAGTTTAGTGTCCCTTTTTAAAAAATACCCACCCACTTGCAATACAAAAAAAACATTAATGCCTCAATCCTCCTCCTTGAGATGGAGAAAATAAAGCATAACACGTGCCTTCAACAAGTGAACACGTAACAATTTCAAACCACATTTCCAAAAAAAACATTTCCATAACTCTTTTCCCGCTGCACAAAGTGGTCCATGTATTTTTCAAACTCCCAGCTGGTGGAGTTCCATGTGGTGCCGCGCCTCCTCATTGCCGCCAAGTGGCCGAGCATCCCCTTGAGCCGTGAATCAAAATGCACATATTAAATCAACAAATATGTGGAAAATATGATGTGATGGCTTTCAAACAAGGAATGCTAGAGACGAAACCCCGAGTATTCATGGAAACATATACTTCGTTTAGAAGTAAGTGTTCCGGCTTTGAAAAAATTATTCAAATTTTTCGTCAGCTGACGGACTCATAAATTCCGCCAATACATGTCACGCCTTAATGGTTTCCAAAAAATTAAAAAAAAAAAAAAACATGCACTTCCAGTTTCCGGCAGAGAACTCATAGTCTTCGCCAGGCGGTCTTCGGTGATAGTGGCGCCACTGTCAAGGAGGCGATTGATGTGCTGCCGCTCCTCTGCCTCCCCAAGCTGAATTGCAAAAACAACCCTAGCTATTTCTCCATTAAATTGTTCCTCGAAGTTCATGACAGCGTTGGCATGGGCGGTGTGGCGGCTACCCAACTATTACGGTTCAATTGGGACTGTAATACATTACTGGATCAATCACATCAGTTGTTAAACTGCGAGTATGTCGCTATCAAGACTTCGAGATCATTGTCTGCTGCAGCACGAATTGCTGCGGTATCTCCATGCTATATAAAAAAAAACTAAACCTCCAGTTCGGACTTCGCCTTGCACTATCGTCGTGTTCTCAATCTCCCATCGACGACCTCGGATTCGAACGGAAAAAAAATGACCATAAAACTCTTCACACAGAAGAAAAAGCCTAGTTACGTGTTTTCATCAGCCGATTCAATAGCTTCGCCATGCAAGGCTTGCAGTATGGTGATGTGCTGCACCGCTCCGACTCCGCTCAATCACAGCTCTTAAACCGGTGCCTGTAGTGATTGTCTCAACAAAAAAAAAGCGGTCTTTGCCTCGATGCTGGACGCCAAGGAATAGCTTTCTAAGGCTCCAGCTCTGCCCAGTCGCACCACACGCTCGCAAAAACTCATTCTCGTTGAGAGCTCCATCACCGTCCAAATCCCCTTCCTATACCATCGCCTCAACCTGCAAATCCGTCAGGGAAAAACAAGCAGCTGCATTTCGTCAAGTGACGCGCGGGCGAATTTACATGACGATGACTGCAACAACGACGGACGGCTCAGAAAGGGCGACGACTACAGTAGCGAAAGCGCCAGATCGTGGGATCGATTTTGGTCGCAATCTTTCTGGCCGCAACGCTCCGCACCGTCGGCTTTATCATCGTGTGTTTATAGAATACTGTCTCCATCTGATGATTTTTCGTGAGAGCTTCTACAGCAGAGGAGGAAAGCTCTCCATCATGACGGGGATTGAACCTGCAATATCCCCATTGCAATCCGAAGCAATAGAAGTACCTGTAATTGGTCTGCAAATGCTGTAAAGTGATGGAGAGAAGGAGGGTGTGGTGGGGCCAATTTTTCAACAACTTCTGGTTTCTGATCCATCTCAGGGATGGAGAGCATACTCCCTTGCTGAAGAAAAAAAATGGAAAAATGGGGAGGAAAAAATGAGGGGGAGGGAGGATTTCCATGAGGGAAATCCCCCCTAAAGGGTTTCACAGGTAGGAGAGGGAACCTGCTCTGATACCAAATGTTAGGAGGGAAAACTTAAGGGATTTTATTATTGATAAAAATGTGTTACATATATAGGCAGAAGGCCTATATGATGAACATGACACTTGTCAATGAAACTGACAAGTGTCAAACTGAAGGCATAGTGCACTTTAACTCTAACAGATACATGGATAATATCCCAACTTTGTTGTAATACCACTATGTGGTGATGATGTAATATAGGTGGGGCCCATTTCAATCCCATATAACCCATTGAAAAAATATATTATATGTCCTTGTATACCATGTTTAAATCGATAGAAAATAGTTTAATCTATATTATGCAATCATTTTATGGTCATGATTACATGATAAAAGGAATTTTCCTTTAGTGAAATGGAGCAAGATGTGTGATGATAAAACTAGAGGAGGTCTCGATTTAAGAGTTCTTACAAATATAAACTTAGCTCTAAGGGGGAAAATAATTTGGATATTATATAAATAGAATCAAATATAATGGGAAAGAATTATTCTAAGTACATTAAGCTCAATAACCCAAGCTTAATATTTACTACATTCTCACTACCATATGGTTTTGCACTATGAAACGGTTCAAAAAAAATCAATTGATCTAGTGATTAAAGTTCTAAGATAGGTGGTGGGAAGTAGAGAAAAAATATATATTTGGATGGATACTTGTTGCAACAAAAAATTACTCAATCTAGATCTAATTTTAAAACCATGGATGAGATTACTTCAAGACAAATATGGTGATAGGGTTCAAACATTATGTACAAGAATCAAGAAGGAAGATACAAATGAAAAGAAGATTTTTTTACGAGTATATTTAACATTGTTGCTAGGGGGCAATTGAGAAAAAAAATAACAAAAATGATTATTCTAAGGGGAGCTAAGGATAAGTTTATTTGGGTGTTGAATAGATTAGGAGAATACACAATAATAAGCGAATATAATATAAAGGACCAATGATATAGGAATATTACAAGAATATGGAGTTTGAGATAGCCTGATCATTCCAAAATTCAAAATTTTTGTATGGCTAGTAAGTCATAAGAAAATTTTATCCTGGAATAACCTAATGAAAAGGGTTTTCATGGCCCTTCACAATGTGTTCTATGTAAAAAGGAGAAGGAGAGTATAGACCATCTCTCCAAACACTGCTAAATAGTGTGGGACCTATGGTAATGGATTCTTAATATGTTTGGTAAATGCATGGTGATGAATGGTAGAATTGAAGAATGATTAAAGTAATGGAAATCATTTCTAAAAGTGAGGCATTACAAACAATATTGGATATATTAAAAGATACTATACTTTGGACAATATGGTTGGAAATGATCAAAAGAATATTTGAAGGAAAGGAAAGAAGATTAAAGGTAATAAAAAGGAAGATTCATTTAGCCAGAGAGGAATCTAACCCAACCCTATCAACTTACCTAATATTGAATCTTGAAGCAGAGAGCCTTGATAGATGGAATTAAGTCATTAAATGGAACTATGATGTTGGGTATATGAGAAACAGAAGGAATCCAAAGAATATAAATTGGAAACCACTGAAAGTGAAGTTGTTCAAATTGAATTTTGATGCAGCATCTAAAGGAAATCCAAGACCAGTAAGAAGAGGAATAATTATAAATAATAGGGGTGAGATTTTGTCTCGTTATGCTTTCAATATTGAATTTAAGACAAATAATAAAGTTGAAGCTTGGATGATTTTGGAAATGTTAAAAATATGCAAACAAATAAAATGGAACAAATTATGGATGGAAGGTGATTCATTAGTAGTAATAAATGCAATCTTGAGAAAAACAAAGGCTATATGGAACATACAAGAGATCATTATGAAAATTCAAGACCTTGTTGTAGAATTTGAATAAACTAGGATAACACATACGTTAAGGGAAGGGAACAATTTTGCAAATAGGCTATCCAATAGAGGGGTTTAAATAGAGGATCATGAAGTTAAATTCTCATTTCCATGGTTAGATTAAGTAGTAAATTTAGCTAAATTTGATAAAAAAATATTGACTTCCTAAATAAAGTAGTGATTAAGATTAACTTTGATGTTTTCCATTGGTAATATTTGTTATATTTTATAACATTAATGTGTTTTCATATAAATTATTTATTACAATTATTGTTGTTGCACTTATGCTTTAGGAAGGAAACTAGCAATCCAGTTCTGATAAAGCAAACTATGATAGCATGGATTTTTGGAAATATCACTCTACTAAGATGCAATGTATAGACAATGGAGGTGGAGTTCTGGTATTGGGAAGGATGCTATAAAAAAATTTCAAGAAGGATGCTAAATTTTGGACTATTTGTATTTACAAAGAAAATTGAAGATCCAAAAAATGAAAATCAAGAATTCAAACTTTTTATGGAAAAAGATGTAGGTATCTAGCTATAGCAAATCAAACTAGATGATAATTGAATATGTTTGTAAAATCTCAATATTTAAACAAGAGACTTATAATTTGTAAAGGGTGGAGGACCTGAGCACAATCCCTTTTTTCAGCCGAAAAAAAATGGTACGAGCTCAACTAATTAAATTCCTCAACTTTCAAGGAGGAAACCCAAGTTTTAATCTTGAAAGTGATACATGCATAATCGTCAAGTTATTCTTATATATATATATATATATATATATATATATATATATGTTGGGAGCAAGCATCACTAGGTAACATGGAAGAAAAACCATATTTGAAAGTCCTAATTAGAAGTCATGATGCCCTAGCTAGAATTATAAATGCCCTAGTTGGAGATAAGAGGAAAAGAGAATATATGACAAGTTTTATCTAGGAAGCAAAGGTTGCACCGGAAGTGATTATCAAGGATGAGATAATTGAGCATAATATAATATTCTTAAAAGTTGAGGGTTAACATATAAGTTCGATGGTATTGGCCAAGGTTTTTAAAGATTCATAATTGAATTAAGTGAAAGTGAGGATTGAATTCAAAATCCTTTATGATTTTTCTTCCTAAAGTTTTTTTCATCATCATATTTATTCAATTAAAAAATTATTGATATAATAATGGGTGATGGTCCATAGTTTAGAGGGAGAGATACCCTTTATTTAAGACCATGGAGTGAGAATTTTGTTGTCTAGTAAAAACAATTGAAAAGTTTTCAGTGTGGGTTAGGTTTCTTGGACATCCATATTAGCTTATCAATAACAATGTTTTGGAGAATATTGGAAATACCCTAGGGGAGTTCATCAAGAAGAGACCAACTACTAAGGAGGAAAATCATGCTATATATACTCAAATATTTATTGCTATGGATATTTCAATAAAAATATCATAATCTATTCACATTAAATCTAACCAAGAAAATGAGATCAACAAGTGGATTATGAAAACATTGAATTTTGATGCTGCAATTGTTATGATAATATACACATGACAAGAGATTGTAAAGTGAAAATTGTTAAGAAAATTTATGTTTTATAAACATAAATCATCACCAATATGCAAATATATCAAATCATTCATCCACAAATAATATTCCATAAGATAATCCACCTAATGATACACTGATGTAGATAATACCTTAAGATAGGGCAACACTAATAACATTCCTTAAGGAAGGAATAATTCCACAAGATATCTCAAAATGAGAGGCTACTCTGCAAGCAAAGACGATTACAAGAAAATTCTCATTATGAATGATGATGATTTCAATGACAATATCCCTTATTTATATACCCATCTTCTAATGCTACTTTGGGGAATGAAATACTAAACCCTTATCCAACTTAATATTATAATATAATAAACCTTGGGTTATGTGTGTCTCATGCCAACTATCCATAATACCCATATACAACATAATATCATATCCCCATATACATGTTCCTAGGTGCCACAACATTCCACCCTCCTTACAAATGTTTTATCCTTGAAACATGTGAAGAAACTAAATCATATAATCTATTACACAATGTTGACAATTAGTACCAATATTGATCATCCATTCATCCAAGTGAAATCTTGATTGGTGGTAGTTCTTGATGATGCCAATATGTCATTGTGCCACTTAAATATCCATAATTTCTCTATTTTGTTTAGGCTATTGGTGCTTTACTTTGATATTCTAACATCAATGTCATATTCTCTAGAAAATTTAGGCATCTCCATGAGCTCCACCCAAAAAATGACAATAAAAACTAGGTTCTTATGAAAAAATATATATATCCTCATTGATTTGAAGCTAAAACTCCACATAAACAAATAAATAAAAAAAAAAATCCTTCAACCACAACAACAAAAGATAATTTTCTTACCTTGACTAAAAGATATTTCAATTTTTATTTTCTAAAAAATGTGATTTGGAAAAATATCATTGCTCCTATTTTGGATAATTGAATTCATATGATTGTATCTCCTTCAATGCTACTAATATTCCTTTATATAATACTTATTTTGAAGCACTTCAAATTCTAAAAAAAATGGTTCAATAATTGTCTAAATTGGATAAGTTTGTGCAAAGATATGGCTCCCAAAAGATGAGATTATTTTTTTTAAATTACCCAAATTTTATAATCCAAAAAAACAATTCCCACTTTGCCAAAACCGTTGCTCTAATACCAATTATTAAGAAAATTTGTTTCTCATTAACACAAATAATTCATCAATATGCAAAAATATAAAATCATTTATCCACAAATAATATTCCATAAGATAATCCATATAATGAGACACAAATATAGATAATACCCTTAAGGTTTTTCAACACCAATAACACTTCTTAAGTAAGAAATAAATCCATAATATATCCCACAATGAAAGGTTATTTCATAGGCAAAGATGATTAAAAAAAATAATACTCAATATGGATGATGATGATTACAATGACAATATCCCTTTTATATACCTGTTTCCTAATGCTACTTTGAGGAGCCAACTCCCAAATCCTTATCCAACTCGTTATTATAATATAATCAACCCTAGGTTATATGTGGCCCATGTCAACTAGCCATAATACCTACATACAATATAATATCACATACCCATATACCTATCCCTAGGTACCATAGCAAAAGAAACGAAGAAAGAGAGAATTTTGGTTACGAGTTAAACTTCAAGATGAAACAAGGAAATCATATTGTAGTAGAAGCTAAATTTGATCAAGGACATTCCACTCAAAGATAAAAGGTAAAGAAAACCTCTCTACAACATCATATGGAAAAGGTCACCATAGTTCACTTGGATCAACCATTAGAGAAACAAAAAAGGATACACAGAAAGAGAAAGTACAGTGTGCAATTTCAAATTTCGAAGGAATTAAAGGTGAAAAGAAATATGTGGATGAAAATTTTGAAACAAATGAGGCAGAAGAAGTCAAGTTTATTCCAAGTAAATCATATTCATTTTTCTCAAGTAGTATAGAATCATCTCTTGGCAATAAAAATAAAAGTAGTGTAGAGGTTATCCCTTGCATTTTAGGGTTTCAAGAGTAGCATAATAAAGAAAAAATAATGGATAAAATCCATAGCAAATTAGGGTTTATAGGGTAGCTAAAAAAGGTAATTTCTATGGAGGAGCTTGTACTTTAGGGATTTTAGATAAAAATAAAGAAGTGATTTTGAAGTTATTTCTTATGAAACCTATAGATGATCATAAATATTACTATGAACAATGTGAAAAATCAAAGAAATTGATGAAGATGGAAGTGTTGGTGTGAATGAAAAAGAGAGGAAATCCTAAAAATAAAAAATAAATAGAAAAGGAAACTCAAAGAGATATTGATATAAGAAAACAAAAGGAAATATCACAAGTGTTAACAAGAAGTACGACTAGATCCACAAAAAAACAATCTATTAAAATATTAAGGGTATGAATAAGACCCCTAAAACAAGGTATTAGAGAATTGATAGGTTGTTACAGATAACATATTTATAGCTATTCAAACCAAATAAATAATATTTTAGCTATTCATGGTGTTGATTTTTATATTATAGAAGGCAATTGAACGAGTGAGATTTTATCTCTTAACAAAAACAATATCAAAAAGTTGATTGCAAAAATGTGCCAGTTTAAGAAAGATGACAAATATCATTGATAGAAAAAAAAATGAATAATATATTTGATAAAAGGGCAAGTTGGATATGGTTTAATTGACCTAATAACAATGTAATGTTTTATTATTTTAATGGGAGTGGATCCCAATAGAAGCCACACATAGTTTATTAAATCAAACAAAAAGGTAGCATTTATTGACATCAAATAGTCGGACGAAAAGACAATCATAACTCATAACCCAAACAACCAAAAATCATGCTCAAACACATGGGAAATTTGGTAGCATGCCAAAGAACATAAATTTTAATGGTTTTAAAAATTAAAACATGCAATCCCAAAAGGCTGTAAACATAAAAATAGTTTAAGCAGTCACCACAATAAAGTGATAAACATAAGATGGTTTAAACAACCAACATTATGGCCATAATAGCAACCCTAAAAGGGATAAACACAAGACAATGTAAACAACCAATGCATAATCAATTAAGGATGATAAATCTTGTTTGTCTAAGTCCCGCCATTAGAGGAAGAGCTAGGATCATTGAGAGTAATCAAGTCATGACTTGGTTTCTATTTCTTATAGGACATATTTGGTTCTACATCCCAACTAGCAATAGTGGAAGGATCAAAACTTTCAAAAAAATACTTTTCATTTATAATTGTTTCACAACAAACACATACATACATACATACATACATACATACATATATATATATATATATATATATATATATATATATATATATGTAGATATGTATATATATATATGTATGTAGATATGTATATATATATGTAGATATGTATATATATACATATATACATATATATATATATATATATATACATATATACATACATATATATATATATATATATATATACATATATACATATATATATATATATATATATACATATATACATACATATATATATATATATATATATATATATATATATATATATATATATGATATATATATATATATTATATATGTATATATGTTATATATATATATATATACATATATATATATATATATACATATATATACATATATATATATATGGATTAAAACTAGTATTGCTTGTATTACATTACGAGATATTATTGTAATATTTTAATAAAATACATTATCTTAATAATATAAAAAAAAAAAAATAATATAAAAAAATTAAGGCTATAATAAGTGATATCAATGTCACTCTTATTACATTGGTTCCTAAGAAAGGTAAGGCAAAATATTTATAAGATCATTTTAAAAAATATGGCAAACAGTTTGCAAAGTTTTCTAGATTGTGTTATCCTAGAGGCACAAGGTGGTTCTAGTCATGGTAAACAAATTATTTATAGTGTAATCATTGCAAAGGAGGATATACATTATTTTTATTCCATGAAAAAACCAAGTATGCTTATGAAATTAGATATGAACAAAATATATGATATGGTATTAAAAATATTGGTTTTGATCAAGGTTGGTGTGAATGGATTCGATGTTGTTATAACACTCTAAAATATTCTATTTTAATCGATGCTTCCCTACTAGTTACTTTAAGTCATCCTATGACTCTGCCAAGGTGATCCACTATTGAAAAAGTTGATGAAATGTTGGATTAGTTATTTCAAAGCTAAAGAATTATGTATCATGTGGAGGATTGGTCTTACCATTATTTGTTGGAATTTTTGGCTTGAAAGGAATAATTAATTTTTTTTAAATAAATCTCAACATCATACCCAAGAGTGGAACCATATTATTGCTTCTCTTGTAGAATGTTTATAAATATGATGTTCATGGAAAGTCTCAAGTGCATAAAAATAGATGCTAGCCACTTGGTTATAGGATTTAAATATACCATGGAAGAGTCATATGCAATAATGACATTAAAATAAAGGATTTGTTTTAATCCATCGTAAAATGGAAATATCTAGAAATTGGGTTTATCAGAATTAGTTTTAATGGTGCTTCTAAAGGAGAACTAGGACAATTTTTAAAGATGGTGTTTTTCAAAATAATGAAGGCAAAATTCTTAACCTACTCAAAATCATATGGAACTTGGACTAACAACTACGTAGAAGCCACAACACTTTTGTAGAAATTAAAATTACAATTGAAAAGGGATGAAAGTATATTTCAATTGAGAGAAATTCACAAAATATCATTAACTCTATCAACAAAAATAGGTGTGGAGATTGGATAAAAATAATACTATTGTTATTTTTTATCATCTATTATTAGAGGCAATCTCTTGGAAATTTGAGCATATCTATAGAGAAGAAAATCAATTAACAAATATTTTAATCAATCATAGTGTTGATCTTTGTCTTGGTGAGAGGTGAATTTTTGAAGAAAACTCTGAGAGACAAATTCTATTTTCTAATGAAAATGATGTCAAGGAGTTGATTGTGGAAACATTGCACTTTGAAAAGATAAAGAATATATTTAATTGAAAAGTGAAAAATATATTTGTTCAAAGGACAAGATAGATATTGTTTAATTGAAGTAACAACAAATATAATATTTGATCAATGCCATTATTTGCCATTAGCTTAACCCATTATGTTCCTCAAATTTTAAGGAGCCCAAGGTTCGAACCTTGAGCTCTTGTAATACCACTATGTGGTAATGATGTAATATGGTTGGGACCTGCTTAAATCCTATATAATCCATTAAAAATATATGTTGGTATTTTAATGGGAGTGGCCCGCAATAGAAGCCACGTATAGCTTATATGCTTATATATGTGTGTTATAAAAAATACTAGCATGTACTATCTTATCTTAAAAATATTTATCTTGAAAAATATTTTTTATTGTGTTAGATAAATTAAATATATTTTTTATGTGGAGTTGGAATAGGTCTTGTTTGTATTACATTATGACAGTATTACTATTATATTTTCATAAAGCACTTTATCATAATATTACAATAAATTTTACCACCATGGATTATCTTATCTCAAAAGTTTCTATCATAATGTATGGATTTGAATTTTTTTTTATAGGTTAAATTAAATTAAAAATGGGTTTTTATCAAGGATCCCAAAACCTGATTACAACAAGAAATAAGACTAAAAAGCCAGAGGAAGGCCACAAGAAAGGACTTCAAAATCCAGAGGAAAACAAAAGGACAACCTTTCAAAAAAGGCTAAAGGACATCCTCTGAGGAAAGGCTAAAGGATAGCCTTAAAGGAAAATTTAAAAATAAAATATATATATTTTTTTGCTTTTTACAATGAAGCTTGGGACGACACCACCCTACCCAGGACAGCCAAAAACACATGCAAAAACCCCAACACATGCAAGGAAGAAAAGAGCAAGGGCAACCCTACCCAGAAAATGTTGGAAATTTGAGGTAATTTGAGGCATTTTATGTTGTCATTGATGTCACATGGATCATTGATGTCACATGGATCACATTGAGTTTTGGTGGCCAAAATATTTCATAAATAAGCATTTATTTTTATTTTTTTTGGTAAGTAAGAGAATATTTATGATTAACACCGGGTTTTAACTGGTTGACCCAAAACCATTTTACAAAATAGGGTCCACTGACCAACTGGACAAAGGCCAAGCCCTGAAAGTTTAAACTGACAACAAAAAGGGCCAAGACCTACTCTTCCAACATAATACAGCCAAACTAAACTATGGAAGCCTAATATTATGGCCATCAGAAAAGAAAGACACAGAATAGAACTAACAAAGACAAAATCCACTTTGAGCCTTCCAATCTAAAATTTTTCATTATCTATCACCATTGAGACTGCATGAGGAAGATTTTCAGTCCACGTGATCAAATTTGCTGCTACAATGCCTTCATTTGCCGACCTATCATTGCCATGTTTGCTTCCGGAAGGTATGCAAAATTATGGCCTCGGGTCGATCATGAATTAGAGCCCTTGCTTCGTGGATGTAGTCATCAAATCTCCAAGGAGCTCTCTTAGTGTTCTTTAGAAGATTTATAATAATAAGAGAATCACCTTCCACCAACGGTTTCCCTGGATAATTCTCGCCACCTTGAGGCTCCTCCAAACCGCCCTCGCTTGACCCACATTGTTAGTTTGAGCTCCAAGATGTTCGACAAAAGCTACAAGCACCTCACCCTTGTGGTCTCTAAGTAAGCCACCACCTCGACTTCACCGGGTTGCCCCTAGATGCCCCATCAAAATTTAACTTAATCCACCCTAGGGGGGGTGGGGTCCATGAGATCATGGTTCTAGGACAAACTTGAGGATGATTGAGGCCATCAGTGAGAGGTAAGTTTAATGACTGGCCTAATGAAGCTTCAAAAGGATTTGGAGGTCTAGATGCTGCAGGCACTAAACAAGCATTCTCATTAGCATATACTAAAATTTTTGACAGGACAGAGGATGACTGAGAAACCTTATCCAAGAAGGCCCGACGATTCCTTTCCAACCATATCTGCCACAAGTAGTGATGAAGGCAGATCTTCCACATATACCTAAGACGCCTATTCAAAAAGGGAGAAGGCCACTGGACAAATAAGTCAAAGATGGACTGAGGATGGACCCAATAAATATGAAACACTTGTAACAGACCTAACAAGATTGATACAGAAAAATTACAATACAGAAACAAATGATCAATAGACTCCCACTCAGACATACAAAGATAACACCTATTAACAATAGTCACACCTCTTTTTATTAAGTTATCCATGGTGAGGATCTTATTTTGGATGGCCAGCCAAGCAAAAAACCCAACCTTCAGAACAATGCTTTTGGGCCAAACTTCCAAATGAGGGAAAGTAGGTTCATAATTATCAATAAGCATCAGATAAGCATCAATAAGCATTTATGATATTTTGGAAAGCATGGCTTTTATAGGGTTTTTGTGAAAACCAAGGTAGGCAAAATAAAAGGTTTTATTTAAAACCATGGATGGCAGATTTGAAATGGGTTTTTCTTAAAACCCAGGTTGGCTTTTCGTTTTGTCGAAAAATGTGCCCTAGTGAAGGAGATAATTAGTTTTGAATATTTAAGTTTAAATTTTAATCATTTAAAATTAAAATTTAAAATTAAAATTAAAATTAATATTTTATTATTGCCGACGTCAAAAAGGAGGAGGCAAATAATATTAAGTCATATCCAACATCAAAATAAAAAGGTGGGCATATATAAACATGCCACTAAAATTTTTATTTTCCCCAAGTCCTCAACGAAGATAATTCGTTCGAAGTGCTATGGGAGCAAAAGTGTCGTATTCGTTTGAAAACTAGCGAAGAGAAGAGGGAACAAAGGTAAGGGAGGTTCCTTACCTATCATCGTAGGCGCTTGTGGCCTAGCGGCAAGAGGAAGATGCGTAAGGTGTTTAAGTGCCAGCAGATCCGAAGCTTGAATCCCGTCGACGCTGGTTTTTGCAAGGTAAAAGGGAGAACCTTTTGCGCACGTGGTTTTTGAGGGCAAGTTCGGAGGAAGCAAGAAGGAGGTCTTGCGCTCTTGGTTTCTATGTGAGAGGTTGGCTCATGTGGTTGTTGGTGCCATGGTTTGAGTGGTGCAAGGGCAGGGACAGGGGATTGAATCCCACTGAGGTTAAAGGCAAGTTATTAATTTTTCCAAATATTTTATTTTTCTAAGGTTGGCCTAGGAGAGATAAGGTTTGTGGTGCATGTTGTGAAAAAGAAAGAAAACTGGTGATTTTCCTTCTAGAAGTATATCATATTATTTATCATTGGAAATCTTATTTTGAGGGCTATTTGATTATTTTGTTTAGAAGGAGAAATAAGGTGTACATAAAGAGATATTTCTATTTTTGTAAAAGGGTTCAAGTGAAGGTTATTTTGTTCTTTTCAAAGTGTGTTGAGTGTGGAAATTTTTCCAAAGGGGTTTCTTCATCTTCATAAAAGGTATGGGCACATTCTTCTATTGATTGTTTATGGTGGTTGATTTCTGAAATATCATTGGAGGGAAAATGATTGTTTGTGGTTTCATTTTCGAAAGTGGTTGATTGAATGCTTCAAGGTTTTTTGAATTGAGAGTTGTGTTTAAACCTTTTTTTATAAGCATAGTTGTTGAAGCCCATTGGTTGTGAAAGAACATGAGTTAGAAAAGAACATGAGTATCATTGTTATGTGAGATTTGTAATTGAGCATTGTTGGAAACATTTGAGTTGGTTGATACATACTTGGACTAGGGTCGCGTGAGGAAGAATTGTCCCTTATGGTGATTAGTTGAGATTGATTTTAAGAACATATTGAGTCTCTAACAATTCTCTTTATGGTTCTATAAAACTTGGGTTGAGTTGAGTTGAATAAGCCTAGTCAAATGATGTGTGAAGTGATTGTTCAAGTCCTATGAAAAAAATTATTCCATTATTCTAATTTGAGTTGAGTTGAGATTGACATTAGAACATATTGAGTCTCTAAAAATTCTCTTTATGCTTCTATGAGTTGACTTGAGTTGAGTTGAGTGGAGATTGAGCCTAGAACATATTGCGTCTCTCACATTTCTCTTTATGCTTCTATGAGTTGACTTGAGTTGAGTTGAGATTGATCCTAGAATATATTGAGTATCTAACAATTTTCTTTATGCTTCTATGAGTTAATTTGAGTTGAGTTGAGTTGAGATAATTGTGAATCATTGTTGTCATACATTGAAGAGTACATTGCCATTCATTTTTGAGTGCATCTTTGGGCTTTGCCTTGATAGATTTGTGGTTGAGATTTGAGTACTACTTGAGCATGATTTATTGAGCCTTTGAGAAGGCATTTGCGGAAAGTTTTGAGAAAGCTTTGTGGACAGTTTTGGGACAAATTTGTGGATAGATTTGGGACAGATTTGGACAAGTTCTTAGTGAGCTTGTTGGAGCAGTTTTGGGCAAGTTCTTGGTGAGCTTGCTAGAGAATATTTGGACAAGTTCTTAGTGAGCTTGTTGGAGTAGTTTTGGGCAAGTTCTTAGTAAGCTTGTTGGAGTAGTTTTGGGCAAGTTCTTGGTGAGCTTGCTAGAGCAGATTTGGACAAGTTCTTAGTGAGCTTGTTGGAGCAGTTTTGGGCAAGTTCTTGGTGAGCTTGCTAGAGCATATTTGGACAAGTTTTGTGTGAGCTTGTTATTCAGTTTTGGACAAGTTATGTGTGAGCTTGTTATTCAAATTTGGACAAGTTTTGTGTGATCTTGTTATTCAGATTTGGACAAGTTCTATGTGAGCTTGTTATTTAGATTTGGACAAGTTTTGTGTGAACTTGTTATTGCCTAGCTTTGAGCAGATCAAATAAATCATTGTATTGGATATTTTTGTGTGAATTATTATAAGGAGATCAGCTTGTGGGGTACCCCACATTGGAGGAACCACGTTAAATATTGTGTCTCAATTATGTTTTGTAACTTATGCTCTTGCTTACTACTGCTATTTGAGTTATTAATGCACACTACTATATTTGGTTATTGCAATTAAGGACATTAATTGATATTTATTTTGAAAGAAAGTAAAAAATGGTCTTATACTGTTCACCCCCCCTCAGTATAAGCTTGTGTTCTTAAGAAAATATTGAAACAGGGCAATCCCACCCAAAACAAAAATTTGAAATTCAAAATTGAAAATAAAGCAATAAACATAGAAAATTACCGCTTGAGGATGCACAGGGAAGTAGCAGTAGGTAGCAACAATAGGGATCAACATCGTAACTATGCCTGTAAGTGGAACAACAACCAGAGGACTCCAGAGGCCATGAAATATTATTGCAACAAGGAAAACTACACAGCAACTAAGGGAGATAGAGGACCCAACAGTGTAGAAATGAGAGCCAAGGGAAAAGGTGGGGAGGCCCAAGGAAAACCACCAACACCACCAATGAGAAGCTTTAGGGATCTAGAAGAGGATGACCCATAGGAACACAACAACAATCAGCACAAAGGCCTCCCCCAAGCCATGAAAAGCTGAGAACCTACCATCAAACCTATAATTGGAAACCCAAAGAGAAACACTACATAAATAAGCACAAGGTCCCTTCCAAGCCAAAAGATGCTATGAAAAGTTGCTCATGAAGCCAAAAACCTTAGCCACCACGCATTGCACTAGAAGAACCTTTGATCCTTAGCACCAAATAGGACCCTACAAGAAAAAATGGAAAAGGGTTCTTGAAAGAACTCAGAAAATCCAAAGGATGACCTGGGAAAAACCAAGGATAGCCCAAAAATTCCCAGGGATGTCCTAGTTCACAGGCATCATAAGAAAAACCCTACCAAGAGGTATAAAAAGGGACAAATAAGTGAAACAAGGATCTCCCAACCTAAGGATATCATCTGCAATGCCATCCATCCAAGGAGGAGGGTAAAGAAGTTCCAGAGAACTGGAACAAGACCCAGGGACATCCCAAAAAACCCAAGGACATCCTAATTTACAAGCACCAGAAGGAAACCCCACAAAACAACAAGGAAAGGGGTAGATAAATAAAATGGTTCTCCCACCCCAAGAAGATCGTTTGCAGCGCCTACCATTCGAGGATGAAGGGCAAAGGAAGTGCCATGAATCCAAGATAAGGCTAGGGATCTGGGACAGGACCAAGGATGGGCTACAAGAAAGGATAGGTGTATGGATTTTAGTTTGGTTGTATTTATACAATTGCATTTAAGTCACTATTATGGAAGTGTTTGTCATAACCCAAGGATTTAAATTCAAGTTGTGCTCATACAATTGAATTCTATGTACTATTTGTTTCACCTTGAACAATATAAAAATCATGAGAAAGGTAAAAAAAGATTTGAAAATAGGTTATATTCATAAAATTCTATTCCTATAATATTATTATAGAAGTGCTAAGCTTAATATGAATATTTGAATCGAGTTGTATACATATAATTTACGTCCCATTCATTATTTTTCCACCTTGCATTTAGGTCACTTTATTGTGGAAGTGTTAATCATAATGGAAGTATTTGAGTTTAAGATGTGCTCATAGGATTGCTTATTATTTACCATTTGTTCTACCTTCAACAATGTAAAACCAAGATAAAATCTATTTTCAATTTCTTGAAAATATATTGAAATGAAGTTGAGGAGAACAAATCTCTTTTAGGTTTGGATTTCTTCATATCCAACACCATTGCATGTAAAAACCCCAATAAGGTGGAATGGATGTGGATTCCAGGGCTAAGGTTTGGATTTCTTCATATCCAACACTATTAAGAAAACTACAGGTAATTTTTACTTTTGTCTTCTCACATAATTATCAAAGATTAAAACTACTTTCTTCTTGTCCATGGCTACTGGTGAGGGCCCTTTAGGGACCTTCCTTTTGACCCTTTATGTCAAGAAGTCCTTTGTAAATAGTGAGGGAGAGACAAAAAGTTGAGGATGAATATTTGAGAAGTTATGCCTAAAAATATATCTTCTCTACTACAACCAAGAAGCCAATGGATAAAGGCTTCCAGTCTAGAGTTAATGGTTTTCTTCCCCAGACTATTCGTCATCCCAAACTTGTTATTGAATAAAGTTTGGTGGTTAAAATATTTTATAGAGTAACCATGATCTAATATGTAACTTTATTGGCATGAGACCATCTCTAGGTTTTGTGACCTCATGGATTGAAAAGAACTAGGAGCCTTTAAAAGATATTTCAATATTCCTCATTAGTAATGTATATTATTTAGTGAAAAACTCTTCATGAGTAGATAGAGATAAATATTTTGAATCAAGGAAGAGAAGCTATGGAGCAACAAGTATTTTTGTGCAACCCTAGAAGCTAGGATTTGATCCAAGAATGGAACCCATTGTAGTGGCTATTTGGGTTTGATTATATGCTCTACCAATGGAATATTGGTGTGAACCAAATTTTGAAAGATTGAATAATTTCTTGGGACGTTATACGGGAATAGCTAGAGATATGAGAATGGGATATTTAGACATTTATACTCGAATCTATGTTGAGATGGATCTTAATCACCTACTAACAACTAAAATAGAAATAGATATGGGGGATTTTGTTAAAATATTATTGTGTTTAATGTGCACTTACCTATGATTAGGGTTAGGGTTTCCTTTCTACAAACCCTAAATCCTAATCTCTCCTTATATGTACTCATTTATGAATAATTATCAAATCATCCATTTTGGTTGTATAAAATTTATCTTGGTTCCAACAAATAGACTATGAAGTAATCTCCTTTTGATGTAGGATTTGTCATAAGCATGGACATCTTGCCTAATGGTACCTTGAGACTATACAAAAGGAGCCCATCCCATCGAAGGCTAATAGTAATTATGATAATATGCCTAAGAAGAAGGTAGAAGCTCAACCCACATCTCAAGCCTAAATACATCAAAAGAGGCTTTTGAAGCACCTAAGAAAAAGAAAAAGAAAAAGCAAAAGCAAGAGAAGAATATGGCATGATCAAACCACATAGAAGAGAGAAACCTAAACAAGTATGAAATTCTTAATACCCTAAAGGACATGGAGAATGCGATAACTATAATGAGGGAAGAACAAGGGGAAAATATACCCTCTGAAAATATAGTAGTCCAATAGAGGATAACTCAACCAGTGTTGGAAACTAATATCCAACCCATCTCAAACCATATTGTTATAGTAACTTCAGAGAACCTAAACCTTGCTATGGTCTTGGTTGATAGGGATGTCTCAATTAAAGATAGAGATAAAGAAAAAGGTAAGCCTACTCTAGAATTCAATACGTAGAGAAATGATTAAAAAACTTCCAAGCCAAGAGTGTGGGACAAAAATCAAACTGGGAGAAATTAGTAATGGGGGATGACCAACTAGTAAACTAGGAAAGAGTAAAGCAAATTGATACTTGTTGGGTTCTATATTCTCAACAACAAGTCTCATCAAATTGTTATTCAGATTTTAATTAAAAGTCACCATTCAAAATTTATTCTCCTTTAAGAGATAAAATATTCAATACAGGCGATGGATAAAATAACCAACAAAATATGGAGGCAGGTATAGCATATGGTTGTAGCACCTAGGGTGGTTAAGGTGGTATAGTGACTTTGTGAAATCCTCTTAACTGGATAACAATTGATCATTTTGTAGGAATGGGAGTTCTGACATCTCTCTTTAAGAGTAAGATTTTAGGAGATTTATTTATTTATTTTAAATTTGTATGGTTCAAAAAAATTTGGGGAGCAAGAATGGAGGAGCTAGCCACACACACACACATGTGTGTGCATTATATACAAAATATTTAATTCATAAAACCAAAATTTGGGTTATAATTTTTACTAACCATTTATAGAGCTAAACCAAGTGATGTTTGTGTGTTTGTGTGTGTGTGTGTGTGTGTGTTTGTGTTCTTTGTTGCCATGTAAACAAGCAACATTCAAGAAAAGTGGACAAAGATATATTAAGCATTTAAGTAAATCATGTTGTGCATTAAATGAGTGGGCACATGGATTTGAAGAAGAAATATTTTACAAGAATTTTGAAGACTATACATAAAGACTACTTATTGATTTATATTTTAAATAGTAATCAAACTTTTAGTTTTATGCTTTCATTATTTTGTAGATATTGTGATTTTTTTAAAATAAAGGGGTAAAAATTTATTGATAAAAAGTCTGTATTACAGAGTACATCTGAGCCCCCAACCAAGACTCAAATAAGCAACAAAGTAGGCTAAAACCACTAGACAAGGTCGAAACCCAAAGAATACAACAAGAACAAACCACATTAAGTCTAAAAATCCTTGTGGATCAACTCCTAGAGGTGTTGAGAGTCCCCAGATGGGAGACTCTCCCAGTTATTGATAATCCAAGGATCCAACAACTCAAAAGCCCTTTTGGCTAGGTAATCAGCAACCCCAGTCCATTCCCTTGGAATGTGCACAAAGAATATAAATTCAAACTCTTCACTCATTTTGAGAATCTAAACGACCACAAAGGCCAATTGCCAATTAACATCCTCCACCCTTTTTCTGTTTAAAATATTAACCAAAATTTGAGAGTCAGAATCGCAGATAATCCTATGCCAACCAAGAGAAAACCCCCTCTGCAAGGCATCGAGAATCGCAAGAGCTTCCATAAAATTGTTGGAGTGAACACCTTTATAAATGGAAAATAAAAAATTGACCACGCAAACAAAATCTCTCCCAACATCGCAAATTCTAGCATGTCCAGGATTACCCCTAGATGACTCATCAATATTAATTTTTAAAACTCCTCTAGGGGGCAACCTCCACCTACCATCTCTCCTAACCTTCTTGCTGATTTGAGGAACCCTACTAGGGCTAGAAGAGTTCACACCAACCCCAAAGAGACTAAGGGTATACCGTAACTTCTCCTCCCTAGAGTCCAAAATAGGATCTACATCACATTTTCTATGGATAATTTCCTAAACCATACACAGGATCCTTTGCCAAATCTGTTGAACAACCAAATGACTACCTTGAAATATGTGATGGTTTTGTTCGATCCAAATCTTACAAATGATGCAATAAGGCCTAAATTCCAAGCCACCTAGAGGAATGGGGTCTTGGTCGGAGGTCTGCCTAGACTACTCCAAAACTCCACCATGGAGAGCACATGAAAACAAGGATGGTTCTAGGAACTCCACCAATGGTGCCAAATGTCTTTGGAAATGGAGCATTGGAAAAATAAATGAGAAGAGTTTTCCTCATTATTACTATAAAGGACACAAACAGAGGGACCCTGAAATCCCCTCTTCCTCAAGTTATCCCAAGTGAGGCATTTATTACGAGATACCATCCATAGAAAGAAGTTACATTTTGGCCAAGCAAATATGTTCCACATCTTTTTCCACCATGTGACAGGGAGACTCCCAAATTTTTTCTTATCAAGAACTTGATAACCGTAGGCTACAGAGCAGGTTCCCTTGGGATTAGGATTCCAAGCCAAAATTTTATCACCCGTCAACGAAGAATAGGATCTCCCCATAAGAATAAGAGAAAGTACATATCTATCCTTGACCAATCCCCCTTGGGACCATTCTTGCGGATCTTTCCACCTATACATCTCTATATTTTCAAAGGACTAGATTTTTTTAAAGTCCACATAATACCAAACCACTTTCAAGAAACAAATGCTTAGGGAATGTAACCTGGGATATTGAGTCAATATAGGAGGGTGGCCATCCCAAGAATCCTCCTGATCCCTGGTTGCAATCTAGAAAAAGTCCTGCTTAATTAAATTAGCTTCTCTTTTCAGAGTGTCCTAGATAATTGAACCTTTTCCAACCAAGCTGACTATAGGGATATCAGTATTAGAAATATCTCTCAAGTATTTACAAGATAAGATTTTATCCCCAATATGATCTTGATAGGTACACCATCTCCAATAAAGTTTCACAGCTAAATCCTGCCTAGAAAGAGTTGTCTGCCACAAACCAATGCCTCCCTCTTGAATTAGCCTATAAATAGAATCTCACCTAACCAAACTCCATTTAGATTGATCAAGTTTTCCAGACAACAAAAACTGTCTTGAAAAAGCATCCATGTCCTTAATGAAATGAGAGGGAGCTCTTTGCACAAAACACCTATAAATGGGTAAAGCTTGAACAAAATATTTTAAAAGCAACACTCTACCTACAGAGGATAGCCATATAACGGTCCAATGATTCACCTTCCTTCTAAACTTATCAAGCATAGACATCCAAGAAGATCTAGGTAGAGGATGATATGATATCAATATACCAAGATAAATGAAGGGGGGAGTCCTGACCTGGAATCTTAGAATGTGACCAATTCTGGCTTGAATAAGAGGAGGGGTATTGAAGAAGAAAATAGAAGATTTGTCCTCATTAATCAACTGCCCAGAAGCACCAAGATATATGTCAAGAGATCGTCTAATGTTTTTATCTTCCCTGATAGTGGCAACTCCCTGCAAAGAAATATCATCAATAATTTGAAAGTGGGAAAGAGGCGACAAACTACTATCCCACTTCCATCCTTGAATGAGACCATTACTAACTTGATACTTGAGTAATCTTCCCAACCCTTCTACCATAATGATAAACAAATAAGGAGATAAAATATCTCCTTGCTTCAATCCCCTTGAGACCTCAAATAACTTTGACGAATTATTATTAACAAGAACGGAGAATGAGGAAGAAGAAACATAGCTCATCACTCGTCTAATCCATTCCTCCTCAAATCCAAAAGTAGTAACAACTTTCTGAAGAAATGACCATTTGACCCGGTCATAGGCTTTGGCCATGTCCAACTTAATGAACATAGTTTTTTCCTTAGAAGTTTCCATTGAGTGAATAGCTTCTGTATCAATAACAACCCCATCCAAGATTTTCCAGCCAACAACAAACCCACCTTGCTTCTCAAAGATGATTTTGCTCAACCATATCTTTAGCATCTCAACAATAATCTTTGTGATGATCTTATACATAACATTGCATAGAGAAATATACCTGAACATATCTAGGGAATTCACTCCTTTTTTGGGAATAAGCACCACAAAGGTAGCATTTAGGGCCCTTAGCATCTATTTTTCTTTTGGGACTCATGGACCACCTCTAGAAGATCAAATTTTATTAACTCCAAAAAATCATGATAAAACTCAATCGAGAATTCATCTAGGCCTAGGGCTTTCCCTTTTCATCTTGAATACAACATTTTCCAACTCCTCAAGGGAAATTGGACCCATCAAGTGCTCATTCATATCTCTAGAAATAATTGAGGGAATATAATTTAGAATAAGCATTTCATCCTCATCATTTGAGAGGGAGTCCTCCTTGAAGAAAGAGGAAAAATAGCTCCTAGTATCTTCTAAAATATCCTTGAAAAAAGAGAGTAGGGCACCCCGAGAATTCACAAGAGAGGTAATCAGGTTATCGTTACGGTGAGCCTTAAATGATTTATAAAATAAGGTCATGTTCCTATCCGCTTCTTGAAGCCAATCTACTTGAGATTTTTATTTCTAAAAAATTTCTTCCCTTAGTTCGCATTTAGCAAGGTCTTTCGCAGCCTAATATTCCTCAACGAGAAGCTCCTCCATGAGTCTCTGATCCCTAATATTTCTTGAAGATTCTTCCATCCTCCTAAGAGCCACCAACTTAGCCAAGGAAAGGTTTCCAAAATTTAGTCTATTCCATCTCTTTAATTTATGCTTAATAAATTGTAGTCGCTTCATAAAGGAATACATAGCGGTGCCATGAGGAGGTTTGCCATTGGTCCACCAACCTCAAATGAAATCATGAAGCTTAGGATCTTGAAGCCACATAATTTGAAACTTAAAGGAATGATTCTTCTTTAGCCCTAACTCTAGAGTAGAGAGTTTGATAGGCCAGTGATCAGATCCCCTACCCTCTAGAATCATAGAACTAGCGCTTCTGTTATTACCAATCCAAAAATTGGATATAAGAAACCTATCCAATATCTCTGAGATATAATCTTATCCACATATTCTATTATGCCAGGTAAAGATCCCTTATCTAGATTGATCTCAACCAAGTTTAGGGCCCAGATATGAGCACTGAAGGCAGAAGAAAAAGGCTCGAGATGAATGGTCCCATCGTGATTCTCCTCTAAATAAGTGATAGAGTTGAAGCCTCTAGCCAAAATCCATGGGTACAAGGGAGCCAAACTTCTTACAAAGCCAATGTGCTCCCAAAAATTCACTTTACCATTGTAATAAATAGGAGCATACACATTTGTAAGTAGGATGGTTTCACCAGATTCATTATCATGCTCGATCATCGAAATAGACCATTTTTTGGACATCCAAGTAAGAGGAGAGATCTTAATCGGATCCCATAAACAAGCAACACCACCAACATATCCACATGCACCAATACACTGACATTGACCCCTTATCCACAACTTGGAAGCAATATTGAACATACTATTAGTAGCCAATTTAGTCTCCTAAATAAACACCACATTCGAAGAATGAACATGAACCAAATCATGAATAACTTTTTGTCTAGGGATGTTGTTCAACTCCCTTACATTCCATGAAAGGATAATCATTTCTGAGGGTTAGAAAAATGGTAGTCCAATGTTCTCACCAATCCTTACTCCACCAAAGTCTCCCACATTAACTTAATTTTGTCTTGGTCTTTCTTTCAACCCATATTCATATTCTTATCCGAAGCAATTTTTTTTAATTGTTTTCCGCTACAATCCCAACACCGTAGGAGTTTTGAAGTCCAAGGATGATTGCATCAGTGCTTGAGCAGGAGAGGGTGTAACTAAATCTGTGAAATTTTCTAAAATAGTTTCCCTTACAGGGCTAGAGCCAATGATATCACCTATACTCATAACTAAAGCCCTCTGTTCTTCATTTAAACCCACTAGATATGATTCCTTGGGTTCCACCTCAAGAAGAGATATATGATTTGGCCATGTTATATCTACATCAGGTAGCGATATTTCAGGTATCTCCATGCACTAATCAAGATCATCTAGTATTTCAAAACAATTGAGCAAAGCATCTGGATGGCTATGCTTAAGGTCTCTTTTTGCCCTTCTTCCACTGTTTTGAGGTTTTATCAGAACAAAGCCTTCCTTATCCTGATCTCCTTCCTTTATCTAGGCTTTTCCTTTATCCAAAATTTATGTAGATCAAGAGGGTCTAGAATTTGAAGCCACGGGCGAGATAAAATTAGGGCATTTTCTTTGTAGGTGGTTGTATTCATGGCAGATCCAAAAATGAAATGGAAGAGCTTCATAGTCAAGTTGTTGAACCCATGTGGTTGATCCAAACTATATTTCCACTGAATCTAGAATAGGATTGTTTAAATCAATTTTCAACATATATACGAGCAATGTTAGGATCCTAATCTTAACCTATATTATTCATTTCACTCATTTGATTATGGACCATCGTGTCCTTTCACATCATGAATATTAGATAGGTTTGTATATGTATTCATAGAAGGTGCCATTAGGCATCGAAGAACATAAATATATACATCTCTTTGAGAACACTTGGTTGGGTAACCTCCATTTGCAACAATGATTCTAACAAAGGCAATTGATTAATTCATTTGTTGCATTTATTTTCCACTTGTTTTCCATTGATATCCAACTGCTAGGAACTAGGTTCATAAGAGCTATTCTTCCTCTCGCTTCCACACTAATCTACAACCAAATACATTCATAGCTACTCCTTATAATCTTTCTTTTTTCCCCCATCGCATTCATCTCCGCTAGTAGATAGCAAAATAGTGCAAGGAAAAAAGTAGTCATTGAGGCTTGAACAAGCAACACTGTACTTAAAATTGCCTCAAGGCTTTCTAAAAGGACATCAAAATTCTTTCTAGCCTCAGAGCAAACAAAAAATCACATTGAAAACTTTAAAATTTGTCAAATAAGAAATCTGTAGGTGATGTCTGACGGAGTCCAAGAAACAATGACCAAATTACACTTTTTTGGTGCATAAATCAGTTCAAATAACGTTAAAAAATGTTATCTAGGTTTGAGTAAACATTGAAGAAATTACCCAAATCAAAAAGAGATCAATTAAAGCATTCAAATCTACCCAAAACAATCTTCTTCCATGAAATTCTGTGTTTCCCAATAGAGTTTTGAAACAGGGCAAAAATTTATAAAAACTACATTATAATATAAAGTTTAATCATCATCGAAAAATATTTGACAACGAATATCACTTTTTCAACTTTGGTGAATGGTAACTAAGAAAAAAAATTAAAAAATATCTTCAAGGCATTATCCCACATGTGGTAGGGAATTGGCATTGAAGGGTTTAAAAGGGCAATAGCCCATATACCCAATCATGACTTCAGTCACACTAGGCCAAATGAACCTCACGCACCCAAATCCACTCATTGAATCGACACTTATCCCGAGCCTACCCTACCTCACTTAACATGCCTGACCTTTGCTTGTTGTGCACCCCTTAGCTCTGCCTCGCCTTGCATGCTCAACCTTCGCTCATCGTGTATCTCTTTGCCTCGTTTGCTCCTTCACCCTACTGCTTCTAAAAGTGTCGCTCTGCTCTATCGAACTCACTGCTAGCCGTTGTCTTCCCACTCAAAGAATTTCAAAATTTTGAATAGAAAGGTGATCGTTAGGTCCCAAAGGCTAAAACCAATTTTTGAAGAAAATATTAAATTTTGCAATAATTGTTTTTCAATTTTTGCCAATAAAATTGACAAAATTGATTTAAATTTTTGCTAATTTATAAAAGCATTGAGATTAAGAAGGCTTGAAATTTGCAAAACACACCAACATGGCTGATGGTAGAAGGTCACAAGACCCTACAAAGAAAATCATGCAAGTAATGAATAAATGGCAGGACGAATTTGAAACAAAAATCATGGAAAATATGGCCGAGTTAAACTTAAAAATGAATGCCACTAACCACTTTATGGATATGGTACAACAAAATATGCTAGGTATGCAATCCAACCAATAAATCACAACACTCACACAACAAGAATTACTCGGGGGACATACATCAATCCTACCTCGAACCACAAAATTGGATTTCCCAAACTTTGAAGGAGGCGACCCCGCGAATTAGATCTATCGAGCGGACCAATATTTTTTCCTCTATCAGATACTTGAAACTTAAAAAGTTTACATTGCATCCTTCCACCTAGAGAATGCAGCTACTCAATTGTACCAATGTTACGAAAAACAAATGACAATCCTACATGGATGGAATTTACAAAAAATATAATGGTATGATTCAACCCAAGCAACTTTGAAGACTTTACAGGAGCCCTCATTAAACTCCACCAAACCACTATAGTGCGAGAGTACCAAGCTCAATTCAAGAAATTGAAAAAATTTTCATCAGGATTAGATGCATCATTATTCCAAATTTGCTTTATCAATCCTACCGACATGCTAAACACTATTGCATTAGCTCAAATGATAGAAGAAAAAATCAATAACCAACGTTGACTTGGGAGACCACCAATAAGCAAATCTCAAAATTCCTACACCACCACAAATCTAAATAGAGTTTTACCAATTAAAAGAATTAGCCCTAAAGAAATGAAGTAAATATGAGAAAAGGGCCTTTGTTTCCACTATGATGAGAAATTTATCCCTAACCATAAATGTAGTACCCCCAAACTCTATATTTTAGATACGCTTGACCAGGATAATTCCAAAGAAGAAGATACTATTGAGGTGGAAGTAGTGATAGAAACTCTAGAAGGTAACACAGAGGACACACCTAAAATCTCCTTTAATGCCCTTACTGGTTTCTCCTCCCCTATTCCCAATTGGATAGACCAAATCAATGAGGAATGGTTTAATGATCCTACTACATACACATTAATTCAACAACTTCAACATGACTCCACAAGTAAACCACATTACTCTTGGAAAGATAACATACTTTGGAACAAAGGGCGTATTATCATATCCGCCATATCCTCATATTGTATCAAACTTCTCCATGAGTTACATGCCACACCCACAGTAGGACATTCGGGAATCCTCAAGACTTACAGAAGAGTGATTAGATATTTTTATTGGGTAGGTTTGAAACAAGATGTTAAGAAATATGTGGATGAATTGGAAACCTATCAAAGACAAAAAGGCAAAAAAATAAATCCTCCTGGCCTTCTACAACCTCTTCCTATTCCAACTAAAACCTGGGTCGATATTTCCATGGATTTTATTGAAGGTCTTCCAAAATCTACAGGAAAAACCACTATTCTTGTTGTAGCAGATCTCTTATCTAAATACACTCATTTTTGCCTCGTGGCTCACCCTTATACAGTTAGTACTATAGATCAAATATTTCTTGATAATATTTTCAAACTTCATGGCATGCCTTCTACCATAATAAGTGATCGTGATCCTACATTTACTAGTAACTTTTGGAAAGAATTATTCAAACTCCAAGGCACTCAACTTCATATGAGTTTCGCTTATCATCCACAAACTGACGGTCAAACCAAAATTATTAACAAATGTTTGGAAATCTACCTACATAATTTTATTTCTACGCAACCCCTTCATTGGGTTAAATGGCTTCCTTTAGTCGAATGGTGGTATAATACCTCATACCACTCTAACATAAAAATGATACCATATGAAGCATTATATGGCCAAACACCACTTTCCATTACTTCTTACCTTCTCAAAAGTTTGAATGTGCCAGCAGTATATTCTCATGTTTTAACTAGAGATGACATTCTTTTCCTTCACAAGGATAATTTAATAATTGCTCAACATCGTATGAAGCAACAAGCAGACCAACATTAAACTGAGAGATTTTTTCAAAAGGGTGATATGGTATTCCTCTGTCTTCAACCCTATCATCAAACTTCACTCAAAATAAAAGGATCTCAAAAGTTAGCTCCTAAATTCTAGGATCCTTATAAAGTCCTTCAACGTATTAGGCCCATTGCTTATAAACTTGAGTTATCGAATTCTTTCAAAATTCATCCCATCTTCCATGTTTCTTGTCATAAAGCAGTACTTGGCAATCACATTACTACACAAACTCAACTTCCTAAATTTAAAGAAGATGGATAACTCATGGTTGAACCTAAAGCTATCCTAGATCATTGTACTTGACAACTACATGATCACACTATCATCGAGCTTCTGATTCAATGGAAAGGTCTACCTTTCAAAGATGCCACATGGGAAACACTTCATCATATCCAACAAAAATTTTCCCAATTCCAACTTTGAGGACAAAGATTTTTTAAGAGGGGTGGCTTGTTAGGATACTAATTCTAACCTATATTATTCATTTTACTCATTTGATTATGGACCATCGTATCCTTTCACATCATGAATATTAGATAGGTTTATATATGTATTCATAGAGGGTATCATTAGGCATCAGAGAACATAAATAAATACATCTCTTTGAGAATACTTGGTTGGGTAACCTCCATTTGAAATAGCAATTCTAACAAAGGTGATTGATTAATTCATTTTTTGCATTCATTTTCCACTTGTTTTCCATTGATATCCAACTACTAGAAACTAGGTTCCTAACAAGCAATATATATTACCTTTTTATCCATCATCTATTGTGATGGTCCAATCGATTTCCTAAGAAGAAGGGCAATCATATGTAAGATGTCATTTCTCCAAAATTCTAACGGGAGCCATGAAAGTTAAACCCACTCTGGAACCTGCAATGGCTGCTCCTCTGATGGGTTGAAACCCACATGCCAGGGTTTAAGAAAGAGTTCAACTTGGTTAAAGATATATGGATCCCCTTCAAATGCTTTGTTATGATCCACAAGACAAGAGAAAACCACCATAAAATAGCTATTCGCACTCAACATCATCTTCATGTCACCTTCAGGATTTTAAGTCTTCCTAACCCAAGCCTCCACAAAGGGAAGAGAAATTTGGATGCCCATAAATTTTCCAATAAGCGCATGTTTGGTTAAATACTCCACATCTTCTGCCATCGAGTTTGGTTGAACCACTAGAACCGGCCTGACTTCACATCGTTCCAAACATCCATTATTCTTTAACAAGCGATTCTCGACATGCAATGGAAAATCCTGTTCCTTCCAATCATTTTTAGATGAAAAACATCACTAGCATGCACGCTCTGTGACAGGTGCGACGCCATCACAAAATTTCTCCAATTGTACAAACCTCCTCTAGAAATTTTTGCCATCCCTGCATAGCAATTTTTCCTTTATATATATTGTGATTTTTTCTTTCATTAAATTATAAATAAAATTTAAAGTCATCAATGATAACTGTTTAGGTCTAGATACTACTAAATTATATAATAAACAATGAAGTTTATGAAGCTCCAATAAAAGCTATTCTAAAGGAATCTAACTTGAATCCTATAACTTGCATATAGAATCTATTTATGAAATTCCCAAAGTTTACAAAATGGTATAATTAAAAAAAGTGTAAATTTTTAATTTTCTAAAACATAGACATCTTGAGGACTTTAGTTTATTTGTATGCACATTTGAAGATTTTAAACTGCCATGTAGTTTGTGATGGTCTGCCTTCAATTTCAAATAGTACATGCATAAAATTTATGGACGTACTATTATAAAATATCAATAATACTTTTGATTGTATATTATCAATGTATTTGTTGTAGTTGCATAACTATAGGATAACTCATACATTTGAAGTGGTTGAAAATTAGGCATGGAAAGCAAGAACTTTTATGCATAAATAATTGATCTAGGTTAAATACGTGAGCAATGCACTTGATATATGAATTCAGATATGGACAAAGACATTTATTTAGGGAACAACCATACCTTTTATGGAAGAAGTAGCAATACCAGTAGTGCACTCCATAGGCAATGTATAAATATTGTGTGTGTTCATGAAATGTAGGATTTATTTTCATTTGGGCTTGTCTTTGTATGTCTTTATGTTTAGGCCAAAACTATAGTTTGTAAAGAAATATTTTGTCGATGAAACAATTTATCTATAGAGATTATAATAATTTGTTATAAATTCTTAATCACTTCTAGTAAAACTTAGTGTCTACCTTATAAAAGTGGAATTTATTCTCTCTAAAATTCCTTGTCTAGGTCAAAAAAATATTGCCCAATCCCTCAAATTTTGCATCCAATCCTATCATATCATTTTCTCATTTCAATGTATCAATATTAGAATATAAAGGTACTAGCCTTGTCTTTCTTACAACTTGTAAAGTCTCTTTAGTTTTATTTCCATGTGTCTTGTTTAAGGCCACACAAATATCTACAAAGCTTTCTTCTAATTGGGTCTACTTGCACATGTGATCTTCATCCCCAAATATCACAAGCCTACATGACAAGAAGAGAAAATTAACAACACCAAAAGGTGTGAGGACCAACAATATCCACCTAGTTTAGATTGCAAATTCGTGAAATCTACCTTCTATTGTGTGTTCTTATAGAGTCCTATATAACAAGGTAAATAAGAAGGAAATGCCTTATCTAATATGCATTTCATATATTTTCTATGCTTAAATTTTAAATTTTAACTACCCTTTGAAGATGATACTAACAATAAAAATTTAGAGCATTAGAATTGGCATATGTGGAGCTCTCTATGTCTGTAGGAAAGTTCTATTATAGTACCCTAGATAACCATGGAATCCTAATCAAGATGAAATGTAGTTGTTAAAAATGATATGGTTCTTAGTTATGGAGATCCTGGGTTTCACAAGGACCTTCCTTCCTGTTGTTTATCTGGGGGTTCCTCTGCATTTCAAAAAACTGAAAGCTGATTTCTGGAAGGACCTTTTGGATGGCATCAAAGAGAGAATGAATCACTGGTCTCATAGATGGTTAAGCTATGGGGGCCGACTAACTTTCCTGAAGTCTGTTATTCAGGCCATGCCTATTTACAAATTCTCTATTCTGGCCGCCCCTCCTTCAATTTGGAAAGAGCTGGACAAAGCGGCTAGAAGTTTTCTCTGGGAAGGTGCCAATGGAGAGAGGAAATGGGCCTTGGTTGGTTGGGATAAGGTCACCCAGCCCAAGGAAAAAGGTGGGCTGGGCTTAAGAAGCTCCAAGTTTAACAATCGGGCCCTGGCTGGGAAATTGTATTGGAGGTGGATTTCCCAGCCTTCGTCCCTCTGCAGCAGAATCCTTTCTAGTAAATACTTGGGTCTTGTTCATCCCAATGACTTGGGCCGCTATCCTTTGGAGGGTAATGGATCTCTTGTGTGGTAGGCGCTCAAGCTTGGATCTCGCATTATCAAAGATCAATTGTTTTGGAAAGTTGGGAGAGGGGAGAAGGCCCGGTTTTGGACTGATTCTTGGGATCAGCATCCTCCTATCCTTGCTGTGTTTCCTGATTTGCATCCTTTAAAATCAGCTCTTGAAGATAAGGGTTGGATTTATTGAGAGCTACTTCAATACCAGCCAATTAGGGGAGTACAAGGTTCAAAAGTTTAAGCGGCTGGGTGAATGGCCTATTCCAATCCCTCCGGAGCAGGCTCCAACTTTGGAAAAACTTTTGGCAGAAAGGTTTCTTACTGGGAGAGATGAGGAGGATGAGCTTGCCTGGGGCTTTGGGAACCTTGGGGTTTATTCTGTGAAGGAGGGCTATGATTCGATCCTTCCTGAGCCCCCCCCACACTCTTTTCCTTTTCATGAATGGAGGAAGATATGGCATCCCAAGGGCTGGCCGAAAGTGAACTTCTTTGCTTGGCAGCTGATGCATAATGGTATCTTGACCTTTGACAACCTCAGAATTAGAGGCATCATTGGCCCTTCCCAGTGTGTTTTGTGTTATAGGAATGAGGAAACTGCGGATCATCTTCTGTTTGATTGTCCTTTCACACAACAGATTTGGCATCGTTGGTTCTCCCACTTTAAACTTCAGGCGCTTGGAGACTTGTCCCGAACCAATTTATGGGAAAGCTGGAAGAGAGGTAGATTTATATCTAAAGCTCTTCGTACTGGCTGGGAGCTCGGTTTCATTTTTATTTGGTGGCAGGTGTGGTTGGAAAGAAATGCTCGTATTTTTCGTGAAACCTTCTCTTCGGTGGATGGGATATGGCAGGTCATCTGGAGCAAAGTTGTGGAAACCGTTGCCATCTATGCTGAGGAGGAAAATCAGCCTGCTTCTAAGCCTTTGAAAGGGAGAGTTGTTGATCTTGAGAGACAGGTAAGAAGTTGTTGGAAACCTCCCCCAGAAGGCTGGGTCAAAATCAATACTGATGGAGCTGCAAAAGGTAATCCGGGTAATGCTGGTAGTGGAGTTATCTGCCGTGATCATGCTGGGACTGTGCTCTATTGGGAATTGCAAGGTCTGGGATATGCCACAAACAATGAAGCTGAGGCCTTTGCTATTAAATCTGCCTCCATCTGGGCCGTCAAACAAGGTCATAGAAAGATTATCATTGATTCTGATTCCCAAATCCTGGTTGGTGCTCTTGATTGCATGAGAAACTTTACCTTAAAAGCTTGGAGGCTGTGGATTTTGGTTTCCCAAATTTTAGAGCTTTGGAAGGAAGTTGAGGATGTGATACCTGTTTATGCTAGTAGATCTCTCAATAAAGCGGCTGATTTCCTTGCTAAGATGGGTGCTGAGAGAGAGGTTGGGATGCATCTGCATAGCAATATGTCTGTGGAGGATGCCGAGATCAGACAAGGCCTTGAACAATTTTTGAAATAATGTGCAAAGTTTTTTTTGCTAAGGGTCATTTTTGTCGCGATATCGCGACATGTAGTGCTATCGCGGCCTCTGGCTGGTTGCTGTCACGATATCGCGACAGGTTGAGCCTCCGCGGCCTCTGGTGGGTTTCTGTCGCGACATCACGACATGTCGCGATATCGCGTGTCGCGATATCGCGACACGCGATATCGCGATAGGTATCGCTTTCTTGGTCCGATTGGCGTTCTTGCCGCGCTCTTGTTCCCTTCATGAAGTTGAAAAGCAAAGTTAATATTTCATCGCGTTTTCGTGACAAGTTTGAGATTTGGAAGCTGCATGGTTTTCCTGTCGCGATTTCGCGACACGTTTGGCACTTAGGCGGCTGGGTGGAAAATTGTCGCGATATCGCGACCTGTAGCGTTGTCACGGCAATGAGTTGGTTTTGGTCACGATTTCGTGACAGGTTGTGCCTTCCTGGCCTTTGGCGAATTTCTTGCACGATATCGTGCCATGTTGCGCTGTCGTGGCTTTTGCTGGGCTTTGCTAGCGATATTGTGCCTCTCTTGAAGATGTTGTTCAAAGGTGGTATTGTGTCACGTTTTTGCAACAGGTTGACTAATTGGATGCAGCTTGGCTTTTTTGTCGCGATTTCGCGGCATGTTTGGCTCTTTTGCGACTGGTTGGTTTTTTGTCGCGATATCGCGACCCTTTTGCGGCATGATTGTTGTTTAGTTTTTCGTCGCGTTTTCGCGACGCTTTCTGTGGTTGGCTGTCGAGGGCCCTTCCTGTCGCGATTTCGCGACATGTCACGATTTCATGACATGTCGCGTTATCGCGACTGTTGGCGCCGAAGTGGCTGTGACGGGTTTGCCTATCGCGATTTCGCGACATGTCGCGTTTTTGCGACATGTCGCCTTTTCGTGCCGTTCGTTCTCTGTGCCTTGTGGCTGCTAGTGTTGCCTTTGTGCGCTGACCTTGTTGTGTTGCTCTTGGATCTGGCTCGGGATGTGTTCTCTCCCGCTTGTATCTGGTTTTTGTATTAATACAAGTTTTCATTTTTTTCAAAAAAAAAAAATGATATGGTTCTTAATCTTCTAAAGTTGCTCATGTAATATTTTTTGTACTTTCATTCACATTATTAGTGTCTCGTATTTTTTAATAAGCTATTTGTGGCTTCTATTAGAGGCCACTTCCATAAAAATAACAAAACATGACATTCATTATCAAGTCAATTAAACCATATCCAACTTGCCTTTTTATTAAATATACTCTTCATATTCCTCAAAAAATTATGTTTCTAAAATCAAATCTTGGACATCATTTTCATTAAGAGATAAAATCTTTTTTCTTATTTACTTTTTAAAAGTAGGGTTTTGAAAGGGTTCCATTTTTCCTCTTACATAAAATTAGTCACATCAAGCTATATAGCTTATTTGGTGTCATCGAGATTTGAACCTTGGTGTGAGCTACATCATCCATATGTTTCAATGATTGAACCATGGTCCCATTGGCTAGGCCAGTTGCCTTTTAAAATTTAAACATTTCCAAGACAAAAATCAACACTTTGATTGATAAATTATTTGCTACTTGTTTTCCTTGTCCATAGATACATTGACATTTCCAAGATATTCCCTCCAACAATAGTTGATGAACATAAAAAATAATGCTAATTTTTATCTAGTCCTCACATCCAATTTTATTTCTAGCATTAATAATATTTTATGAATCTCCCTCCATTAAAATATATTATCTTATTTTTATAACAATATTGATCTATGTGAGAAGATTAGTTATCAAGTTCGTATTCGAGTTCGATGCTTTTAAAGTTCGAAAGAAATTCGACATGTTTAAAAATTCGTAATAAAATTTGACATAAAATTCGATGTATATATATTTTCATATAATTTTATTTTTTATTTTTATATAAAATTTAAAAATCAAATATACAAAATTATAATATTTGTTTTTAATAATATTTTTAATATATTTTTTGGAGAGGCCCAGGTTCAAATCTCTCCCCTCACATGTTGTGGATATGTTGCATATAAAAGGTTCCTCATAAAATATATATATATATATATTTTTTAAAATATATTAAAATATTTTTTAAATATAAATATTTTTATAACTTTATGTAAATATAGTAATTTTTAACACATGAGAAGATTCTTAAAGGTTAAATCAATAATTTTTTTGAAATATAAATTATAAGTTTTCTACCAATTATAATAAAAAATTGTTTAGATCATGTATAAAAGAAAGCACTTAAAATATCTTATATTATTCAAGTTTAAAAATTAGAAAAGTTTAATTTTAGGTTTCCTTAGAAGCTAGGTTAAAGAGCAATGTTTTTGTTCTTTTATTTTAGGGTTAAAGAGCAATGTTTTTTTCTTTTATTTTAGGGTTAAAGAACAATATTTTTTTTTCTTTTATTTTAGGGTTAAAGAGCAATGTTTTTTTTTTCTTTTATTTTGAAGAACTCGCAGATTATTTGAGACAAGGAGCATTTCAAATAGCAGGTGCAGAAATAATGAAGCCTCCAAATGGGAGATTTGTTTGTCAACTACAACTTTTAGAGCTATCCATTCTCTCAAATGATGATAAAGAAATAAAGAAAACAACATCCCATGAGGTTGAGAATAGATTGAAACTAATATCCATTCTCTCAAATGAGAATAGTATCTACAAAAAATTTCAAGCTTCTAAATTGCATGTTGTGTAGGAGAGAGATTGCAGGAGGGTTTGTTCACAACTGTCGTGTTTATAGTGCTTCCTCTATATTTTTTTCAATAGCTAAAAATTGATTTTAGGGTTTTTGATGCTTGTTTTTCACCTAATTTTTTTGTTTGAATTTAGGGTTTGTTCGACGAATTTATGGGATAAGGTTTTAAATTCGACGATTTTTGAATTAATTCGACGAATTTGATAACGAAGGTGAGAAGTTTCCTAGATAATTTTGATTTTCCAAATGATTCCAAGTAAATGAGGAGAATTTTGCTTTCATTATTTAAAAAAAATACCATCTTTACCAATTTTTCTCAAACTTCCTTTATAGACCCCATCAAAACTAATTTAAAAAGCCCAATGTTTGGGCATTTTCATTTTATAATAGATCAACACATATCCTTTATATTAAATCCATTTACATATATGACTCTTGAGTTTATATTTAAATCCTATAACTAGAAGGTTAACCCCTCTTTTTCCATAGGTAAGACTTCCCATGATGAGTACCATGTACGTAAACATTTTGTAAGAGAGGAAACAATATGATTCTAAACCTAGACATGATTTTGAGATTTGTTTCTAAAATTTCTATTATTCTTTTCTAGCCATAAATTCTAATAAATTATGGTAGGTTATATCCTCCACATAATGCATAATACTTTAGCTTTAAAATAATTAGTCTAATATTTCATCAACTCTTTCAGTATTTATGGAGTTACCTAACATATTTTCATATTTTATAAGAAGTGGCCCTCGATATAGTAAGAAAGGGATAACGAGGGAGTAAATGATTTGATGTTGGTATTCACAATATTTTCCAAAAATATTCTAAAACATGCATTCACCATAATCATATGTAGAAAAGGAAAGAAGAACAAAATAAGAGAGCATATAGATGAAAATAGAGAAAGAGAGATAAATGAGATGAATAAAGATAACTGATAGAAGGAATAAGGTGTGGGTGCTTATAGGCACCCCCATAGTCTCACATTGCAAATTGATACAATGGACCAATTATTGGAGGTTATTTATAGTGATGTCAAATACCTAGTTAAATGCTAATATCAAGCTAACATAATCGAATTTAAGGTTAAATTACAACATAATAAATGTATAAACCCCTTTAATCATGAATAACCATAGAGGTGGTTTAATGATTATTACTAAGGGTGAATACATCAAAACTACCCATAGGCTTATATAGAAGAGTGCCCATAGGCTTACATAGAAAGATGCCCATAGGCTTACATAGAAATTTTTCCATTGGCTTACATATAGAATACCCATAGTCTTATATAGATAATTTTCAAAGGCTTACATAGTAATATCCCATAGGTTACATTGAGAGTTCCTATAAATACTTTATCACTATTGGTCTTGACCTACTAAGGTCAAATTATAAATATTTCAACACCCCTATAATTTGAAATGAGAGGCCAAGGAGAGAAGACATTAAAGATGGCACATCTCACCCCATAATGAATGATCTAATGGGTTGCTATATTTGCTTGCCAAGGGTACATGAATTACATCAATCCCTCTATGAATATGAAGTTGTGACTCCACCTCTTGGGTCATGATGTTGTGCTTCCTATGAGAAGATATTCAACATGTAATATGGTGACCATAATTTATCCTCCAATCTCAATAGATTTTATTAAATCATTAAGCAATATGTAAGTCTCTAAATAATCAACTCCATGGCTAGAAAAGGATCCATAGGAACAAGGCATATGTTTCATTGACCCTCTAAAATCTACTCCTCTTATATCCAAAAAAAATACCAATTACTATGCCAATAGGTTGTTGGAGTTAGGAAGTACACCATGTCTTAGACATGAGAAAGATACACACTATGAGAAAGGAAAAAGCATGCAAAAGGATAAAAATAGAAAATTGTGATTGTAATCTCTCAAATGCTATACAATTGATGAACTAGTACACCAATTAGCTTAGTTGGAGTTGGATGTTTGGTGCTTCTTGAAGACATCAAACTTTGAGTGCACTAATATAAGAAATAAGAGGAAACGAGTTTTGAATTTATGACCTTATTGAAGAAGGATTTTAAAATAATTGCATTAGTGGAGGTATCAATGGATGATTTTTGGATCTTGTGATGCATGATCGATCTAAAAATTCTATGAATGATACAAATAGAAGAAGGAAGTATCAACTAAATTCAACCTTGCTAACTATGTGAATTTGAACTATACATCTGCTGGATGTGAGCAAGTTTACCAACCACCATACCTATAGGTCTATTGGAGTTGATATCACACTACAGTTAAAGAGGAGATGACAATTGGGTCCATTTTTCATAAAATTCCACAAAATAGTAACAAGTTCTTGAACTGATGCCACTAGTCTATAGAGCTTAAAAACCTATGTAATCTAAAAAAATGGGCCAAAATACTTTTATGTACAAAACTTATGGCATTTGAAAGTTTAGAAATATTAGTATTGAAAATTTTAAAATTAAGGATTTAGACCTTAGAAAAATGATAGAGCAATCATAAACTAAAACATGTCACCTCTTGAAGCCACATTTGTTGTTGATATCATCACTATGACTACACTCCAACTCCACTAGATCAGTGAATAGGAATTTAAAATTTGATAAAAATGGATTTGTTGATTTCATATGTAAATATATCTATCTATCTATGATGAGGACCTCTAGGCATATTATTTTATTATTATTATAAAAATGTGAGCTTTTGTCCTCACTTGGGTTTTAGCTTGGATTGTTAGTCTCTAGTTTGTTAGGCTAATAACTTAAGTAGTAAGTTGTTAGCCTAAGTTGTTTAGTTGTTAGACAATTAGCTAACTGTTAGATAATTTTGGGATAATTCCATTTGATATTCCTGAGATAATACTTCCTGTGCAATTTGGAGGATCTTCATATATTATAATATTGGCATCTCAAATGTCTATATAAACATGCACTTAAATAAAATTTACAAGTTAGCTTAAATATTCATCATTAGTATCAGAGAGGTTCAAACCCTATTGTGGGTTGTTTAAGGCACCATGTTTCATAACCGAGAGTACCTTCAGAATCTCTCGATCTAGAAGCTAGCAAAAATGGTAAAAGAGCTTTATGTCAAGATTATTTTGGATGTGTCAAAATTGAATGCCATGGACTTGGAAGAGAGCCCCACTATTGAGGAATCCAAACTTGTCATTGAAGATGATAACTTCTACACCATTGATGTTGACTCTACCTATGAAAATACATAATTTTCTACCTTCAATAATTATTTAGAGGCCTTGTCAAAGAATGGGGATAAGGATGAGTATGAGGAAGAAGATACTGTAGGTTACATGGTAGAGAAATAGGTCAATTGGGTTAAGGATGTAAAAGACCCCAAGATGAATTATAAATGGCCTGCACCTACCATAGTCACACCATATATGTATTGTGGTTTTCTTTTTGTGCTTATAAGGGTTCCTTTTGAGAATATATTCACAATGGCTCCTTCAAATCTTGGTGACCTATCTATAAGTAGACAAATAAAATTTCAAATGCAAGATTGACTTTTGAATATACTATGGATTTGCTCCATCTTTTGGTAGTTTTCACCATAAAGGTTATTGTTTTGGAATAAAAATAGAATAGGCTATGATGGACTTAAATCCTCCCTAGCCTTCCAAAGAGTAGCAAAAGCATTCAAAGGCCTTTTATTACATAGGCCACCCCCATGGCCTCCTCCCTACGAGTGTCGATGTCATGTCACCTTTAGCAAACTAGCACACAAGGACTATGGTGATCCTATTAGATGAAGATGTGGAAAGGCCTTAAAATCACTTGTTGGAAGAATTCTATAGATCCAAATCCTAGTCCTTTCTCTCTATGGATCCATCTCTAAGAAAGACATAGTTTTTGTTGTATCAAAAGAATGTGTCATATTGGTCCAGTGGAGAGTGGATCGGTGACCATTTCACCAATATGCCTGAGTTGTCAGGTGCCTCTATGTTTAACATTGTTAACACTCCTACTTCACGTATGTACTTCACCCTTGAGAAGTTTTCTCCTTCCCGCATCTACTTCATGTTTACGGTGAAGTCAAAAGTGCCAAACTTAAAGATTATACCGCCACGACTTATTGTACAAAAGACCAAAAAATGACAAGCATTCATATATATGGACACTAGTGGCTGGAGCCTTGGGGGTTTAAAACCTACATATCTATGCAATATCTATGGTATCTATGGAACTTATACAACATGCATCAACATAACTCAACTCTGCAGTTGTCTTGAGGGATTTAGGCCCAAAGACAATCAGGCCCAAGATTTGAGGTCAAGTGGTTGTATTCATCAAAGCCCATTACAAATCTCTATAAATGGTAATGGAACTAATAACATCATCATGAAAGTGAGAGATAAATCCTTGCCCCATAGGGAAGTTGTTGTTCGATATGTGGGAGAGTAAATATGGGATAGATATTGTAGTGCTTGTCTCAATAATTGCACATGCACTGCATTTATTATCGATAATTTGTAGTGCTCTTCTTGTTTGTCTAATGTGGTTTTAGGGTTTTATAAATATATTTGAATCATATTATGTCTTGTCCATGTTTCACCTGATTGGATGCTTCTGATCTAGCATCCTCCTCATCCAAAGCAAAATATAGAAAACTTATTATAGTGAAGATTCACTACACTAGGTAAATCCTGCCTCCAAAGGTATTTTTGATCAAAGCACCTACCTGAAGCTGAGATGAAGGGACCTAAAGCTTCTACTAATTATGAAGTAGCTAAATCTAGAAGACTCTCTAAAGTTCAACCAAGGAGGAATCACTACCACCAACTCATGCTAAAACTAAAGCTTCCCTCACCATGTAACTTAGTCGATCCACCATATTAAAGCCAAAATAAAGACACAAAGCCTTTTTTATGGTAGCTAAAGTAGGTTCTATTAATAATCAAATCCTCATAGCCTTTTTAGTGATAGCTAAAGGGGATCCATTATTAATAGGACCCTGCTCCATCCAACACCCATGACCCTTCCCTAATCTTGGATATCAAAGGTTGTGGGTCAGGTTCCTTTTCTTGATCAAGAGTATTCCCTAATCCCTGATGCATTTCCAAAATGACACCATTGGTGAATCCTAGGTACTAAGGTTAATTCCTCATACAAGGAGAAGGAGAACCACCCAAGGTGGTCGAGTATGAAGGCAACAAGGCAAACCCCTCCCCTCCCCTAAGAGGGGCTTAATACTTAAGGTTAGAAAAAAATAAATCAAATCTATGAGTTTTTGATTGTGATGTCTTCCTTGAACTTATAGGCTTGTTGGCTCCCCAAAATCCTCCTCACAATCCATTATGGAAGAGAAGTATTTAAGAACTAGATAGGAGAAACACAAAAGGTGGTGATCATGACCTTTGAAGAACACATGGAAGGATATCTTCACCAAGGAACCTATCGAGAGAGTGGGAAAATCCAAGCACTAATAACCATAAAAAACATCAGACCAACCCATAATGACCAAATGCGAGGGAAGAAATGATGATCTAGTTTTTGTCTTGGCATCCCACAACTAGACATAGTTCCCTAGGTGATAATGAAGTATTAAAGTGACAACACAAAAGTCAACCTAGGGGGCAATGCAAAACCTAAGACATTAGTGATGAAAGATCCTAAAGGTCTAATCATGGAGATTCACAACATGAAGCAACTCAACTATATTCAATTTTCTAGCAACATTCATGGCTACAAATCCTCAACATCTCAAGGTCATTCATTTTTGATGTCAACAAGGCTAAGCAATTTTGAACTAGATAATTTTGATTTCTTGCAAAAATTTTGGGGCAAAAATTCCCTAATGTCTTCTTATAAATACCTCCTTTATTGTAAATATCAAAAGTCAACCATTCTCCTAAGGGTCTTTCTTTCCTTCTCTCTTGTGTCTTGGCCTGGCTTGAGCATTGTGTTGTTAGCCAATTAGTTTTTGAACCTCTTTCCTTGTCATGTATGTAATCTAAAGTTCACCTTAATAAGAAATTGTGACTATCATGAAATCTCTATCCTAGTTCCTATATGGATTTTCTGTTATGTTGGAGGGATAGTGTTCCTCATGCATTGTCGATTATTATGCATGTGTTCACTCAACCTGTTGCAACACAAATAGTCTTTATATCTTTGGTGCATTGCCACCCGTAGCTATGCTATATAGGCTATATAGGTTTTATTTCTTGCACTTTTATTTCTAGTCATTTATTGCTTTTCTCTCTTTTCCTTTTCCATAGCAAAGGTACCCAATAGAGTGGAATAGCATAGGAAGAAAGATGAGCACCAAAGATTGCATTAAGACAAGGAATAACCTTGGTAAAAAATCTCAAAGGTCATCCCAAGGAGCCACGTTCCACTATCCCTAAAATTCCTAGGACTAATGCCCAAACACAATATAGAACACCAGACAAATCCACTCGAAAGAAGAGAGCACAATAATCATGGGGGTCATGATGCCCAGGGAGTAGGGGTTGCCTCAAGCCCCCAACACCTACTCTTTCCCTCTTAATTCCTATGGGAGTTGTTTTGGTTGTCCTATTCATGAATATTATTTTCTATGGAGGCATGGAAGACTGCTCAAGGCATGTAAGAACGATGACATGCCAACTTCACTAAGAACATTCACTTATAAAGAGCTGAAAATTGCAACCAAGAATTTCCGGCAAAAGTTGGGAAGTGGAGTATTTAGTTTGGTCTATTTGGAATAACTTAGAGATGAGTGATTAGTCATAGTAAAGAGGCTTTATCTAGATAAAGCTATTAGGGTTAAATCCCTAACATAACTCGTCCATGTATGCTACACTAAAGCACATCAAATATTTCTTGCACTCCTTAACTAGTTGTGAACCCATCCAGATGATGATTTTTCGCAACAAAAAATAAATTTCTTGGCTTCACAGTTTATTTGACCTACCATTGCACCATGTGGCTCACACTAGCTACATGAAGGCACACATATTATCATATTTTTCATTGTCCAAAATTGGGCAAGGTCATTTCAATTCATGCTCTTATAAATCAATTAATTAAGTAATTACTTAATTATTTTTGAGAAGAAAGAAGAACTAATAGATAAACTTTCAAAATTCTAAAAAGGTGATCATAATAATCCAAGCTCAAAGAAAAAGGAGTTTCTTAGTGAATATCATAATATTTTGTGTAAGGAAGAGAGTTTTAGAGATTAAAATCAAGATAAACTTGGTTAAAAGGAGATACAAATACAATTTTTTTCATAGGATGACTAGTACAAAGATCAACGCCCATAATTAGTAAAATTAAATCAACACAAGGGGTTTGGATTGAAGACCAATGTGAAATCAGAAAGGAGATAAGTTTTTTTTACCATAATATTTTAGGATCAGAGGAATTTGAAGTTCTTAATGATAAGCTACTATAAGAAGTACCTTTAGTTATAAAATATGAAGATAATATAAAAGTAATGGAGCTTATTACTCTACAAGAAGTTCATTTATATATTTTCTCTTTTGATAAGGATAAATCCCCAAGTTCGAATGGGCTCTTTGCACCATTCTATCAACATAATTGGTATATAGTGAAGGATTATTTATTGGTGGGAGTGGAACAATCTAGGGTAAAAAAATGCATTCCTCATAAATTAAATTCAACATATCTTACCCTAATTCCAAAACAGAAGGATGCAAAATTGTTTGATTTATTTAGGCCCATAAGCCTATGTAATATGGCATATAATATTATCTCCAAAGTGATGGTGAATAGATTAAGACCTTTGTTAGACAAAATTATTTTAGAAGAGCAAGGAGGATTTGTGAAAGGGAGACAAATTTTGGACATGATCATAGTAGCTCATGAAGTTATGCAACTTCAAGAAAAAAGAGTAATGATCTTAAAATTTGATATGAGTAAAGCCTATGATATGGTTAAATGGGATTTTCTTATTGTAATATTAAAAAAATTTGAATTTGGTAAAAAATGGGTTAGATGGATTAAATTTTTTGTCTCTACAGTTTCATATTTAGTGTTGGTCAATGGGTTAGTGATAGAATCATTTAAATCCAAGAGAGGTCTTGTAGGCCCAAAAGACCACATACTTAGAAAATTCTACAAAAACTTCCAAATATTTTATAAGTCCAAAGAGGTGCTCCAGATCGTGACAATGGCTCAACGCAACATGTCCTAGATCACGGTCAATACAACCAAACACATCCTTTTTCTATTTTAAATAATGACTTAAAGCATAAAAGGAGATCCCAACTTCCAAAAAAGGTTTTACACCATACGACTTAGGATATGCTTCTACATTGCGGTTAGCTCAACCAAATTTGGCATGGTGACATTTTAAATCGTAGCCTAGAACACGGTTCCATGCTGCGTGGCTTAGCACATAGATCTGTACCATGTACCTCACCACTTGGTTCCACACTATGGTCAAGTTTGGTCAAAGCACTTGGAAGGCATCTCAAAAGAGTGACTCAAAACATGGTTCTATGTTGCATGGCCTAGAGTAAGGTTTTTTTGTGATGTGATCTTAGTTTAACATGCCTTTGCTCCATGCCACGATCAACATGGTCAAATTCCTAAGCTGGATAATCTAAAAAGTGGCTCAGAACATGGTTCTCCACCATGCAACTTAGCACATGGTTCCACACCATGCACTTAGCTTGTTGTTATATACTGCGGTCAATAAAGTCAAAGTTACTACTTCAAAAATCAAAAGAGCGGCTTAGACCATGGTTCTATGCCATGCGTTATAGAATAGAGTTCCATGAGCACATATCCAAAATAAGAATACTCTTGTCCTAGGTTACGGTTAAACTAATAAATATCTCAAGTAAGAGATTCAAGCATTGAATTAGAGCATATTTTACACTACGAAAGATGAAGTTGCAAAAGCAAAAATGTTGTAGATCATAATAGGCTCCAGGTGGTGAAGTGTTTCAAACCATGAACTATAAGAGTGTGCCAAGATTTTAAAAGATCTAATCTTAGGTGTCCAACAATAGATCAATGGTCTACATCAAATTTGGCTCGAATCATGTATAATTGCAATATTTAACATGACATAAGGTAGCATACTTCTATTTGAGTTGTTTCCAAGCTAAAGTAAAAGAGAAGGAAGATGAAGCAACGAAAAATCAAGATCCATGAGCCAATTCAGTTTCAAATCTATGGTAGGGTAGCCACAACAAGAACAAGAGACGGTATTGATTTCTCCTTGATCGGATCTATAGCTAAGAGCCATGAGAGTCGAACAACTTACAAAAGCTAAGTTGTAGAATATCGATGGAGCACATAGTTTCCTTCTTTCTTAAATCAAACAGGAGGCTGCCACCTCAACATCTTATTGATCTAGAAATCCAACTTCTTTGTAATGTTCCTAATTATTAACTATAAATAGAGGTTGAAACATCACCTTAAAGGGTTGTAAAGTGTTTGTTTGCACTATTGTTGTACATTTTTTTCAAATAAATAGAAGAAACATTACTTGGATGTTTGCATCAAACTTATGTCTTCTTTCTTTTATGGATTACCAATCTTTGAAGTCAATTATGCTACTGCTGCTATGGTTAATATATTATGCTAATTTGGATTGCTAACTTAGAGAAAAATGAAATGCTTCACTTCTAAATGTATACTTGGAAAGAATTCTATTTTTTGTTAGTTAGAGTATCAATCTAATTCTACTAATTTGGATTATTGATACTCTAGATGTTTGGAATAATTCTTGAAGTATGCATATGTTCTTAAATGTTGAAGATTACTAAGTTTTGAATGTTGTTAATTGCAAGTGTTGTTTCCTGGAAATTAAGTTGTCAGAAGTTCTCTATAGATGCCCATGCTATTAGCTTTATCATCCACTATTGATTCATTACTTTCTAAACCCTTTTTCCTTTCTACCCCTATGTTTATACATTTAACTAAGCTTAAATGATTTAACATACAATAAGTTGACAAGGTATACCAACCTACTATGGAGGTTGGGTTAAAAGCAATTTTGATCCATCCAATTTTGGGGTTAGGGTTGTTATTAATGGGTGTTTGTCTTTCAAAAAACCATTGTAGATGATAGTCATAGTTCGAGTTCACCTTGATGTCAATTCAGGCCCTAACAGTTTCTGGCACGCCTAGTGGGAACTTTTTTATAGAACGTCATTTGTCCACTAGATATTATTTTTCATTTTATTGAAGGAATCAAGATTTAATGAGTTGTCTTGACCTCACTAAGAGGTAGAAGTAAATTCACTTGGTGACTCCCTGAAATCAAGAACCTAGAAAGCCCTTTTAGTAGATCATTATTTCATGTTTACCAGGTCATATGTTAGGAATAGTTAAGAACATGTTCCATTATTTGAGCTATCATCTAGAAGATATAGGCATAAAAGAAGCTTATCCCTAGATTCACCCTTTGAAGAAGTCTGAATACCATCAAAAAACTGGTTCTCCTCAAGGCAAACCCCATTAAAAACCCTAGTAAATATCTCTCAACAACATAATATAAAGCATAATCAACCTCCATAGAAGTACTTTAGTTGGAATACCACTGGTCCTTTAGGACTCACCCTTATGCATGATATCCCTAAGGCTGTATCGAAAGCTATACCTATATATGATGGTTCAAGTAAGACTGCTTATGAGCACTGTTAGGATATATAAAACCTAATAGCTATCTACAATTTTAGAAATGAAGATGCCACTATGAGGCTTCTAGCCATATCCTTTAGAGGAAAATTTTGCATTAGTTTAGAACCTTAGAAGATAACAACATCAATTCATGGGATACATTATCCAGTACTTTTGTGGAATATTTTAATGAGTTTGTTCATCCTTTATTCCTCCTAAACCAATTTACATCTATGCAAAAACATCAATAGGAGTTAGTCTTTAACTTTAATCTTAGGTTTAGTAGAAGAAGGAAAAGGATACCTCCTTAAGCAAAACCAACTACTTCCCTTGATTTTATGTATTACATCAGATCCCTTGGGTCAAACCTGGGGATACAAACTCAACAGTAAAATATAACTACATTTCCTCAAGTGTACAATGCAATCGTACAGGTAGAAAATATCTTAATTATTGTAGGAAGGCTTTCCCTAAAGATAGTCATGCCATATTAATCTAAGATCCCCTAGTTTTAGGATAAGGTATCGACACCTTCATATATGCACCCTCCTTCCTTATCATCACCACTTTACAAAATGTCTCTAATTCCTCCTCCCAAAACAACATCTATCTCAGTTCCTTTTCACCCACTCCCATCTCAAAAATCCCAAGAACCCACTTTGTTGCTTAATATTGACAGTAACATGAAGATAACCAATATTAAGGTGAATGCAATGGAAAAGAGAGAAATGGAAAGGTCTCAACATAGAATATTCCCATACATTAATAGGGATCAAAAGCCTGGTACTAGCAATAATGTAGGGCCCAAGGATAACACAAACAAATAAGATCAAGGATTTACCTTTGAGACCAGTTTGGCAAATTATTTTTATCTAGTCTATAATGACCCTCATTATTCTAACAATTGTGTAATGTACCAATGCCATGTACAACAAGCCATAGAGAAAGTTGAGAAAATTCAAAAGTGGAAAATCAATATGTTATGACAACCAAAAAAAATTATGGTTAGACAAGATCTCTATGAACAAGAATTAGTTTTTATCATGACCAGATCCAGAAAGAAAATATTACAGGTTGATCCGCAAAAAATAAGTCAACTTTAGGTCCCCTCTCAAAAAATAAGGAACCACCCCTGCAAAATAATGATAAGTTATAGGTTCCATAGACAACTGAGAAGAAGGATACAGTTCCTAGTGGCCAAGGAAAGGATATGAGCACTCCAAGATAGTATGGTAAGGAAAAGAATAAAGAACAAATAGATTCTAAAGATGAAGATCAAGGAAAACTAGGATTTCCTTCCATCACCAAGATACAAACAATTGAAGCCTCTCAACAATATAAGAGAAAGTATGGTGAACCAGAGAGAAAGTATGAGAAAGATCCTTTGGAAAAGTTAGAGTTTAACATCTTGGAAGAACTAAAGAGGAATCCTTATAGTCTTTATGACACTATCTTCATCCCTGGTCATATTGATCTACCACCAAAAATTCTCAAGAAAAATAAACTACCACAATTTTCAGCATGCTTCATGGCCAAGAAAAAATGACTCCTACAATCTTAATAACAAACCTCCTCCATTTTATATTTCTTTGAGAATGGAAGGTTGTGGAGGCCAAAAATGGCTACATCCATACTTAGCCAAATTTTTGCAAAATTTGACTAAGTATGAAGAAGAAACGTGAAAGTGCTAAAAATTGCCTAGGATAGAGAAGCACTGAAATCATCCCAAAAGTGAGAAATCTAGGAAAAAGCGCTTCTCAGTGCTCTTTGTATCTATCGCGTAAAAGTGGAGGATGCCAAAAAATAGAAAAGTGCTGCGAGAAGGGTGATAATAAGAAAGCACTTAAAGAAGGACAAATTAAATAAGAAAATTAGACGTCACTTCTTAACTTCCGTTGTATTGAGCGCACGAAAGAAAAGCGCTAAAAAAATCTAAAAACTAAGAAGCACTGAGATCAGCCCAAAAGTGAGAAGTCTGGCAAAGCCGTGTTTCTCTACTTCCTTTGTATTGAGCATGCAGAAGAAAAGCATTGAAAATAACCCAAAACTGAGAAGCGCTAAAAACAAAAGTAAAACAAAGAAGTTGCACAAGTCGTGCTTCTCGATCATATTTGCAGTAGCCATGCAAACGAGAAAGCACTAGAAAATAGTTAAAAGGGAGAAACACCAAAAAAGGGGTTGTTGCAAGAAAAGTGGAAGATCGTGCTTTCTTGTCCACTATGTATCGACATCATAAATTGAAAACGGTGTGATAAGGGCCCACAGTCCAAGAAATAGATAATAATGTTGGGTCATGATTCTCTTCCATCGTGCAAATAAAGAAGCAGTGCTACAATCGTTCGATTAGTCAAATCTACGATGGATATTGAACATCTACCTACCTTGAATATTTTTGGTTAAATTTTGTGTGCATGATTTAGAATGTAGACACTAAAATCTGGTCAATCCGATTATGCTACCAAAAGCAATGGCTAAATTGACATACCAAGGCCCCTAGGGCAGCCCTCAGAAGGTATACAGTGGTTCTAGCCACTTTGTGCAAGGTTTTGGAAGGTTCCAGGCCATTTTTGGGACCTTTTGGCACCCTGTTCCTATTCATCCCACCCTGGGATGAATACAAAACCTATTCATCCCACCCTGGAGCGAATAGCAACATTCATCCCAGGGTGGAGCGAATAGCAGGTTTGACTAGCAAAAAGTCAAATCTGGACAAATGGTGCCTGGTAACGGTCATTTATCCTACCTACCCATGCCTACAAGTCAGAGCACATAGCATATTTATGCCTTGCTCCATAAGGGAGGCCAATTTGGGAGATTCTCTTCCCCCTCCAATGCATGCCACCCTGGTGGCCAAGTGGCGCCCCTGGCCCTGCATGCCCTTGCATGCCTTTTGACCCATGAGCCTCCTTGGGCTATAAAGTGGATCTAATTTCCACACAAAGGATAGATAGGAGTTTAAGGTTTACACAATAGAGTGCTGCCAAGATTTCCCCTCACCTGATTGTGCTCTCTTTCCCTCAAAATCTCTTCTTAGCGAAGGAGGTTATCGAGTGACTCAAAGGAGTGTAATTTGTTTACAAAGACCTATCAATCGAGTGAATTTCCACCCAAAATTTGATGAAAATACCTCCCATAGTGTTTTGGACCATTCCCCAGTGGAATTGGTGGTAAAATTTAGGTAGAATCGGTGGGCATCCCACCCCCAGGCACCCCCCAATTTATGATAGTCCTATTCATCCCACCCTAGAATGAATACAAATATGTTAATAATTTTATGACTATTTTTAAATAGGTATTTTCTATATTATCATATGATTCTACAGTTCAAATTTCATGCTTTTATGAGTTATATTGGCCGAGATATTACGATTTGAAGTTTTTGTAGGCTTGCAGGACCCACTGGAGCATGCACCTGGATATGAGACTTATTTCTGAAATATGACCATATGGGTTTTCTTAAAATGTTATTTTATGCATTCTATCCAATTTTCATGATTTTTGGATATGTGTAAGGGTAGAAATTGCTTACTTTGGGTTTTGTAGATTGGAAAGGCGCACTACGATTACGAAGCACCATCGGATGCAATTTCGATGTAATTTTTGGTGATATCTTCCCAAAACCACTTAATTTACATACCTCTATAATTTCAAGCAATTTGGAGTTGATTTGATATAATATCTATGCATATTCTCATTACTAGTCTTTTGATGCCTATGGGGATTGCATGTTTTTCATCATACACACTTGCTATTTGATATTTCTGGTTTCCTTGTGTGTAGGTGCAGGTTCTTACAATGCATTGGGAAGGAGCATAAGACATCAATATCAAATATACAAGTGGCGACAACATTGGCCCACCCACCTCGATTGTGGGTACGAGGAAAGACATTGGATGTGCACCCGAGTTACTTGAAGGATTTTGATCCTTGGGCACCCGATTTGTAAACAATTGTATCACCTTTGAGACCTCAAGGGGACATATATGTAACCTTAGATTTTATCTACCATATTAATAAGAAATCAACTCTCTTTTGCTTCATTTCTTGTTATTTGGTATCTCTTCCATTTTACTTGCATGCTTCCGTTTGATGCTCTTAAGCAATAGGAGATAGATACATATATTTTTCATCATCATTAGGTGCACCATTTTTCCCTAATTTAGTGGTGATCATGGTGGGACCTAGTCCCTTTTGCTTTAGGTGAATTTTGAAGCTCATATTTCATATTTTTATGTTGCAGGTGCTAGTCGTTCTGGACTGAAATGAACTCTGACTTGCTATTCATGCCACCTTGGGATGGATGCAAATCCATCCCACCCTAGGATGAATGCAGACCTGCTATTCATCCCACCCTAGAGTGAATAGAAACTAGAGAGATTTCTGATCAGAATTCTAGAAATGGTAGGTTCCAGAAGTGATGAGGTAGGTACCTAAACCCTCTATTTTCATTTTGCACTTTCAGAAAGTAGTTTATTTGGTTTTTCTCACATTATTTTGTTTGCTTAGAAAGGTTAAAGACTATATTTACTTTTATCATAATACAAAATAAGAACAAAAGAAGAAAAATCAAAGAAAATCAAAGTAGGAATGCATCTCTATGGTTTGCTTGCTTGTAGCCTACCCAATGGGTAGGCTAACATTTAGGGTTTTGCATTTCTAGATACATTTGTGAGTTCTTTTTATACTAAATTTATGAAATTAAAATGCACCTTTTGCATGCATTTAGTGAATGATCATCGAATGCTTCTTTGTTTACTTTCTTTGGATTAAAAAGAACCACACACACCATGATTCACTTAAATGCTAGTGAGGTGGATTTCATCACCATCCACTAGTAGAGTTCAACGAGGTGGCTTTCATCTCCACCCATTGTCTCAAATCCCATGAACCTTGTTCTTTGCCAAGGCTGGTTCCAAGATCCATCATAGCCCATGGGTTATAGCACGTATCTCTCTTTGGAGAGGTATATCACAGACTACGGGTGAACTGGGTGAGGAACTGGTAGGACCTGTGCTCCCTGGCCATGTGTGGACTTCATTACCACACATTATAGGTGGGATAACGTGACCTGGAGTTCATAGCTAGGTTGTCGAGCTATGAGTATATAGGTGAAATCCAATTAAACACAAGATTATCATTCAACAAGATTTCAAACACGTGACACAAGGTCATTCTTTACAAACAACACATCTGAAACACACAAAATAGTTTAGGGATTCACATCTAAAACTTAAAAGAGATAATCATCTATCTTATTGAGTGTTTCCTTTTCTTGTTTACTATTTCATTAAGAATTTGTAAAGAAGATAATCATCTAGGGTTTGGTAGAGAGTTACAATGGTGTGCACCCACAGCCAAGCCCAATCATGGGCGGAAGCTATAGAGAGTGGACTAGGAGACATGAGTCATCTCTGCTTTAGCCCTAGGGACCTGGTCATACCTCCCTGGTGAGCCTCTACTCACCCCAGCCCCAAGATAATGGGGCATGAGCCACACCTACGAGGGAGCCCTATGCGGGACACCCTACTTGGGAGAGTGTTCCCAGTATTTAGATACATCACATGCCTTCTTTGATGAAAGGCAATAATGTGTTGAGGTGCTAGTAGATAGAGTGGTGCCATGCATCCACGTACCTATCAGGTCTGACATGCCTATTCATAGGCCGAAGCATGACTTCACACACTAGGTAGAGCAGGTTGATCCGACCTCACCTTTACAGTTCCCTGATAGGGTACAATAGCTTAGGCAACCTGATGGGTATGATACTCATCACTCGGGGTGAGCTAACTCCACCCTTCCCTTCCTCATCCATGAAGGAAGGCATGAGGATATCCTTGATTATCCTCAAGAGTAGTATTCCATGCATGCACGATGTGCCTCTGCACCCATTGAGTACAATGAGCATATGCTCAGGCCCGAACCTCAAGTCAATGTGGTGGCCCTCGATCGAGGGAAGCACATGATAGATATCACAGATTATCTTGAATGAGGTCAGCCTCAAGGTGAGACTCCTAGGCCCCCTAGGCCTCACACAATAGAACAAATCAAACAAGCAGTTGCAAGATATGTGGAATGCCAAGCTCAGTTCAAACAACTTCGACAAGATAAAGAACAACTAGACCACTTGCATCAACTTGAGAAAGAAAGAATCGAATGATAGACCAATGAGCTATTCCAGAAGACTTTACGAGAGAGGGTTCCTACCCCTAAGACACATAGGTAGGAATTCCACCTAAGGCAACCCACACTCATTCAAGATAGGTCTCCTAGACCTTATCCAATGTTGCCTCCATGACCTCCTAGGCCAGATCGAGACTTGCCTCCTAGGCCAAACATAGGGTGCCCATAATGGGTAGATACCCCTCTTTATAGACCGGCTCGAGAGATGCCCTATGGGGCCTACACTGAGCATGAGCTAGAGGTAGAGTATTTAGAGATGCCTTACCAAGGTAGGGGGTGACATGCCACCACCCCACAATAGGTTGGAGGATCCTAGACCTCCACCATAGGATAAGAGTAAGGATGAGGAGATTAAATCCTCAGACGCATATCAAGCATTGCTAGAGCACCTAGAGTTAGTAGAGAACAAGACCTCCAGGTCTAGATCTCAAAATCCCACTTTGCACCAGTTGCATAGTCAGCCCCTTCATCCTTCAATTCCTACCCCTCCTTATCCAGAGCAATTTAAGTTACCTCAGTTGGCTACATTTAAGGGAGAGGAAGATGCGTAGGAACATGTCACTAAATTCTTGAGTCAATGCTTTGGCATTCAAGATAATGATGCTTTGCTTTTGTGGACATTCATGACTACCCTCTCTAGCCCTACCTTAGAGTGGTTTACCCAACTCCCTAAGCATAGCATCCATAACTTGGACCAACTTGTAGATGCATTCCTAGAATGCTTCACCTTCAATACCAAGAGGAAGGTGACACTGGCTGATCTCACTGGGTTGAAATAGTATGATGATGAGTCAATAAAAAATTATGGCAATAGGTGGTGAGCCTTGCTCGCCAAGCTACCTTATCTACTCCCCATGTCGAAGTTGACTCAGATGTTTTCCAAGAGCTACCTAAAGCCGATCTCCTTGTTGTTGTAGCTACAATAGTATCCCACTCTTGAAGATGCCCTAGCACAAGCTAGGACCATTGAAGACATCAAGATTCAAGAGGGAGAAATTGTGAAGCCTCACAAGAAGGAGTGGAACAAGAATTCTAAGAACACCCCAATGCAGCCTAAGCCAATAGTAGTGAATCAGGTTGCCATTAGTGTCCTAGGGTCGACGCAAGTAGTGCCACCTCAAAAGCCTAATTATCAGGCCATGCCTGGGAACTATGCCAAGGACAACTAGAATAGTCAAGGGAAAAATCAATAGCATCACCCCAAGTGATAGTTCACACCCATTGTAGAGTCTATGGACTCATTTTTTGAGCACCTCTTAGCGGCTAATTCGATCAATCTGCCTGAGAGTCGACCTATCGACCCAAATGCACCAAAGCCCAAAGGGTATAGAGAAGACCTATATTGCAAGTTTCATAGGCAAAATGGGCATGATGTGCAAATGTGCTATAAGTTCAAGAATTTGGTGCAAGACATGATCGATAGGAATGCCCTTCAGGTAGACAACCCTATCACGCCAAACAACCAACAGATGGAGGTCTTCAAAGACCCCTTGCCTACCCATGCAGAGTAGGCCAAGCCAGTGCCCTAGGTGAATGAGGTTCACCATACCCCCCTAAGCAAGGGTATGTCAGCATGATCAACATTGTCATAAGAAATAGGTGGTACCCAAGTCCAGCCGCACCACCTATGGCTCAGAGTGATGTTCCTTCGATATCATAACCTTTACCACCTCCTATGTCGAGCCTCCCACCTAGGCCTATGGTCACAATTAAGAGCAAGCTCACTCAGAGCTTAAGAATGACATCTACCTAGCTCTCCATATATGAGCTCATTCAACAATCACCACCTCATAGAGAAGCCTTGATGGAGATCCTTAAGGCAATAGAGCTTCAGCCCCAGGAGTCTAACTCCTTCAACAACTTTGTGGGGCATGTGCGATAATGCATGGAACCGATGATTACCTTTCGAGAAGATGAACTTAAACTAGTTCCAAATGATATGGTGGATCCTCCCTTGCACATCGTCGCATGTGTAAATGGGACACCATACAAGAGAGTGTTGATAGACACTAGGTCTTCTAGCAACATCATCACTACAATAGCTCTCAAGCACTTGAAGCTCCCAACATCCCATATTGTCGCATCTACCTACACCCTCCGAGCATTCAATGATGCCATATGCTCAATGGTTGGTACGATCATCCTACCTATTCAGGTAGGGCAAAAGACCATCCCGATGTTGTGCCACATCCTAGAGGGTGAGATGGCATACAATATCCTATTAGGCAGACCATGGATTAGGGACATGAAGTGTGTCCCTTCCATCGCTCACTAGTGCCTCAAGTACACTCATGAAGGGCAAGTTCATGTCATCCCTATAGACCTAGAGCCCTTCAAGTATTGCAATATGGTGCAACAGCTCCCCGAGTCAACCTTGCCATCAACCCATCTGGATTTCCAACCGAATAAATCTAGCCAAGGTTTGACTCTGTCACCATCGCATGTCATACCATCCTCATCATCGACACCCCCTAGATGCCCATTGCACCTATGGATCCTTTGCCTAGGAACCCAGGGAAGTGGCCTATTGATGAGGTCCAGCCAACCATATCCACCATCTCCATAGAGGAGATACCTAGCCAAGATGATGAGGAGCTACCACATGAGGCAAATGATGAATCAGATCAGGTCTCACTCTCATCCCTTTTCTATCCATAGCCTTAGGTCACAGTGCACCTAGCTTCCACCGGATTAGGAGAGTACATGGTTAGGAATGTTACAACTACCCCTACTATAGAGTCGGTGCAGGACATGGGTCGACCTCATCTTCCCATAGGCACTATCATACCTCTAGGCCTTCCCCCTAATCAAACAAATTTTATATATGGGGGCCTTGACTATGGCATCGAGCCTTACCAACAATAGGAGGAGGATGAAGAGCCCTTTTTCGAGGACATCAACTACATGTCCAACCTTAACTTTGCCATGAAGTACCTTCACCTTTGTAATTGGTATGGTTATGGGTTAGGCTTGTATGAGCAGGGCACTCATGTCCCTTACCAACCATAGTATCAAATGCCTTATGATAAGTCTAGTTTGGGACACAACAAGCCTTTGCCCCTTGATATCCTCATAGATAGCTTAGAGCGCATGATGCTCAACTTTAGGGATGAGCTTGTATGAGATCCTTTTACCAACCCCAATCATGTCTACTCACTAGGGGACTACTTCCCTATGCCCTTAGGAGATGATGACCCACCTCATGATGATATTCAATCTTATGAGAGAGGTGAAGGTTCATGCACGCTTCCCCATGATAGTGAGGAAGAAGATCAGGGGTCCCCTTATGAGTGGACCATCGATGATGAGTCAGATTATGAGGTAGCACCCATTGAATCTGATAGTTCGAATGGGGAAGGCCCATGGGTCATCCCTATGGATGATGAGGATGAGTTCTATCTATGCATGTTCCCATTACACCATCCCATATAGTGACAACTTCTACCTCTAGAAGAGCAAGCTCACCTATAGCCACACCGACCACCTCCGATCATTCCACCACCTCCACAACCACCTCCTCAAGTCTTGTGACATCCAGAGGTCCATGGACACCATCAACCACATAGGGGAAATCATCCATCCATAAATATGATTTCCATAGATCTGTTCAAGCCCCTACAAGATCTGAATAACCCATTGAAGCCATTGCACCTCGACTTGGGGGCAATCGACTTTGATCGAGGAGATTCTCCCCCATCACCTTCTGAGTACTAGCCTTGCGATGAGATGCTACAACCATTTCATTTCTCTCCAAGGCCAACTCATGATGTCTTCCATGCTGAGGAGGAACCCGAGGTTCCCATTGATGATCTAAATCCAGTTGATGACATCCATTTGATCCCTACCCCCCACCAGTTGGAGGAGGGGTCACATATGTCAATCGAGCCTATGATTGACAAAGATATCAGCTCAGATCCTAAGAATCCATAATGTATCAAGCTAGGGGAAAGCCTATCCCCCAAAGAGCAAGCTGATTACATAGCCCTTCTCATAGAGAAGAAGGAGGCTTTTGCATGGTCCTACAAAGACATGTTGGGACTAGATCCAAATCTAGTCACCCACAATCTGATGCTTGACCCCAAGGCCAAGCCTGTCAAGCAAAAGCTGAGAAAGATGCATCCAACAGTGGCCCTAATGGTCAAATATGAGCTACAGAAGTTGTTGGATGCCAAGTTTATCATTTTTATAGACTATCCACCATGGTTGTCCAACATGGTTCCCATCAAGAAGCTAGATGGGAGGATTCACATTTGCACCAATTTTTGAGACCTAAACAAAGTGAGTCCTAAGGATGATTTTCCTTTGTCGAGCATCGATGCCCTGGTAGATGCCATAATGGGCCATGAAATGTTATCCCTCATGGATGGTTTCTCTAGGTACAATCAGATTCATATCAATCCAGAGGACCAGCTCAAAATGGTGTTCACAATACCTTGGGGAACATTTTGCTATAAGGTCATGCCTTTTGGCCTTAAAAATGTCGATGCTACCTACCAGTGTGCCATGACATACATCTTCCATGACTACATGCATAAGATTTTGGAAGATTACATGGATGACTTACTAGCTAAATCTTTATTATGCCATGAGCATCTCGATGTCCTGCACAAAGTCCTCGATCACCTTATTGAGCATAACGTGAGACTGAACCCCAAGAAGTGCGTCTTTGGCATCACATCTAGAAAACTCTTGGGATTTATAGTTTCTAAATGAGGCATCGAAGTGGACCCCAACAAGGTCAAGGTAATCCTCGAGATGCCTCCCCCAACCACCATCAAGCAGCTTCAAAGTCTGTAGGGCAAGATCACATCCATCAAATGCTTCATAGCACAATTGTCGGACAAGTGTCGACCCATGAACAAGTTATTGCACAAGGGGGTCGCATTCCATTGGGATGATGAGTGTCAGGATGCCTTTGATGCAATCAAACAATACCTAGCTTCACCACCAGTATTGGCTCCACCTAGACCAGGAGTGTCATTCCACTTATACATCTCAGCCACTGAGATTGCATTGGGTGCCATGTTAGCCCAGAACAATGAACTGCATAAGGAACAGGCTACTTACTATCTCAGCCACACCCTGGTCAGCTATGAGATCAAGTACGCATACATTGAGAAGTTATGCCTAGTAATGGTTTTTACCACCAAGAAGCTATGACATTACATGCTTAGCCATACCATGTATGTTGTATCTAAAGAGAATCCATTGTGATACATGATGAGTCACACTTATCATAATAGTCGCACGATGAAATGGATCATGTTGTTGATGGAGTTTGACCTAGAGTTTATTGGAAAAAAATCAATTAAGGGTTAGGTCATCATCGATCAACTCGTAGAGGCTCCTCTCTAGGATGATCAACCTCTTAGCATGGAGCTTCTCGATGATGGAGTCTTCCAAATATCAGAATCGCTTGATTTTGATGAGCCTGAGTCATAGGCAGATATGACTCTATTCTTTGATGGCTCCAAATGCGAGCAAGGGGGTGGCACAGGGATCATGTTTTTCACACCGTATGGGGCTCCCATACCCCTATCATTTAAACTCGATTTCCTATGCACCAACAACAATGTCGAGTACGAAGCCTTGCTCATAGGTCTTCAAATGGCTATCACCATGAAAATCACCAAGCTTAACATTTTTGGTGATTCCTTGCTCATTGTTAACCAGGTCAAAGGGATCTACCAATGCAAGTGCCTAGTTCTACAAGCCTACAAAGCCCTTGTGGATAAATTCCTAGAAAAGTTTGAATGGTATGACATCGAGGCACTCCCTCGATCATCTAATCATTTTGTGGATACAATGGCCTCCCTAGGGTCCTTGATCCCATAGAACCCTATTGATGAGATGACAACCATTCAGGTCAAAATGCTCTCACAATCTATGGTTGAGCGTGAGAGCACTCAAGCCATGCCAGAAGTCCACTTGATTCAAATTGAACCTCATCAAGAGAGATTCTCGCACATTCATGAGTGCTTGAATCATGCCGATTGGGGGACTCTGTTCCCTCAAGCCCCTTTTGATAGCAGTACAATGCTATTCTTACAAGTTCTTTCCCAATCAACATTTTCTCGAGATGAACTTCAAGAGGGATAGGCAGTTCATGCGATCGAGGCTTCCTCACAATAGGACTGGTCCACACAAATCAGGGAGTATCTAAAGCTTGGTAATCTCCCTCCTGGATTGTTGCATGCCACTAAAAGGACATTCAAATAGAAGGTGAAAAAATATGTCTTGCTAGGAGATATTATGTATCGTCGAAGCTATGAAGGGATCCTCCTTCATTGCTTAGAGCATCAAGAGTCGGTTTGGGCAATTGCCCAAGCACACGATGGTACATGTGGTGGCCATTTCAATGGCATGGCCATCACAAAGTGCATTCTTTGCATGGGCTATTATTGGCCAACTTTAGAGTGATATTGTTGCACATATGTGAAGAAGTGCATGAAGTGTCAGCACCATGCTAACTTGACACATGTACCTTCTCAGGCCTTACAACCGATTCAATCGGCTTGGTCATTCTCACAATGGGGGTTGGATTTAATCGAGAAAATCTCCCTTACATCCTTGGGCCATCACACATTTATCATTATGGCTACCGAGTATTTTACAAAGTGGGTGGAAGCAATTCCCCTTACCACTATGATAGGACCCCGCATAGCAGAGTTCATATTACATAATATCATTTGTCATTTTGGTATTCCATCCAAGATCATTTTGGATAATGGGACATCATTTAAGAATAAATATGTGCATGCTTTAACAACAAAGTATAATATCTAGCACAACTTTTTGACACCCTACTATCCACAAGCAAATGGGCAAGTAGAGGCTTCCAACAAAATATTGATTGCCATTCTCAAGAAAACTATCAAAGAGAATCACACAGATTGGCACACGTAAATACCCCTTGCTCTATGGGCCTATCACACTAGCATTCGGATGCCCACTAGGGCTACTCCATTTTCACTAGTGTATGGCATCGAGGTAGTCATGCCTCTAGAGCTAGAAATCCCATCATTATGCATATCCATGCAGGAGTTCATCGATGATGACACCGCATGGTAGGCTCACCTAGATCAACTTACATTGCTTGATGAACATCATGTTAATGCTCTTGAGCACCTACATATTTATCAAGAGTGACTTAAGAGAGCCTACAATATGAAAGTCCATCTTAGAGACTTTCAGGTTGGTGACCTCATTCTGAAAGAGAACCAATAAAATTCTAATTTACCACCCCATTTAAGGGATAAGTTTATGGCAAACTGGTTAGGTCCTTTTGTCATCACTAGTCAGATCAGACCTAAAACTTATCACCTAGCCTCCCTTGAAGGAATCAAGGATCCTAAACCCTTGAACATCCTTCATTTATGGCCTTTCCATGCCTAGAGTGTTGTGGCCCACCCCAAAATTCTCCAAGGGTGTCTACAACCCGCTTGGTCAACCTAAAATGCTCCTAGGTGGTCTATGACCATCTAGGTCACCCCAAAATGCTCCAAGGGTGTCTACAACCTACTTGGTCAACCTAAAATACTCCTAGGTGGTCTATGACCATCTAGGTCACCCCAAAATTCTCCAAGGGTGTCTACAACCCACTTGGTCAACCTAAAATGCTCCTAGGTGGTCTATGACCATCTAGGTCACCCCAAAATGCTCCAAGGGTGTCTACAACCCGCTTGGTCAACCTAAAATGCTCCTAGGTAGTCTATGACCATCTAGGTCACCCCAAAATGCTCCAAGGGTGTCTACAACCCACTTGGTCAACCTAAAATGCTCCTAGGTGGTCTATGACCATCTAGGTCACCCCAAAATGCTCCAAGGGTGTCTACAACCTACTTGGTCAACCTAAAATGCTCCTAGGTAGTCTATGACCATCTAGGTCACCCCAAAATGCTCCAAGGGTGTCTACAACCCACTTGGTCAACCTAAAATGCTCCTAGGTAGTCTATGACCATCTAGGTCACCCCAAAATGCTCCAAGGGTGTCTACAACCCACTTGGTCAACCTAAAATGCTCCTAGGTAGTCTATGACCATCTAGGTCACCCCAAAATGCTCCAAGATGTCTACCACCCACTTGGTCAACCTAAAATGCTCCTAGATATTTTATAACCATCTAGGTCACCTCAAAAGCCCCAAAGGCATCCATAAGCCCTTTGGTCACCCAAAATGCCCCAATGGCCCCCAATAAGCCCATTGGTCACATGTATATACATATATATCAATCAAAAATTCAAAAACATCATCAAAATATCAAAAATACAAAAATATTGCATTGCATCACATTGCATCACATTGCATCCCATTGCATTTTATCATCACTTGCATTAGGCATACTCATCATTGCACTTCACATTTTAGAGTTGCTCATACATGTCTAGCACTAAGACTGTACACTAGTCATCATTCAAAATCAATTTTGTTAAAGTAATCATTCACATAGTTCAATGTTTCACTTATCATTTCCACTTACATTTCCCATTTTTTTCATATTTGTGTGTCCATTCCCTTCACCTAGCCATTTTTTCTAGAATTTCATTAGGGTTTTTGGTCACTCACCCATCTCTAGTTTTCTTTTCAGATTTTGTAGAAAGCTATCCTGATTTTTAGGAGGTAGAGTCTTGCTTAGATTATACCTTGTATACATCAGAATCCCATCACATTTACACACTAATAAATCCAAGTTTGGCACAAGGAAATATGAAACCTACGAAGTGGTCTAGGTTACCTTAAGTGAAAAGTTTATCCTGCTCATCCCCCTATGCGAATGGTTCAAGAATGCTGAGAATTGGAAAAAGGACAAGCTCTTCCCTACCCAATTCCCCAAAATAAATAGTGGTTTTCACCACTATCAAAAATCAAAATCCCAAAAAGCAAAATTCAAAAATCAAAATCCTCAAAAATAAAATCAAAATCAAAATCCCAAAAAAAAAAATCAAAAGCAAAATAAATAGTGGTTATCACCACTTCCCAAATCCCTTGCTCAAAGAAAACAAAATACAAAATAAATAATGATTTTCATCACTACATATGAGCAAGTATCCCAATAAAATTGAAGAAAAGAAGGGAGTTTTGAACTTGAATCCCTGGAATTCTCAGCATTCGAAAAACCATAAGGTGATCCTCATTACAGGTTTGGTGGATAGCCTACCTAGCAATGGTGGTATCCTTACGCATGATGATATGTCTATCACATTAGCTTTTGTGTGTGTACAGACCAATGTTTGCATGTGGATGAGCTAGCTTTTGGTAGCCTATACTACCTAGTGGTCTAATCCAACTAAGTACAAACCTAGGATCATGACATTCATAGGGTGATCCTCATTACAGATTTGGTGGATAGCCTATCTGACAATGGTGGTATCTTTATGCGTCTCACAAGAATGAACTCACTTGCACACACAGGGATATTGAGTATCTTGGTCATCCTAGAAGATTCATACCTTGTCAAAAAGTCTTGCATAGTCAGTATACAACCTTTGATCAAGTTAGCTAGAGTGTTTGAGTCTCATGAAAACCTCATCTACATTCTCTAACATCTCATTTCATTTATTCCATTCTATCACATTGCAATAGTACATTTCCATATATCCATTACACAAAAACAATACAAAAAAAAGGAATTAATGTATTTTATATAGTCTATGGTGCTAACATAGTGTGTCAAATCATTAGTCATATTTCATTTTATCAATCAATCAAATTACCCATCTCACTATGCATCCACGCATATAGATAGTATCAAATCAAATTCACAACACATGCATACATCCATCAACATTCCATCATATCACAAAAGCATCCATATGCATACATAATAAGCATCTAACATATCATCAGAAAGCAAATACATACATTGCATCCATCTCATAAAGCAATAAAGGAGACACATGATGACCATAACAAAATCTCATATATATATGGGGCAAAAATATACATCATAGTTTCCAAAAATGCCCATAGGCTACAATAAAGTGGGTCCTCAGACCTCACCAATACCAAAAAGCCAAAATCCAAAAAGAGTCCCAAGAGTCTCCATCACCATGGTCATGCAGGACCGATGCTACGACTCACACTACCACCTATAGTCCAAGTCCGTTGTGATCCCCCATGCCTGCTACCACCAGCCCTATTAGTCCTCTACCTAGAGGATGACTACACTATCTCACTCTATCGAGTCTGATGTGATCCACTAGTCTCTCCATCAGTAGGAAGATGCCCTCCAAGGTGCACTACCTCCATCTCCAACCGATCAATGTAGGCCTACCTCCATTGTCCCCATACCTGGTAAGTCTCCACCATAGCCATAACACCTCCACCCATAGCCTCTCCACATCCTCACCATTGGATCCCTCCTACCTAGGACCCTATGATCTCAATTATACCCATAGTGATGATATCTTAGCTTGATCCTCCTATGCCTATGCCCGAAGGAGATCTCTCTCCTATGACCCTACCAGCTTAGCCTATAGCTCTAGATATCGGTCACCCTACATACCCTACTGTGCTTATGCCCCATGATCCTCTACATCCCCATAGTCACCCTAATCTCCCAAGTCTAGGAGGTCTACCTACTCATCTACCTAATGGTGATGCCCATGGGGCTCACCCACCTCTTCCTAGTCCTCCTTAAGGGCATCTTGCATCACCTCATCTATTGCCCTAGCCACCTCACCCCCTAGGGCCCCCATGCCTCACCACTAGTGCATCACCCACCATGAGTCATACTCCTCTATAGTCCCGATATCCTCCACATCAAGAACATCTACTATAGGATCCACCTCCTCTCCCACCTCCTCCACTATAGGCCAACTCAATGTCCTCTCATCCCCATGGCATCGATATACCACTGGCTCCTTGAGTAGTCCCTGACATAGCCCAAACTATCACATAACCCGAGAAAAAGGGAAGTACTCCCACTTAATCCCATGCCTCACAATCAACCATCTACCTCACCTCACCCATCAAAGCTACTCTCCAACATCAGCCCAATCTAGATAGTCCCTGTAGGATCACCATATCACCTACCCTAGTACTAGTCATGAAAAAGCATCGATGTAGTGATCCACATCACCTACAAACTAATGACTCTACCCTCTCTCCTGAGCCCTCTACCATAGGATACCATATCCTATATCCCTATCTACTAGCTACACCTAGGTCATCCATGGTAGTCCATGTGGTCACCCCATAACTATGTGCTACCATCCCCAACACTACAACAAGAAGCTACACCCCAAGCCCTTCTTCTACAATAGTAGATCTCATACAACTCATCATAGAGTTATGCCAATAGTGTAGTCCCCAAGCCATCACCATGCTCACCCTCCAAGGCATACACCAACTCCAATAGGTTCCATGGGAACCTAGCTCCTGAGGAATTAAGGAGAAGCATATTGGAGATGAGGGTCATCAGTAGTGCATGCCTCACCTCCAATACCCCCTCCTCATACCAAAACCCCACCAATATCCCTCCATTCCAATAGTCTACCTCTACCACATCCACATCCTCACCAAAGTACCTCATCAACACTACACCTCTCAGGTCATAGTGCATAGAGTGGATCAGTCACCCCTCTATCAAAATCTATAGAATCTGGTAGATATCCTCTAGCATCACCATCATCTCCCCCATCGATAGGTGGAAGGTGTTGGTGCATGAGTCCCATAAGCTAATAAGAGCAGTCAAGTAGGCATGATCGCCTATCACAGGCTCCAACTAGGTAACCTACTTGAGCCCCATGGCATCAAGCCATTCCTAATCAACCTCTATCAAGGCATCTCGAGTGGTCTCGAAGAGCTTCAATTTTTGGTACTGACTCTTCACCACCTAGTAAAGATAAGAAAAGCAATAAGCAGGCATTCACCATGCTTCAAAATGGCCTCCAAAAGGCCCAAAAACAATGCAAAACTAATCTACAAAAGCAATATAATTGTACAAAAACATAAAAAAACACAAAATATGGTGTATTCCATCTAAATTAGGTTTAATTACCTATTATATAATGTGATATACCTAAAATATATATATATTATATTGCACTTTTCAAGCAAGAATAACGAGGTAGTCGAGTCAGTACATACCCGCCTAGCACCGGCTCCTCCACTGGATGCCTCTACTTGCTGACTCATGGTGATCATGGGATGATTTCGACAGTGCTTCACTACAAAAAATCACTCTCCTCCTCCTCACCTCTCAAATCACAAAAGAAAACATGCAATAATGAGCCCAAAACTCACATTTGAGGTTTATATAGGCTTGTAATGGTCCTATTCATCCTAGGGTGGGATGAATACACTTTTAGCCATTCATCCCACCCTAGGATGAATACCAAATTTGCATTCATCCCACCCTAGGATGAATACAAAATTTTTAAATCAAAACAACTCAAAATGCACCCAAAAGGGTCCAAAAACCCACCAAAAACAAGTCAAATTGATGGAATTCATTCAAGATCGATGATGGAACCCAAAGTCACCATGGATACACTGAAGAGTTACTAATTTAATCCCTAAGAAGGCCATGATGGCTGGACCACCCCATGGGAATGAGGTTTTCAACTCTTTTCTTCCATGAAGCATCAATAACATCGTCAAATTCCTTCCAAAACTGCTCCAATTTTTAATGAGTACAACTGAAGGTAACCTTAACAAAAGTCATCTAGGTCAAGTGACTCATCACTTTTCTCATGAGTCATTCCCTCATTGACTCATCGCTTGAGGGGGTAGTCATACTCAGTCCAAATCAACAAGCACACACTCAATCAGGCAAATTGTGTTCATTCAAAGAATCATTGACAAAGACAATCATGCCCCTGCTTGGGGCAGCAAACAAGCAAAAAATTAAATCAAATTCTTGGCATTATAGAATCATGGAATCATAGACCTAAATTTCCATGATCAAGTAAACCAAACATGAAATGTTGTACTTGAAGCAAGTTCCTTAGCTCATCAGAAGCAAGGATTCAAGAACGCATGCTCTTTCCAGGATTGGGGCATCTAAAGTTGGTTAGGTTACTGAGTAACCTTAATCATTGAACATTTTAGTCATCTATTTTTGCTTAGCACTATGTTGCACACAATGCATCCCAAAAAGGGGCATCTGTAGACACTAAAATCTGGTCAATCTGATTATGCTATCGAAAGCAATGACTAAATTGACATACCAAGGCCCCTAGGGCAGCCCTCAAAAGGTATACAGTGGTTCTAGCCACTTTGTGCAAGGTTTTGGAAGGTTCCAGGCCATTTTTGGGACCTTTTGGCACCCTGTTCCTATTCGTCCCACCCTGGGATGAATACAGAACCTATTCATCCCACCCTGGAGTGAATAGCAACATTCATCCTAGGGTGGAGTGAATAGCAGGTTTGATTGGCAAAAAGTCAAATCTGGACAAATGGTGCCTAGTAATGGTCATTTATCCTACCTACCCATACCTACAAGTCAGAGCATACAACATATTTATACCTTGCTCCATAAGGGAGGCCAATTTGGGAGATTCTCTTCCCCCTCCAATGCATGCCACCCTAGTGGCCAAGTGGCGCCTCTTGCCATGCATGCCCTTGCATGCCTTTTGACCCATGAGCCTCCTTGTATAAATCTTTCCACACAAAAAAAGTTTATAACCTCCCCCCACCCCCACCCCAAATTTGACAAAAATACCCTCCCATAGTGTTTTGGACCATTCCCTAGTGGAATTGGTGGTAAAATTTAGGCAGAATCGGTGGGCATCCCACCCCTAGGTGCCCCCCAATTTGTGATAGTCCTATTCATCCCACCCTAGAATGAATACAAATATGTTAACAATTTTATGAATATTTTTAAATAGGTATTTTCTATATTATCATATTATGCTACAGTTCAAATTTCATGCTTTTATGAGTTATATTGGCCGAGATATTGCAATTTGAAGTTTTTATAGGCTTATGGGACCCATTGGAGCATGCACCTATATATGAGCCTGATTTATGAAATATGACCATATGGGTTTTCTTAAAATGTTATTTTATGCATTCTATCCAATTTTCATATGTTTTGGATATGTGTAGGGGCAGAAATTGCTTGCTTTGGGTTTTATAGGTTGGAAAGGTGCACTGCGATTACGAAGCACCATCGGATGCAATTTTGGTGCAATTTCTAGTGATATCTTCCCAAAACCACTTACTTTACATACCTCTATAATTTCAAGCCATTTGGAGTTGATTTGATATAAGATCTATGCATATCCTCATTACTAGTCTTTTGATGCCTATGGGGATTGCATGTTTTTCATCATACACACTTGCTATTTGACATTTCTGGTTTCCTTGTGTGTAGGTGCAGGTTATACAGTGCATTAGGAAGGAGAATAAGACATAAATATCAAATATACAAGTGATGGAAGCATTGGCTCGCCCACCTCGATTGTGGGTATGAGGAAAGACATTGGATGTGCACCCGAGTTACTTGAAGGATTTTGATCCTTGGGCACCCAATTTGTAAACAATTGTATCATATTTGAGCCCTCAAGGGGACATCTATGTAACCTCTGGATTTGATCCACCATATTAATAATAAATCAACTATTTCTTTGCTTCATTTCTTGTTATTTGGTATCTCTTCCATCTTACTTGCATGCTTCCATTTGATGCTCATAAGCAATAGGACATAGATACACATATTTTTCATCATCGTTAGGTGCACCATTTTTCCCTACTTCACAGAGTACATGGGAAAATTGAAACCAGCTACTTAGAAGCCGAATCAAAGTGGTTACGGTCTAGAACCTTCCAGAACCTCCCGATGAACCAGATTTGGTTGCAAGATCGATGGATAAGGTTGGATTTCAAGAACCACCTACAACAAAGATGAGTTTGACTAGAAGACCATTGCAACAATATAAAAAAATGTGTAAGTTTGCAGGCACAATGAATTATGAAGTGGTTAAAAAGTTCAAGAAAATATCAAATTTCTTGTAATGCTTAGGAGTAAAATATGATTGTAAAACCTATAAATAAAGGCAACAACCTCCTTCTAAATGGTCAGCTCTAGAGTGTTTGCTTGCACCACTATGTAAATTTCTGCAAAATGATGAATGAAGCATTACAAGGGATGTTTACCTTGAATTTGTGCCTATGTTGAATGGTGGACTTAATTCTTAGAAGTTATCTCATCTTGCTGCTATGGTTAGTCTATTATGTTAATTTGAAAAGTTGACTTAGAGTAGATCGAGATAATTATTTTTGCATACATGTTTTTCTAGAATTCTATTTCTATTAAATCAGGGTATTGATCTTATTCTATTAAATTGGATAATCAATATTTCTAGATGCTTGGAATAATTCTGTGAACATGCAAAAGCCATTTAATAGTGTAACTGCATAATTTTTGAATGTTGTTAATCCCTTAAGTTGCTTTTGAAATCAATTTTTTAGAGATACTGTGTGGATGTCTATGTTGTTAGCTTCACCCATCCATATTATATCCATACATTTCTAACCCTATCATTTCTATCCCTAAAATTTCAATATTTGAGCTAAATAGAGTCAACATTCATTAAGTTGACAAGGTATACCAACCTTCTCTAGAGGTCGAATCAAAGTAATTTGATTCTTCCAATGTTTAGTCTGGGCTATGATTAATGGGTGCTCACCTTCAGATTTAAGAGATAATGATCATAGTTCTAGCATTGGCTAGATGACAAACTGGACTACAATAGTTTTTGGTACACCCAGTGGGACGATTCCACCATACATATCTACTATGTTCTACCCAGAGGAATCAAAATTCAGTGAATTGTTTTGACCTCATATGCAGAGAAAGTAAATTCACTTGGTGACTCCTTGAGAATAAAACCCAGTAAGGCCTCAGTCCTAACCTTTAGATTTTCATGTTCACTAGAGGTGCAACTAAGAAAAGTGATCAACCTACAAATTTCTATGAATTATTCTCAAAATCTAAGTATCCAAGATACTCTTCTTCTGAAACTTTTATAGAAGAAACCCCAACAACATCCTCTTCTTCATATTCTTCTAGTACTCAAGCCAATATGGCAGAAGAACAAGATGATGTTCTACACAATTATCCAGATTGGGATACCCCAACTCCACTATCATTTCAAGCTTCACATGACATTCCCCAAGCTGCTATCAAAGCCATCCCGACCTATGATGGTACTGGAAGAATAACATATGAGCATTGTCAATATGTGTTATCAATGGTAGTTGTTCATAACATAAGGCATGAAGATGTCATCGTAAATTTATTGGTTCTTTCCTTTAGAGGTAAAATATTGCATTGGTTTAGGACCTTGAAAAATGGTTCTATCAAAAATTGGGCCGATTTGGTAGGTCCTTTTGTAGAATAATTCAATGAGTCTATAGATCCATTCTCACTCTTGACTTAGTTTATAGTCATTCAAAGACATCCTCAAGAATCAGTTTTAGATTTTAATCTCAGATTTAGTAGAACTTGGAAAAGAATCCCTAATGAGTTTAGACCAACTTCTCCCTTAGCTTACAGATATTACATTAGATCTTTAGGACCAGACATCAGCTTGCAAACTCAACAATCTGGAATCACCATATTTCCTAATGTTTATCAAATAGTGGTTCACACTGAAGACATCTTGATTTTAGTAGGAATATTACCTTCCAAGCATGTTACTCCATATACTCTTGAAATCACGCAACAACCCTCAGTTTCATCCCTTCCCACTATGAATCCTATCCCTATTGCAACTCATATCTCTATGGTGAACCCAACTCCAAAGTTACCCATCATTGTACCTTTTCCTCCTCTTCCATCACAACCATCCCAAGATTCCTTAGTACTTCTTGATATTCAAAATTCTTTGAAAACTATCAGCAACAAGGTCAATGCTATAGAGAAGAGAGAAGTTGAAAGGTCTCAGCAAAGGAGATTTCCTTACATAAATAAAGATCAAAATCCTAGTTCAAGCAACAATGCAAGACCAAGGGTCAATACTAATCAAGAGGAATATGATTTAAGCCTTGAGATAACTCTAGTTAATATTTGGTGCTTGGTTTACAATGATCCACATGACCCTGAGTCTTGTTATATGTATCAACATCACATCCAACAAGATATGGAAAGAGCCGAAAAGAACTAGAAATGGAGAATTAATATGTTGAGGCAACATGAGAAAAAGGGGGATGAGCCCAACTATTTCGAACTAGAACATATCATAGTTTTGACTAGGTCTGAAAAGAAACCAATACAAGTTGATTCACAAAAATTGGGATCATTTCAGGTCCCTTCTCAAAATAAAAAGGATCATCCCTTGTCAAACAAGGACAAATTCCCTATTCCTCAGGCTACTACAGAGTTAACACCTCAGAGACAAGAAAAGGGTAAAGTTGCACCAAAGCCAATATACAAGGATAAAGAACAATTAGGTTCTAAAGAAGAAGCTAGGGAGAAACTATAGTTTCCTTCTATCACTAAAAGATAGAGGATCGAAGTTACGCAATAGTATAGAAGAAGATTCGAAGATATGGACAAAAGGGAAGAGAGAAATCCTTTGGATAAGCCCAAATTTAACATCGTAGAAGAACTTAAAAAGACCCCATCAAGAGCAAGTCTCTATGATACTCTTTTCCTCCCTAGTCAGATTGATTTGTTAAAAGCATCTCTTAACAAGAAATCCCAAGGAAAAGAAATGGCTACCATGCTCAACCAACCTCTAGAACAGAGAAAATTATCCCCTATTGCTCTAAAAAATAAACCTCCCCCATTCTATATTTCCTTAAGGATGGAGGGATGGATAGTCCATAATTGTATGATTGACTCTAGAGCATCTACTATAGTAATGCCTAAGGTTGTTTGTGATGAAATGGGTATGGAATACACCCGCTCTTGTCAAGGTGTTCTACAGCTAGATGATACCCCAGTTAAAACTGTGGGAGTAGTGAAAGATGTATTAATGAGGTTGCATAGAGCTCCTGAGGTCACTATTGTACAAGAAATCATGGTGGTAGATCTTGAACCCTACTTTGGCTTGTGTCTTTCTAGAGAATTTACCACCAAGATGGGAGGATACATGTACTTGGACTACTATGGTATGATGATACCTCATAAAGGAAGAAGGATAAGATTGATCCCTGAAAAGCCAGTCACTTACCATATTGAGAAGATAGAAGAAGAAATGTACAATCACTCAGTTATGGAAGAACCAGAGCTGGTGGAACTCTTGGAAGATTTGGAAGTTGATGATCAACTACCTTTACAAAATGATCAAGATCTACTAGAAATAGGATTAGGGACATATGGTATAACATAAAAAATATATAAGAAAATTCCTGTGATCTCCAATCAATCATTAAGAGAGTTCAAAATTTGGACAATGCATTTTGATGGAGCAAAATGCAAAAATGGAGCCGAAGCAGGTGTGGTTTTGAAATCTCCATCTAAGGGAATAAAAATTTTCTCTTTTAGACTCGCATGGTCTTGCACAAATAATACCGTAGAGTATGAAGCTCTCTGTCTAGGGTTAATGCAAGTAGAACAAATGGGCATCAAGATGTTAGACATTTATGGTGACTCATAACTGATTGTTAATCAAGTCACTAAAAAGTACAACAGTAAGCATCATTATATGAAGGCTTATAGGAATAGAGTCTAGGACCTGATGGAATCCTTTGATGCTTTGAATTTACATGTCATCCCTAGACAACATAATTCTTTGGTAGATACATTAGCTATTAAGGGAGCTAATTTCTCTCTCTCAGTAGATTATGGATCACCAAAAAATAGGGAACATTAATAGTTGCACTCTAATAAATAGATTTACTAGCAAGTCTTTGAATATGATGAATAGATTATCTATTTCTTAATCAAAGAAGTAGAATGTGCTTTTTATAACAATGATCTTGTTCAAGATATTGATCAAAGGGAGATTATTCAGTTAAAAAACAACCACATACCCAAAGGTATGATTACTCTAGAGAGCTTGTTTGATAACGAAGATGGCAAAATATTGAAACAAATGAAGGTCGATGACCAAATCTACAAAGAAATTGAGATGCAGAATGGAGAAAAGTTGAATTTTGGTATCCAATGCACTATAGAAGAAACTGAAAGCTTTAGAGCTTTATGCCACAAGTACCAAGACATAATAGCTTGGACTTACGATGACCTAAAGGTATATGATAAAAATGTCATTCAACATACTATTGAGTTAGTACCAAATGCTAAGCCATTCAGACAGAAGCAAAGGGTAGTAAATCCCAAGATTGAAGTAATTATGCGACAAGAATTACTTAAGCTATTAAGAGCTAAGATAATTTACCCAGTCAAACACTCAACTTGGGTGGCCAATCTAGTCCTAGTGAGGAAGAAGAATGGTGATATTCACCTCTATGTGGATTTCAAGAATCTGAATCAAGCTTCTCTGAAAGACCACTACCCCTTACCATAGATGGACCAGATCTTACAAATGGTAGCAGGGACAGAGAGGTTCTCCTTACTAGATGGTTTCTTTGGGTACAACCAGATATGGGTAAAAAATGAAGACCAACACAAGACCACATTCACAACAAAGTGGGGCACTTTCACCTATCAAAGGATGCCATTTGGTCTATCAAATGTTGGTGCTACCTTTCAAAGAGCGATGGATTATGCATTTGGTAAACTTATTAACAAAATAATTCTGATATATCTAGATGATATGATTGTATTCTCACATGAAAAACAGGATCATCTTTATCATTTAGAACAAGTTTTCCAAAAATGCAGGGAATTTGGCATATCATTAAACCCTAAGAAATCCATCTTTGCAATCCATGAAGGAAAGTTTCTAGGACATGTAGTATCAAAATAGGGAATGTCTATTGACCCTGATAGAGTAAAAGCGCTACTAGAACTACCCCTTCCAATGAACAAAAAGGCTCTACAATATTTCTTTGGGCAGATTAATTTTGTAAGAAAATTCATTTCAGATTTTGCTCAGATTGTCAAACCAATCTCAGAGTTACTCAAAAATAATGCAGATTATAAATGGATTGACAAAAGAAAGCAAGCATTTGAAATGATCAAACAGGCCATTGCCACAACTCTAGTTTTGGTCAATACAAACTTTGATAAGGACTTCATTCTTTATGCCTATGGTGCTGAAGAGAGTTATGCCATTATACTAACCCAAAAGTATGACTAGGGTAATGAAATTCACATTTTATTTTGGAGCCAAACATTGCATGAATACCAGGTTAAATATAACTTCATAGAAAGATAAATATTTATATTCATGAAGTCTTTAAAAAGTTTAAACAATATCTAGCCCAGAGCAAAACATTGGTCTATGTAGTCCATCCTAACATAAGAGCTTTCATCTTACAAGGAGAACTTGGTGAGAAAAGAGCAGGTTGGATTACAAAAATTCAAGAGTTTGACATTGAAATTCACCCCACCAAAGTGGTAAGAGGTAGAGCTCTCTATCAAGGATTGGTAGCTACAGAAAATCCATAGGAGGAAGTAGTGTGCCAGATCAAAGAGCTAGATCAACAAGGTGATATTCTCCCACAAGAAGTAGATTGGATAGATCAACTCACAAGTTACTTTTAGACTAGAATTTATCCTCAAAATCTCAATGCTTCATAGAAGGTATAGGCTTCAAGCCTTGCACTATACAATGCTATTTGGAGAACTTTATAGAAAAAACCTCGATGGTGTTCTCTTAAGATGCATAAGATAAAATCAAAAGCATAAAGTCCTAAAGGAATTTCATGATGGACCATCTAGAGGCCATTATTCAAGAAGATCTACTACACTAAAAATTATAAGAGTAGGCTATTTTTGGCCTAATATTTTTGTTGATGCCTTTAAAATTGCTAGAGCCTATGATAAATTCCAGAGATACACAGGTAGAAATAAAAAGGTTGCAATGCCTCTACAGTCAATACAGGTTGAGCAACCATTTCAGCAGTGGGGTCTAGAATTTGTGGGAGAAATAAGTCCTAATTCTTCAGCGGGGCACATATATATCTTGACTACCATATTATTTTACTAGATGGGTGGAGGCAATACCAACCAAGAGGTGTGATCAGGATGTAGTGCTCGAATTTCTTGAAACTCTGATCACCAGGTTTGGAATTCCTGAAGCTCTAGTAAGTGATAATGGCCCAAATTTTATAGGAGCCAAGTATATATATTTTTCTAGAAGATACGACATTTACTTGAAGAATTCTTCCAATTATTACCCATAGGGAAATGGCCTAGTAGAATCAAGCAATAAAAATCTTCTCAGGATGCTTAAAAGATCACTAGAAGACAATAAAAATCTTGGCATTTATTGATGAACCAGGTATTATGGGTAGATCGAATCACCATGAAGAAATCCATAGGTACATCTCCCTATACTCTTGTCTATGGGAAAGAAGTTGTGCTACCAATCCATTTAGAGTTGCCAACTTTAAAGTACATCAACGATAATGATTCTGATAAAGGAGATCCTATCAATGAAAGACTACTTCAACTATTACAGTTGGAAGAATAGAGGGATGAATCCTACAATAGATTCCAAAGGTACTTGTCATAGATGAAGGGTTGGTTCGACAAGAAGACCACATTCAGGAGGTTTAAAGTTGATGACTTGGTTTTAAAATGGAATGTAGACAAGGCCAAGTTGGGTAAACACGAGAAGTTTGATTCATTCTGGGAAGGCCCTTTCCAAATAGAATATATCAAGTAGAATAATGCTTTCCAGCTAAAAAATATAGGAGAGGTGTTACCCATCCTAATGAATGGATATCATCTCAAGCTACACATCCAATAGTGAACTATCTCTTGTGTATCATATGTATCATAACTTGTAAATATTTTCATTTTTTGCACTTTATTTTATGATAAGGGTGACTAAAAGATAAAATATGCTCCACGGTGGCAAGTATCCTTGCAAGCCATAATTTCCAACTTGCTCATAAGTCAATCGTACTACGTGGCTCACAGTGGTGCCACCTTGTTACAAGAAAGGAATTCTTTATTGAATAAATGAGAAAAGGAGATACCCGAGGAAGATTGCACTCAATCAGGAAAAGATTCAAAATAAATGTGGGGTCCACGATCCAAAACAGAGCCAACACGGTATTTTATAATCCTAAGTATGAAAGGTGCATACGTGTCAAAGAAATACCATCAACCTCAAGGGTGATCCAATCATAGGAATAAATGGCATCAACGTAGTTTTACATGTAGATGAACATTGCAACCACCTCATTTAAATCACACATTTTGAGACAACTATATGTTCGACGTCACTTAGTAGCATCGTCTCTTGTTGTGTAATTTGACTTCTAAGAATTGTGTGATAGAACGAAGAGAGTAATATTCTATAAAACAACCAAGAGTAATTTTTTTTTCTTTTAGAGGAGTAATCCAATTCCACTCAAAGCCATGTCTTCATCATCTACTACTATCAAGAAGACCGCTACAAAAGAAGCTCAAACAAGTAGTCATTTCCATGAATATGCAAGAAATATTGCAAATACTATTACCACCTTAAAGGAAAAATCTTAGATGAGGATGGAAGTAGAGCAAAGAGTTGCTAAGGTCATATCACCTTCGAGTCAAAGGGTGATAGTAGTAAGTTCCTTGCTATCTTTTTATATGTACGATTTTGTACACCCATGTCCTAAACTCATTCAAGCCATCATTAAAAATTATAACCCTAAGCATAAGATGCTGCATAGCATCCAAGGTAGAACCCTAATGAATTCCAAAGTTGAATCCTTCAATAATCTTTTGCCCCAGGGATAAAACCAAGCTCAAAAGACAAAACATTTTCCACAAAGGCCCAATCTCAATACTATGCCCTAAGTAAGCATGTCAAAGGGGGAAAGAATTTTCTAAACTAGGTGATAGGTTAGCTAGAAAAAAAATCGAGTGAAAATACCCTACCTTTGACCACCATCAATTTGGAGGAATTTAAAGTGTAACAAAATAACTGAATGCAAACAAAAATGTACACAGAGAAATAAAATTGTCAAAATTGCTCTTTGTATTAATAGTTTGATACAATATTACAATGAATTTTGAATTGTCCCAAGTGTGTTAGGGGTAATGTTACAATGCTCTTTCTCTCTATGAGATATAATGCTTTTGTTATAGAATGAGGGTCTTCCAAATATTCCACAGGGACATGTGTTCTTCGTTCTTCAACTACAACTCCAAGGGGTGAGTGGGCTTCTAATATCCAATGTAAGAACCACTTCAGCTTCAACAACTACTCCAAAATACTTGCTTCCTGCACACATATGAAAAGGCCAATGGGGGTTTAGTAGCACCTATAGAAAAAGATAGAAAGTATGAAATAAAACCCTCAGCTAATAAGTTACAAAAAATAAAGAAACATGAATCAACTGCCTTGTTGTAAATTAAACTTACTAATCGTGATCGATCATGTCTTCTTTTAGCTCTAAGAAATCATGGATACATAGTGGGGACTAGAAAATCACACAATAACGGTGGAGGAACCATGCAAGTGTGATTTCAATTACGTAACCATGGATGGGCAATTTAGATTGAGGAACAAATTGCTCCAAACAATAGCTCCAAGCTTCAAATCTTAGGTTCTCTCAGGATGAGTACAATCTTCTGGTCCTATTTTGCTAGCATTATGGTATGAATGCTCAACCTCCTTTTTTTGGTGGGGTGTAGGTGCATTTACAGGCTCCTTAGGTTTTTGGAGGTGAATGGGAGGTGGAAATACAGGATTTCCAAGTGGCAACCTAGGGCTTCCAAGTGGAGGGGGCAGTTAGAGTGGGTCACCTAGGGTATCTCACTTAACAAGATTGATGTGGTTGCAAGTGGAGTGATATGTGAAGTATTACCCCATGTGAAGGGACAAAGGGGACAAGGGTATATGATATGTGGCAAGGGATGATGATGAGGTGGCTAAGACACATGTTTAGTGGGTAGGAAGGGTATCCTAGGATGATTTTCTAGATTTAATAAATCTAGAAAATAGGGTAATGTGTAGGATTTTATATACCTAGGTCTAAACTTAGGCATATAATTTTACTATGCAGGATTTGATGTGGGGTGCCATATGTGACTTTGTGGATGCCTAGTTTTTGATGTCTATATATGCCCCTTTTTGTACTGCATTTTGTAAAACACAATGCGATGCAAAAACCAATGACACCTGTCTTTATTGGATGGATGGACTCAACTCTTCTTGATTCACAAGAATGAATGATTTTTGATTTTTTTTTAATTGTTTGCTTACCCCCTCAATTGGCAAATGGGTAAGGGATGAAACCCGTGAGCTAATTGACCAAATGTGGATGATGAAATGAGGTGAATGGTTGCATGATATTGATGTGATGTATGTAAATGTAGACATTGAAATCAACTTGATGCCCCAAGTCTAGGATTGTTTGTGTTTTTGTGAATTTGCCTTCGGTTTCGATGAGGCACAAAATGTTGTTGTAAAATCATCGACCATGTTTGGAGTTCTAGTTCCCTTGTGACTTTAGCAATTCCTTCCAAATGATGGCTTCAAGGAACCAATCATTCTAAAAACTTGATACTCGAGTGATTTTCTTATTATACCAAGTTTTGATTTGTTTGTTTTTTGCTTTTGTATCCAATGAAATGGGCTTAGGGATAACCTTATACAATTTTTTTTGAACATAGCCAAGCCCAAAGATTGAGGGACCTAGCTATTTTAATAACATAGTGATTTGATTTGGTGATTGCAGATGAGTGTCCTTATTGTGAGTTACCCATCCTACCAGATTGTATGGATTTCTAATCACTGCAACCACCAGGTGTATATGGTAATCCACTAATACAAGGATAACTAAATAATGTGATGATGATGTCTGTGGAAATGCATATTTGATGATGTGTTTGTGATTTTTGATGTTGTGATTGATGTAAACATTTGGTTGTTTTGAGGGTTTTTTATTTAACCACGCATGTGCGGTTGCACCTTCCCCTAATCGTGCATCTATGGTTGGATCCAAAAACCGTGGGTGCACATTTTTGTGTGCTCTACAAAACACAGGCTCATGATTTCCATCACAAATAGCAACTATATATAGGGGATGAACCATTGTGAATTTTATTATTACGGTTTGAATTTGCTCAGCGGTTTGAGAAGAGTGGGTGAGGAATGGATGCTGGTGAGGCAAGTGGAGTTGGTGCGGGTGCGGGGGCTGAAGGCTCAACTGGAGCAAAACCTAGAGTCTGCTATGCCAAGGTAGGTGTCCTAATCTCTTAGCTTAGGTTTTTATTTGTTTTTATGTTTTTGTTTGTTGCTTGTTTTTTTTTTGGCAACCACTAAGAGGGACTTGTAAGATTTTTTTGAATGCGTGAATGGGGAAGGTTAAAATTATTATTATTATTTTTTTAATATAACGTATGCTAAATGATGTGCAATATTTTTATTTTTTTGTAGTTTTTGACATGCGATGTATGCTAAATGAGATGCAATGTTTTTTGTGTTTTTCTTGCAATGTATGTACAATGATGTGCAATGTTTTTTTTTGTGTTTTTCTTGTTTTTGAAATGCAATGATGTGGATGTTTTATATTTTATTGAAAGGTAATTGATGTCATATTTGTTTGTGCTTTCAGGTTAAGTTTACTACTGCTTGACATCGATGGCATCACACTATATCCAAAGTGCGAAAAGCTCTCACGGTTGATGATTGGAAGTTTTTAGAGGCTATGGATCTAGCTGGTTGCAAATGAGTGGATACTATCCAAGCTAATGAGGAGACGCCATCTACTTTGGTGGAGATGTGGGACCCTAATAGGGGTTCATTTCAACTTTCAATGAGGGAGCTAACCATCACCTTGGAGGATGTATTCTACATCTTCCATGTTCTTTTTGAGGGTTACTAGTGAGGGTGGACCACGACAAGCAAGAGGCCCTTAGACCGATTTATGAGGATGACTGGAATGTATATTGTAGGAAGGGTGGCATTACTTATCTATAGCCCTACAAGGATCATAATTTGGGTGCACTGTAGACTTTTTTGATGTACATATTAGGTAAGATGTTGTTGCCTAACAGTATGGGCTCGAGGGTCCCTTGGAACTAGGTATCTATTATACTTTAGTTTGCAGTAAAACCTTAGATCTATACATGGTCTCCCACTCTTCTATGTCATTATACTCAAATCTCTATGAGGTGAAGATACGAGAGCAAAAGGACCTCACATGTAGCTTTATGCTTCATATTTGGTCATGGGAGCACATCAGAGTGGGACACTCAAAGAGTTTGCCTTGTGAGTGGGATCACTCACTTCCTTGTGCTCTTTGCTAGTGAGTTAGCAAAGAATATTCTCCAACTCATCCTATTTGTAGTGCTGAGACATATCAGGACAACTTGAGTGGATTGAGGAGCAGTGACATTTATTGGTGACCTTGGAGAGGTCTGACTTGGGAGGATGATGTTGCGCAACTTCATCGGGTGAGACGAGGTAGGTGGGTGATTTGGAGCCATGCATAGAAGGTGGAGTTTATCCAGTTCTCATGAGTGATGAGGTAGTTTGGTATGGTTTAAGGATTTCCATATGCTTCTATGATTTATAGGCAATGAGGGGATGAGCTTAGTCTTCTCTTGACTCTAGATTTTTGGATAGTGGATGATGCAGTAGATGATGTGGCAGTTGATATCCCTAATTTATATGATGTAGGAATGACTATAGACTTTTACAGTGTAACATCCATGGAGGCCAAGTCAAGCTATAGATGAATCGGCTAGTGGTGATGAGTAGGATGCTAGCGAGCAGGTTCTTAGGCGATAGAAGTACCGTTGGGGCAGCAAGGATAGGAGGTAGTCTAATGTGGACGTACAAGAGACAAATGTTGACTCTAGGAGTGGTAGAGATGGAGGTGATGGAGGTAGATATGGAGGTGATGAAGGTAGATATGGAGGTGATAAATATGAATATGGAGGTGATGTAGCATAGGATTGTCTTCCACATCGAAGCGAGGAGGAATGGGGGATTCTCTAAGCTAAACAAGATAACTTGGATGGGATTATAAAGTCCCACATTATTGAGATTACCAAAATTTAGAGTGAGGTTTCTCAACTTCAATAGGAGAATGATGGTTTATGGTGGGATATTATAGGGCTATAGAGTGGGCCTAGCAATGACGGGGATGCCACTATGACTATGGTGCTTCAGGTGAAGATAGCTCAACAAGAGGCGCACGAGGGTCAGGATTTAGCTATTGGAGTTAGGCTAGATATGTGGAGATGCTAGAGGATAGTCTACGATAGCATCACATTATATTACCTCTATGACCTTCATCATCTACTTAGGGTTCCAATAGGCAGAGTGAGTCTAGGCCTGGTAGCTCACGGTCTCATCAGCCATCTAGCTCACATATTTTATTTGGTTCCTAGGCATTAACTTAGGGGCCTCGTAGGGATCATGAAAACACTAGCTAGTAGCACTTTATTATCTCTTTTTATAGTTTTCTATTTTTGTTTATGAGCCTCAGTGCTCTGATGTATATAGCCTGCGGGCATTTTGTACTTATGTGATTCATATTTATATGGTTTTTTATTATGATCATGTGTTTATACTTTTTGTTTTACTGTATGTATGGATGCATATGAAAAATGATGTGATGATGAATGCAATGGATGATAAATTCTTATATTCTAATGATGATTTAGTGTGTTATAGACCTTTCACTTGATCAACATTATTCTTGTTGTTTAATCAGAGACATAGATATATGGTATTGACATGGATTACTGTGTAATGATGAAGATGGTATGGTGTGATTGGGTTGATGATTTAGGGTATTCTTACAAAGGCTCAAACATCCTAGTGACTTCAAATAAACTCATTTATGTATCTCACAAATATTCATGATGCAAAGGTTGTTCTAGTGATTTCAAATTATTTCAAGGACCAGCTATGTGTGCAATGATTGTTCATTTCTCATCATAAGCTAGGTCAAACTAATCAATTGTAATTTATGCCTATAAGCTAGCTCATCCATGAATGGCCATAGGTTTTTACAAAAGGTCGCTAATGTGATAAACATGGCCCCACACGTAAGGATACCCCATTGCTAGGTGGGATTCATTCAGCCCATTACTGTAATTAGGATCACCCCATGATTTTTGAGACACTAAGAATTCTAGGGATTAAATCTCCTTTCCTTTATTTTATTGCTTTGAAATTTGAGGATTTTATTATTTTTTTGGGTTTTTGCTCATTTTTGTGATGGAGCAACATGCATTTTTATTGCTTTTGGATACTTGTTCATTTTGAGGAGGATCAAGGGAATTTTATTACTTTTTTTTGGAATGCTTTTGGGATACTTGATTGTTTTGAGGAAGAGTAAGGAATTTTTATTGCTTTTCTTTATTTTTTGGGAATCACGACTTCATCATTTCTAAGATTCATAATGTGTTTATGTGTTTTATGTGTGTGGTCCAAGAGGAAACTTGATTGACCAGGAACAACTTATTGCTTCTAAAGATTATTTGACATTGAATTAAGTTTGATCAAAACACTAGGAGTGGCTGAGTGATTGAAAATATTTGAAATGTGCTTATTGTTTGATGCTTTTAAAAACTAAAAGATGCACACGAAATAGTCAATGGTCATATAATCATTATTTCTAATAATTATATGGTATTTATCCTATTTTATGTGATCTCGTTAATCATAAAAATATTACAAGGAAACCTGCACATTATTGTGATTGATGTATTATTTTTTTTGGTAGATAAGATACTATAGCATTAATACCAATTTTTATAGGTTAACCCAAAACCTTTTACAAAAATTAGCCCAGGGCTGTTGATGAACATGTCCTTACTAAGGATCCTATATATGTAAAATCTACATGTCGCCAAAGCCATTACATCCGGTAAGGCCCATAGCTTGTTATCAAAAAGAAACTTCCCATACAACATTTTTGGTATACCCCGAGAAAACACACCTGCATCATAATTACAAAAAAAGAAACAAACACGGATCCCTTCCTTAAAACAATGGAGAAACAAAAATTTGTAGACACACATAGTAGAGTACTGAAAAAATACCACAAGCTTTGTATTGACAGTTACTCTTAATAATTTTTTGGTAATTGCTTTCTTCCATATATGACATGCTTTGGGACCACATCTCGTCTTGGAAAATCAGCCTTGGAGAAGTGAACCTGCTAGCTAGATTTATGGCGGTGGCTATCTAGTGGTCCACGTGGCTTTGGTTCGAAGTCTTATATTTGTTGAGCAAGGTGCAGCGACAGTATTGTCATTGTTGTCAACACAGTCAGATAGATCGGTTGATGCAGTGGACAGGAGTTCAGAGGTTATTCAGAGTATGTACAGTGATGTTAAATGCTTATGAGGATGTTTTTGATGTTTGGGTGAAGTTGTTACAGGTTGTTTGTGCAAAGTTGAAAAAATCGTCATGTTGTGGCTGCTCCACAACGTACCCCAAAATTGGGGACCCACATTTTTGCATATTTTCCAAGAAGACCGAAGTGGCCCATATGCTAAAGATCAAAGAAAAAGCAAAACACCGCAAAGAAAAAAGTGTCGCGATATCGTGACATGTTGCATTTTCGTGGCCAAAAGAGAAGAGAAAGAACAAGAAAGAAAAAGTGTCGCGATATCGCGACATGTTGCATTTTCGTGGCCAAAAGAGAAGAGAAAGAAAAAGAAAGAAAAAGTGTCGCGATATCGCGACATGTTGCATTTTCATGGCCAAAAGAGAAGAGAAAGAACAAGAGAGAAAAAAGTGTCGCGATATCGTGACATGTTGCATTTTCACGGTCCAAAGCAAAGAGAAAGAGCAAGGAGAAAAAAGTGTCGCGATATCGCGACATGTTGCATTTTCACGGTCCAAAGCAAAGAGAAAGAGCAAGGAGAAAAAAGTGTCATGATATCGCGACATGTTGCATTTTCATGGTCCAAAGCAAAGAGAAAGAGCAAGAAGGAAAAAGTGTCACGATATCACGACATGTAGCATTTTCATGACTCAAAAAGGGAAGGCAGCAAGAGAAACAAAAGTGTCACGATATCGTGACATGTAGCATTTTTGTGACTCAAAAAGGGCAAGCAGGCAGAGAAACAAAAGTGTCACGATATCATGACATGTTGCATTTTCGTGACTCAAAAAGGGTAGGCAAGCAGAGAAACAAAAGTGTCACGATATCGCGACATGTTGCATTTTTACCAAAGGAACAGAGTAGTTGATAGTGCGTCTGATATTAGTGATGAACACCAGGATAGTGAAACTGAAGACTGCATAGTGACGTGGACCTATAAGGAATAAATCAAAGATTGAATAAGGTAATTTGTCACATAAGGACAAAATTCAATGAATAAGACAAAACGTTACATAAGGAATCTTTAATGATTTGAAATCATCTAAGATGGTCGTTACACATGGAAAGAAGCGGACGCATGCCCATGTGGAGAAAAGGAAATGAAGGGCCACAAAATAGAAATGAAAAGCCTTTTTGGAAACCAAAACACATGCATGCACAAGGGAAGGAGAAAATGAACAGTCATGGAAGGAGAAAACGAACAGTCATGGAAGGAGAAAACGAACAGTCATGGAAGGAGAAACAAATTTTTTTTAGAGGTTTTAAATATGCCATTCAAAGAGGCCATAAGTAGTTGGTGCTCCTTTTTGTTGGTGCAGATAAATTAGGGGTTGGTGCTCCTTTCTGTTGGTGCAGATAAATCAGGGGTTGGTGCTCCTTCCAGTGGGTGCTGGTAAATTGATTGTAAAGTTGGTGCTTTGCAAAGGTTGGATTTGGATGGGAGTCCAAACAATCATTTTGAGGATGTAGCCAAATCGGTGAACCTCGATACATCTTGTGTTGTGTGATGTTCTCTTGTTATACTTGCTTTATTTGGTTTCAAGTTTTCATTGTTTTGGCTTTAAGAGTTGAAGATTTAAGTTTTAAAAGAGCTACACTGATTCACCCCCCCTCTTAGTGTCATTGTGAGACTAACAATTGGTATTAGAGTGAGGTTCCTGAACAAGCTTAACCGGCTAGGGTGATCTTGGAAGTGACACAATGGCAGGTGGTGAAGGCTTCTCATCAAACAAAGCACCATTGTTTGATGGAACTAATTACGCATTTTGGAGACTCGGGATGCAGACATATCTTTGTGCTTTGGGATACGACATTTGGGATTCAGTAGATAGTGGATACACAATACCCACCACTTCTCCAACCGATGCTTGTCGGTAAGAAACTATTTGAGAATGACTCAAAAGCAAAGAATGCTATCATGTGCGGATTAGTGGACGAGTGAACTGGTAAAGATTATGAGTTGTAAAATGGCAAAAGAAATATGGGACAAACTGAGGAGCATTCATGAAGGAGACGTTAAGATCAAGGAGGCCAAGTTACAAACACATCGAGCTCAGTTCGAAGTATTAAAGATGAATGACGATGAGAACATAGAGGCATATATGCTAAGAGTTAATGAAGTCATTAATGCGATTAGAGGACTCGATGAGGAAATCAAAGATTCTATCATCATGAAAAAGGTATTAAGATCTCTTCCCCAAAGATTTGATTCTAAAGTTTCAGCTATAGAAGAAGCTAAAGATCTAAATTCTTTTAGTATGGATGAGATGCATGGTTCTTTGATTGCATATGAGATGAGAATAGGAAAATCTAAACCCATAGACAGAGAAGCTACTTTTAAAGCCCATAAAAATATGAAAGCAAAACAAGAATCCGAGGAAGAAGAGACATCAGATGAAATGGAAGCAAACTTTGTTCGAAAACTAAAAAGGGGAAAAGGAAAATACAGAGGAAAGTTACCATTTAAATGTTTCAATTGTGGAGGCGTTGGGCATTTTGTAGCTAAATGTCCACTTAATGAGAAGAACAAAAGTGATGAAGGATCGCACCAAGAAAGAAGTGACTGGAAGAAAAAAACAAATTTTAGAAAAGGCAACTTCAAGAAGAAAAGTTTCATCTCCAAGAATGTCAGTTCATCAGAAGACAGTTGCGGTGAGGATTCTGAAAAGGAAATAGGTGAAGCTCTTTTCATGGCACTCAAAGAAGAAAAAATAGAAAAAGAACAGGAATGTGATGAAGAAGAAATTGATGCAGAAGTAAATTTGGAAGAGGAACTAATTGCAGTACTGGATGAATTGAAGATAGAAAGAAAAAAGAATAAGAAAATTTCAAGAAAGCTTGAGGATGCAAATGAAATCATAACCAGTTTGAAAGTACAGATAGAAGAATCCAAGAAAATATCTGAAGATCTCGAAGTGCAAATAACCATGAAAATAGATTATTGCAACAAGCTAGAAGAAGAGACTGTTGGTTTAAGGATGCAGATAGAAGAGATGAATCGTAAAATTAGTTGTTATCACAAACGTGAAGAAAGTTCTATGAAGTTGGATAAGATCATAAATAACCAAAAGACTACAGGCATCAAATTTGGTTTGGGCTTTGACGAAGGAGAATCATCAAATGGATCAAAGGCCATAAATGAAGAATCCATAAAGAATGAAGATAAGAAACAGGTTGATCAAGAAAAATTGACTCATGCAAAAGAAAGCAATAATGCAAGGCACGAAAGGAGAATTGACAATGATGGATTCACCAATGTCACACATCAAAGAAGAAGAAGATTTATGGCTCCTACGACAACATGGCAAAGACCATCACCCAGGTTCAATCATCTCTTTTCAGGTTACTATTTTAAATGCAATGGTTATGGACATAAGATTTCAGATTGCAAGTATAATGTAGGACCAAGGAATTTTACCGAGTAGAAATGTTTTTTCACCTTTGATGGATTATGCAGTAGAATGTTATAACTGTCATAATTTTGGGCACATTGCAAGAAATTGTCGAAGTACATTTGCATCAAATCAATTTTAGGGAAGAAAATTTCAACCAAATGGAATGAGACAAAATAGAAAATTTCTCGAAAAACATGCACAAGCTACTTGAAAAAGAAAAGTCAAAACAAGAGCCCAAAACCGTAATCAAACCGAGTGGAAAGAAAAAGAGCGATCTAAGGAAGAAAAGGAATCCTTGATCGTACAAACAACATTTAAAGCACAGAATAAATCTGCACCATGGATACTTGATAGTGGATGCTCCAATCATATGACAGGTGACAAACAAAAATTTGAGAAGTTACAGCAATATGAAGGTGGTTCAATAAAATTTGGAAATAATGATGGAGCTAAGATAGTTGGCAAAGGTTCAGTTAAGATCAGTGATGGAAAAATCAAGTCAAAAGAAGTCTTGTTTGTGGTTGGTCTGAAGCATAACTTGTTGAGCGTAAGTCAGATTTGTGATAGAGGTCATGAAGTGATTTTTAAGAAGCGGGGTTGTGAAGTCAAAAAAGAAAATAGTGGAAAGTTGATAGCAACTGGATCGAGGACATCTGGCAACCTGTACACTCTCTCAGAGACTTCAGAAGGAGCTTGCTTGATTGGACAGGAAGAAGAAAATTGGTTGTGGCACAAGAGGCTCGGTCATATCAGTTTTGACAATCTAGTAAAAATCAGCTCAAAAAAGGTAGTGAGAGATATTCCCACCATTGGAAAACCATCAAATAGCATTTGTGCTTCATGCCAAAAGGGGAAGCAAACTAGAGTCTCATTTAAAACAAAAGAGTACTACACAAGCAAACCTTTGGAACTAATACATACTGATTTATGTGGACCCATGAGAATGCAAAGCATAAATGGTGACAAATATTTTATGTTGTGTATAGATGACTATTCCAGGATGACATGGGTACTATTTTTGAAGCATAAATCAGAAGCTTTTGAGATGTTCAAGGTTTTCAAAAACCAAGTTGAGAATCAAACAGGAAAAAGGATTAAATGTTTAAGATCAGATAGAGGAGGAGAGTTCATTTCAGAGGATTTTACAGAGTACTATGAAAAATATGGTATTAGGAGACAATTTTTAGCAACCAGGACACCTCAGCAGAATGGTGTGGTAGAAAGAAAGAATAGGACAGTGCAGGAAATGGCATGGACTATGTTGACTGAGAGCAAAGTAGTAGACAAATTTTGGAAAGAGGCAGTCCATACTACGGTATACATCCAAAATAGGTGCATGTTGAGGATGCATGAAAGCAAAACTCCTTATGAGTTGTGGTTCGGTAAAAAGGCAACAGTAAGATACTTTAAAGTTTTTGGCAGCAAGTGTTACATCAAAAGAACTGAAGAAAACCTTGGTAAGTTTGAAGATAGAGCGGATGAAGGTATTTTTCTTGGCTATTCATCAAAAAGCAAAGCTTACAAATGCTACAACAAGAGGCTAAGGAAAATTGTGGATAGTGCCGATGTTAAAGTTGATGAAGGTAGGGAACGAGTAATTAGCTATGAAGAGAACTACCCAATTTATGAAGAGGTTATTGAAGGAGATGAGGAAAAGGAAATGGAAAAGAAACAAAAAATTGACTCAGATGATTCAAACAGTGATTCAGAAGTGGAAGAAAATAAGAAATTCAAAATAGGAAGCTGGTAGAAAGATCATCCTAGAGAGAAAATAATTGGAGACCCCACAGTTGGTGTTCAGACAAGAAGAAGAGTAGTAAGTAACTACTCTCTATTATCCAACATTGAGCCCAAAAATGTTGTTGACGCAAGCAAAGATGAAAGTTGGATGAAGGCAATAAATGAAGAATTAGATCAGATCGAGAAAAACAAAACTTGGGAGTTAGTACCAAGACCTGCAAATAAAAATATAATCGGTACTAAATGGGTCTTTCGAAACAAATTGAATGAAGACAGACAGGTAGTCAGGAATAAAGCAAGATTGGTATGTAAAGGCTATGCACAAGTTGAAGGTATTGACTTTGAGGAAACCTTTGCACCTGTGGCTAGACTAGAGGCAATTAGAATGTTTTTGGCTTTAGCAGTTTACAAGAATTTCAAAGTTTATCAAATGGATGTGAAATCAGCATTTTTGAATGGGAAACTTGAAGAAGAGGTTTATATTGAGCAGCCAGATGGTTTCCAACTTGGTGATGATCCCAACTTGGTTTGCAAGTTGAAGAAAGCATTATATGGCTTAAAACAGGCACCCCGAGCATGGTATGCAAGGCTAGACAACTATCTTACTCAACAAGGGTTCAAGAAAGGTATGGTGGATAGTAATTTGTATGTCAAAATAGAAAATGGCCATCTTATTGTTCTTGTTGTATACGTAGATGATATCATATTTGGCAGTAGCAAAGATGAGTCATGTAAAGATTTAGCAAATAAGATGCAGAAAGAATTTGAAATGTCAATGATTGGTGAACTTTCATATTTCCTCGGGTTGCAAGTTAATCAAAATGAGAAGGGCATATTTATTTCTCAAATTAAATATGTGAAAGAGATGCTAAAAAAGTTCACAATGGAGGATTGTAAGCCAGTTAGCACTCCCATGATGATAGGTTGCAAGTTGAGCAAGGATGACAAATCTCCACATGTTGATCAAACCATGTACAGATCTATGATTGGGAGCTTACTATACTTGATAGCTACCAGACCAGATATTTTGTAGGTAGTATGCATGGTAGCACGATTTTAGGCTAGTCCCAAGGAGACTCATGTGACAGCAGTGAAGAGGATTCTTCGGTACCTCAAGGGTACTATGGAGTATGGGTTATGGTATCCGAAAGGTAAGGACTTCACCCTTATTGCGTATTCAGATGCAGATTGGGCAGGATGTGTAGATGACAGAAAGAGTACCAGTGGAGGTGCATTCTATCTTGGAGAAAGGTTGGTCACGTGGCACAGTAAGAAACAAGAGTCAGTCTCCTTATCCACAGTAGAGGCAGAATATATTGCAGTGACAACATGTTGTACGTAGGTATTATGGATGAAACAAACCCTGAAAGATCTTGGTATTAACTTCAGTGAGCCAATTTTAGTTAAGTGTGATAACACCAGTGCCATTAACATCTCAAAGAATCCGGTTATGCATTCTCGCACAAAACATATTGCTATCCGGTATCACTTTTTGAAGGAGAAAGTTGCGGAAGGTGAGGTTAAGTTGGATTTTGTTCCAACAATAGAGCAAGTAGCAGATATCTTCACAAAACCGTTGCCCAAGGAAGTCTTTGAGTACCTTCGCAATAAATTGGGAGTGGTCACGCTTCCCAAGAATTGACTAGCTATCGGGACCACATTCTTAGGGGGAGCATTTGTGTATTTGTTTATCTTTTTGCTCATGTTTGTGATTTTTGCTAAGTGTAATAATTTTTGCTTGAGAATGTTGTGCATGGACTCAAGGGGAGTTTGTAGCAGCCCTTTGGTATTGTTGTCAAAGGGGGAGAAGAGTTACAGGAAATTGCACGTGTGTTGCCAACAATTCCAAAGGGGGAGATTGTTGAGCAAGGTGCAATGACAATATTGTCATTGTTGTCAACACAGTCAGATAGATCGGTTGATGCAGTGGACAAGAGTTCAGAGGTTATTCAGAGTATGTACAGTGATGTTAAATGCTTATGAGGATGTTTTTGATGTTTGGGTGAAGTTGTTACAGGTTGTTTGTGCAAAGTTGAAAAAATCGTCATGTTGTGGCTGCTCCACAACGTACCCCAAAATTGGGGACCCACCTTTTTGCATATTTTCCAAGAAGACCGAAGTGGCCCATATGCTAAAGATCAAAGAAAAAGCAAAACACCACAAGAGAAAAAAAGTGTCGCGATATCGCGACATGTTGCATTTTTACGATCAAAAGAAAAGAGAAAGAAAAAGTGTCGCGATATCGTGACATGTTGCATTTTCACGGCCAAAAGAGAAGAGAAAGAACAAGAAAGAAAAAGTGTCACGATATCGCGACATGTTGCATTTTCATGGCAAAAAGAGAAGAGAAAGAACAAGAAAGAAAAAGTGTCGCGATATCGCGACATGTTGCATTTTCACGATCCAAAGCAAAGAGAAAGAGCAAGGAGAAAAAAGTGTCACGATATCGCGACATGTTGCATTTTCGCGGTCCAAAGCAAAGAGAAAGAGCAAGGAGAAAAAAGTGTCGCGATATCGCGACATGTTGCATTTTCACGGTCCAAAGCAAAGAGAAAGAGCAAGAAGGAAAAAGTGTCACGATATCGCGACATGTAGCATTTTCATGACTCAAAAAGGGCAAGCAGGCAGAGAAACAAAAGTGTCACGATATCGCGACATGTAGCATTTTTGTGACTCAAAAAGGGCAGGAAGAGAAACAAAAGTGTCACGATATCGCGACATGTTGCATTTTTGCGACTCAAAAATGGCAGGCAGGCAAAGAAACAAAAGTGTCACGATATCGCGACATGTTGCATTTTTGCCAAAGGAATAGAGTAGTTGACAGTGCGTCTGATATTAGTGATGAACACCAGGATAGTGAAACTGAAGACTGCATAGTGACGTGGACCTATAAGGAATAAATCGAAGATTGAATAAGGTAATTTGTCACATAAGGACAAAATTCAATGAATAAGACAAAACGTTACATAAGGAATCTTTAATGATTTGAAATCATCTAAGATGGTCGTTACACATGGAAAGAAGCGGACGCATGCCCATGTGGAGAAAAGGAAATGAAGGGCCACAAAATAGAAATGAAAAGCCTTTTTGGAAACCAAAACACATGCATGCACAAGGGAAGGAGAAAACGAATAGTCATGGAAGGAGAAAATGAACAGTCATGGAAGGAGAAACAAATTTTTTTCAGAGGTTTTAAATACGCCATTCAAAGAGGCCATAAGTAGTTGGTGCTCCTTTCTGTTGGTGCAGATAAATTAGGGGTTGGTGCTCCTTTCTGTTGGTGCAGATAAATCAGGGGTTGGTGCTCCTTCCAGTGGGTGCTGGTAAATTGATTGTAAAGTTGGTGCTTTGCAAAGGCTGGATTTGGATGGGAGTCCAAACAGTCATTTTGAGGATGTAGCCAAATCGGTGAACCTCGGTACATCTTGTGTTGTGTGATGTTCTCTTGTTATACTTGCTTTATTTGGTTTCAAGTTTTCATTGTTTCGGCTTTAAGAGTTGAAGATTTAAGTTTTAAAAGAGCTACACTGATTCACCCCCCTCTCGGTGTCATTGTGAGACTAAAAATATTGTCATTTTTTTCCTGCCCTATGATTATCAACCAACCTCAAATTACTAAGATGACTAGGAGCCATGTTATCTAAAATGTGACTGTTCCCATTAGTCTTTGTGGTATTTCCAAGCAGCATCCACCAAGACTGATAGCTCGAATAATTTTTATTGTTAGTCCATTTCAAAAAAGAGACGGGAATACTCATAGCCTTCAAACTTACAGTGCCTTCCCTATTGGTAAATTCGACTATCATTCTTGGCATTCTTATTGAATAAGCTCCTCTACTTTGCTCGGGACACCATGTTCCCATTTGAAAAGTCCGTCACCATCGACACCAAAATTGGCCAGCTTATCAGCAACTTTGTTAGCTTCTCTAAAGACATGTTGGGCTTTTTTGTCCTGTATTCCATGGAAAATGATCCTAGCCTCTTCAACAATTGTTTTAATTCTCCAAGGAGGTGTTTTCCAATTATTGAGGAGATTTATAACATGATCGATGGATTGTTGAGTGATGTAGGGTACCCCTGATTAAGGCAATAAGACATAGTGGACTAGTGTTCATCCAAATTAACTAAATTACCCCTAATGTGATGAATGGTATGAACAAATACCTAAAATGCATGTATGTAATGTAGGTGAAATGCACAGATGGATGTAGGAGATACAAATGAAATATTTTTGGTGTTTTTTTTAGCCATGTATAAGTACATATATGCAAATTGCACTATGCATAAAATGCCTTTAGGTGTATTATGTTGAGTGGCTCAAGTTCCAATGTTCCTTCTAAGTTGGCAAGTCTATACATTCTTGGACCCAAATTCTATTTAACAATATATGGACCTAACCAATTAGTCATGAATTTATCTCTCAAGTGTGACAATGCATTGGTGTTATGTTGATTATATTTAAGAACGAGAACTCCCACTTGGAATTCATGAGGATGGACTTTTGCATCGTAGGCATGCTTTATGCGATCTTGATATATTCATAGATGTTCCAAGGTATTGATCCACCTTTAATAAAGTAGTGTAAGTTGGTCAAGACATGCTTGTCTAGTTGTGTCATCATCAATGAATTCTTGTAATGCAACTCGTAAAGAAGGGATCTTGAGCTCAAGAGGTATGATTTCTTCAGTGCCATAAACCAATGAAAAGGGCATTGCCTTGTTTGGCATTCTGATGCTTGTTCGATAAGCCCATATTGTGAAGGGGAGTTGTGTATGCCAATATCTATGATTTTTTTTGACAAATTTATTGAGAATTACTATCATGGTCTTGTTGGTTGCTTTTGCTTGTCCATTTGCTTATGGGCAGTAAGGAGTCAAGAAATTATGTTGGACATTGTACTTGTTGCATAAGGCTTGAACATCCTTGTTATTAAAAGACTTGCAATTTTTAGAAATGATTTTGGAAGGAATCCCAAAATTATAGATAATATGCTAGAGTATAACTTTGCAATTCCAGGTCTAGTCATAATGGTCATTGGAATTGCTTCAACCCATTTGATGAAGTATTTAGTGGAAGTTATCATGGACTTATATTATTCCAAAGAGGCAAGTGAAATTTTGCTAATCAAATCTAGGCCCCATTGTGAAAAGGGAAAAATGCTTTGAATGGGCTTTAATGCTTGTGATGGTACATGAGTCAAATTGGTGTGATGTTGACACTTTTGACATTTCTTGACATATTGACAACAATCGCTTTCCATGGTGGTCCAATAATAACCCATATGCAATCTGCACTTTGCAATGGCCACCACAAGTACCATCATGGGCTTCATTTATGGCTCTTTATGCCTCTACGAGGTCTATATATCGAAGTAGGACTCCATCATAGCCACATCTATACAACATGTCCTCCAAGAGAGTGTAACGAACTACATTTTGTTTGAATGTCCTATTTGGAGTTCACATCAAATATGAGTCTCATATTCGATTAAGGCAAGAATTGTATGCCTCTGCATGGACCAAACAAACATTCTTCTCATCTTTAGAATTTGCTCATTTGATGGCTGACTTGGACATTGTTGTGAAATTAAGTGATTGGAATTCTCCATGTTTGTTATTAGGAATCAATGATCCCAAATAAGCCATTGCATCCACAAATCTATTGGTCAAATGAGGCAAGTTATCAATCTGATACCAGTCAAATTTTGCTAGCAACTTCATTGTTACTCCATGGCATTGTTTATGGACTGGTTATTTATATTAGTACTCTTCCTTCACTTGGAAAATGATAAGCTGAGAATTACCAAAAATACTTATTTTCTTAACACCCATAGCTATTTTTGATTGAAGCCCCAAGATTAGGGCTTTGTATTCTACATTGTTATTTGTGCATGGAAAGTCAAGATTGAATGACAAAGGAATTGGAATTCCTTCAAGTGTGTAAAATACAACTCTAACACCTTGTCCTTTTTCACACTTTGATCCATAAAATAAAAGAGTTATGTCAACATCATCCTTAGGAGGGACTAGTTCTTCTTGTTCGATGACGAAAAATATTGATTCATCTGGAAGCTCTATAAGAAATGGTTGATCATTTGGTAATGGATCTTTTGCTAGTTGATCGACTATCAGGTAACCTTTGATGGATTTTTATCTAATGAAATCAAGATTAAATTCCATTAAAAGCATTATCCATTTTACGGTATAGGTGTTGTTGTATGTGCAAGTCATCATGTAACTCAGAGGATTCTCTCTTGCTATGACATAGGTAGTGTTACTTAGCATATAGTGTTTGATTTTCTTAGTGGTACAAACCACTTCTAAGCATATTTTATTGACTTAAGCATACCTTGTCTCATAACTTACCAATGTATAACTAATGTAATTAATTTATTGCTCCTTGTGATTCTTGTTTTTCTATAAAAGCATTGTACCTAGTGCAAAATATGTTGCAAAGATGTAAAGGTGAAAATGGACACTTGGACGAGGTGATGTTAATACTGGTGGTGAAGCCAAATATCACTTTATTTCACCTAAATCCTCTTGATATTTGGTTGTCCAGGAAAATGTCACCCCTTTCTATAGCAAGTGATTGAAAGGCATGCATTTGTTTGAGAGTTGTGCAATGAATCATCGAATGGATTGGATTTTTCCTTGCAACTATGCAATTATCTTAGATTTATTGGAGGTGGCATATCTATAATGGCCTTGACCTTATCAAGGTCCACTTCAATGCCTCACTTAGAGATAATAAATCCTAGATTTTTTCTTGATGTGATGTCAAATACACAGTTCTTAGGATTCAACCTTACTTTATGTTCAAGCAATCGATCAAAGAATTTCTCTAGAACTTCAATATGCTCAAGACATGTTTTAGATTTTACAATTAGATCATCCACATAATATTCAATGATTTTATGCATATAGTCATGGAAGATGTATGTCATGGCACATTGATAAGTAGCTCCTACATTCTTAAGACCAAAAGGCATCACCATGTAGAAGAAAGTCCCATAAGGTGTGGTGAAAGTTGTTTTGTGTTGGTCCTAAGGATTAATTTGAATCTAATTGTATCTTGAGAAACCATCCATTAATGAAAGCATTTCATGACCTGCATAGGATTATACAATTTGATCGATGTTGGGTAGCAAAAAATCATCCTTGGGGCATGCTTTGTTTAAATCTTAAAATTACGTGCATATCCTCCATTTGGCTTGTGAATGAGTAACATGTTAGAGAGCCACTCTGGACAATAAATAGGTACAATTAATTCCACATCTAGTAGTTTTTGTAGCTCTTTCTTTATAATTAATGCTATGGTCAGATGAAGTTTTCTTAGTTTTTACTTGAATGGCTTAGCATCAGGAGCTAAGGTAAGGTTGTGGACCACCAAATTAGGGTTAAGGTCAAGCATATCCTTGTATGACCATGCAAATATTTATTTCTTCCTTATTAAGACATTGATCATACACTCTTTCTCTTTTGCAAAACAATCTTTTGCAATTTTTATTATTTATGGATTATCTACGTCTTGGCTAAGGTTCACATCAATAGATTCTTCAATAAGCATATGAGAACCTTCTTCCAACTGATATGGAGTTGGGATGATATGGATGTCATCCTCCACATATTAAAAGCACTCAAGTGACCCCTCCTCTACTTTAGTTTGAAAAACTAAAGTAGACAAGGGTGAAGGTTGCTTGAAGCTCGTAGTAAATATTTAGATAGGATAAATTTAGCGATGGATGGTGGGGATGAAATCATATCCATGGTGATGAGGCTAGCATCAATTAGAATTGAATTTTCCAAATCATACAGGTTAGATAGTGGGGTGAATAAATCAATAAAAATCATGTTAAATTGGTGGAAGTGAGGTGGCTACGATTCAAGGAGTGATTGCTCACTCTCCCTAGGTTGCAACTGACCTAAGGTGTGTGAATGGTGATACTATAGGAGCAGACAAGGTGGTGGTGGTGGATATGGATCAGGGTGCTCATTCTCCTTATTGAAGTGAAAGATGGTGTGATCTATGGTAAAATTTTGGTTTATCACTCATCTCTCTCGATGGACTCTACAAAAGCCACATCTTCTTAGGGACAATCAAAGATGTGAATGATCTAGTCTAGGTTATCTTCCATTTTGTTGAAACTCCTAAAAATACTCATCAGAGATATAATTATCTGAAATCTAATCAGTCGCGTCTGATATTTGATCAATCATGAATTTATGCAATACTATCTTTGAAAAAGCCTCATTTAGGTAAGGCACAAAATTAGGGTCTAGGTACTCATCATCACTATCATCACAATCATTATAATCATCGCTCCCCTCATCCTCCTCTTCACACTTAAGAGTGAGTTGTTGGAAGGTATGCTCAAAGGAAGAGTTTGAGGTAGATGGCCTATATCCTAAGCCAGAGTGATCATGTGCTTCTCGATATTCAGGCTCAATAATGTGATGTGGACCATGTTCGTGTCGTCCAAGGTTGTATCCCTACCATTTAACCCTATAAAAATACTATAAAGGGAAATTTAGGTTGGATAGATATTCTAAATTGTCATAAAACTCTTGTAAGGGTTCCTCATTAGGAGGAGGTGGATTGAACAAAGAATCCACTCCCCCATATACAAAATTGATCCTATTTTATCAAGAACCCATTGTGTACACTGCATCTATGGCTAACAGTGGGTCACATGGATGACCGTAGTCTCTTACTGAAAGGATAGGTGGTGTAATTGTGACACTTTCAACAATGTACTTGTCAATGCCTAGATTGATGAGATGTACTACAACTTGGGTTGGTTGATATGTGGATGGCTTAGTGGATGAGGAAGATACTTCAATGGTAGCTTATGGTTTAGGTGGAGGTGATGGATCCTCTTAGATAGGTGATACTATCTGTGAGAGGATGGGTGGTGAAGCTTGAGGTGGCATCCACAAAGTCACATATAGCACCCCACATCAAATACTATATAATAAAATTATATACCTAAGTTTAGACTTAGGTATATAAAATCCTACACATTACCCTATTTTATAGATTTATTAAATCTGAATAGTCAACCTAGGATACCCTGCCTACCCACTAGACATGTGTCCTAGCCACCTCACCAACATCCCTTTCCACATATCATAAACCCTTGTCCTCTTTTTTCCTTAACATGGGGTAACCCTCCACATATCACTCCACTTGCAGCAACATCACCCTAGTTAAGTGAGACACCCTGGGTGACCCACTCTAACTGTCCCCTCCACTTGGAAATCTTGGATTACCACTTGGTAATCCCGGCTTGCCACCTCCCATTTCGTTCCAAAACCCTAAGGAGACTATAAATGCACCTTCAATCTACCAAAAAAATGAGGTTGAGCATTCATATCATCAAGCTACCAAAATAGGACTAGGAGATTGCACTCATCTTGAGAGAACCTGAGATCTGAAGCCTGAAGTTATCATTTGGAGCAATCTATCCCTTAGTGAGAATTGCTCATCCATGGTTACGCAATCAAAACCACACCTAAATGGTTCCTCCATCACCCGTGCATATTTTTCTAGCCCCCACCACACATCTGTGATTTCTCAAAGCTGAAAGAAGACACGACCAATCATGACTAGTAAGTTTTATTTGTAGTAAGGCAATTGGTTCATGTTTCTCTATTTTTTGCAACTTATTAGACAAGGATTTTATTGTATGATTTTTGTATTTGTATATAGGTTTTTCTAAACCCTCATTGTCCTTTTCATGTGTATGTAGAAAGCAGGTATCTTCGAGTAGTTTTTGAAGTTTGAGTGGTCCCTGCATCAGATACTAGAAGCCCACTCACCCCTTGGAGATGTAGCTAAAGAACAAAGAACACATGTCCCTATGGAATATTTGGAAGACCCCTATTCTATCATGAAAGTATTGTATCTCATAGAGAGAAAGAACATTGTAACATTTACCCTAACACACTTGGGGTAATTCAAAATTCATTGTAATATTGTATCAAACTATTAATACAAAGAGCAATTTTGACAATTTTCTTTCTCTATGTACATTTTTCTTTGCATTAAATTATTTTGCAACTATTGACTTCATTATCACAAATGTTCACAAAGTTTTAATATGTTTTATGTGTGTGGTCCAAGAGGAAAATTGATTGACTAGGAGCAACTTATTGCTTCTAAAGATTGTTTGACTTTGAATTAAGTTTTCTCAAAACACTAGGAGTGGTTGAGTGATTTAAAACATTTTGAAAGTGCTTATTGGTTGATGCTTTTGAAAACTAAAAGGTACACACAAAATAGTTAGTGGTTGCACAATTATTATTGTTAATAATTATATGGTATATATCCTATTTTATGTGAGCTCGTTAATCATCAAAATATTACAAGGAAAGTTGTACATTATTGTGATTGATGGATTGTTGAGTAATGTAGATGGTCCCTGATTAAGGCAACAAGACATAGTGGACTAGCGATCATCCAAATTAACCAAATGATCTCTAATGTGATGGATGGTATGAAAATACTTAAAATGCATGTATGTAATGTAGGTGGAATGCATGGATGGATGTAGGAAATACAATGCATATTAAAATATTTTTGTTTTTTTTAAAGCCATGTATATATGATGCTTTTAACTTGGCTCAGATTGTTCTCATGGAAGGAGCAACTGAAATATGGGTTGATTTATAGGAAACATTTTGATGTAGTACTCATATTTATCATCAATGGGAACTATGGGGGCCACATCTTAGGAATCATCGAAGGTAATAGATAGGACATCAAATTCCCCCCAAGTCTTCCTCATAGTCATCATTGAATATATAATCATTAGAAATATTTTCGACCATGGCTGTTTGCAATGTAATCTCTAAAAAAACCTCATTTAGACAAGTCACAAAGCTAGGGTCCATGTACTCATCATCACTGTCATCACTTTATTTGCTCTCCTCATCCTCTTCTTTGGACTCAAAGGTGAATCATTGGAATGTATGCTCAAAAGAGGAATTTGAGGTAGATGGCCTATATCCTAAGCTGGATCCATCATGTATTTCTTGATATTCAGGATCAATAATGTAATGTGGACCCTATTCATGTCATACAAGGCTATATCCCTACTAGTTAACCCTACGAAAATATCACAAAGGAAAATCTAGTTTAGATAGATATTCTAAGTTGGCACAAAACTCTTGTAAGGGTTCCTCATTAGGAGGAGGTTTATTGGACGAATAATCCACTCCCCCATATACAAAATTGATCTTTTTTGGTTGGGAACCCATTGTATACAATGCACCTATGGATAAATGTGGGTTGCATGGGTGATTGTAGTCTTTGACTGACTGGATAGGTAGTGTAACTATGAAAATTTTAACAATGTACTTGCCAATGCCTGGATTGGTGAGATGTATTACAACTTGAGATGGTTGGGATGTGGATGAATCGATGGATGAAGAGGACATTTTTGTGGTGGATTGTGGTTTAGGTGGAGGTGATGATGTTCTTGAGAAGGCTCTTCTTACATAGGTGATCCTAACTACAATACAATGGGTGGTGAGGCTTGGTATGGATTAGGATTGATGGGATTATTAGTGGTTGATGGAGGCAGATTGGGTTGTACTAAAAATGTAAAAGGTGTTTGTGAAGCGAAAGGTGTAACTAATGAAGTTGATGGTTAGTTAGCAAGATGATATGACATGATTGAGAAATGAAATGAGGTGGATGATGGTTGATTTGGCTTGACAGATTGGGATGCAAAATCTTGATTCACTATTGATAAAGCCTTTGGGATTGGTGCTTTAGATGATGTGATGTTAGTGAGAGTGGTTCATATTATAAGTGATTGAATGGAGAGGTGGGCGAATGGAAGCAATGGCTCATAGGGATTTGAGATCAAATTGCAATACTTAAAAGGCTCAATGTTTGCTTGGATGCAATGTAATTTACCCTCATGTACATATTTTAGACATTGGTGTAATGTCGAGGGCACACACTTCATATCTCTAATCCAGGGGCATCCAAGAAGTATGTTGTATTGCATCGTCCCTTCCAAGATGTTGAAGAGTACATGGATAGTCTTCACCCCTATGATGATAGGTATAACTATGTTCCCCATAGTTGAGCATAAAGCATCATTAAAGGCCCTAAAAATGAAGGTGGATGAGGTGATATGGAATGATGGTAGGTTAAGGTACTTGATGGCAAGAGTGGTGATGAGGTTTATGGAGGATCCAATATCAATAAGCACCATCTTGAATGGATTTCTATCAATATGAGTGACTATATGCAATGGAGGATCAGGTAAATTTGATGATACACTCTTCTCCTCAAAGTCATAAAATACTATTGAGGGATCCATGCATTTTTGGACATTCTCCAAAAAAGTGTTGAAGGTATTAGGGTCTTCTAATTGCACTTCGATGGACTTTAGAATTTCCATCAATGTCTCACAATGTAGAGGAGATTGTTGTATTAGCTCGTATATTGACAATTTTGTTGATGCCATTTTCAAGCTCTGTGTTAACCGACTTCCTATAATAATGATTGAACAAGATGGATGAATTGGATTGTGGAAGGGTAATGTATAAAGGAATTAGAATATCATATTTTCCATTATTGATTGCTTCAACGATTATAGCATGTATATAATATCCTAGAGTTTTAAAATTTACTTCTAAGGCTCCACTATAGATCAATTTTGAAGTAAGATCTAAGTTTCCTTCAAAATTTCGAAGTACATTCTTGATTCCAAATTTTAATGGTATTTTCCCTTTCCTTTCTAATGATGTTTTAAATATCAATATTCATTGTATTCTTTGAAGTAGAAATATTTTTGCTCCTTAGTATTTGATATTGAGAATAGTTTTGATAGAATATTTTAACTTTCAAAAATTGTTGAGGTTGACTACCTTATGACTCCTTAGTATTTTGAGTATATGATCAAATACTATCTTTCAATTCTTCAAATTTTGTAGTATGCTTTGTAATTTCTTATTTGTAATATTTCAAATATCTAGGTAGTATTCCTTTTAGCTCCCTAGTATTTTGATTATGAGATCAAATTTGATAAAACCTTTTCAAATCTTAAGTTTTGTAGAACCCCTTATATCTCCCAAGTATTTTGAATGTACTTAATCTTGATAAAGTATTTAGCTGTCTTAGTTTTCCTTTTAGTTGAATCCCTTTTATCTCCCTAATTTTCAACTACTATTCTTCACCTTATTTCTCCCTATTTGTGAAAGCTAAAAATAATTTTAATGCACTTTCAATTGATGAAATTTTCTATCTTCAAGACTTTTGAGTTGGATTCTTTTTGTCTCATAAATTTGAGCAAGAGACTAATTCCAATTTAGTTTTCCAACTTTTCAATATATTATGTTTTGTTTCCTATATCCTTTAATCCTCAATGACATGGTTTCTAAATTTCAAGATATTTAATTTGGTGTTGAACTCCTTATATCTCCCTAATTAGAAATTTAGAAAATAAGGATAATTACAAAACTAATACTTCAATTCCAATGTAGAAAACCTTATTTCTCCTAGTTAAATTATTTGCAAATATTTTTAATACTTGAATTTTAAATAATGCAATTTTCAAAAAGCTCTCAAGTTATATTCTCCTTACTTCAATAGTTTTTCTAATAAATCATCTAAGGTTGTATTTTACCAAAAAAAAAAATTATATCTCCATGCATTCAAATAACTAAACTTAACCTTAGAAATGATGAACCTTATGCCTCCTTAAACTTAATGGAATGCAAATAATAATTGGATGTTAATATACCTTCTTGGAGGTGAGGCGCTACGTATTGATTGGCTTCTCCTTTGACTGTATTTTGTATTCTAATTTGAGCATTGTTCTCTTCTCGGTCTTCAAGACTTGGAAATATTCTTCCACTGCATTTATTACTCCTTTTTATGGCACTCTCTTCCACTTGACTATCCTTATTTTGCTTCTTCAACATTCTAGCTTGAATGCTTTGTATGTGTTCTCTCTTCTGGTTTAGGCTTTTAATACTTGATTATATCCTTTGCCTTACATGTCACATGACATTCAACATAAAATTTGTACGTTACTTCTTATTGCTATTCTCTATTAGGTGGAATAGGCATTACTTTATAGTATGTACACGTTATTCCAATCTTGGATAGTGTAGATGTTATTTGATAATGTATTCCCTCCTTTCTCAATGAGCACTCATTTGAGGTGTTATTAAATATTTTTGGTGCTCTTCTCTTTTGTGCCAAGTGGCATATGGTGTTGGCAATTTTGGGTTTGAGATCCTAGCTTCTTGTCTATGAGTTGTCATTGATGTCAAAAGGAACTGGCATTAATGTCAAGAGGATTTATTGGCTTCAAAGGTTGAAGATTCCAAATAATATTTTCTAGAAGATTTTAGAGAGATTCCATGTGGCAGATGAAAAGTTTTTTATCAAAACCATGGCAAGTTTAAGGGTTTTTATTAAAACCAGGTGGATGCATCAAGGGTTTTTCTCAAAACCACTCTCATCTTAATGCAAAGGTTGGAGACACTTATTAATTAAATAACTTAATTAATAAAACCTTTTTAAGGTTTTTTAATTAATTATTTATTTGATTTAGTGATTAAATTATTTTAATAATTTAATGGGTTCTCCACCTAAGGTCTAAGGTCTAAAATACCTATGATTATTTTTTAAATAATAAAAAGGGTTTCATAAACCCTAAAGTTGTTTCGAAGGCGCCAAAGTAATATTAATTCAAAAAATTCGAATTATCCTTCTGCCGACGTCGTGCATAGCATGGAAGTTTGGCTATATAAGCCATAACCTATAGTCCAAAGCAATGGTGTTAAAAAAAAATTGAATTGCGCAAAGGTTGGGAAGTAAAGGCTACGGATATCATTTTTTTGCTATGTTTATCCACCGCCAAAGGGCTTAGGAGAAGGAGACTCTTGCTAGCCTTCAAGCTAGCGCCATTGGCCTAGTGGCAACAACTATTCTACGAAGGTGCTTGAAGGGAGGTCAAGCGTTCGACTCTCGTTGTGGAGTGTGAGAAGAGTTTTTGCGCTCCAATTTTTTCGGAGGCACTGTTGACCCGCAATTTTTGGAAGCATTTTTTTGGTAAGGTTTTTTAAATAAAATCTGCATTTTTTTAAAGAAGAAGTGGTTGGGCAGATTTATTTAAAATTATTTTTGAGGTTAAATGCTTCTTTGGAGAATTAAGGTTGATAGTGTGTGGTTGAGATTTTTGGCTTGATTGTTGAGTGAGATTTGCTTAGAAGCTCTAATCCCTTGAGCATGGTTTAATTAATTTTGAGAAATAAGGTGTAAAAGGATATATTGTTTGTATGCTTTATATTTTTGGTAGTTGACTTCTAAGGATTGGAGTCATAAGGTGTTTTATGGAATAAATATTTTTGTGGTTACTTTTATGATCTAACCCTAACTTGGTGGCAAAGTTGAGGGTGGTGTTGGTAACAAGTTGAAGAACTATTCTCTTCTTCCTCAAACAAAGGTATGGGCAACTTCTTCCATGTATATTGGTGATGGTGTATTTTTTGAAATTGAGTTTGGAGTGAAAAGGTTGTCTACTAGGTATTCTTGTTGGTGTAATTCCATTTTCTGGATATTGAAGATTGTTTATGCATTAAAATCATTGATGAGTTTTTTGGTGAATGCATAATTCTGGTTGAGGAAGAGGAAGCATCTTGCACTAGGGTTTATGTTAGTAAGTCTTGCTCTTGCATTGATATGGTGAAACCCTTAGTTGGTTGTTTTGATATTGATGGTTGAGTTGCTTCCATAGAGGTTGTTTTGATCAAGTTAATGCTTTACTTGATACAGGATTTGGGCTTACTCCATTGAGATTGATTTGAGCAAGTTATTCTTTGCATTGGTGATTTATGTTGGTGGTTGTTTTGTTCAAATACCTTTGGAGGGAAAAGGATGTCTACTAGTTTCCTTTTCATGTAGTGATTGGTTGAATGCTTCAAGGTTAATCTTGAGTTGAATGATGTTGGTTAAACCTTGTCTATAAGCATTGTTGTTAAAGCCCTAATTGGTTGAGAAAAGATATTAGTTGTGGAAAGAACATGAGTATCATTGTTATATGAGATATTGCATGGTTGACAATTGTTGGGTTATGTTTCATGTTCTTGAGAAAAGCATACTACATCTATCTTATTCTTTTGAGATTGAGAAAAGATGTCTTATACTGTTCACCCCCCCTCTCAGTATAAGCTTGTGTTCTTCATATGGTCTCTTTAACTGTTGTGATAAGTGGTTGCTCTACTCTTCTCTTGCATGCAACATTTCTTTAGCGCTCAATGTTCCTTTTTTTCCTTAATGTTCTTTGCCAAATATTTGCAAGTTGTTTGGTCTTCCTTTTATAACTATTGAGTGCTTCTTGATTTCCAACATATGGTGGTGGCTCTTCCCCTTCAATTGATGCTCCTCCTCTAGTGGTACTTCAATGCTTCTTTCCTTTGTGATTATTTTACCATTGTTCTTCCAGATGTTCAAGCCTCTTTTGCTTGGATAAAACCTTGTTACTTGCTTATTACTTACACCTTACTTTGCTTGTAGTTTTGTCCTTATTTATTTGTCTTATTTCTCTTGCTACAGGTTTTGATCCAAAATGGGCATTTCCTTATTGGAGTTTTAGCACCTGATTTGGTGTCTTTAGACACCTTGAATATGTTAGCTTTGAGCCCTTATTTGGCTCTTTCTTCTTCACTCCGTGGCTTCTCCTTTTTCACTTGGTGATCCTACCACTAATGGCTACAAATTTTTGTGCCTCTTTGGTGTCTTTAGACACTTCAACTCTTGTCTTTATTTTTCTACTTTAGAAAAGATAAATATGGTGCTTTTATAAACTAGAAATAAATCTATTTTAAACTAAGATAAAATACCTTTATTGTTGTAAAGTGAAAATGATCAACACCAATAACAATAATGAAACAAAGCAAACAAGTTATGTGCAATGAAAGCAAGATCTCATATATTATTAAAATGAGGGAGCCTTGATCTCCACTTTATACATAAATGTACCCCAAAAATGGGGTTACGAATCAATTTTTCTTTGATACAATTATTACAATAAGAGGGGTACAACCCTCAATCAAACAATGGTAGTGTCTTTGGATCTTTTTTTACTCAAAATAAGGGGTGAGTGGGCTTGTGTATCCACTATAGGGTCATTCAAAGCTGAAAAAATTGCCAATGAAAATGCCTCTTGATCTGGACACAAAAAAATCACAACAAATAGTCGGTAACACCTACGGGGCCTCCATAGTGTGAGGCCCACTAAAACATAAAAAGTGAATACTACAAACCCTAGCTAAAATAATTGCAAAATGCAGTGCAGAGTATAGAAAAATGTAAGTTAAAATTTGCAAATCAATGTCTTATCAAAATATACCTAGATTTCTAGATCTATGCTTCTGCTGGATTGGGAGCTTGAATCGTGAGTGAGCGAATGTTCAACAATGTTTGGGGGCTGGTTCACAAGTGCTGCAGCAAAAAAATGGTGGTGGTGATGACAATGGTTGTTCAAGATTTTTTTTATTTTGATCCCTCATTCATGGTAAGTGAATGATATTTTATGATTGCCTTTGATTCATGTTAGGGTTTCAAAGACACCAATAAGAGGCCAAGATTAAAACATGATGAAGGATTGTGATTGCAATTTGATAAGTGACACAGATTGCATTGAATGAGTGGCCAAGATTAGAACATGGTAGGAAGCTGAGATTTATCCATATATATATAATATTTATATTTATATAAATAAATAATGAATGGTTGTGATTTGACAATGATGAGTGGATAATGAATGGCTAGGATTTATATATATGTATGTATATGTATAAATAAATATATATATATATATATATAATAAATGGCTAGAATTTTGTGTCTACAGATGCTCCTTTTTGTACTGCGTTGTGTGAAGCACAATACAGTGCAAAAATAAAAGACACCTAGAATGGATCAATGGACTCTTTCCTAAATGTTCAAGGAGAATGATTTTTGGAAAATTTGTTGTTGTAGCTTACCACCTCAATTGGTTAATGAGTGAAGAATGAATATCACTATCCAATTGACAAAATGTGGTAGTTGCAATGAATGTGAATGATGTCATGAATGTGTATGATGTAAGGGTTTTTGATTAGGTTATTCTACCTTTGCCCTGGTAGGATAGGGATTATGATGAGTTGAATGATTTCACTTTTGCCCCAGTAGAATAGGGTTTGTGATTTGGATGTTGTGATGGATGCATGTGATGTATCCTGATGTTAGAAATCAAAATCAAATTTGGTTACCCCAAGTTTGGGGTGATTCTATGCTGTTGAAAAATATACCTTTTGGCATCATTAAAATGTAAATTAAATGATGAAGTAAAGGAATCTAGTTCACTATACAGTGACCCCATAGATTCCTTAATGCAAAAATAATGAAGTAGATTTTTTTTCATATTTATAACCCACGAAGAGTATATCAATGACAATGTTGAGCACATTAATTCAAACATAGTCTCACTTGATAAATGAGGCACAAATTTGATTTTGTTTTTGAACAAGATGATACTGTATGATGATTTTGAAAAAGCATCCTTATGGTGATATACTCATCCTATCGAATTACATGGATAACAAATCATTGCAACTTCCAAGGGAATAGAGTAAATCACTATATATGAGGTTCACTTGATAATGTAAGTGGATTTAACAATGTTGAATGAATATTTAAATGCATTGATAAGTGGATTTGACAATGTAAATGTATCGATGAGTGAATTTGATAGTTTTTGTGAAATTTGGAACTGCTTTGGGACACGAGTGAAGAATGAATCTCACAAGCCAATTGACAAGATGTGGATGATGCAATGGATAATGCAATGAATGCATATGATGTATGCCAATGTTGAAATCAAAGTCAAGTTTGATTACCCCAAGTTTGGGGATGTTTCCATGTTTTTGAAAATTTGCTCTTAGCACAATGTGCAATGTTATTGTTGTTGTAGATAAATTAACCAACGTTGGTGAACATGTGGTGGAGGTAGGGATACCACCTCACTTCATGCAACCACACTTTTGAACCTAACTATTGGCCTAATGCAAGGGGAATTTGTAAAGGAAGTTCCACTTTTTTCCCATGGAGAAGGCTAGTAATGCAAATGGAATTTGTAATAGAGTTTCGCATTTCACCTGTGGAAAGGGCTAATGATAGCTTTGAGCAAATTTTTATGAGCACGATCGCATTCACAAATGTATTGACCATATTGATTTGATGTCAAACATGGCATGAGATGATGATTTTAAACAAGCATCCTTATGGTGATCTACCCATCCTACCAGACTGCATGGATAGCCCATTGCTGCAGTCACTAGGGGACTAGAGTAAATCACTAGATATGAGGTTCACTTGATAATGTAGGTTGACTTGATGATGCAGAATGATGAGGTGAATACATTGATGAGTTGATTTGAGGGGTGTTGTGGAATGATATGGGGTAAGTGCATTTCATTCTTGCAAAGTGAAATAGGATGATTTTACCTTTACCCTAGTAGGATAGGGTTGATGATGGATTGATTGGTTCTACTTTTGCCCTAGCAGGATAGGGTTTTTAATTGGATGATGCTACCTTTGCCCTGGAAGGATAGGGTTGATGATGGATTGATTGATTGTGAATGCAAGGCAAAGGGCGTAACCTTTAACAAAAGGACTCAACCTTTTGAACCTAGCAACTGATTTGATGAAGCAATTTGTTGGACTGATGGGGAAGGTGCGATACCTTAAGCACCCCCAGTTGATTGATTGTTTTATTGGGGAAGGTGTGATACCTTGAACATACCCAAGTGGATTTTTTTTGACTTGATGTGACTGATGGGGAAGGTGTGATACCTTAAGCACCCCCAAGTTGTGTGATGATGGTTTGGTGTATGCAAATAAATGAATGACATCATGTTCTAATGATCATTCATAGTAAAATTTAGACTCTTGCTTAACCAAATTTATCTTTATTGCTTAATTAGGGATACCAAATTCGAACGGTGGTATATGAAGTGGGAAACTCATGTAATGATGTGATTATGGTATGGATGTTATTTTGGCTTATGGATGATGGATCTAAAATTATTTTGTAGAGACTCAAACATCCTAGTGATTTCAAACAAACTCATATTTTTAAGCTTTTTCAAATTTATTAGAGATCAAATGTGTATGCAAAATGGATGTTCATTTACCAATCATGAGCATGGTAATGATTCAGGCCAATCAAGAACCAATGTGTGTGCAAGTGAATTCATTTACCCATCTTGAGTAAAGTGAGATGAAACCTATCATGGAGAAGACTAGGAAGCTAGCTTGTCCTTATGTGCGGTTAGAGGTCTCTTCAAGAGAGACGTGTCGCCATGCATGAGTGTACTCCATTGCTAGTCAAGCATCTATAGCCCTGGTGGATATTAGCTCCATAGTCCAATGGGAGATGATATTTAAGCTTTGGGGAATCAGACTACATAACCATCTGGATGGAAATATAGTGCTATCCTTACTACTTGTGAATCTATGGTGTGTGATTTGTAAAAATAATTAGATCTTTGGAGAATTGAATTCTCAACCAAGGTGTGATGAGAATTTTACCCTATCCTTACTACTCATTCTTTTATTTGGAAGTGTTGTTAGTGGTGAAGACCATTGTTTTGATTTTGGACTATGTGCATAATGGGACAAGCAAAGATGACTTTTTTACTTCGAGGTTCAACCCAATCATGGTGTTATCCCTCTTTGACACAAGATGTTATTAATAAGTGTTAAATGTGTTTGGTTCAAGAATGTTAGAGTCAACTCCCAAAACTCAATATTTTCTTAGTGATAATGTGCTTTTGGTCCTAGAGAAAACTTGACATGCAACGGAGGCTGCTTGGAACACTAGGAGTGGCTAAGTGATCAAAAATATCTAGGGGTGGTGAGATTTTATTGCAAATTGTGGCATGGCTTATGAAATGGTGAAATAAGAATGATGTAAAATTGAAGGTACCCCTGATTAAGGTGATAAGACTTATTGGATTAACAATTATCCAAACTAAGCAAATGACCACTAGTATGGTGGATGAAATATACTAAAATAGATGGAATGAAGTATGAATGCATAATGCTTTTATGTTTTTTTTTGTGTGTGGGGAAGGTGTGATACCTTAAGCATCCCCGATTTGTTTGATGGTTGATGATGTGGATGATTGGGAAGGTGCGATACCTTGAGAATCCTTAATTTGTTTGATGATTGATGATGTGGATGATTGGGAAGGTGTGATACCTTGAGAATCCTCGCTACTATTTGAGTTGCTACCAAGGTCCGGACAAGATGAGGTGAGAAGACCATCTATGGAAAAGGTCCTCCTATCAATAAGATCTTGGACCACATATTTAAATGTGTAGCAATTATTGATGTCATGGCCCGCTTGCCTATGATAGATACAATAATGATCTTCCCGATATGACTTGGATTTAAGTTTGTTTGGATCGAGAGGGCACACATCAGGTAAAACAATTATTTTTTGCCTCCTACAACTTTTGAAATATGGTCAACATGGGCTAAGATAGAGGGGTGTATGTATGGATCTGGCATTTTGAATGAGGTGAATGAGGTGGATTGGGAATGGGGATGCTCCCTATCGATAAGATCTTGGACCATATTTTTAAATGTGAAATAATTATTGATGTTATGACATGCTTGTCGATGATAGGGACAGTACAAGTGCTTCTTATAATATTTTCCATGTGGTATGTTGGGATCTCTTAGTCTTATTTATTGTAATGAAATCTCTTGTACTTCATAAAGATTTTGAAACATGGCTGAATAAGACTCTGAAAGTAACGTGTAGTCACAAGGAAGTTTCATAGAATGCTTGGTGTGGTTGTCTTATTGTGGTTGATTTTAAGTTTGTGGCATAGGTAGTGTAACCTGAGATGTGGATTATGAAAATGGATGTTGCAACTACTAAGGTTGTTGAGATGGATGATGACTCAATTGTAACTCAATGTTTGTAAGTTGAGTTAAAATTTATTGAAAAATTGGAGTGTGTTGGCAACTTGATTGTAACTTGATGTTAGCTAACCAATCCAATATTTGTTGTAAATCCAATGGTGGTGGTTGTTGATATTGTTGAGGGGGTTTTTGGATATATTATGATGAAATTTATTGGCAATTGGTAGGTGGTGGAGGTGGACTAGATGCAAGTGATGGGGAACAATTAAGCTGATGTGGATCAAAAGTCCTCAACATATGAGTCGATGTGGATGATTCATGATGATTTTGTCTAGTGGATATATCCACATGCTCATGTTCCTAATTTAGCTTAGAATTTTTAGTTGTGGTAGCTATATTATCTCCATATTGGTGTAGTGTGTATACCTATTATTTATTTTGTATAGATATTAGGTGGGATGAAGTAGGTGTGACTTGATTCAGTGGAAACAAAACTTGTGGCATTGAGGGAATGTTGGAAGGAGAACCAGGTTGTGTAGATAAATTTGGGTATTCCTATTCCTTAGTCACAACATTGATCATTCCCATAAAATATTGGTGAGGTGGACTATCATGCACCTGATTCACTTGCTTAGGTTGCTTTGCTTGATTGGCAAGTGTTGTGTTAATGTCATGCATTGACAAGGGATCTTTGAAGACTCCTATTTGTTACAAATGACTTGGAAGGTGAATGAGTTGATGTGGATGATATGGAAGATGAATGGTTTGAGGTGGATGACTTGGAAGATGAATGGGTGGATGTGGATGGCTTGGGAGATGAATGGATGGAGATGGATTGATAGGATTTGGTTGTGGAAACACATTTGTTGGTGGTGTCACTTGAGGTTGTTCATCCAATTATTGTTGGTAGTTCATGCTTCTTTGTCCTTGGGTTACCACATGGATAGTCCCTATAAAATCTTGGTATTTTTTAACATGGTTAACTTGGTTAGGGGGAGTTATGGCAGTTGATTACCTAATTGTTTGTTGTGTTTCCTCATGATGAGGAGAAGGTGTTTGGTAAATACTAAAATATTGTTCTGTTGTGTCAAGGAGTATCCAACTTACTAGCCCCAAATTATAATAAATATTGCACAATATCCTTTAATGTAAAGCAATTGTTGATGTCATGGACTTTCTATTTATGAAAGGGTAAAAAAAAGTGTTCCTTAAAACCCTTACCTCATTTAGTTGGGTCCTCAAGTTTGACTTTTTTCATGGTGATTGCATGTGTATCATACAACCTTAAAAAGGTGGAGGCATATGACTCGGGTATCAATTTGTAATTATGAGTTTGAAAAATAGATTATTGGTTTTGATGGTTTTCCATAGTTGGTGTTAGGTTGTGTAATTATTGTGGGGTGGAACCGCTTGATATAATACTTGTTGCGATTGTTGTTGCGATGATGATTGATGATGGACTTGGGGTTGTTGAGTCATTGTTAGTTGACTCAAGACCACCTAATTCACTTGTCCAAATTTTGATTGGCTAGTATAGTTTCCTTTGATTGACCCTTATTTTTTCATTCTTTCTTTTTGGGTTTAATATCCCTCTTGAATTTTGATTTCTTCGATAACTCAAGATTGGGAAAAAGCTTCATAGAATGTTCTATATTGTTGTAATTGAACTAACAAGGAGATATGTTTTAAGCAACTTCTTGTGAACATTCATGTTAATTCTTCCATTGGGAGGATGAATGGCAATTTGGTAATGACTACCCTCCAATGGTTTCCAAATTCATAGACCGACTCTTCTTCAAATTATCTAAGATTATACAAGTCGATCAAGGTAGTTTTATTTCTAACATTGAGGGAGAACCTTTCTAAGAATTTGTCCGCCAATTGTTCAAATGTATAAATACTATGATGTGGCAGATGGTTGTACCATTCTAAGGCATCCCCCTAATGTCTGAGGAAAATTTTGAAGCATTAAGGCATCATTCTCTTGGATTCTAAAACATGAATGGATGAATGCACTAATATGCTCCCTAGGGTCCTCAATCCCTTTGAATTTATCAAACTTTGATAATATAAAATTGGTAGGATAAGGTGGTGATGGTACCGAAGGATGAATTGGGTGATTGACCAGCTATCTCAATGTGGGTTTTTGGTACATCATACCAGGCATATGCATGATCAGGTTGTCAATCTATTTTTGCAAAGCTTGTATTTTAGGATCTTCCATTTGTGTTTGGAAGCCTTGGTTTGTGTGATGGGTATATGTGGGTGGTGTGTGTTGGGTGATGAAATATTGGGATGAAATGAGGTTTTTATTGGATAATGGGTTGATGTTCGTAGGTATGTGGTGGTGTTGAATTTTTTGTTGAAATTGATTATGAAATGTTTGATGTTGATGAGGTAGGGATTGATGATGTAAATTTGGAGGTGTGGTGGTATTTTGGGTGGTTGATATGGTATGTATGTGGTGGAGTGGATGGATTAGTTATAGTGACCGTAGGTGGTTGCAATACACAAGATTGAGTGGGGATGAAAAATATAGTTTGTGTGGATGTGGATTGATGTTTGAAATCTACCACTTGTGATGCTATTGTAAGAATGGATGGGCACTTTGATTAGCATTACCAAGTAATTGATTTAAGTGTTGTCATGCTTGTTGTATAGTAGTTATAGATGTAGATTGCACAATTGTATGGGGAGTGGATGTTGATGTGTTGTGAGTGTTGGCAATGTGATTTGAGGTTGGTGGAGGGTAAGTTGCAAAGGGAATTGCAACTGAGTGAGGGATATCATGCTAAGTTGTATTAACAAACCCAATGATGTGTGTAATATGGATGAAGATATTTGTGAAGAAACATTAACTTTTACTTCAAAGAGTGGGTTAGCGTGGGCGGTATTGTAGGTATATGGAATGGAAGTGCACTAGCTAAGTGGTTGTGGAAGGGCTTGATGTGAGGGTGCAAATGTGGACTCAAAAAGTGGGTTGGTGATGACTTGGTTGAAATTTTTTGGATATGAATGTGAGAGTTATTTCTAATAAGGAGGAATGAGTCAAGGTTAAATGTTAAGCTATTCTAGAACTGGATTGGTTGGTCTTAAGTAAGATCCAAATTTATCCATGTCTATGTAGGTGGTGTAGTAGTCAGTTGATGTGGATGGTTCTATTTTAGGATTGGTAGTGTGAATTGCCCTCTATAGTTTATCTATATCTAAAGTGAATGCCACATGAGAGGGTCCAAAAAACAAGTCAATATGTCTTGTTAGTGCCACACAGGTTGGGTTAGCCATAAAAGTGGTTGGGAAAGGAGTGAAGCACTCCATGGATGAAGTTGGTTGGCTAGTGGGTACCTGACTCATGGCTCTGGCTTGATTTTAGGTCAATACCATAAGTTATAAGTAGTTTGGGGTAACTATTATGTGGGGTGTGTGTGTGAAAAGTGTAATTGCAATGAAAATGAAAAAACACACAAATCAAACAAACAATTATGTCCTATATATTTACAAACATTTTTTATTTTTTTTGTGTTTTAATGCTAAGAATCCTAAGCCTTAGACCACTATGTAAGTTGAATGATGGATGCAACTAAAAGGGTGTTTTCGAATCCACCATTCAGATGAAGGATGAATCATGAACGACTAAAAATGGCTTCCTAAAGGTATGATTGGCTCAAAGGTAAACCTAAGGAATCACAATTACCCCCCCGAGGGAGACCACATTGTTTGAGTCCTACTACTTGCCTAATACCTAGGGAAATGCCCCACAGGCTTTCACTTCACTCTCAAGAGAGCTTGGACAAGAATTACAGTTGTGTTCCATTGATTATTAAGCCCCATGGTAAAATGGCATTACTAGTTCTTCCTACTTTGGGTGCACCCAAAAGTAGGGGATCATCCATTGATGAAATATGGAAAGCCACTCATTATGGGCTACTATGGTTTCTAGGGGGTGAGCCAATGAATGAATATGAAGCCCACCATCATTGATATCGATCAACGATTGGTGATGAAATCCAACTCATTGATGTTAAAAGTGAAACTTGTAGTGTGTGTGGTTCTTTTTAAAAAAAAATTCTCTATGGTGTTTTCTTGAACAATAAAATGCAAAGAAAACTTAGCCTAGAATGCAACTAATATGCTTTTCAATTTGTTGCCTAAAACATAAATGAAAACATACACAACACACAAGATAGAAAGCAAAAACACCACAAATAACAAAAAACCTGAACCAAATGTAGTGAGTAAATTTTAGATAAACCTTAGACTGTTTTTGACATACAAATTCAGAAACAACATAAAATGAATCTAAAATCCCTAATGCAACTAAAAATAAATTTATAAATGCAGATCTAACCCTAAGTGCAGTCTATTTAATTTTTGGTAAAAAAATAAACTGTTATTCTAAAATGCACTTCTTTTCTTCTTTTTTTTAACTTTAAATTATTTGAAAAGAAAAATACCTAAGATGCCTAGGATGCCTAAAAATGTTTGGTGTATTTTTTTTTAACATAATGATTTTTTGTAAACAAATAAACTGCTATTCTAAAATACACTTTTTTTTTTTAATTTATAAAATATATATATATATATATATATATATATATATATATATATATATATATATATATATATATATATATATTTAAATGCCTAAGATGCCTACGAAATGTTTAATGTATCACTTAATGTATTGCTTTTTTAAAACATGAAATGATGAATATTTATTTTTTCTTTTTTTAAAAAAGGTAAAAATAAATACATATAGCTAGGGTTTTAAAAAATTGACTTACCTAGAAGTTTACGTATATTTCGCCAACTTCACAAACATAATTCCATATTTTTCCCCAAACACAACTTGACATCTACGCAAGCACAAATAGAACTCCAACAACTTCCAAAAACCCTAGTTTTAGGTTTCATGATTTTTACACAATCAAGTTTTTGAAGACCTGCAACAAAAATAAAAAATATAGATCAGCAACACAAGGTATGACAAGGCAAATTTAAAATATGAAACCCTTTTGGGGTCCCATTGTGATCGCCATTTTGTAAAGCAAAAAAAGATCAACACCAATAACAACAATGAAACAAAGCAAACAAGTTATGTGCAATGAAAGCAAGATCTCATATATTATTAAAATGAGGGAGCCTTGATCTCCACTTTATACATAAATGTGCCTCAAATTTGTGGTTACAAAGTAATATTTGCTTTGATATAGTTATTACAATAAGAGGGGTAAAACCCTCGATCAAACAATGGTGGTGTCTTTGAATCTTCTTTGCTCCAAAAAAGGGGTGAGTGGGCTTGTGTATCCACTATGGGATCACTCAAAGCTGCAACAACTACCAATGAAAATGCTTCTTATATCTACACATAAAAAAATCACAAAAAAGAGTCAGTAACACCTGTAGGGCCTCCACAATGTGAGGCCCACTAAAACATAAATACTACAAACCCTAGCAAAAATAATTGCAAATGTAGTGCAAAGTATAGAAAATTGTAAGTTAAAATATTCAAATCAATGTCTTATCAAAATATACCTGGATTACTAGATCTACACTTCTGCTAGATCGAGGGCTTACACCGTGAGTGCACGAATGCTCAACAGTGTCTAAGGCTTGGTTTGCAAGTGCTGCAGTGAACAAATGACGACGACGATGGTGATGGTTGTTCAATATTTTTTTATTTTGACTCCTCATTTATGGCAAGTGAATGATCTTTTATGATTTCCCTTGATTCATATTAGGATTTTGATGACACCAATAAGGGACGATATTAAAAGTGACACGGATTGCACTAAATGAGTGGCCAAGATTAGAACATGATGGGCAACTGAGATTTATCCATATAAATATATATAAATATAAATATAAATATATAAATAAATAATGAATGGTTGTGATCTGACAGTGATGAGTAGATAATGAGTGACTAGTATTTATATATAAATATATATATATATATATATATATATATATATATATATATATATATATATATATATATATATATATATATATTGTAGACACTAAATTCTAGCCATTTATTATATATAAATATAAATATTATATATATTTATATTTATATATATAATAAATGGCTAGAATTTGGTGTCTACAATAGCACCAAAAATTTTAGACCTTTTTAGTCTCTTTTCGTAGCTTGTCTTCCTATCTTTATCAAGTGGTCCTTTTTATTATAATATGGTGGAACCTCCTATTTATCTTGGTGGCTTTACTACTCCTCAGGTGGCTCCTCTTCACCAAGACTTACTGTAGCTTTCACCTATGCTTAATGGTTTCTTTAGACACTCTAACTCAGCTTTGTTCTTGTGAACTATTCTTCCTTCCCTTGCTTAATAATATTGCACTTTGTTAGCTCTTAGAGATAACATGTATTAAGAACTATATACTTCTTCTTATTACTCCTTTCAAGCAACTTTTAACTCTATCTTGTGTTGATGTATTTTGCAGGTTTCAATATGATAATGCTACCTCCTTTCTTGACTTGAAGACCTTAAACTTAAACTTCTTTTTGCTACCTTTAATAACTCTAATATGGTGTTTTCAAGAAACTTAAATAATACTTGGATAAATAACTTTAATAATACCAATTTTCAAACCTTATTTTGGCCTCCTTTGTAGCAATATTTCTTGGTGATTTGGTTCACCTATTTGCCACCTCAAATTTTTAAATTTTGTAGCTTCAATTCCTTGTATTTTACTACCCTATTTTTTTACCTTTTAGCCTTTAATTTGTTGTTTGAAATCTGATTTTTGTGGCTTTAATTCCTCTCCAACTATTTTCTCTTGAAATCTAAAATTTGTAGCTATCAGTGCAACCCAATATGCTGCCCTCCTACTATCCCAAAACTCTGTAGTTTTCAACTTCTTATGCAATCAATTCCTCCTTCATTTTGTTGTCCTTAACTCTCTTGAATTTGTCAAGAAAATATTCCAATTCATAGCTCTAATATCACTTCTAATGCTGCCTAAATTTTCTTAATTTGCTACATTCCTTTTCTACCAACTCCAATTATTTGTCTTGTGACTCTTCAATTTCTACTGCAAAATCCGCGATCTTCTCCTTCACAATTTAGCCTTCAAACTTTAAATGGCAGTCTTCAAATCTCTCTAATCTAGTGGTCTCTTCTAGCTAGTTTATCCTCCAATATTCTTGTCAAATTTTAACTTCAAACTTGGCCTATTTTTTGGCCTTCTTCTCAAGAATATAAGTGTTTTGAGATCTTCTATAATCCTTTCCAAATTTTGGCAAAATTCTTGCCAAATCCTTTTTCCTTTGTGCTTGTTGTCAAATGGCAACAATTATCCCAAATTCTTATTTTTAGGAGCTAATCCTTCTTGCAATATTCTCCATTGATATTTCTTCAAATCTCCTCCAATGGCCACTTCTTCAACTTTTTAGTAGGGATTTTTCTAGCCTTCTTCTTTCTCCTTTCGAGTTTGCTTGAGACCTCTTCTCTTGGGTCTTCAAATTTTGCAACTTCTCAAATATTCAATAGGACTTTTCCTAGTCCTCTATCTTCAATATTCTATCTTCCAAATTTGGAAGTTCTTTAATGGGACCTCTTTCTTGGGTCTCCTCCTTCTAGAGCTACTTTCTACTTTCTTCAATCTACAATTTGCAATCTTCAATCTTCTATGAAAATATTCTTCTCAAGTCTCCTCAATCTTCAATATCTAATAGGTCTCCTTTGGTCTCTTTCTCTTTTCTTAATATTCAATCTTCAAGTTTCTATGGAGAATTTATTCTAGGTTCTCCACAATATTCAATGTCTAATTTTTATACAACAAAGAACTAATCCCTGCACAAGGAAAGCACATAGACTTTTAGGAAATTGAAGATGAAATTATTTCTATCTATTTTAGGAAGATTCCCAACTTCTAAGAACTAATTTTATGCAATAAAAACTTAGGTAGTAGCAAGTAAATCCATGCAGATATCTATGTCTCTATAAATCAATAAACATCACTAGTTATTTTTTCAATCTAGTGGAAAGAGATCTATGTTGAGTCCTAGTCTTCACAAGTTTTTTTGCAACTCTGTGGAAAGACTCTAGCCAAATAGCAATTCCAAATTTTTTGAAACTTCTAGAAATAAACTCTCCCTATCTCCTCTCAATCTCTCTTGTGGCTCTCTCTATTTCCTATCAATCTACCTTGTGCTATGATACCACTATTAGCTTTTGATGCTATATATTTAAGGAAATGCAACCACAAGAACTAAAATGAGCAAGAAATATTAACTATATGATAATGGAAATATAATATGCAAGAAAAACTAATAAGAAACTTCTGCAATAACTCATAAAACTACCATTAATGAAATCTCACAAAAATAGTACAATGTGTATAATGGAGGTCTCAAACACTCCATAATTCATACATGCTCTACATTGTATCTACTTTATCTACTCCTCTATTCTCAAAAATTCTATATGATCACTCTCCCCTTTTATATCACTCTATAAAAGGCCTATATATAGAGATATATCTCTTGGTCTTTCACCTACCTATGACTCCTTATATTCCTATTCTATGACTCATGTACATATAGACTACATGCACATTTACATCATCAAGTACTTTGCACATTCTAACATTTGTGCATTTATTACATTGCATAAAGTAAATAATCAAATCCTAATGTAAGAAAAACTTCTAATCTAAATATGTACCCAAGGTGGTACATTGGCATGTACTAAATAATGTAATATATTCCAAAAAAAATGAATATCAATTCCTAGATACAAAAGGATATTAATCTCTCAAAATAGTTTGATGATTTTCTATCAACTCCACATCCTAATAGAGTCAAATCATATTTTCTATACAATCGAGGGAAGAAAAACATAATAGTAAAGCAAGTTATTATGAAGCCCAACTCTCCAACTAGCAAGATACTAATGAAGAAATAATTTCATATATTTGTGCATTATTTTCCCACTCTATATGTCTATGGAAACATAAAGCTACTTAGGTAGGAACTTTGAATCATAGAGGATAACTTCAGGGATCTTGTCACCAAAAATGTCAAGCTAGAATCATAAAAAGATCATGTAAAAATTTTCTTCAACAATTTTGAGATGAAAAATATTACATAAGAGGGCATTGGGTCTTTCGAGTCCTAAGTGTCAAAACTTGAGGAAGGTATCAAATTAATTAATACCACTAATAAAATTATAGATGCAATAAAGAGATAAATGGAGGCTCTAGTAATACAAGAAAATCAAGTTGAGAAGACTACAATGGACATTAAGAAGATATGTAGTATTCCCATGACAAGAAGAGTCTTAATATACATAGTCAAGAACTGTGTAAGGAATTAGGGAGATGGTATATAAGTCTTGGCTAGTATATATAAGGGATAACCAAATGCTATCCAGTTTGTAGGCTCAAGATAGTGTAGCTCATATAGATATTGATTTATATAAGCTATATTGGAAGCCTATGAGAACATTGTGCAATGCCAAAGAAATAGAGTGGAGAAATGCGAGAGTTGAACATATGAAAAAATATGGTGATCCCTTCCTATGGATAGCCTAGGATGAGATAAAAAATGAAACTCTAGAGCAAACCATACTATGCCAAGTTGATTAGCAAGGCAACCAACCAAATCAACAAAATAAATATTTTCTCCAAGAATAGCCATTAAAGTTAGCTTAAGCATATAGTAAGTACTCAAAAATACCAAGGATGTAACTCTCATAGACTTTCATTCATAATGCATTCAAATTATTCTAAAGTTAAAAATATTTAATGGGACTACTCTCAATAGTTTTAGTGGGTTGTTCTCGATCAAAGTCTAGTTTTCAGATTTGGTTAATACCTTGTATTCCAAATGGGAATAAATTGAACAAGAGAAGAAGATGGTTGACGCCAAATTGCAAAGCATGGAAAAGTCTAATTTGGAGTTCCTTAATGCGTAACTTTGAATTTAGAAAAGATATTAGTAGAATATAATCAAATAAAATTTATTTAAGGAATCACTTCATATAAATATTTTGGTCTACTTTTCTTCCCTTTTATGGGAATTTCTTTAAAAACTCTATTTATGATGAGATTGTCTAGTAGTCCAGGTGTGCCCTATGTACTTAAAATTTGATTAATTAAGCAATAGATAGTTAGGGGTATTTAATGTAACAACCCCATTATAGCCATGTCATCTACCTTTATTTATATTAGCTTTAGTCCTAGGTTTAGATAGTTATCCCTTGAGTATTAGGGTTAGGGTTAATGTTGATTTAGTCTATAAATAGGAAGAGTTACATGGTAGTTGGAATAATTTTTCATATTCAAATTTTAGCTGTCTTTGTTTCACATATAATACTTTGACCTATCCAAGTAACTGTGATACTTTTACCTCTCTAAATAGATAAGAATTTTATTATAATATATTTCATTTACTAGTAATTGGATCTTAATTATTGTTAAAATTGAATATTGTTTATTGTGCATTATTGGATTGCTATTGCTATTGCTATATTTCTTGAATTTATTTCATTACAAGTGTTATAGAATTAATATTGGCTCCCTATGGTGGTGTAAATTTGTAGCAAAATGGTATGTAAACTATTATAGAACCTATACTACATAGTATTGCTTCCTATTTCTTGGTAATTTTTTTGTAAACTTTTTGGCTTATCTTCTAGTGCATTTATCTTCTAGAATATTTTTAGTTTTCCAAACCAAAAAAAAGGTTTATAATATTTCACAAAGCCCTTGTGAGGTACCTATCCCATTTCAATCATCTCTTGTCGATCAAACAAGGGGTATTTCTAGCAACAAGTTTTTCGTAAGCGAGTGTATTGAGACCCTTGAGGGAGATCTATCTCTTTGTGACCATATCTTCAAAATGATCAAAGTAAAGGGGTACTTATCACAAAATAATTAGTAGCATTCCAAGGATTATTCATTTTTATAATTTTTTCTAGAGTCTGAATGAACCTATTACCCCTACTATTTGGTTATGAATCTATTACAATGTAATGGTCATTCAAACTATGTATGTATGAGTAGAAAAAAGTAACGACTTAGAAATCCTAGTAAACATCACAACACTTTCCAAAATATCAATAGTTTTGATTAGCATCTTATTTTTTTCCTTAAATGCCATGGCTTTACCTCCTTCCAACATATCTCTCCTCCTCTCTTCTTTTCAATATCCTCCCCTATCACTCCTATTGGTAATCCTATACCTAATACTATTGACCATGGCTTGTGTATATATCTTGAGAATAAAGAAAATATGGTTTCTTCCAGTGTGAATTCATTAGCTAGCATTCAAATCATTATATAAATATCCTCTACTACACATCCTATATCCATAGGTCTCAACAAATCATTGAGTAGCAACTTCCAATATAAGAGAAATAAGCATTCTTCAATAGTCACCTTTTGGTCATTGTCCTCTAGTTTCTTATGGAAGTCACTCAGCTCCCTATGCTATTAGGGGTACTAATATAGGTATGGTAGGTTACATATTTGTCTTTTCTTCTGATCTATATTACTTTGTAGGAGGTGCTTCTAATTTCCTTCATTGACCTCATGATGTTCCTATTCCTTACATTGAAATCCCCAACTTTGAGGGAATCCACATGGCTGGGTGGCCCAGATGAATAACATTATCTATCTTTACCATGTCCCTAAGAAATTTTATATCACATTAGTAGCTACTAATTTGGGATCTCACTCTAATAAATGGTTATTTTGGGAGCTTCACCAACTAGGGATCCTATATTATGGTCTAATTTTAAAGAATAATTTCTCTAAAATTTTGATAAAACATCTTCCATATCATATGTGTTTTGTCTAAAGAAAATATGGCATACACAAATGGTTGAGGAGTATTGCATAGAGTTCATGATTATTTTCACCTACACCTACCAATTGAATCTAGTGATGGTAGTATCATCCTTTTACCATAGTATTAAGGATAAAATATGATGGGAATTTGGTATGCTTGACCCCTATATTGTCAATTATGTTCAACATATAGCTTTGATGGTAGAATAGAAGCTCTAAGATCATAGTTCCCAATACAAAAATAACTTCAACTCTTTAAATATTTACTTAAATAACTACAATGATGATCATTCCCATGTATTCTTCTATTTCAAATATCATTCTCATCATCCTCAATATTAGGCCTATGAAGAACATCATAAATTTTAAATGGAAGGTGAAGACACAATAGTGTCAAAAGATGAAGATTCATTATAGTAGGAGAAACTTGTGAAAGTAGTTGAGGTAGAAAATAAGAATGATAACATGGATCTTTGCTCATACTATTATGGGGATCCAAACTCACCATACTATCAAGGTACAAGGATTTATGAAACAACGGCTCATTAATGTATTAATTGATTCAAGTAGCACATATAACTTTATATATAGTAAGATATCAAAGTATTTGGGCTTATATATCAAATATTTGAAGTAGGATAAATTTAAATTGTTAATTACAAATAGGGGTACCACTTGGTGTGTGGATCAAACTAAAATGGGGTATGATACTTGGTTAGGCAACCTCTTTTCCATGAATCTAGGTAGTGTAGATGTCATCTTGGGAGTACAATGGCTATCTTAGCTTAGGGATGTTACTATTAATCTAAAAATATTATATGTTAAGTGGATGGAGAATGGAAGGGTCATTTATATCTAAGGAATCCAACCCCTCCCTCAAAGGTGGTTAGTTCACATAGCATGGAAAATATATTGAATAAAGGTGGTCATGGATTCTTTGTCCAAATCAATTACATAGAGATTTAGTATTCAAATCTACTTCTTTAAGATCTTGCTTTGGATTTTTTAAATTTATGGATCGCTATAGGAGGTATTTGGTGAGACCATAGGTCTTCCTACTAAGTGCACACATGATCATGTCATCCAAATTGTTCTAGGAATTAAACCTCCTAATTTGCATCCTTACCACTATCCCCATCCCAAAAATTTAAAATTGATAAGTTGGTTTAGGAAATATTAGAGCAAGAAATCATTCGTTCAAGTATTAATCCTTATTCATATCCAGTGGTTATGGTATGGCACAAGAATAATTATTGGTGCATGTGTCCTCATTTTTTATGATATCTCAATAAGATAACCGTCAAAGATAAGTTTTCTATCCCTATTATAGATGATTTATTGGATGAATTGCATGGTGCTAGATACTTTATAAAACTATAATTGCTTTCTATGTTCTATCAAATTATGGTTAGATAAGAGGATATCCCTAAGCCTACTTTTTGTACATAAAAGAGTCATTACAATTTCCTAGCCATACCTTTTGGTCTCACTAATGTTCCTTAAACCTTTCACAGTCCCATGAACTCAAACCTATTTCATTATTGATTTGCTACTATTGTTGTTGTATTTCTTAAAATTATTTCATTATAGTTAATTTGCTTACTCCATGTAACCAACTAGAATTTTTGTATAAATGGGATGAAATAGAAGGACCAAGGGTCCAAATTTCTAATTTAATTGAAAAATATCATAATTTGGTTATCCCATATAGTAATTAAAGAAATAGAGTGCTTCTATTCTCAAATTATTCTTATCATTTTTATGTTATGAGTATTTTCTATTTTGAATCTATTGCTCAAAGGTTCTTATTTTTTGTATTGAGGTGCATATTATTTTATGATTTTAATTATTATATAATCTAGTAGTTTTCTTATTATCATAGAGATTAGGAAATAATCAATTAGAGGATTCTAGGTTTAAATAATTTTCCTTTATGTCATTTTATTTCATTTTGTCCACATATTTTGATTACAAAAACTTATTCATTAAATAAGGGGCCACCATTCTATAAAACTATGGAGAAAATTTGGTGTAACTAATTGTTTCTTTGAATAGACCACTACTCTAGTCTAAAATTATAGTTCTTATACCCTTGACAATTCAAGTTTGGATTTTAAGAACTCTCAAAACTTAGATATTGCAAATTTCAAACTTGAAATTATTTTCTTTGAGTGTCAATCTTTATATCTTCTAGAAGCTCCTCTAAATATATTTTCAATTTCTTCCCAAGTCTCACCTACTCCAAAGAATATGGTATAGTAAAAAGCACCTTTTTAGCCTTGTTTTTGAGCTTGGGGTAATTAAGTTGGTCCTCATAAAATACTCAGTGCCAATATAATACCAAAGGGATATAGGAAACCTCTTCTTAAGTTCCCAGGTGACAATACCTTCAATTTCAAAGACAATTTGAAAGCCTTTGTGGTAGTCTATTTGATCCTAATGGTATATCATGAAGATATATCAATTAGTATGTTTTTAAAGACATTAATTGATGCTATTGTCATATGGTTCTAAGGCTTAGAAGGAAGATATACCCCTAGTTGGTCTAATTTGGTATCTAAATATCTTACCTATTTTCATTTTATCATTGATGATAAGAACCTATTATATCAACTTTTGTTGTCAAAAGGGACAACAAAAGTCATATGAGAGAGTTTCTAGAAATATTCAGATGTCATGGAACATGATTCTAGATAGGGTTAAACCCTCTAAACACCTTGCTCTTTGTATTTTTCTCAATGCGTTGAATTTAGATGTGTCTTTTATTTTGAAGGTAGCCAAGGTGGAAACAATAAAATAAGCCAAGATATATTCTATACTCAGTGAATAACATATATACCAAGTGGTAAGATGGAATAAAAAAATAAAGAGAAATAAATAAGGAACAATACTGAAATCACCTAATCCACTTCCACAAAAGAGAACGCATCCATGTTTAAAGCTATTGCAAATTCTTAATAATGAGTTCATAGCTCTTAAAAGGCCAAAAACTATGAGGTCCCTATGGAAATAAATGCCAAGTGGCTCATTTTGATCTAGGCCCTAGATTCCTCAAATAAATACCCCAATACTGCCACCTCCTATTCCTATGGAAAATTAGGTGGAGTCTAATCAAAATTTTGAATTGCATTAAATTGAAGACTTGGATCAAGCAAATTGTTCCATTTACCAAAAAGCAATTGAAATGGGACTCTTAGATTTAAATCAAGTAATAGAAGAAACTTCCAAAAAAATAAATTTGAACCTTCAGTAAAAATATTTTGAGACATCAAATTGTGTATCATTCTTAGGCCCTATAATTATTAACCTACAAGAGAATAAATAAAAGTTTCAATTATCCCAAATAGAAAAGTTAGCTTTTCAAACTAGGTCAAGATCCAAATAGAAATAAACTAGGAAGGGTAATAACCCAAAGGAAAATATAGTGGTAAAACCCTAAATGAAATATCAAAAAAGGGAATATCTTTATCACTAAATAAAGCATAAAATATAACATAGTAAATGACCTGGAAAATATTCATGCACATATTTCTTTGTTGAAAGTATAAGAAAAATGTCCCTGGCAAAGGAAAAAACCCATATAAAAATTATGGGGTAAATATTCATTATCCAAAGAATTATGTTATATATAAGTCCCCTCCAATTTATGTCTCTTTTCATTGTAGATAAAATATTGAACAATTGCATCTTCTATTAAGGAGTAATAGATAATTCATACTAATCAAGATAGCAGCCATTTTGATCCTTTATTTTCAAGATATAGAGCATAAATGATTGCAATTAAACTCCCAACCTATGAATATTTTTGGATATATCAAAGACTAGGTGGTTCAACTTGCTAATTCCCCTACCAAGAAGGTAGTAGTGAATATCATTATTGTTGGTGTACTTGATAACTAGGGTATGCTCCTAAATAGTTAAGTTTTAAAGGATATTGGAGGGCATGTCAACATGGAGTAGTCTTATGCAATGATTCCAATTTAAGATAAAATATAGACACTTGATAGAGAACCTGAATGGAGTTGGCATGTAGTGGAAAAATTCAATTCTAAAAATAATATCTTATTTTAAGATTTGGGAATGGGTACTTATGTGCTAAGTGCATTGCCTTTGGGAGATAATTCAATATAAAAAGAAATAGAAAATATAGTTCAGGTAAAGGATGAAGGCATTTCCTAACCAAAAAAATATGGTTGATGCACTGTGATGGTAGCATGAGCAAGGAATGGAATGGTGCAAGTGTTCAAACCTTCTAAGAGAACTTATTCTCTATGTGTTCCACTTGGAGCTTGACTACATCAACAATACAACAAATTATGTAGCTCTTCTTTTTAGATAAAATATTCTAAAGAACTCAATATTTTCCATGTGTGATGATGTATATTTGATCATAAAGCAAGTCAAGAAATAGTTCTAAGCAAAAACTAACTACCTTAAAAATTACAAAAACCTTGTGTTAGATGAGTTGGTTGCATTTGACTCTTTTAATTTGTATGTCATCTAAATAAAAAATAGGATAGAAAATGCACTTGTTATTTCTATATCTATGTTCCTCCCAAAATATTCACTTCTTGTTCTTTTTTACTCCATGGAGAGTGTATAGGCCTTAAGTGCTTGATAAATATAAGTTTTGGTAATTTTTTTAAATAAATAAATAGCTAGAAATATTTTTTAACCCCTTAGGGAATATCATCATCTATACTTTAAATTTAGCCATGAAAGGAGCTATGGGGATATTTGGAATTCCTAGGGAATTACACTCATTGATTATATTTGGAGGGATGAAGGAATATTTCGACACAACATGATCAGGCCCTGTTGTTCAAGAGCTTCACCTAAATACATTTTTTAACGTATTTTTAGCAAAACCTTGTCAGTAACTTAAATGTAAATCTGAATTTAAAATTTGAAAAGAACTTACGAGTGAAGAATATAGATTGCAGATCTTAGAAAAATATATCTACAACAAGTAGCTTCAGATATTGTAGAAAATCATATATATTGTGGACTATGTGCAAGAAAAAACTCATACCAAAAAGAAATATATGTATATAACAATGGCTAATAGAAGTTTAAAGTGATCGATGGCGGTTATGGATTGATGGTAGTCAGGTGAACAAGGTTGTCAATGGTTTTGCAACTATTAAAATAGCCCACAAAAACTACAAAAAAAAACTTCCAAAAAATATAACCTTTCTGATCAATCTCCATGATCAGAGGGGTCAACCAAGATGCAATGAAGGGATAAAAAATATATAAAATCTCTTTACAAAACAATAGAAAAGAAAAATTTTAATTTTCACCTTCTAGGGCTTAGAAACCTCCAATCTCCAACTATAAAACTCTTCACATGATTTGGTTGCACAAACTTCAACAATGAATATTTTCAATAGTCCTCAAAGCTTTGATACCATGAAATGAATGATGAAAAAATGTAAAACACTGAACCAAACCACATTAACTAAAATAGAGACTAAAAAATCGAAACAAGATAATGAAATCTTACACAAAAACTGTAGTATCATATCATATATCAAAATTGATTGAGTATAATGGAGAAGCCTTGCTTAAATAGGCAAGGAAGATCCACCACAGTCATAGGATCAACAAAGGGATAAGGATAAATATCCAATGTATAAATAGGGAGGTATGATATGATCTATGGAGAAAATATCTCAACCCTCCATATGTAATCAATGAGTGTAACACCCTAAGAATTCCAAATATCCCCATAATATCTAAATAAGATAAAAATAAATATCCACACATAAAGTGGGTGATAAAATTAAACTAAACTAATATAAAAATAAAGTACCTAGGTGAGTATAAGCTAGATTCTAAACACCTACTTTAACAACCCCCTCAACCGAATCTAGGGGTCAAAAATAAATGCTATATCCATAGTATAAGTCCTAGCAACAAGGCCTAATTAGGTACTCATGTACAATGTGTATCCATAAGCTCTCAAACTAGAAGGAGGGAAAACCATGTAGTAAAAACCATCTAGCTAGAAAGAGAGAAGAAGAAAGGAAGGTGGTCTCATCCACACCCCCCAAGGAAAACTTCCTTTACCTCAAGCATATCTCACAACAAATGAAAATGAGGAGATGGGAAGGGTTTAGTGAAGATGTTAGCAATGTATTGTTGAGTGGAAATAAAGTGATATAAATATCAATGTGTTTGATCCTCTAATGCTCAATAGGTTTGTGAGAAATAAGTATGGTACTTTGGTTGTCATACCAAAGTGAAGTGCTACATTGATCTTGTGAGCTCTATCAAAAATTATTGAATCTAAAGAATCTCTTGACTAGACATTATTTTTGCTTGGTATTTTACCTTTTTCAATGAAAGTGCATTAGTTGTCTACTATTTGCACCCCCAAGAAATTATTGAAGAACCAAGATAGAATACATAACCAAAATTAGACCATCGAGTATCAGTATAGATTGCCCAATCAAAATCTATATACCCATCCAACTGTAAAGACACCCTAGAAAAGTGAAGCACAAAATGTGATGTTCCTCAAAAATACCATAAAATCTACTTAGCAACCTACCAATGACTATCATCCATGGCATCATTCCACTCCCAAATTCCATTGGTCTCATCAAACCTCTATGGATTAATATAAACTACTAACAAAGAAGAGTACCCATGCCAAAAGTAGAAGTATAGCTTGACTGTGGGAGACCTTCAATGAAAGGTGTTGCCTCCTCAACTATAGTTCGATCCCATTTAGGTATAGGGGTAGCATGTGTAGGAGCCTCTACAACTATCTCAAAAATATCCTCATCCTCACTATGATCATCATCAAAAAAACCGTCTTCAAAGTGAAAAGTAGATGAGGATGGAGAATAAGGTGTAGAAAGAGTGGACTCAGTTGGAGAATAATGCTCATCAAACTGGACATGAGTTCAAAAAATAACTTCATGTGTATTTGGATCCAATAATCTATAAACCCTCATATCCTCACAATATCCAACAAAAATGAGTGGCTTTCTCTTTCTATCCAAATTTATATTTTTCTTCTTCAAAACATGAGCCCTTGTATGACTCCCAAAAACTAAAAAATGAGAAACATCAGGCTTGGTCCCTGTCCAAGCCTCCTATGGAGTCATTTGCTCAAGAGTTGTATGAGGTGTGAGATTTTGAATGTAATTTGCACAATTTATTGCCTTGACCTAAAACTTGGGAGGTAAATCTTGTGAGTGCATCATACAATTTTCCATATCCTTAAGTGTTCTATGTTTCCTCTCAACTACACCATTTTGATGTGGTGTATATGGGATAGAGTGTTCATTTAGAATCCCATGAAGGACCAAAAAATCTAAAAACTTCCTACTAAAATACTCCTCCCTATTATCTATGTGAAGTTTCTTGATGCAACTCAAATATTGATTCTCAAAGAAATCCTTAAAGAATTTGAATGTGGTAAAAACTTCACTCTTGAACTTGAGACAATATACCCAAGTTCTCCTTGAGAAATAAAAAATAAAGGTGAGTGCATACTTAGCTCCCCAAAAATGTGTGGAAAAAACCATTAAGTCAATATGCACCAACTCAAGATGGGAAGAAGCTCTCTTAGACATACCTTTGGAAAAATGATATTAATATTGTTTTCCAAGTACACAACTAGTACAAACTCCATCAATACAAGAGACCTTAGGTAATCCAATGACCATATCATGAGTGCTTAAATCCTTCAAATATTTGTAATTGAGATGGCCAAATATCTCATACCAAATATTGCTTTCTAAATTTGCATGAGCCACCAAATAAGTACCTCCAAGTGAAGAATCAAAACCCTCAAAGTGATAAATATATGATCTATGGTCAGTAACTCCTTGTGCAACAACAGATTGTGGCTCACTCAAATCTCTAATCTCATATCCTTGAGGTGTAAACAACACAGCTTTACTCCCCCCCTCAAAATGCTAAATATTATACATGAAGAGCAAATTGGTGTAAATATTTAGAATATAAATAAAATTCTTAATACATCCACCATCCACCTATATGTCACCTTTTCTCTTAATTGAAATGGAATAAGAATCTTCAACCTCAATGTAATAAGTAAAAGTAGAAAACAAGGTGGAAAATGACCCCCTAGATGAAATCATGTGATGAATCACTCTAGAATCCAAAATCCAATCCTCAAAAATAGCCTTAGATGATTTCTCAAAAGCATTAAAAGCCTTGCCTTATATTTTGAAGGAGTGAAGAATAATTTTTATTTCTAAAGGCTTCATCTAAGTCTTGTAACTTTTTCTAACACTTATCTTCAAAATGACCATTGACTCCATAATATGACAAAGTAACATTTGACCTATTTTTTCTTTTGGATTGCTTAGGTTTATGATTGGAATATTTGGAGGATGACTTTTTTTTATGTGACTCTTTGGGATTTTTATGAAATTAAGGAGAAGGTGAAGGACTAGGTTGGGGCTTAGACTTGGACTTTCCCTTGACTTTGGAAGTGGAAGTGGAGGATACAACAAATACCTTATTTGAGGAGGTGTAATACTTAGAGTTAGGAACTTTGGATTCTTCCCTCAAAATATTGGCATAAAACTTCTCAAAAGTAGACATTTTGTGATCATAACCCATGGAATCCATATTGACAAAAAAAGTGGAGGCAACCATATAGAATGGACCCCTATGTTTTGACAAGATCATGAAAATGCATTCTTCATATGTTTTAGTTTATCCACTACCCTTTAAAAGTGTGAGAAATGATTAAAACTTAGTGATAAAATCACCCATAGATGGAAAATCATCTAAATTGAGAGCACTAAGTTCAGCATCAAGATGTAAAACTCTCAAAATATCCATTTGCCCAAATAGCTTCTCAAGATTCTCCCAAATTTAGAAAGGAGTGTCACAATCATTAATATGAAACAACATATTATCACTCACATGCATCCCAATTAATCCCTTATATTCATCTTGATAACCCTTTATATTGAATAAGTGTCATCATGTTTGGCTTCCATATGTGATAATAATGTGATTTAAATGGATCAAAATCCTCTAAATATCATAAGAAATAAATGCAAGATCCATAAATAGGTGTTCAAATCGACACAAGGATACCCCACCCAAATGATTTTTATTCAATGCTTCCAGAAATAAGAGCCCCTCAAAAAATCAAATGCCTTTATAATTCAGGCATTACAACGAGTATATTATTAGATCTGATTTTTACAATCACTAAAATTTTACAGATTTAAAAAGAAAAAAAAATTGAGTAACTTCACAAATTAAATCTTTTACAAAGTTGTTTTCAAATACACAAAACTATCAGTAAAATATGTTTTCTTTTTAATGTATTTTTAGCAAACCTTGTTAGTAACTTAAATGTAGATCTAAGTTTAAAATTTGGAAAGAATTCAAGAGTGAAGAAGATAGGTTGCAAATATTAGAAAACTAGATCTGTAGCAAGCAACTTCAGATATTGTAGAGAACTAGATATTTCATGGACTGTGTGCAAGAAAAAACCTACATACAAAAAAAATTGTATATGACAATGGTCGCTAGTGGTTGGAAGTGATCAGCGATGGTTCTAGATTGATGACGACTAGGTGAACAGGGTCGTCGATGGTTCTGCAACTATTAAAATAGCCCATGAAAAAACTCCAAAAAATAGAATATTTTTTATCAATCCCCATGGTCATAGGGGTCAACAAAGATGCAATGAAGGGCTAAAACATATATAAAATATCTTCACAAAATAATAGAAGAGAAAAAAAAAATTCACCTTCTAGGGCTTAGAAACCTTCAATCTCCAATTGTAAAACCTTCATCATGGTCCAACTGCACGAACCTCAACAATGGATGTTTCCAACAATTCTCAAAGCTTTGATACCATGAAATAAAAAATGGAAAAATGCAAGACACCAAACAAAGCCACAAGGATCAAGGTGTTGAAGCAACACCACATTAACCAAAATAGAGAGACTGAAAAATAGAAACAAGACAATGGAAGCTAACACAAAACTGCAATATCATATCATATATCAAAATTGATTATGAGTACAATGGATAAGCCTTGCTTAAATAGATAAAGAAGATCCACCATAGTCGTAGGATCAACAAAGAGATAAATATCAATATCCATCGTAAAAAAAAGAAGGTGTGATATGATCTATGGAGAAAATATCTAAACCCTTCAAATGTAATTAATGAGTGTAACTCCCTAGGAATACCAAATATCTGTATAGTATCTAAATAATTAAAAATAAATATGCACACATAAAGTGGGTGGGGAAAATAAACTAAACTAATATAAAAATAAAGTGCCTAGGTGGAACACGATCTATAGTCTAAACACCTACTCTAACAAGTCATCCATATTAATTTTTTGATGTATCTTTGAAAATAGAGGACTCTATCTTGTTGTTGAAGATCAATAAGAACCCAAGGGGGTTAATTTCTCTTGAGGAATTATAGACCTCTAGGGGTATCTCCTACCCCTACAGATTATGAGAAAGAAAATATTAGATTGAAGGAACAACCTAAGTATGGCTTGCTTGGAGAATGTTGTACAACTAAGGAAAGACACAAATTCATATTCTTATTTAGGGAGTTTGAAGATGTTTTTGCCTAGTCCTATGATGATTTAAAAAGTATAAGATCAAAAAATTACATCATATAATTCCTATGAAGAAGAAAGATAAACCCTTCTGACAAAAATAATAAAAGTTTAATCTAGCTATGAAAGGCATGATCAAAGACAAGGTAGATAAATTTATCAAAGTAAAAATCATCTTCCATCCTCGTTAGTGTGGTCTATCAGCAAGGACGCCACTTCCATTATCGATGATGTGACTTGGTTTCAATCCCCATGGTAGATGTGTATAAGAAGTATTACTCAAAAAAAAATCATCTGCCAAGATTAACATTCAACTTGGGTAGCCAATATTATACTTATTAGAAAGAAGAGTGAATAAATTAGATTTTGTGTAGAGTTTTATAACTTGAACTAGACATTATAAAAAGATACATATCCTCTCCCTATGACGAACAAGCTTCAACAAGCAGCAAATGGATCTCAAATTATATCCATGCTTAACCCTATGGGGGATATTTGGTTATAAAAAGGTATTATTTGAATTTATGAATTTTTTCACTTTTCAAAGGGCTATAGATTATGCATTTAGAGGTTTCAAAAAAATGGTTATAATTTATTTGGATGATCTAATGGTGTTATCTAAAATAAAATGCATCATATATTTCATGTCAAGGATATTTTTATAATATATTTTTGTTGTTTTGGAAGGAAATTTATTAGGACATGTTGTCTCTAAGTAGGGGACCAAAGTTAATCTTGGATGGATATGAGCAATCAAGGACCTTTCATTGCATATTAGGAAAAAATGATATGCATTCTTTCTTGGGTAAAGTTAACTTTATTAGGATATTTGTGCCTAGTTTTTCAAAGATAGCTTACACTTTAAGTGCTTTGTTGAAGAATAAATTTTTGTTCAAGTGGCATGAGAAAGAAAAACAAGTATTTGCAAAAAATGAGATATTGAATCCACACCTATTTTGGCATACCTAAAGTATGATAGGGATTTTGTATTATTCATTTATGCCTCTAAAAACAACATTTCTATGGTGTTAATATAGAATAATGACAATGAGATTATTCAAATCATAGCTTTTGTAAGCATTGGTTTGAAGAAACATGAGTTGAACTCTAGTCACTTGGATAAGCATACTTATGTGGTTGTCAAATCACTTAAGGATTCTTGCAGACTAATGGTTTTGTGATATATGTAGCTATAAAAAATATACCAATCCAAGATAAAATAGGAAATAAGAAAGGCTCTTAAGTGTCCAAGGCATAGAATTTTGACCTAAAAATTAAGCCAATCAAGGTGGTTCGTTGGAAGGGCTTACGCTAATTGATGTCTTTGGCTATGAATATATCCTAAAAAAAATGAGAACACCAAATGTTTCTTATGAACATAAAATAGTAGTGAATGATATACAAACTTGATATATCCCTTAACTTATGGGTATTTTCCAAAAGGCATGGATTTCATAGAAAGATAAAATTTGAGGAGGAATACATCCAATTTCACTATGATGAATGAGGTGCTACAGTAGAAGGGTTTGATAAAGTCCTAAGATATTTGGGTTTAGAAATCACTTAGCTAGTAATTAAGAAATATCATTATGGGATGTATAGAGGATATTTACTACCCACAATACTACCTTCCACATGTTCAAAGTAGGATATTATTGGCCTACTTTTTTCAAAGACGTATACCAAGAAGTTATAAAATGTGTTCCTTGCCAAAAATTTTAGTAGAGAACAATGTCTAGGTCTTCTACTTAACCTAGTCATAAGAAATGCTACATTTATGCAATGGACAGTGGATTTTTTAGGTCCCATCGATTCTAAAACCCATAAAAATCATGCCTACATCCTCACTATCATTGATTACTTCACATGATAGACTGAAGTTGTCCCAACCAAATATTGTAAGGTCTCCACTATAATTGATTTCTTTTAATAGCATTTGATGCTAAGGATTGGATTCCTAATAAAATTAGTTTTTTTATAGTATCACATATTTTCTTTGTACAAAATTCATAAACTTTTGTAAAACATATAACATCTTAGCTAGGGTATCCTTAGACTACTCTCCCTAGGGGAATGGGTTAGTTGAATCCTCAAATAAAATTATTCTAAGGATATTAAATAAAATAATTAATGATAATAAAAAATGGTATAACAAACTAGCCTTTAAATCATGAGTAGACAAACTTTCACTAAAGGATGCTTTTGGAACCTCCCTATTTTATTTTATTTATGAAAAAAAGTTATTTTCTCGGTGAAAATTGACTTATCATTTGTTTAACTATTGTTAGAAATATGCATTCTATAAAAAGAAAAATTTTATAGGGCTAGGTGTCAAGAATTGATCAGGTTGGAAGAAGCAATGGAGGATGCCCATCAAAGATTTATGAAATATTAGTCTTGAGTCAAGAATATATTTGATAAAGGTGAGAAGATAATTCAAAAAGGATATTTAGTCCTTTGGGATTGTGAAAGTGAAAATCCTAGGTCCTATGGTAATTTTAATTATTTGTGGTTGGGACCATTTAAAGTTGATAAAGTGGCAAGGAAAAACTCTTTCTATCTCGCGTATCTAGATGGCACTTAACTTAGAGTTCCCTATAATGGGTGACACTTAAATAAATTCATGGGTTAAATTTGAAAAGAACCCATCCTAAAAAAAACTCAGAATAAAGAAGATACAACAAGACCCAATGGTTAAGACAGTAATCATTGAATTGGAAGTTATAAGACTTTTTTATTGTCATAAGGATTATTATTTTGAGATAGAGATAGATTATGGTGTATAAAAATGACCCATGTTGAAATAATGAGAATTGATTTTTTGCAGTAAAATTTATAAGTATCTTGCAGGTTTACAAATGTGGGATACCTTCTTTGTCTAGACTCAAGAGACCAGTGATGTTTGAGGGACACTTTTTATTCTATGACCCACAAAAAATTAATTAGCTAAACTTTATGGAGAAAAGAATCAACATTGGTACAATATTATGATATCCATGACTGCCCTACTTCCCACAAACAATATTTCATATGCATTTAAAAATATGTAGGGTCACCTCTTCCTTTTATTACCTTTATAAACCAAACCTTGCCCAAATTCTTGCCCAATATTTAATTGTTCTGACATATTTACCTATATGTATTAAGTAGTGTTTCCCAATTATTGTACAAAATATCAATAACCCATATTTAATGTTCTCACCTATCTATTTTTTCACTTATGAATATGTAATTACACCACATGTAACCAATTTTGTATAATAATTTACCTTGCTTTAGTATTTTTTAATTCTTTCCATATTGTTTGATGTGTAAGTTTTATTATTCTCTATGTTTTTGGATATCTCTTACAACTAGTCTCATCCAAGCTCATCCTTTAGTAAGGTTGTTTTCTCCTTACTAGCAAGTTCACCTTTCCTTGTTAATTTTCATTCCTTGTCTTCTCTTGAGCAATTCTTATTTTGAAACCATGGATGAGATTACTTCAAGAAAAATATGGCGAGAGAGTTTCAAAAATTATGTACAAGGATCAAAAGGAAGACACAAAGGGAAAGAAAAAATTTACAAGTATATCAAACATCGTTGCTAGGAGGCAATTGAGCAAAAAGATAACAACGGTGATTATTCTAAGGGGAGGTAAGCATAATCTGATTCAGGAGTTGAATAGATTAGGATAATACATAACAAGAAATGGATATAATATAAAGCACCAAAAAATAGAAATAGCGTAAAAATATAGAGAGATACTTGGGATAGTCTGAGCATTCCAAAACTTAAAATGTTTGTATGGCTAGTAGCTCATAGGAAAATTTAATCCTAGGATAACCTAATGAAAATAGATTTTCATGGCCCCTCACAATGTGTTCTATGTAAAAATGAGGAAGAGAGTATAGACCATCTCTTGGGATACATTTCAATAGTATGGGAACTATGGCAATATATTTTTAATATAATTGGTAAATGCATGGTGATGAATAGCAGAATTAAAGAATGGTTAAAGTAATGATAAAGTACTTTTAAAAGTAAGGTGTTATAGAGAAGCTAGGATACATCAAAAGATACAATAATTTGGATTGTATGGATGGAAATGAATAAAATAATATTTAAATAAAAGGAAATAAGTTTAGAGGTAATGTAAAGGAATATTTTTTAGCCATTGAGGAGTCTAAACCAACCTTATCAACTCATCCAATACCTAATATTGAAGCAAAGGTACTTGATAGATGGATTCAAGACATATTTGGAATAATGATTTTAAGTACAAGAGAAACAAAATGAAGGCAAAGAATATAAAATGGAAACCATCAAAAGTGGAGTTGGTCAAATTGAATTTTTATGGAGCATCTAAAGGTAATCCAGGACTAGCAAGAGGAGGAGGAATAATTATAAATAATAGGGATAAAATTTTATCACATTATGCTTTTAATAGTCGATTTAAGAAAAATAATTAAGCTAAAGCTTGGGTGGAATTGAAGGGTTAAAAATATGCATACAAATGAAATGGAACGAAGTATGGATGGAAGGTGATTCATTAATAGTAATAAATGTAATTTTAAGAAAAGCAAAAGCTCCATGGAACATATAAGAGATCATTGTGGAAATACAATATCTTATCACAGAGCTTTAAGAAATCAATTTTACACGTATATTAAGGAGAGAGAAAAAATGTGCACATAGGCTAGCCAATAGATGGGTTTTAATAGTTGAAGCTAACAATAAAATGTTGACTACCTTAATAAAATAATGATTAAGATTTATTTTAATGTTTTCCATTAGTAATATTTGTTGTATTTCATAACATTAATGTATTTTTAGGTAAACTTTTTATTATAATTTTTATGGTTGCACTTATGCTTTAGGAAGGAAACTAGTAGTCCAAATATGGTAAAGCAGACTATGATAACATGAAGTTTTGGAAATATTACTCTACTAATATGTAATGCATAGATAGTAGAGGTGGATTTTTGGTATTATGAAGGATACTATGGGAAAATTACAAGAAGGATGCTAAATTTTGGAATTTTAGATACCAAAATCTAGCTACTTGTCATCCTTATGTTTCCTCCAATTATAGCTACCCATTATTTATATATGTGTGTATTTACTTTATATATATATATATATATATATATATATATATTATATTATATTTAATATATATATGAATTAATCCTAGCCATCCACCACGTTTTAATCTCAACCATCCATCCATCTCAAACCATGCCACCTATCCAAGTTTAATCTCCACCCTTCCTCATGTTTTAATCTCGATCACCCATTTTGTGTTGTTGAAACCCTAACATGTTCAAGGGCAGATTATAAAAGATGAGTTATTTTGATGAATTACGGCCTCACACCCTTAATACCTTAAGCTCTCTTAGGATTTTTAAGAAATTATTAAGCCCTTAGAGATTCCACGAACACTTGCCCTAGCAATTTCACTATCATCCTTGCCCCTCATCAACGTCATCGCATCGCTCATTTTCATCACTACCAAACCCTCGTAGATCATGTTTGGTTATGCCTCCTTTCCCTCAACCTCTGAATGTCCTCTAAAGTTTATAGAATATTTTTGGGTATTTTTGGAACCCTTCTTAGCATCCACAGCCATCACCAAATGCTTTTAGGTATTTCTCACAGCAAATTTGTAGTCCTACAACCCTCGAGCATCATTTGGGCATTCACATGACCATCAACAATATAAGTAGAAACATAAATTGGCATTTGATAAGGTAAGAATATTTGATGCATTTTATTTACGTTCTTACATTTCTATTTTTAGTTACATTCTACAACATTTAAGGTTTATTTATTTTATCTTTTTGAGGGCCTCACACAGTGGAGCCCTCACAAGTGCTTCTAACCCCTTTTTATTGTTTTCTATTTGCAGGTGTAGGAATCATCTTTCTAGAAGCTATTGAAGCTAAGGTGGTCCCATAGGGATACACAAGCCCACTTGCAATTCTTATTTGGATCGTAGATAAGCTAGAAGACACCATCTATTCATTGAACTAGGGTTTGAAAACCCTAGATTTGTAATATCTATATCAAAATGTATTGTAAAACCCTATATTGGGGTACATTCATTGTACAATTGGGATATCTACCCACATTAATAAAATTTTATTCATTTTATGTAATCTTGTGTTGTTATTGTAATTTTTGTTATTTTATCTATTGCTTTGGTATTTTTCATTTTTCGTTTACAAAATGGTGATTAAAAAATGTACAATAGCAGACTGCTCAACCTCCCATAACATCACATGCAAGTGTGTATCCTCAACCTACAACCTCATCATCTCCCATCTAGTTCTCCACCAATTCTTCCCAACCAATTCACATTCCAATCCATCCATCTTCACCCACTCATCCTCCCAATCATCCACAAAGGCCAATCATCTCTCTAAGTAGTCGGTTAACCACTAGCCTTCAAAAGCTTTAGTAAAACTATCCATTTACAATCTAATTCAACCTTCTCCCCCACATCACAAGGTATTAATGGAGATTTTAAAATCCATTAAACTCCAATCTCAAGATGTTAATACCTTTAGAAATATTTTGGGAAGTATTCGAACATGTGCGGAGCCTACCATTACATTCTACAATTTTGAAATTAAACCAATATCGTTAGGATCGGTGCACCCTCCATTGCATATCATGGCTCAAATAGATAAGACATTCAAATGAGTATCGATTGATATTGGCTCCTCCATCAATATCATAACCACTTTTTCTCTCCAACATCTTAATCTCGTACCATCTCACATTACCAAATCCACCTTCACCCTGAAAGCATTCAATGATGTTTTATGTTCCACAGTTGGCACTATAGTTTTACCCATCGAAATGGGGGTAAAAACATTGCATACAATATTTCACATATTAGAAGAGGCCATGGCATAAAATGTACTCATCATATGTCCTTGGATTAGGTAAATGATATGTGCTCCTTCTATACTTCATTAATGCTTAAAATATGTACATGAGGAATAAATTTATTGCATACCAATAAACATTGAATAGTTTAAGTATTGCAATTTCATTTCAAATCCTTATGAGTCCACCCTTTAATCCACTCACCTCTTCCTAAAATTATCAACCAAATCATCTACCACACCATCCACTTCTTCATCTAAATTTCATATTCTTGAGGAACTCTCCATCACTACCACACATCAAGCTTCCACTTCTATACCTTCATCTTCATCATCATTGACTACATAAGGTCAAATTAAATCCACATCAACCACATAATCATCATCAACATCCTCCATAATCACTCCCCCCACATCATCACCCATTCATCAAACACCTCAACCAAATTCCCCTTCATCCACATCATTCGATGTCTTGCAAGTTGAGTTAATGGATTGTGAGATGCCATTCCACTCCATACCTCTCCCATTATCGAAGCCCCAAGACAACCCTAAGTCTTCCACATCCATTTCCACATCCACCTCCATGATCTCAATTTGTGGTCCACCTTAATAATCTTGATATTGGTGAATATGTGGTCCAAGACATCACTATCATACTGCTCAACATCCAAACTACCAAGGATTACAATCACCCACGTGACCCACCCTTATCTATAGGAGTGATGTACAACATGGGTTCAATGACCAACATCATAAATTTTGTGTATGGGGGATTGATTCATCGTCCAATGCATCTTCCCTTGATGAACCCAAGTAACCAACACCTGCCAACATACAACACATGTCTGGTTTTCCATCCTAATATTTTCATCGAGCCAATTGGTAAGGCTATGGCCTAGGATGACATGAAAATGGAACGCATGAGCTCATTGATACTCCATATCGAGAAGTGCATGGTCGTTCAAGTTTAGGCTACCACCCTTATTATTTCACCTCTTCTTTTGAACAAGCTTTTCAAAGTCTTAATTTGAATTCAGAAGAAGAAATCTATGAAGAATACATTGTCATATCGATAGCTTATGATGAATCTGATGAAGAATTGGCATCCATCATTCCATTCACCAAATAGGATGAGTATTACCTTAGAATGTTCCCCATCCATCATCCCATATTTCACTTGTTTCTTCCACAAGAGTGAGTCGAATAAACTAGTGAACCACCTCCATTTCATTAATCCACCTCATCAAATATTTTCTTGTAATTTATGTACATAATTCAAAAAAACTAAAAACACATAAAAATTTAAAAAAATAATCATTGCATTGCATGTACATGGATTTTTCCTATTGCATTCATTTGTATTGCTCACTATTGTTCAGGTTCCTAGAGTTCTAGCATAAATTCTAGCAGACACGATCTATCCATATTCCACATTGCCAATCACAAATTTTCTCCTTAATTCAACATGAATATTGTTCACTTATTCACCCTGCTCCATAATCCATACGATTTGGCAAATATAACTCCAATTGATATGAGTCTTATTTATATGGATAGGATTTCCTCACCTCCATCCTTTATCAAACTCATCCTTTTTGAGAAATTGTTAAGGGCTTTAGCCAATTACATTCCTCCATCGCCTCCGCCTTCACCTTCGCCTTTAGATCCTAAGGTTTTCCAGGCATACATAGAAGAGGTTGAGTCAGAAGATTTTGATGATGTCATAGATGACATTCATTTGATCCCAATGCCCCATAAGCTTAAGGAAGGTTTTCATATGTCTATTGAAGATACCATTGATGTGAACCTTAGTTCAAACATAGACAATCCCCAAATTTTCAAACTTGATAAAAGTTTATCCGTAGATGAACAAGAGAAACTAATTTCTCTCCTCAAGAAGAAGAAGGTTATTTTTGCATGGTCTTAAAAAGACATGTCTAACCCTAACTTGGTTGTCCACAATCTCACCTTACACTCTGATGCTAAGTCGATCAGACAAAAATTGAGAAAGATGCATCCTACCATTGCCCTCATGGTCAAATAAGAGCTTCAAAAGCTATTAGATGAGGTTTCCATTGTTCCCATTGACTATCCTGAGTGGATTTTAAACATAGTACATGTTCGTAAGCCTAGTGGGTTGATATAAATTTGCACTAACTTTTGATACCTTAACAAAGCGTGTCCTAAGGATGACTTTCCTCTACCAAAAATTGATACTCTTGTTGACACCTACTCTGGCCATGAAATGCTTTCCCTAATGGATAGTTTTTTAGGATACAACCAGATTTGAATCAATCCTGATGACCAACACAAAACAACATTCACTACACCTTGGGATACTTTTTGTTACAAGGTGATGCCCTTTGGCCTCAAAAAAGTAGGTGTCACTTATCAATGTGCCATGGCATACATCTTCCATTATTACATGCATAATATCATCAAATATTATGTGGATGATATCTTGGTAAAATTCAAAACTCAACAAGAGCACATTGGTGTCTTGGAAAAAGTCTTTGATCGAATTCTAGAGCATAATGTAAGGTTGAACCCCAAAAAGTGTATCTTTGGTGTTACTTTAGGCAAACTATTAGGATTCATTATCTCCAAAAGAGGCATTGAGGTGGATCCAAATAGAGTAAAGGCTATCATGGAGATGCCTCCCTCAATAAACTTAAAGGATTTGTGTAGTTTACAAGGAAATATTCAATCAATATGTCATTTCATTATGCAAATTTCTAACAAATGCAAGCCATTCAATCACCTGCTACAAAAGGGATGATATTTTCATGGATAGATGAGTGCCAAAAATATTTTGATTATATCAAGCAGTACCTAGCTTCTCCATTGGTCTTAACTTATCCTTGTCTGGGGATCCCCTTCCATATTTATGTTTTAGCAATGGACTTTGCATTAGGAACAATGTTTGCACAAAAGAATGAAAATAATCGAGAGCAATATGTCTATTACATTAGTCAAATATTGGTAAGTTATGAAAATTTATATGCTTACTTGTAAAAATTATGCTTAGAAATGGTTTTTGCCACTAAGAAACTCAAAAATTACATGCTTAGTCACACCACATATGTCATAGCTCACAAAAATCCTCTGTGTTATATGATATCTCACACTTAAAATAACACCCACACCACTAAATGGATAATGCTTCTAATTGAATTTGATCTTGAGTTCATCATCCAAAAATCCATTAAAGGTCAAGTCACAGCTGATCAACTTATGAAATCTCCACTTCCTAGTGATCAACCCTTTATTATTGAGATCCCAGATGATTTGGTATTCGTTGTCACTGAACAAGAAGAAGATGTCATTCTGGAGGAATATGTCGATATCACTCTCTTCTTTTATGGTTCTAAGTGCAATAAAGGTTAAGGTGCTTGAGTCGTATTTCATACACCACAAGGGGTACCTATTTCCTTATCTTTCAAACTTGACTTCCAATGCACAAAAAATAATGCAAAGTATGAATCCTTAATATTAGGTCCTCAAGTAGCCATAGCTATGGGTATAAAGCGTATCAATATATTTTGTGATTCTCAACTTATAATCCAATAAATAAACAAAGAATACCAATGCAAAGAACCTACCATAAATCTTTACCATGAAGTAGCAATGAAATTTCTTGCCAAATTTGATTGGTATGAAATTGATAGTTTGCCACATTCAACTAATAGATTTGCATATGTGATGGCCTCTCTAGGATCATTGATTCCAAATAAATTCGTAGAAGAGATATAGTCACTCATTGTTACAACGATCTCTAAATCTGCAATTATCCATGCTAAATCTAAATATGAAAAGATGTTTGCTTTATCCATTCAAAGTTGTATGATCCTTGGTCCAATAAAAATAGCCTTCCTCAAGTTTTATTCTCTTTAGACATGTCACAGACTGCTATATACACTTTCAAGCAAAAGGTAGCTCTTTTTACTCTCTTGGGGGACATGTTGTATAGACGTAGTTATGATGGAATTCTCCTTCGTTGTCTTGAGCCTATAGAGGCACAAAGATCCATAGCTAAATCTCATGATGGTACTTGTGATGGTAATTTTAGTGGAATGGCCATATCAAAGCATATTTTATGCATGGGTTACTATTTGTACACCATGGAATGCTATTTTTGTACTTATGTCAAGCATTATCAGTAATGTCAACAACATGCTAATTTAACTCATGTGCCATCATAAGTATTGCAACATATTCAAAGACTTTGGCCCTTTTCACAATGGGGTCTTGATTTTATTGGAAAAATATTGCCTCCTTCCTTGAGATAACATACATTCATCATCACAACCACTGAATACTTAACAAAGTGGGTTGAGGCAATTCCTCTAACCAGTATGATAGTACCTCATATTTTTGAGTTTATACTTTACCATATCATATGTTGTTTTGGTATTCCCTTAAAAATCATCTTGGACAATGGTAAGTCTTTCAAAAATAAGTATGTTCGAGAACTTTGCAAGAAATATAATATCCAACACAATTTCTCAACTCCTTACTACCCATAAGCAAATGGACACGCTGAGGCTACCAACAAGACCTTAATTGTTATTCTCAAGAAACTAGTCAAATAAAATCATAGAGATTGGCATACTCAAATCCCCTTGGCATTATGGGCTTATCAAAAAAGCATCCACACACCTACTAGGGCAACACCATTTTCATTGGTCTATGGAGTCGAAGCAATTATACCTCTTGAGCTTGAGATCCCCTCATTGTGAATTTCATTGCAGGAATTCATAGATGATTATACTTCTAGACAAGCACGTTTTGACCAACTCATGCTTCTTGATGAAATGTGGGTCAATACTTTAGAGCATTTACAATTTTATCAAGACCGCCTAAAGTGTGCTTACAACACCAAAGTTCATCTACATGATTTCCAAGTAGGATATCTTGTTATTAAAGAGAATCAATAAAACACCAATGAATTATCATATCTTCATGATAAATTTATGGCTAATTGGTTAGGTCCATACATTGTCACTCAAAAAGTGGGTAAAGGAACTTATAGGCTTGCTAGTCTAGAGGGAATCAAAGATCCTAAACCACTTAATATCATCCACTTGAGAGAATTATATGCTTAATGTGATTTATATATATGTATATATACATGGTTAATACACAAAAACAACATTGCATTTCACACATTACATTTTACACTCTGCATTTCACACATTGCATTACACACATTACATGTCACAAATTGCATTTCATACGTTTCATTCACAACCATCTTCACACATTTTATTCACCATATTAGGGGTCATTTATTTAGTTTCATATAATAATTGGTCCAATAAATTTTTGTTGCCTTAATCAGGGGAACCTTCAAATCATCACCCATTTCATTGCATCATTCCATAAAGTCCAATTGTCATTTGCAAGTCACATGTCCATATTCTATAGGTATTTTTGGTCACTCAATCACTCCTAGTGTTTCTAGAAACCTCCAATACATGTTGAGTTTTATTTAGGACCAAGTCATATTTTCACTAAGAAAATATTGAGTTCTGGAAATTGACTCTGACACTCTTGAACCAAACACAATCACACATCTTAAAAATATCTTGTTTCAAAGAGGGATAACACCATGATTGGTTTGAATATCGAAGTGAAAATGGTATTCCTTGCTTTTCCCATTATGCACATAGTCCAAAAATAAAAAATAGTGGTTTTCATCACTATCACAATCATTTCCAAACAAAATAAAGAGTATTAAGTATAGGGTAAAATTATCATCACACTTCGGTTGAGCATTCAACTCCTCAAAAATCTAATTATTTTACACATCACACACCATATATCCTTAAGTTGTAAGGATAGAACTACATTTCTAGCCAGATAGTTAGGTAGTCTGAATCCCCAAAGCTTAGAGATCAAATTCTTGGACTATGGATCTAATCTTCATCAAGGCTATAGATTCTTGATTGGCATTGGAGTATGCTCATGCATGGAAACACGTCTCTATTGAAGAGACCTCTGATTGCACATAAGAACAAATTAGCTTCTTGATCTTCTCCATGACAAATTTCATCTCAATTTACTCAAGATGGGTTATCGAACTCACTTGCACACGCATTGGTTCTTAATTACCTTGAGTCATTACCATTCTTATAATTCAGTAAATGAATTCACTACACACACATTTGGTCTTAGAGAAATTATATAGAAGTTAGTGAGTTTGTCAGATATCACTAGTAGGTTCAAGTCTCTGTAACACAATCATTTTTCCATATCAACATCCATATCATTACATGAATCTTTCATTCCACACACCACCATTTTGGTGCCCCTGATTAAACAACAATGCTATAAAATGGTCAAGAAAAATCTAAACTATGAATGATCATTAGAGCATTAGTTCATTTGCAGTCATACAAATTACCATTGCACTATCATCCATCACACATATACACATGCATTCACACATAATAAGTCACACAAAAGTATAGTACAAAAGCATAACACAAAAGTAAAAGCCATGTCTATATATATATATATATATATATTGCATGTACAATGAATTATCGAAGGCTATATACAATGGAGCACCAAGGCTCATATACAAAAAGTGTATCTAAGGACTAGATAACACCTATAGGACCCTTGTGACCCTGAAGGATACCTAGATCTAGAGCCACTATGGCTAGACTCACTATGCCTAATAGTCCTAGATATGGAGGAAGAGGGTCGATCTGGTAGCCCATTGTGGTGCTACATCACTAGATCCTCCAAATTCTAGATGTATCCATATTAGGCCTGAAGGTGTAGTACATCATATCTTTTATGATCCCTCTAAATTAGCTCTACTTTGAGCCTCATGATCCTATTCTCACCTCTACCTGTAGTTGTTTGTGCCTCTAGGTATGCTTGCAGTTGAGCTATCTCTGCATATCGAGCTGCTCTATCTACATCCTACTCAACCACCATCTACTCGAGCCTCACCCAATCCTCACTCTGACCTGGAGGTCTCTCTAGAACCTCCTCCATATAATCCATACCATCTCCATCACCTCCAATATTTTAAGGTTGCTCTATTGCATTCCTCACCCATATCTCTCGACTGCTAGATCAAATATATATGTGATGTTTAGGAGCCTCATCTACCTCATCCACCTTGCCCTCTACCTCATACTCATCCCCACTACCCTCATCCACTACTAGACTTCGTATCCATGGCAACTATATAGTGAACCATACATCGTACTCAATAGTAGTCCCTGCATCATCCAAATCAGAAATATCCATCTCCTCATCATCCTCATAGGTCACCCACCATGCCTTAGCACAAGGTAGACCCATCTCATCTCAATGGCACCTATATAACACTAGTGCCTCAAGAATCCCTTCTCATAGCCTAAACTATCGTAGCACCTATGAGAACTGGATCATCTCCACTTCACTCCTGTGTCACCCAACCACCCATCTAGCTTGTCAAATTCTCCATAACTTCTCCCTATCACTAGTCCAGTCGACACCTTTCCATGGTCTCCAATGTACCTAAAGAGGTTTCAACCCTACCCATAGACCTTTGTACTCATAGTTAGTTTGTATAGGATGAATCTACTGATCCTCCTTAAGCACCCACCATCTCAAAGCATATGGTTGCTTCTCATTCCATGCCTTAGTAGGCAAGCCCATAGGTCAAGCCACACTAAAGTGCTCCCAATCCCAACATTGTAGTAGTACACTACAACCTAACCCCTTCTTCCTACACCTCATCACCTCATACATCTCTTGGTACAACTAAGCTAAAAGAGTAGGTGCCTATGCATATACTCGAGGCTCATCAATCATATCTTATACTAGCCTGATCATGTTACATAAGAACTGACAAATAGTGTTGTTCGAGACCACTATGTTGGCCAGTAGGAACATGACCAAGCAACACCTCCAACTTCTTATCTACATATATCACCAAGTACCTTATTCCTCCACCCTTCACACTCACATATTTCCATTGATCTCCAAATATTTGGCTCATCTCATACCCCTTATCATGTTCAACCTCGACATGTAACCCCTCCATTGATACTTTGAGGATGTGGTGTATATACTCAAGAATCATTGTTGCCTCACCTATAGGGAACTGGAAGGTCCCCCTATCTGGATCCCATCTCTCTACCAAAGTAGAGAGATATTCCTCATCATCCCTCACCACATCAATACGAGCTACCCTAGCCAATCCCATAGTCTCCAACCATTTCCACTACTCATCTCACAGTACCTTTCTAACCCTTGGTATGAGAGATGAGAACTGATGCCAAGCCTCTAAAATCCTTAGCTGCAGTGTAACACATACATAAGGTAAACACATTAATGTCACATGCATTGCATAATTTTAAAAAAATAATTGCACAAGTCCAAAAAAGAGTGCCAAAGGCACTTAGCTCAACAACATGCACCTCTTCTCCTACTACTACATCTGCACCCTCAATCGCCATAGCTTTCACTCCACCACACTCCTTCACTCCACCTCACTTCTCCACTTAATCACTTCCTCAAACATAGCTTCTAGAATTTACGAATGCAAGAATGAATCTAATTTTATTTTTACAAACTATTTGTAGCTGTTTTTGGTGCATTATAATGCCTATGGGCATTCACAGGTGTATTGAAATGTTGACCAGTGTTTGCAGAATGGCAAAATCTTACCAACATCTATGCATGATGTGGATGCTAGCCGGTGTTTGACATCAAAATTTACATAAATACCAAAATGATCCAAAAATGTAGCTTATCTCCACAAAATCACTCCAAATGGCATCCATACATTCATTTCATCATCATATCATGTTTGTTGAAAATAAAAATCGATTTGGACGCTTAATTTGTATTTGTGACCAAAAGTCGTAAAATAGCCTTACAAGCTTCAAACCGCACCAAAATGGTCTAAATTTTTACAAAATGACCACATTCATAATTACAATAATTCATTCCACCATTTCATCACCTTTTTTGATAACATGGATTGATTTGGATGATTAACTATCATTTGCGACCAAAAGTCACAAATTATCTAAAATTACTTCAAAATGCTCCAAAACAATACCAAATCTTATAAAATCATGCAATCTATTCATCAATCCATTTTTCATCGTTACACATTCATTTTAATATCACAAAATCCACCAAAAATTGCATTTGTATCAAAAAATTTCCAAGTTCACATACAATTTTAAGTGAATCTTGTATCTAGTAGTTTATTTTATCTCCTTGGTGATTGTAGTGATTGGTTGTCATGCAATTCGATAAGATGGGTAAATCACCATAAGGATAAATGGCAATTTTTCATCATTCAATATCTCTTCGTTGGAAATCAAATTACATTTGATCCCTCATTTTATGTGCAACTATGCTCAAATAAAATTTTCTTAAAAAATTGTCATTGATGGCCTTGTCTGTGGGGCTTGAAACATGGATAATTCATACTACATCATTCCCTTTAACATTCAAGAATTGTGCATAGTCACTAGGAGGGGCCTCCTAGGAATCATCTGATCCAAGGATGATTGGTTCTTGATATTTTTCATTTTCATCACTTTGTATTTCAATGATGCCAAAAAGCACTTTCTTCAACAGCATGGAATCACACCAAACTTGGGGTAAACAAATTTTATTTTGATTTCCCATAGTGTAATACATCTCTTATGATAATGGTATCTACACTTGGAAAAAACCCCTTTAATTTGTTGGGGAAAAATAACATCAATTTACATCATTCATATCATTCATATTTACATCATACACTTGCACTTACACCATTCAAATGCATTCATTCCCCACAAATCTATCAAGTGGCCTGTGAGACTCATTCTTCACTCATTCTCTAATTGAGGGGGTCAGCTACACATACAAATTTTATCTTCAAAATCATCTTTACACAAAAGAAAGTTGTTTTATCATGCCAAACCAGGTGTCTCGTATTTTTGCATCGCATTGTGTTTCACGCAACACGATACAAAAAGGGGCATTTGTAGATACCAAAATATAGCCACTTGTCATCTATATATTTCCTCCAAACATATCCACCCATTATTTATATATGTAAGTATTTACTTTTTATATATAAATATTAATATTTTATATATTATATTTATATATATTTAATAAATATATATATGAATTAATCCTAGTCATCCTCCATATTTTAATCTTATCTATTCATCCATATCAATCCATGCTATTTATCGAAGCTTAATCTCCACCCTTCCTCATGTTTTAATCTCAATCACCCATTTTATGTCGTCGAATCCCTAATATGTTCAAGGGCAGATTATAAAAAATGATTCATTTTGATGAATTATACCCTAACACCCTTAATACCTTAAGCTCTCTTAGGATTTTTAAGAAATTATTAATCCCTTATATATTCCACAAATATTTGCCCTAGACATTTTGCTATCATCCTCACCCCTTTCCGCCATCATTGCATCGCATTTTTCATTGTCACGAAACCCTCGTAGACCAGAATTGGTTTAGCCTCCTTTTCCTCAACCCCTGAACTCCCTCTAGAGTTTAAAAAATACTATTGGGTATTTTTAGAACCCTTCTAGTCATCCACAACCATTGCCAAACTCCTCCAGGTGTTTCCTACAATAGAGTTGCAGTCCTACAACCCTCGAATACCGTTTAGGCGTTCACACAACCATCGATGACAAAATTAGAAACAAAAATTTGCATTTGACAAGGTGAGAATATTTAGTACATTTTATTTACATTCTACAACATTTAGGGTTTAATTATTTTATCTATTTGAGGGTCTCACATAGAGGAGCCCTTGCAGGTGCTTCTAACCCTTTTCTATTATTTTTTGTTTGTAGGTGCAGGAATCATATTTCTACAAGTTGTTGAAGCTAGAGTGGTCCTGTAGGGATACACAAGCCCACCTGCAACTCTTGTTTAGATCAAATAAAATCCATAAGATACTATTTATTCATTGAACTAGGGTTTGGAAACCCTAGATTTGTAATATTCGTATCAAAAGGTATTGTAAAATCTCATATTGGGGCACATTCATTGTACAACTAGGAGATCTTCCCACATTAATAATTATTTATTTATTTTGTGCAATCTTGTGTTTTTATTGTGCTTTTTATTATTTTATCTATTGCTTTGGTGTTGTTCATTTTTGGTTTACAGGAATATTTGTATTTACAAAGAAAATTGAAGAAGATCTAGAAAATGAAAATCAAGAAATCAAATTTTTTATAAAAATATATGTATGTATCTAGCTATAGCAATTCAATTGATATGAGAATTGAATATATTTGTAATTTATCAAGATTTAAAGAAGGAAGTTAATATTTTCCATGGGTGGGGGACCTAAGTACAACCCATTTTTCTCTAGCAAAATATAAATTCTTATGTTGAGTTTCCCAACTCTCTCTCTTTTGGAATATTTCAATTTTCTCCCACTACTATATTTTTTTGTTTTCTTGGTGTTTTCTCTCATTTTTTCCCATTTTAAAATCATATGGGTTTGATCTATTACATCGCTTTTATGGATTGATAATTATTTTGTTGCTTATGTACAGTGTTGTCATTATTTATGTTTATGGGTTCATAATTTTTTGAAGGAAATAAATTGCCACATAAGTCAAGAATATGTCATGTCTAAGGTTTACTATAGAAAGTAAGCATTATGTTAAGTGCTTCATCCTCCATGTATTTTCTCAATTCAACTTGTATGATTTATTTTCACAAGCTTAGTTGGGTCCTTTTGACTTACCTTAAATATTAACCTAAAAGAAGATATGGTAATTCTTATCTTTTGTTTAGGTTTTCCTTTTCCAAGTGTCATCATCAAGTACCTATGCAATGTTTCTTTATGAGTCTTAAAATTTTTTAAAGTATTGTGTGTTGAAGTCTCATGAGGGGTTAACTCAATATGTACTCGAGTCTAGTTATAGGTCTTTTATGTTCTTCTTCTTCACATGAGTTAACACCCACAATGAACTGATATTGTTTTTATCAAATTTTGTATATTTGTTTTGTAAATATTTTATCTTCCTTTTTATTTTTTCCCTTGCATATGTAATCCTCAGATACATGGAATTTTGTGGGAGAATGGTCTTTAAAGTTAAATTCTATCTAAGTTATTTTGTTTTTCATCCATAGATGCTTATGAGTTGTTTTGCTATCAATAATCCTCCATTTTTAAAGAATATGAAGTTCAAATACACCTCATGAGAGAAGATCAAGGTGGTTTTAAAACTATTAGATATCACCAATATAGAGATGGTGATGGATGAATACAAAACCTTAGAGAAAGATATTGAATTCCAATAAAAATTCACCCTTCTAAGGAACTTTGGATTGGATAAAGTGTCAATATTTGATAAGACTTTCTCCTACCCTAAGCTAGTGATTGTTTACCTTTGATATTTGGATTGAAAGACCTACAATCGACTTCTACAAAAGTAAATATTTTTACCTCCATAAGGCCTTAAATGATTAGGGATGTGTTTGGCCTAGAACACCCATTAAAATATGAAATCATCACCTATAAGGCTAAAAATATGGAGATCTATAAAATACTTAGGAAACCTTCATTAAGAACATTTCCACCCATTGGTTGAAAGCCCCCAAGAAGAAGAATTTCCACATGATAGTAAGATACCCCAAGGTAGAATTCAAGGAATAAATTAGTAATGTGATAGTACTACTCAAATGAATGAGGGGAGAGCCTAATTCTAGCCATTTTAGAGCTTGGATATTTTCACTACTAAAGCTAAACTTTTAGAATAAGACTATTAATTGGGAGAACTTCATTTGTCGTGAGCTAATAAATAAATTGTATAATTTTCTCATGACTATATTTTTTTATATGACCTCATATTTAGCTTATATTCTTTTGAAATTCATTAAAAATAAAGAATAATTAGGAGTTAGCAGATGGATTGATCAAGGATTTTCAATTCCCTTATGCTACCCCTCAATTCATGCCAAGAACTAGAGGGAAAATGAGAGTTTGTGTATAACAATTTATTGAGTCACATTTTTGAGAATTTGACTAGGGATAGCAACAAAATATTTTTGCATAAGGAAATGAAGGTGATACACCATTTTGTGTATTGGTTTGTTGAAAATGTGATGTTTTCATACATTAGGATGTTTAGATATAAATTCAAGTCGGTGGATCTTCCCATCAGGCCCACCAATGACCTTTATCTTAGAAAATTTTATAGAAAATACCTCACACTTCGTCAAAGGAGTATTGCCAAGAACCTTAAGAACTTGGTAAAGTTTTATTTTTTTATTGGTTTCTATACTTGAAAGTCAACCAAGGATCTAAGTATCATGGAAGCAAAAATTCAATAATTTATATTTTTCCTATGTCTAAAAGATAAACTTATGATAGGAGAGGAGTCATGGCCATGACCTATTCTAAGAGGATAGATTTTGATTTTGAACATGAAGAAGATGAAAAGACTTATGGACCAATTGTTTTGCCAACTAAGGAATTCAGGAGATATTCAATGTAGACTCGGGTCTTCCACTATGGACTGCGCTTTATAATGGCCAAGATATAATCAAAGAATGAAGGAGTAAAAGGGATCATCTAGAGGAAAGGCTACCAAAGAAGATTCTAAAGGACCCTCATTTATAAGGTTTGTAGAGGAAATACTATATACTTTTGAGGTTAAGATGACCACGTCTATAGAAGATCCTCTCATAGGCTAATCTTCATATAATAAGGAAGCAAGACTTGATACAGAGGTTATAATTCTAGAAGTTGGTACTACATGAGGGGAGTTTCTCCCAAAAATATACCAACTATATTATCCATACTCAAATATAAATAAGTACCTATAATGTCAATTGGTTTACCTAAAGTATAGAAATTCCTACAACAAAATTTCTTAAGGTTGGGTTCTTAAAATACTTCTATAGGCTCATCATATAAATAGATCCCATTTAGAGGGATATATAAAACTGCTACAAGCAATGGCATAAATGGATATGGTGATGACAACAATGATGAATAGATTATAATAAAAAGGAAGTTGTTATCAAACAAGGAGTACAACAATAATAACAACATGGTGGAAAGGAGACCCCTGATGAAGTTTTCCTATCTATAGACTAGAATGCATGGGAAGTAGTTGAGGGGGGTAAAGGAGAAAATACTTTAACCTTGATAGAATAAAAGATATAAGATGGTGAATTTTTTCTTGTGAATATGTTAGATAAAGATCAACACTTGGAGGAAATATAAAACAAGAGTAATCTCGTGAATATTTTTAGTGATGTTCTAACAAATCCACAACCCAAGATGGTCAAATCAAGCATGACACAAAATATATGGAAGAAAAATCTAATAGTAAATAAAGTTGTCAAGAATTCCAACACTCCATCTAGCAAGATACTAACAAAGGAATATTTTTATGTTGTCATGCATGATTTTCCCACTCTATATGTCTATGGAAACAGCAGTCTAATTAGGTTAGCATTTGAGATTTTTTAAGACTTAAAGGATCTCATCACCAAAAATACTAGGCTAGAATAAGAAAAGGAACACATAAAGAAGCTTTTTGACAAGTTTATGGTGACAAAGATTGTAAAAAGAATATTAGGTCTTTTGATTCTGAGGCACCACAAATTTAGGAAGGTATCAAAGGGCTTAACCCCACTAAAACAATTATAGAGGAAACACAAACATAAAAGTAGGCCTAGTGATAGGAGAAGATTAGGCCAAGAAGACTACAATGAACATAAAGAAGATATGTAATTTTACCATGACTAGAAGAGTCTTAGTAGACACAATTTATAATATGCATAAATAATTTAGGGAGACAACATATAAGACTTGGACATAAGTATAAGGTACTATTAAATGCTATCCAATTTACAAGTTAAGACAATGCAACTCGTGCAGATATTGATTCATAGAAATCATTTTGGTGTCCTCTAACAACATTGTGCCATGCCAAAGAAATAGAGTGGGAAAATATAGGATTGAATATGCTAGGAAAACATGGTGACTCCTTGTGGATATCCTAGGCTAAGATCAAGAATGAAACTCTAGAGCAATCGATTGAGAACTATGATAAGATGATTAGTAAAGCAACAACCAAATTAATAAAATGGATAGATGTCTTTAGGTAATATGTATCAATGTCAAATTAATCATAAATAAAGTAATAAAAAAGAATAGGAAGCAACTCCCATAGAATTTGATTCACAATTAAAATATTTTTTTAAGTTTAATACTTTGATGAGGCAATTCTTGACAAGTTTGGTAGGTTTGGTAGGTTTTTCTCTATCAAAAGCTAGTTGTTAAAGTTGATTGATGACTTAGATTTTATTAAAGAATATATGGAATAGTAAACGAGGATGGTGACACCAAGATGCAAAGAATGGAAATACTAACTTGGGGTTCCTCAATATGTAGCTCAAGATTTGGGTTAAACATCAACAAAAAACTATCAAAGAAAAATGATTGAAGAAGATGCCTCATAACAAGCTCGTAACCTACCCTTTATTTCCCTTGAGTAAAATTCTTTAATAATTGTAGTGAATTATCACTACACTTGGGGGGAGTAACACTTTATCTAATTGTGCAGAGGATGATTCATGTGGAAGAAGAGCTATCCAAAAATTCACAAGAAAACTAGAGCCAAGTCAAGTATAATAGATCATGGACTAGAGCCTCGAGTTTCAAAGGAAAATCAAAATGACAAAGCTACCAAAAGAGGAAACCAAAATCCCAAGGAATATTTTGGGTAAAAGTGAGTACAAAATCCTAGTAACCAAACCCCTAGGACCACAGCCAACAATTTGGTCATAAAACAAAACCTCAATAAAAGCTCAAGAAACCATTGCACATCAAACAGTAAAATCAAAAAGAAAAATTGGTTGGGACACATGCACCAAATCAAAATGTTTGGTATTCCCAAGTTAATTGTAATAACAAAAACATCAGGTGAGAGCAAAGGTACATACTACCATGATGAATGCCAACTAGATTGGAAGATGAGCAAAATATGAATACCAAAAACTTTATTCAGGATGCAAAATGAGGATCGTGCACAAAGAGGCAATAATTAGATTTTAGTCAATCTACCTCCAACAATGATCCAAAAATTTAGGAGACTAAATTTTGTTGAGGTGTATAGTCCTTCTATTGAAAAAAATGTATAACATATTCAACAAGGTAGTTGATGTATTAAAGACACCAACATGGATCCTATTGAGAAGTGACCATAAACCTAACAACATTAATTACAACTGAGTGAGAATTTTGATGGGTGAATTTTGAATTTTGAGAGGGAAAATTTCCCAAAATTTTGTCTATAAATACTAGCATATTCTTCATTATAAGGGAGGTTAAATTATTGTTGTACCTAACAACTGGCCTTGAGCAATTTGTCTCTCCTCTTTCTATTTTGTATATTAGTCTAGACTCGAGCCTTGAGTCATTGCATGTACAGGTCATCAAGCCTCTTTCAATTATATGTGAATATAATGTGCTTTTAATATGAATGCAAGGAGTTGTGACTATTCCAATTTCTATTATGGTCTAAGTATTAATATATCTTTTATGGGGGGTTGTGACTAGTATTTTTTCTAGTTTCCATAGGAGATATTTTGATTTATAGTCATATGTGGTTGAGACTATTTTTATTTTAGATATCATGTTTTGATGCATGTGTTTATTATCCCATTGATATGCAATATAGAATATGTAATCTTTGGTGTATTTCCACCCTTAGCTTAGGCTAGTTAAGCTAGTTAGATTTTTCTTCTTTCTCTCTTTTCTATTTTCCCTAGAAATAACCTCGTATATTAGGCTAGTTTAGGAGGAGAGCCTCAAAGATTACATCTGAACAAGAAGTTGGACTTGGTAAAAAATATCAGAGGTCATCTAAAAGAACCACATTCCTAGACTAGTGCTCCAAGTGAGGCATGGACACATGACACACCCAAAAAGAACAATATTATGGGGGGGTCATGGGGCCCAGATCGTAAGGACCATTTTCCATCCCCAACAATAATTTAATTTATGATAATATTGTCTATCTGGCCAAGTGTACCCTTTGTATAAAATATAAATGGTTAAGATAAATGTTGATTAGTTAAGCATTAGGTAGATGGGGGTAGTTAAGTTGGTTACTCCATGTAACTAACTCAAATTTTTGTATAAAGAGGATCAAATAGAAATACCAAGGGTTCATATTTACAATTTATGAAAAAATATTATATTTTGGTTATCTCATATGGTAATCGAAGAAATGAAATGCTTCTATTCTTAAATTATTCATAACACTTGTGTGGTATGAATATTTTCTCTTTTGAATATATTGATGTTTTTGAAGGTTCTTCATTTCTATATTGAGGTGCACATTGATTTATGGTTTTAATTATTATCTAATATAGTAGTTTTCATAGGATCCCATATGTTGGGTAATGATCCATTAAGGAATTTCTATTTTGAAACCATTTTTCTTTCATGTCATTTTGTTTCAATTTTTTCACATCTTCTAATTACAAAAACTTATTCACTAAAGAAGGATCCACTCTTTTATAAAATTATGGATAACTTTAATTATTACTTTATACATTTACCATGAAGTTCAAATTGTGGTATATTAAGAAAATGTTAGATCAATAGTATTCTAATCCATTGATGTATTTAAGTACCTAGTGCTTTTCATCATGGTCAATTCATAGGCAATTGATAAGTTCATTAAAATTATTATTATATTGCTAGATAAATTGGTCTCAATGATGGCATAGTTGTTGGAAACACATGTATTCATCTTCATACTGGTTCAAGGGATAAAATATCTCACATACCACATTGACAAATGTTATTCAAATGGTGCTAGTATCTCTTTTATTTACAATCCTACTACTAATTGTTTCCCACCACTCGGAAACTAATTTTAAAAATTTTAAGACCATAAAAACATTCTTATGAGTTTCAGAGGACCAATTGATAATATAGTAGGCTTCAAGTTATTGAATCTAGGTATCTAATTCTTTGGCATTTATTCAACCTAAGAAGTATGATATATCGATGTTGGATTAAACCTTTTGAGGATTTTGGATATCAAAATGCATAGGATTGGAATTTAAGGAAAATGATCTCATATTGATCATGAAATCTTGGTGTTTCCCAATAAATTATGTTTCTTTATTATTTTAGGGCATCTTGGATGAGCTTATTAATGTCCTATCTATTTCCTAATTGTGATATAAATTTATCCATTGTTGACATTTCTTTGTGGGTATGACATACTTTAGGGTACTTAGACATAGAAATTAGTGTAAAGCCTTATTTTTTGTACCACAAACATGTACAAGCATACTTATAACAATGAAGATTAATAGATATTTCACTTTGAACAAGGATGAATACAAAGAAAATTTATGAAATAATAGAAATCAAAGTGGATGGAAATAGCTTTGATACTGCTTGATCTATACTAAAAGTCCTAAGATCCAGTGGTGTGGAGGACAACTCTTAGAACTAGCTTGTGGCACCTAAACATCATGCTTTAGATTTGTGTAGCAAGAAATAGAGCATAAAAAAATTTCCTTTCTCACACAAGATGTAACCTTTGTTCATAGATGTTGCAAATATTAAAATACACTACAAAATAGAAGACCCATATATTAAATAATGCAACAATTCAAATGTTAATTGCATAGGGTGTTGGCATTGTAATATGCAAAGCAATATATTCCAATGCACTAAAATAAGTAGCAAAATCTATGCTTATATAGGAATAGCATATATCTATAGGGAAATAAAGAGAAAGAAAGGAAACATACAAATACTAAAATAACAAAAGCAAAATATTGGATAGTATAAGAATAACTAAGAAAGTTTTTTTATTCTAAGCTTTATATAGTATGTAAGACAATTATAAGGTAGTTGGAAGGTGAAACAGTTCAACTTCCAACTAATCACGAAGCAATTTTAAACATAGTTATAGAGCTACCCTTTCTTCTTGCTCTATAGTTGATGCTAAATGATGAGATCAAACGTAGTTGAATTATGCAAGTACGAAGATGTGTCAAATAACTAACGTTGGAAGATTTTCTATGCAATTTGATTTCTAGAGGTGATACATGGAGTTGGCATCGTAGATTTGTATGTCTATGTATGTTGGAACCATTATGGTTTGCATGACAGAAATTTTGGCTCTATAGAGGCCATGACACCAAAAGTTGATTTAGTGCCATATCAAAGTCTAGCCATTTAAGAACAATTGGTGCTAGCCTACATAACAAAGAACCTAGATAGAAACCAAGTCCTATAAGTTGAAAGTGCTCTAGCATCAACTTCCTTGGGACTTTAAGCAATCATATTTTTCTCAATTTAATATATCAAGCCTAGGAACCCTTTACATCTTAGTTATATCTACTATCTTGAACAAATTATAACCACTATTGAAGTGTTGTTCCATTTCAACCATATAAATACATTTAACAATACATATCAATTGAGAGTAATAAGTATTGCTTACAAATGACAACATGACCTTACATTTTTTATTTTAAACAAATACCCCAAAATCACTAAAATTCTTGTATTACAAACTATAAAATAATTATAATTTACATTAGGATCTTTAGAATAAAATAATATAAAGGGTATTCATTATAGTTTAGAGGTAAAGGATATTAAGAAGATAAATATGGAAATTTTCCTAAAGCTCAATATCTAATACCTATGAGAGTAGGAAAATCAATGGAATCCTTCTTTTAGTAGAGATCTCATGGAATAAAATTTCTATATTTGAATTTATTATAGAATAAAAAGTAAATAAGAAAAATACCCAAACGATTTCCTTTAGGCATTGAGTTCCAAGAAATAAGTCCCTAATATACACAAGGATAAAGAGAATTAAATTAAATTCCAATACATTTAATATCGTTTGTATCTAGTTTAATTTCATGATATACAATTAGAACACCGTATTAAAAATTATAATATAGGATATTTGATTGATATGCAATTAGTATTGACACAAAAATATTAAAAACTATGTTGTATCAAACTTTAATCACAATGCATAAATGAGTCATTTTATTCATTAATGTTGTTGGTATTTTCTCCTTATAAAATTATATATAAGTGTTATGACATTCTTCAATGCACTCACTTCTAGACCAACCACATACAAGACCATCTTGAAATTATATTTGGGGATGGTTGAGAAACATTTAAAAAAGAAAAATCTATATCACATTAGAGCAAGTAATTTTGTATTTTTATTCTAATATTTTGTATGTTCTATATTTTTATATACTAGAGGCCCATAGTAAGCATTACAATAAGTATCATCTATCTAGTCCAAGTCATTTCTATCCAAAAAAGAAAATTAATATGCATTTTTCAATATGGTTACATATCTAGCCCATGGAATATGAAGTGCATCCAAAGCTTGGGTGCATTGTTATACTACTTTTAGACTTACTAAATATTAGATTAAAGTAGTTTGTAAGTTTAAAATAAATATTGACAAACTACTATTGTATACAAATTTAATTATTGCAATCCTCATTGATTTGAAGTCAATCCTTTAAGGCAGCCAATTGTAGGTAAAATATGATTCAATAGGTGCCATGCTTATTTTATTAATAAATTTATATTTGTATAGGTTTTCAAACCATTATCTATAGTGTGCCTATATAGATGCAATTCAATTTTTATTTGTTAATATTGTAGATCATGTTTACATATGCATTTAAGTAATAATGGATGTATTTTATCTGTATTATTAATGTTCAAACTAATTTATATGTGTACCTTAGGCTTTTGGTGAGGAAAGAACCATACTAATTAAAATCATACGGTAATATTTAAAATATCTCCTATGTATAGTCATATTAAAACACTTTACTATTTTTATATGTTTTCAAGTTTTATGGAGGAATTGGTACTTTTACCTTCATTGAATGTGCCTATTTTATTGTCCCTATGGTTGAAAATGGTGTATATGGATACTTGAAACCTTAAGAAATTATATCTTAAACATTAACATGCTCTTGCATAATACTTGGTTCATAAGTACTATTATGGATGTCATTATTGTGAAGAAATTATTATTGTTTGTGCCACTTGATACTCAACGAACATTGTTTTTGGCTGGAGAACAAGGGATTGTACTTGGTTCCCCCACCCTTGAAAAATAACAACTCTCTCCTTTAGATCTTGAGAGTTTATAAATAGATTCAATTCTCATCTCAATTGAGTTTCTATATCTAGATACCTACATCATTTTCATAAAATGTTTGAATTCTTGATTTTCATTTTTTGGATCTTCTTCAATTTTATATGAAAATAAATATTCCAAAGTTGAGCATTCTTCTTATTGGCATTTTCCTACAACATCCTTCACAATACCAAAACTCCGCCTCTACTATCTATGCATTGCATCTTAGTACAGTAGTATTTCCAAAATTTTTCGCTATCATAGTCCAATTTACCAAATCTAGATTGTTAGTTTCCTTACTAAAGCACAAGTGCAACCATAAAATTTATAATAAATAGTTTATATGAAAATAAATTAATGTTATAAAATAAAGCAAATATTACCAATGGAAAATATTAAAGTAAACCTTAATCATCATTTAATTCAAGAAATCAACATTTTCTTATTAGCTTTAGTTGAACTTAATACTTCCTCTAACCATGGAAAATAGAATTTAGCATCACAACCCTCAATTAAAACCGCTCTATTGGCTAGCTTATCTACACATTTGTTTCCTTCCCTTAACATATGTGTAAACTTAATTTATTCAAACTTTGTAGCAAGGTCTTGTATTTCCATAATTTTCTATTGTATTTTCCATGGAGCCTTTGTTTTCCTCAAAATTACATTTATAACTATTAGTGAATAACCTTCCATCTATACTCTATTCCTTTTCATTTATCTACATATTTTTAACCCCTCCAAAGCTACCCAAAATTCAGCTTCATTATTTGTCTTAAATTCACTATTGAAAGTGTAATGAGACAAAATCTCTTCTCTATTATTTATAACTATTACTTCTCTTTTTTGTCCTAGATTTCCTTTAGATGTTCCATAAAATTCAATTTGACTAACTCTACTTTTTGTGATTTCCACTTTATATCCTTTGCCTACTTTGTGTTTCTCTTATATCCAACATCATAATTCCATTTGATGACTTGACTCCATCTATCAAGTCTCTATGCTTCAAGACTAGGAACTAGGTGAGTTGATAGGGTTGGTTTAGATTCCTCTATGGCTATAAACATCTTCCTTTTCATTAGCTCTAAACTAATTTCCTTTTCTTTAAAATTTCTTCTATTCCTTTCCTGCCATACAGTTCAAAGTATTGTATCTTTTGATATATCCTAGTTTACTTGTAAAGCCTCACTTTTAAATGTGTTTTGCAATTGCTTTAACCATTCTTTAATTTTTTTCATTCATCACCATGCATTTACCAAACACATTAAGAACATATTTCCATAGTTTCTAGACTATTGAGCAATGTCCTAAGAGATGGTCTCTACTCTACTCGTACTTTTTCAATAGAACACATTGTGAGGGTCCATAAAAACCCCTTTTCATAAGTATATCCTAGGATTAAAAAATTCTATGACCTACTGGCCAAACAAATATTTTGACTTTGCTATCCATAATATCTCTCTATATTCTTGTGATATTTATATTTTATTGGTGATTTACATTATATCTACTTCTTGTGTATTCTCCTAAGCTATTCAACTCCCAAATAAGCTTATCCTCAGCTCCCCTCAAAATAATCACTATTATTATCTTTCTTCTTAACTACCTACTAACAAAAATTTCTTGTATACTTCCTTCTTGATCCTTGTACATAATATTTGAAATCTTGTCACCATATTTATCTTGAAGTAATCTCATCCATGGTTTCAGAATTAGATCTATATTGAGTGGTTTTTTATCACATCAAGTATCCATCCAAATAGACTTTTTTTCTCCAATTTCCACCATCCATATTAGACCTTTAATCACTAGATCAATCAATTTTTTTAAATCATTCCATAGTGCATAACTATCTGGTAGTGAAATTGCGATAAATATTAAGATTGGGTTATTAGGCTTAATGTACTTACCTAGAAGAATCATTACCCATTGTCTTTGACTCTCTTTGTATAATCTCCAAATTACTTTTTCCCTTAGAGCTAAGTTTGCATTTGTAAGAACTCTTAAACCGAGACCTCCCCTAGTTTTATCATCACACACCTTGCTCTATTTCACCAAAGAAATTTTTATTTTATCATGTAATCTTGACCTCAAAAATGGCTACATAGATGAAACTTTTTTTTATTGATTTTGGCATAGTTACAAGGACATGTAATATTTTGGAATGGCATATAAGACTAATTTAACTAGATACACTCTTCCTGCTAATGATAACCATCTACCTTTCCATATTGGTAGTTTCTTCTAAAATTTTCTTATAACTGGATTCCATAATTATATCCTCATTCTACCTTCAAATAAGGGCATCCCTAGATAATTTGCTAGCAAATTTGCCTCCTCCATTTGAAGTAACCTGCATATCCCTACTTTGATTCTAGTTGGAGTGTTTAGGAAGTAAATTTTCAAATTTTGTCCTATTAACTTTTTTTCCTGACACTCTTTCATATTCCTTTAATAAGTTATTTAAATCTATGGCATCATTTATTATTTTCCTCCTAAAAAGGGTTGTATCATCCACAAATTATTAATGGGTGATTTTGTAAATGTTATTAATAGCCTTAAGTCCACTTATTTGCCCATGTTTATTATCCAAGTTCCTACCCAATACCTCTTCCATAATAAAAAACAAATATGATGATAGATTATAGAAAGTAGTACCCAAAAACCATAGAAGTAAGGGTAATGGCATCCATAGCTCCCTCTGCAACTGTGAGCGAGATTCCCCAGGCCCCTTCTAGGGATCTGGAGTAAGGTGAGATCCCCCCTCGAAGGATGATCCCACGAACCCTGATGCAGACCTAGGTGGGATGACTTACCTGGAGAAGGTAATAGGGATGGCTAAACCCGACCCCTCTGGTAACCCTAATCACCCCCTGTGATCACCAATGGGGAAAATATGGTTCTTCTAGTCTCTCTCATGGCAAACAAACTCTCTTCAAAATCACTCTCCATGGTCAACAAGTTCATGGGAGGAAGACCTGACATGGAATCCATAAGAATATGGGCCAGATTCAAATGGCGCATAGTAGGGAACCTTCAAATTGTGGCCCTCTCATGGGGTTTCTTCCTGATATGCTTAAATAACCAGAATGGCTATGCCTGAGTCCTCACCAGGGGCCCTTGGTTCTATGGTAGGAAAATTCTATTCATGACAAAACGGAAGCAATATTTCAATCCCCAAACCCAGGATATCAATATTGATCCAATCTGGGTTAGCCTCCCTAATCTCCCCATCCATTTTTTCCATGAGGAAATCCTAGGGTGGATTGGAACATACATTGGGGACATGGTCGCTCTTGACCCTACAACTAAATCTTGGTCCCGCATGGCCTATGCTCGAACATATGTCAATGCCAACCTTGCTTCATGGATTCCAACCTACCTAAACCTCATCTATGGGGATTTTCATTGGTGTCAAGCTATTAAGTACAAAAATAAACCAAAATTTTGCATCGAATGCAAAACCCAGGGACACCTTCAAGCCTATTGCCTGTCCTTCAAGCCCCAGTAGGAAGCACCCAACATAAATGGTCCCCCCTCCTCAGAAGCACCAGATGGGAGAACGCAATGACCGATCCAAAGGACCTAGTAACCGCAGATCGACCAACGACAAAGGAAAGCAGGCTACTATCCAGGACCATCCGTCCACCAATCCTTCTTCAGATGTAGGCTAGGTATGCTCCATGTTCACCTTTCCCAATAGATTTGGGCCTTTAAATGGCTCTTATGATGAATTTCTTCTCCATGAATCCCTTCCTATGCACCAACCCTCCACCATTCCCCACCTCCATCCCTCTCCCTCCAGATATGGGCCTTCTATCCCCATTTCCTCCCCATCACCCATGTCCCAACCCATTACCCTTCTGGAACCCTTGCTATATATCAACCCTCTTCCCTACTTTATAGTTTTTTACCCCTTGAAAGAACCCCTATCCCCTACTGAATCCAATCTTGATTCCCAAGAGGATGCCTTTAGTCCCACTCAGTCTAGAATGAACATCAGCTCTATCATCACTAGAAGTAGGAAAGGCCCCATTGATATAGGGAATGAAATAAAAAGAGGTCGACCCACCACCTATGAGCAAAGAAAGAAAGACACGGATGACCAGGTTGCCAATGGAGTGCATCTAACCCTTAGTTCAGCCTTGTTCACTCAGGCAAAGGATGAAATGAAAAATACCAAACCTCCCTCCATCTCAACCAAGGGAGGCAATAAACCTGCCAAAGTATCTAAAGGAAGATCCTCTCCAGGAAAATCAGATGGCTTAATAGAATGAGCAAACAAATATTAGCTTGAACTACGAGGAAAGAGTACAAACCCTCTATACTCATCATTTAAGAAACAAAAATTAACGCTGACAAAACTTATAGCATAGTCTATAAAATTTGGAAGAATGGACAATGGGCTTCATCCCCAGCAAATGGATCTGTAGGAGGTCTATTGTGTCTCTGGGACCCTGAGAATGTGGAAGGCAAAGTCATCTCCAACTCCAGTAGAACCTTAAACATAATATTTTATTGCAAAGAAAACAAATTCACATGGGTGTTGTCCAAAATCTATGCCCCAAATAATCCTATGGAGAGATTCAACATATGGAAGTCCCTGTCCCTCATGAAGGATACCTTATCCCACCTCCCATGGATGATTATAGGGGATTTCAATTCTGCTCTCTTCCATTCTGACAAGAAAGGAGGAGAATCCTCCCCATCTAAAAGCATAGTGGAATTTTAGGCCTTTGTCATTGAAAATGAACTCATGGACATTCAAATTCATGGCCACCAATACACTTGGAGAAACAAGAAAGTGAGCTTTGAGTATATTTAGGTGAATCTTGATCAATTTTTTCTCTCTCAATAGTCCATTTCCCTATTTGGAGACACATCCCCGATCCCCCTTCCCTGGATAGGATCTGATCACTCCCCACTCCTTTTGTAATCAAATAAGGCTCCATCCTTCTCAACCCCATCCAGGTTTGAGAATATGTGGATCCAACATTCGTATTTGAAACAACAGATTGAAGACTGATGGCAGACACATGTCCCTAGATCATCTATTTCCAGAGTATCTCATAAACTCAATATCATAAAAGATAACCTGAAAACCTAGAATAGGGAAGTCTTCGAGGATATTTTTGATCTCAAGGAAAAAATGTTAAGTAAACTCAAAGATCTAGAGCAACAAACTCAGCATGATCAGTGGACCCACCAGCTCAAGGAAGAAGAAAAGGAGTTGCTCGTCGAATATCATAACATCCTAGCCAAGGATGAAACCTTCTGGCACCAAAAATCCTGATCCTTGTGACTCAAAGAGGGGGATGCCAATACCATATTATTCCATGCTTCTACTCTGCATAATAGAAGCACAAACAAGATCAAATAACTTACCTTAAGGGATGGATCTGTCACTCAAGACATCATCCAGATCTGAGAAGAAGATGCCACCTTCTACAGCAACATCATGGGCTCTAAAAATCCTTCCAATATTGCAACCCATGATTCCCTTCTTGAAAATATCCCTCCCTTGGTCACCCCTGAGATGAAAAAAACCCTTATCCAACCCCTCTTTAAGAAAGAAATCAAAAGTGTTTTATTCTCCATGAAAGCTGATAAGGCTCCTATGCCTGATGGGTTTCCCCCTAGGTTTTTTCAAACCTTCTAGGACATATTTTGGAAGGATGTGAGTGATGCCATCAAGGAGATTCAGAAAACCAAAACCATCCCTCAAGGAACTAATTCCACATTCATTGCCCTGGTCCCTAAAAACCTCCAATGCAAATCCATGAATGACTTCAGACCTATCAGCCTTTGCAACATCTTGTACAAGATCCTAGCCAAATCCCTAGCTCTCAGGCTTAAGAAGATCCTCCCCTCCATTATTGATTTGTGCTAGGGAAGATCTGTTGAAGGCAGATCAATCACCGATAGCATCATATATATTCATGAAACCTTCCATTCATCCAAGTGCAACAAGAAAGCGGCCATGTTTCTAAAATTGGACATCAACAAAGCTTTTGATAGGGTGGACAGGACTTTTCTCCTCAAAGTGCTAGCTCGATTTGGCTTCCACTCAGATTGGGTTCACCTCATAAAGGGTTGCATCACCTCTCCTTGGTTCTCATTTTTGGTCAATGGGTCTGTTGTAGGTTATTTTTCCAGCCTCAGAGGGATAAGACAGGGAGATCTCCTCTACCCCTTCCTCTTCATCATTTTGGTCGAATCCCTAGACAGAGCTTTCAAATAGGTCATGGCTTCGGGAGGCATGTCAGGTATAAAAGCTTCTTCCAACTCTCCCCCCTTGTCTCACCAACAGTTTGTTGACAATACTATTATTGCAACTTAGGCCTCCATTGTCCAAGCTAAATCCATCAAAGGGATCCTTAATACCTACACTTTTGCTACAGGGCAATAAATCAACTATCTCAAAAGTAAGTGTTACTTCCTAAACACTCCAGGTAATAGGTAGAGGAAAATTACTCGTATCCTCCATTGTTGCATCACTACCCTCCCCACCTCCTACCTGGGACTCCCTCTGTTCACCATGAACCCAAAGGAATCGATGTGGGACAATGTCATTGATAGGATCAACCGTAATATTACTACCTGGAAATGATCCATCCTATGCCAAGTAGCCAAAGAAACTCTCACCATGGCAGTCCTCCAAAGCATCCTGGTCTATTTCATGTCAGTCTTCAAAGCTCCTACCTCAGTCCATTTCAAAATCGAGCAAATCCAAAAAAGGTTTCTCTGGGCCGGCCCAAAAAATTCAAATAAATTCCACCTTGTCATTTGGGACAAAGTATGCCAACCCAAGGACCAAGGGGGACTTGGCATGAGGAGATCAGCAAACATAAATATTGCCTTGCTAGCAAAATAGACCTGGAAGTTGTTCACCAACTATAAAACATAATGGGTCACTATTGTCCAAAGAAAATACCTCAAAAACTTAACCCTTATGGATAATAGCATATCTATAAATGGATCAGCCTTCTGGAGGGGTGTTATCCAAATGAAACCTCTTATCATGAGAGGGACTCGATGGCAGCTAGGCTCAAGTGCTTCTATAAATTTTTGAGAAGACACATGGCTGAAATACAAACTCCTCAAGGATCTGCCTGAGGTGTCTAGACTTAGACCAAGTCTCAAAAGGATATGGGGAAGCAAAGTGAAGAATTACATGGATAGGATCACATGGAAGATTCTCCCTGAAGACAACGAGACTCTGTCTAAGATGCTGAGAACCACCATCACCTCTACCATAGTCTCCCAAGACAACCCAATTTGGGCAGGAACTGATAGTGGGGATTTCACGATCAAGTTTGCCCACTCCATGTTAGTCAAATCCTAGGTTCCCACCATTTCATTAAAGTTAGTTTGGGTTAAACGCCTTGTCCCAAAAATTGGGTGCTTTTCCTGGACAACCATTCAAAACAAGGTCCTCACCACAGATAATCTTATGAAAAGAGGGATCCTTGTCCCTAACAGATGCCACCTCTATATGTCCAATTGGTAATCTGTTGACCACCTCCTTTTAGAGTGTGTTTTCACTAGGGAGGGCTTATATTAGTTGTTCACCACCTTTCAAATCCACTGGGACCGCCCCAACTCCCTCCTGGACATGTTCATCCAATGGCCTACTCCCTTCAGAGATCCCAAAGTAGCTTTCCTATGGAAAACTTGTCTCCACCATTTCATTTCGTAAGTTTGTCTTGAAAGCAATCGTAGAGTATTTTCTTCTGCCCTTTACAACTCCACCTCCATAGCCATCAAAACAATTTCATACGCCTCTAAAAACTCCCATCTTATCCCTTGGTCTAGATCCCTCTTGAGCAAGAATGAGGTTGACCTCATCAATTCCCTCAACATCCCCCTTCCCACCTTATCCCCCCTCGACCCATACCAGGACCAAATCTCGTTGGCTTCCCCCTCCTTAGGAATGAATAAAAGTTAATCTATGGCATATCAAAATGGAATCCCAGGTTGGTCGAGGCGGGGGGAGTGATCAGGGATCACAGAGGAAAGATAGTTATAGTTTTTGTAGAGAATATTTATCATCAAACCAAAAATATGGTTGAGGTGTGGGCCCTGTGGCAAATTCTACACCTCATCAAGGGGTTGAAGGGGACTCTCTCAATATCATTGGTTACCTCATCTCCAACAAAGTCCCTCCATGGAATATTAGATCTCTTATCCAAGAAAGCAGGAAGCTTTTAAACCAGCATCGCTAGGTGGAAACTAGTCATACTTACAGGGAAGCCAATTAGCTCACGGATAGGCTGGCCAACTTGGGCTTAGGGTAAACACTGTTCACCATGTGGCAAGACTCCTTCCCGCTAGATGTCCTTCAAGTTGCAAAGTTGGACAGCCATGAAAGGTACTCAAAATCCATCCATGCTAACCAATAATTTATTGTTTTTATATTATGCAGGATTTACTTCGAGTGTCCCATTGTCCTAGAGCCTTGCGATGTGTGCTCCAGCACCTGTTTACGATTGGCTGCTTTGCTAGTATTCATCATGTAAATTCAAAGTGTGGATCTCCATCCACGGTGTCCCAACGCTCTCTACCAGCTACCTCTACCACGTTTCCAGTTGCACCCCCTTTTCGCTCCATGTTTCTACCCATGTCTAAAAACCTTACCCAATTTATTACCTTCACCCATGTGGATATGGTCCCTAGGCTTCCCCTTAATCCTCACCATCCTCGGCGTGGCACCCCCCATCCACCTAACACCCATCTGTGAGGCTTGGCATGAACTGCTCGCCTCCCCTGATCTATTTAATTCCCCTATTTAGCCTAGCCTATGAAATTCCCTTCTACAAGTCTATCTTGTGGGCCTCCTCCACCACCACTCTTCATGTCCCCACCACTGCCACCATGGCCTACCTTGAACCAAGTTCTCTCCGACTGGACACCCTAGCGTCTGCTTACCTGAAGGCCGTCCAACTCACCACCCTATTATCAAAATTTTATGGAGCTAATGACGACATCACAAAGGACGTTGTTCGCACATGGTCGAACAACCATGTTTGTGTTAGGAACCTGCACTTTAAGGTCACTCTAGAGCTTATTGGTGAGATTGCAGAGCTACCGATTGGAGGGCGTCTTGTTCGGCATGACAAACACTATTGGGAACCTGAGTTGGAAGGTTTCCCCAACTACCAGAACTTCTTGTGAGATGGTCATGCCCTGGACAGTCAATCCATTCCCCCTCGTTCCTAGTTGTTGCCATTCCCCTCATTCAGTACTTATCCTGCAATGATCCCGACAAGCCTATGGCAAGCTTCCACCTTGTCCTTGTCAACCATGTCCTGGGATACAAATCCATGAACATTCTTGGGTTCCTTTATCGGTCTATGTGTCTCTTTGTGTTTATTGCTCGTAAGAAAAGTATCTCCCTGCCCACCATGGGCTTTTCACTATTATTTTCTATCATTTTATGGCTAATCCCCCCATTGTGGCTACCCCTTTGCAAGCTTCCCCCCTTCTCCCAAACCCCCCAAAGCCCTGATCATTCTATCTCAAGCGATATTATGGCCAGCGATGGAGTTCCCAGCACCTTGGCCTCCAAAAAAGGTGTTGTTTTTTCTTCTATGTCCCCTTCCAAACCCATACCCTCACCCCTCGCCCCCAATCCCTCCCCTTCAAATCCAACCCCTTCCCCTTCCAAACCTACCCCGTCCCCATCCAAACCCACCCCTCCCGCTAGCAAGAAGCCTTCGTTGGGAAAATGTAAAGCTAAAATTTAAGAAGCAACAACCCCTATTCGCAGGTCCTCTAGGGCAAAGAAGCCCAAAATGAAATCTAGTTAAAATTCTTCTCTATAGATTGAAGACCTCAACGGGAACTCAGCCCCCACTTTGGGTATCTCCAACCGTCTCACTTGGATGTTTCTTTGAAGTTTCATCATCACCTTCAAAAGCATGAGTGCCGCTCTAAATAATGCCCTCCAGCAAAGTGTCGACCAACCTAAAGAGGGCATCATAGAGGTTGACCCTTAAGTTGTTGTGGGTCTGTTGGTTTTTGCATTATTTTTGAGGTTTGATGGGAATTTTTGATGCAATGTTTGGTGATGTCTAGTCTAGTGTTGGGCTAACCATCCAGTTGGGTCTCCCTGTGTCAGCCCCTGTGAAGGCCCTAGCGAACATCTATGGATTATTTTTGTTTAGCTTCATTAGCCCCTGCAAGGGCAAGCACCACTTAATTACCAGCTTTTACATCCTCTGTGAGGGAATTTTGGCAAGCATATCCCCTATGCAGGATTTTTTAGACTGGTGTAGACTGATCCATCTTAGGAAGAGGATTATGCAACATGAATGTACTTCAATTTGATGAAGTTTTTATATATCTGGGAGTGGGACCCAGTTAAAACACTCTGAAATACAACTACAACTTACCCAAAAAATATATATGGTGATAGATGATCTCCCTATCTAAGACCTCTCTTAGCCTTAAAAGATTCTATTACTAACCCATTGACCAACACTGAATATGATACTATAGAGACACAAGAACTAATCCATCTGACTTATTTCTTCCCAAATCTAAACTTTTTTAAAACTGCAAAAGAAAAATCCCATTTAACCCTATCATAGGCTTTACTCATATCAAGTTTTAAAATCATTGTTCTTTTTGCTTGAAGTTGTTGAATGCATAAATTCATGAGCTACTATGATCCCATCCAAAATTTATCTCTTTCATAAATCCTCCTTGCTCTTTTGAAATAATTTTATTTAATAGTGGTCTTAACCGATTTGCCATCACTTTGGAGATTATCTTATATGTTGTATTGCATAGGCTTATGGGACTAAATGAATCAAACAATTTTGCATTATTATTTTTTAGAATTAGGTAAGATATGTTACATTTATTTTATAAGGTTATACTATTTTACCCTAGATTGTTTCACTGCCACCAATAAATAATCCTTCACTATTTACCAATTATGTTAATAAAATGTTGTAGAGAGCCCATCCAGACTTGGGGATTTATCCTTATCAGAATATAAACGATCTAAATAAACTTCTATAGTAATAGACTCCATTAGTTTCCTATTATTTTCATCTTTTATAACTAAAGGTACTTCTTGTAATATTTTATTATTAAGAACTTCAAACTCCTCTAATCCTAGAATATCTAGATAAAAAAAATGTGTCTTCTTTCTGATTTCACTGTGATATTCAATCCCAATCCCTTCTACTAATTTAGTTCTACTAATTTTTTATTCTAATCTCTATAGGATTTCCATCCTATGAAAAAGCTTTGTATTTTTATCTCTTAACCAAGTCTATCTCAGTTTTAATCTCCAAACATTCTCTTCCTTACTCAAAATATTACGATATTCACTAAGCAACTCCCTTTCCTTCAAGATTGGATTATTATGCTTACCTTTTTAGAATTTTGAAATTTTCTCTTTTAGTTCTTCTTTCTTCTCAAAAATATTTTCAACAGTGTTCTTATTCCATTTTTAAATCTAAATGCCATTGATTTAATTTGTTTCGGAAGTGTATACATCCCACTGTTTCCTAAAAAATTCCATGTTTATTTTATCATATTAACAAATTGAGGATGTTCTTCCCAAATCTACTCATGTTTAAAATATAATCTTCTTTTGAATTCACTTACCACCATTTTAACTCTTATTGGCCAATGATCTAAACCAATCCTTGTCAAGGTATTAATTTTAGCACAAGTTCCTTTATCTAACCAATGATCTGAGAGTACGCATCTATCTAATTTTTTTGCTATTAGGTTCTAGCCTATCCTATTTTTGGTCTATGTATAATTTTCCTCTTCAAACTCAATCTTCCATAGTCTAGTGTTTTGAATAAAAGCTGAGAAATATCTCATACTTTGGGTTAGTTTCCTAATTCCCCCAAATTTGTCATCTAGCTTGGTTATGGCATTAAAATCTCCTATGATCATGAATCGGGTTTCTTGTTCTTTACTTATAATAAAGGCTTCAATACCACTATAGACTTCTAATATGACTAACTGAGTTGTAGGACCATAGACATTGATAAGGGTGAAATGAATATATGCAAAGTAGCATGTGACTAATGAGGCTATCCAATGCCTAGTTTTATAAATAGTTACACAGGAGGTTCTAACAAGATTCCAACATGTTATAATCCCTCCTAACACTCCTTTAGAATCCACAACATCCCATTCACATATTACTCATAATGCTTTCATAGTTTTGGAAACTTCTTCCTTTGTCATTTTAGTTCCTTGGATACAAATAATATTAGGCATATTACTTAAATATAAGTCTCTGATGCACCTCAATTTTTAGGGGACATTAATACCCCTTATATTCCATGATATGGGAATCATGTCCCATTAGGGGCTACTAGCCCCATATGCAAATTACTAATATCAATTTGTTGTTTGGTAAAAATAATTTCAACTAACTTAGATTATGTTTCTTTCCTTAGGTTGTTGTTTGGTAAAAAGAAGTTCAACTAACTTAGATTGTGTTTCTTTCTCTATGTTTACTCTTGATTCCCTAGCTCTCGCTTGATAATTTGAAGGTTTTCCTCTTATTGCCTTGCATGTATTAGGAGTAGGTCTTACTGTTATATTTCTTAATATTTTCTTATAAATTTCCTTTTCATTATATTTATCCTCTCCTGGCTCTGCTACAATAGCTTTTGACTTATCATGTTTATTTCTAGTATTTCTTATTAATTTTAGAGGTATTAACATCTAACATTATATTTTCTCTACTAATTTTCTTCTCTTTAATGGTGCATGGTACTTAGATATTATTAAAAATCTGATGAGGCACATTCCTTAGGTTAAACGGGAATGTTCATCCCTAAATTTTTATCATACTCAATAGACAGTTCCTTGTTATTATTCTAATCTTGTTGTACTGTCTCCTCTAAAATCTAATATGACTTTTATTCAAAGGCTAAAGTCTCAAAAAAATTGGTATTTCTTCTAATTTCCTTTATTACTGGTCACTTTCATCTGTCTAGACCTATTTTTTGGAAGTTAAAAACCATCATCATCCATATCCATTTGTAAGTTTCTTTTTGTGGTTTTCTACATATGTTTCTATTCGACTCTTCTTAGGGCATGATCTCTCAATATGCCCCACCTCATGACATATTCTACATATAAAAGATATATTTTTATAATGCGTGGTTTGATTCCATAACTTACCCCCATACTTAAGAATGATTGATTCTGGTAAATATTTATTTATATCAATTATGATCAATATTCATACATAAATAGCCAAGAAAACATCTTTCTCAGTTTCTAAAATCTCAAGTAATTCTCCTAAAGTGTTTCCTATTGCCTTGAAGGTATCAATTTTCTAGAATTAAATGGGCAACCCATACATCCTAACCCAAACTAGTATTAGGGATAGATTTACATTTTCAAGTGCAAAGCCTTCATACCAACATGTAAGGAAGAGTCATGCTCTTCCCATTAACCAAGGATCCACTTTTCGAATTCTATCTCTTTCCTCCCTGGAACAAAAAATGGATAGAAAGAAAACTTTGAGAAGAAATGATAGACACACTCTTGGAGACTTCCAACTTTTATCGATCCATTTTCTCAAGGCTAAAGCCACTAGCTAAGACCTATTAAATTTACCAATAATTACCCTTCTTTTCAGTAACAAGTATTGCTTCTTTATGAAGTCCTCTCTAACCTCTAATACTAGGGATAATTCTAATGATTTAGCTATAAAACGATCCATGGGAAGGAAACTATAACTCAGAGTCTACTAAAATTTTCTAGTATATCTTATAGCGACTATAATATTTGAAAATAAACCTATATTAAATCGCATGTAAAACTTCTAAGATAATGAAGGGGAAAAGAAACTTGCTGAAATATTCTACATCTAGACAAAATGTCTTGCGTCACTAATGCCCTAGCCCTCCATTACTCCTCCCATAATTTGAACCCTAGCTGACAAATATTTGCAATTTTGTTTTCTACGACTAGAAGAATCATTGTTACCCTTATTTTGAATGGCTGACTTTATAGGGTCGTATCTCCCTTAATATTACTTGGATTCCTTCATATAACCACTCATTTTAAATATCTTCAAATTCTACATAAATTGGTCCAATAATTATCTGAATCAAAAAACCCTTTGCAAAGATATGGCTCCTAAAATATGAGATATTTTTTAAGGAAAAAATTGCTCTAACATTTTCCTAATTTTAAATGGTTGTCTTTGCATGGTCATGTCTCCCTCAATACTACTTGGATTCTTTTGAATTACCACTCATTTCATATTTTTTCAAATTCCACATAAAATGGCACAATAATCATTTGAATCAAACAACTCTATGCAAAGATATGGCTCCTGAAATATTGTTCATTCTTTAAAAAATTGCCCTAACTCTATCGGTAATAATTTCCTTAGGAAGAGACACATAAAAATGATGAAAATACTCAAAGAATGTATGTTATTACTAATTTAATAATTAGTATAATATTCTTTAAGGAATATTTTGTAGGGATGTTATGTGTATATACACACACTCACATATGTATCAAATCATTGTATATCATGTGTGTATACATGATATGAAGGCATAGGATTGATATAGACCTATGCCTCATTTGTATATATGACATGGAAGTTAAGTGTTGATATCGATATCTTATTTTATGTCATTATATGGGGGGCATGAATATATATATATACACATACATATTTGTGGTTTATATGCACATGTTTGTGGTGTTTGTTTTAGTCTAGTTTTATCTCACCATAATCCACATGGTTATATACCCCCAAGGGCTTGTTGGATTGGTAAGTGTAGTGTGGCTGGATACTTATCAAGAAGAGACCTAGGTTCAAACCTTGGGGGAATCCAACCCTTTGCAAAGGTAGTAGTCTACTTAGAATCCTCTAAGTGCGCTCTAGACCAACAACGATGGTACGAACCTTGAGTGACCAGTGGTCCCCATCTCACGTTGGGTCAATGAGACAATAGGTTTTTTGGGATCAATCCCTGTGGTTTGAACCTTGTGCTATCCGTTTACTAAAATAGTGGTTGTAATTAACTCTCCTATGTAACCAAAAAAATATTTTTTATTTTGCAAGGAATATTCATGGTTAGAAGCATGAGTATTATTTACTTTAATGGGATACCATGGATTTTAGTTTAGAGTGAGACCATGATAACTCTTTTGGGGTCAAGCACTTGTCACTCATGTGCTATGGAGCCTATGTCTATTGAAACTTGAATTTGATCATTATCCATGGAAAATGACCTATTTTAGTAACTCGAGTTCAATTTGATGGACTGAAGGTATAAATATTGTTAGTCTATATTATAATTTATTAATTCTTAATATTAATTATAATTTTAGTTTTTTCATCTTATTATACATTAAAATTGTATTCACATTTTAAATATGTTTATTGTTGTATATCATTCAATGTAATCATAATTGACCTTGCATCTGTCACAGTCCAAAAATATAGACAATAGTACATATTAATTATTTAACAATACAAATAATAACGATAGTCACTCGTAGAAAGATTGATTTGGCTATCTTAATGTTTTTCTTTTTTACTTGCACAAGGTTGTCCTTTTATGTCAAACTTAACTTATACTCTTATAAGGTTTGTTTAGATTTATTGATGATATTAATAAAGTCTTGTAAATTGTATTTTATGTTTTATGATCCACTAGTATCTTATATTTTCTTTTGATATTGATTTTCACTATATTTTTATGTATTATTTATTTCACTTATAATTTTTTTAGAGGTTAATTTATAAAGTTTGTTAGTTTCTTTATATAAGAATTTCAAGTTCCTACTTAAAGCTCATTTTAATTTCTTGTCCATAAAAGGGGATATTTATGGGGGACCCAACCCAAATCATTACCATATATTTAGTATGCACCTCCTTCCAATATGGCTAACCAACCATATAAACAAAAAATAACAAATACTATAATCACTAAAAATTATGGAACAAGTTAATATTCTCCTTAATAATTTGATTCAACTACCAATAAATCTATACTAAGTCCTTCTAAAATCCCTAAAATAGTTAAGAAATATTCTTAAGGTAAACTATTTCATCATTTTTGTACCAATAACCTTACATCAAATACAACTATCATTACTTTTACAATTTTATTTAAATTTTTATCATATTTTTGTATAGGCTAGTAATATTTCACCTTTAAGTTTTTAAAAACAACTCCTCCACATTTCTTCCATGAAATTCCTTTGAAATCCTTGTAAAAATCTAATTTGTATCAAATCATTCTTAAGACCTTTCCATTTTGTGTTTTCTCTAGTTTTGTATATTGGTCTAGCCCTATTATGATGAACCACAATCTAAGTAGGCTTGCCTACCAATAAATTGAATTTGTTCTTCCTAAATTCCTTCAATGCATTCTATAAACCATGTATTTACGTTTTTTCCAAAATATACTAAAATTGTAGAAATAACTCCCAAAAAAATTTATAATTTATAATTATTCTAGCTTTTCTCTCTAGTCGTATCTTTGAAAAACATTGAGACCAGTGAACATATTATTTTTGTTGAAGTGGAGATTAAAAATATCTTTTCAATCGCAACAATCCAACATTTAGGAGTTACCCACTAAGACCCAAAACTAACAAAAACCAAATCAAAATTTTCAACGAGAAATTTAGCAATAAATATTGACAATTTATTATTTATGAGAGAAAAACATCAAGTTGGTCCCCAACAATTATATTTTTAGTAAATATATAATTAAATTTTATTTGTACAATCCAACCATAAGAAAGCCATCAATTTAGATAGGCTTTTTAATCCAAATTACCTTCCAAGAAGAATCTCCTAGCAATTTTGATGTAATCAAGTACCTACATCTAGTAGTAGCAAAGGCTAATCTTGATTTATGACCTCATATCAACAAGTTCTACTTAGAAATAAAGGGATTTTAATCTCTTATATAATATTATTTAAAATAGAAACTTACTTGAAATATCTTCAGTATAGATAACTTATTTTTGCTTTAAAATTTGTCTATCAATATAGTCAACCATCCAATTTTCAAGTTGATTGATAGATACAGTCCTAACTTGGGATTCTACTAGTCATTGGCCAAAGGGCACATTTTACATCAAGAATATTCTCTAAACTGGATCATGTCACCTAAGCCCAAGCTATATCACGATCGTAAATGACAAATATCTTTACACTCTCTCATAAAGTTTTGATTTATAAAACCTTTTGGAAAAAAATTGGTTCTAAATAGGTTTCTTAAGTTCCTCTCCTCGTAGATATTTGCTTTTCATTTTTCTACTCTATAAGGAGTCTTTTTTGGTGAAGTACTTCTATGCTAATTTCATTTCTAATGATGGATAGATATGATTGTTCTTCCTCAATTTCAAATTTCCCATGTCCTTTGATCAAAAACTATTTTCCTCATTATAAATTTGAATTGTTCACTCTTTAGTTTCATAGCACAATTTTAAAACCATATTAATATTGATCTATAATATTCAAGGACATTCAAAACAAACATCATATAAATAGACAAATCTTAAAGAATTGATTAAAAGAGTTTTATTGTTTCATAAAAATATGAAAAACTTCATTTTCCATCCATCTTATTTAACCTTGAATTTGTTCAAGAGACCATTCCACATCTTAACCTTTGGTGTTCCATAAAAGAGGTATACCGAGCTAATAATATAGAAGATACTTGAAACTAAATCCTAAAATTTTGTTCCCCAAAGCTTACCTTGATAATAAACTATTTTTGATCCAGGTGTTGTAGGTGAGTTGGAGAGGAGAGGGCAATCCTCCAAGGGAGGTCCCAGGTTCTAATCTCCACACTACCAAAAAGTTGAATTGGGTACCCAAAATCCAATTGATAATGTTGGTATGGGAAGTGTTGGGTGCGACCCCGGGTGACTTTGACGGTGTAGAACCCCCTGTTCGTGGTCTCTTAGACCAAGGCGGTCCCGCAAGGGGTTTTTTGCTTTACAAAAAAAAAAAAAACTATTTATGAAAAGGACTAAATTGTCTTTTTTTTTAACCACTTGCCTCCATGCTAATTTATTCTCAGATAAAATATTCAATATAACCTTGGCATTCTCTTAAAAAAATCATAGAAAAGTGCCATCAACAAATTAAAGATATGAGAAAATCATTGTATTGAGATTACTTGATTTCAAAAATAGGACAATACATATTTGCTTTAATCAAATATTTGTTGATAACTTCTACTAAAATAATGAAAATATGGGTCCTTAGGGAATAGGACAATTCATTATAGTTGATTTCTTGCCAGCAAGCAACCTCGGTTCAATTCCATTAGGGGTGGTGGTCCACCTCACTCTATTTAAAAGTACGTAGTCATCGCATATTTTAAAAAGAGTGGATAGGAATATACTAGCAGTAGTTAAAATCAATCCCTTGACTAAAAGTAGATAATCAAGGGATAATCGATTCTCCTATGTGCAATAAATAAATAATAAAAACATGGAAATATAAGATCCCTTTGATATAGAGCTTTAAACTTATTGAACAAATCTCTAAGATTACCATAAACTAAAACTAATATTTTTAGAGATGAAATTTAAAAAAAAAAAATGTTAGTTATATGGGATTGAAATTTGTGCATATTAGATCATTGACCACATAATAGTATTACAATAACTTAAAATTATGCAATGTATCACTTGGCAAGTTGAGAAATTTAAGCAATCGAGCTCATGCCAGAAGATTTCTATTAACTTCATAAACCTTGTTGAATATTTTATATCCATTTCAACCAATTTTTTAAAAATGTATTACTAATCTTACTTTTGTTTGACACAATCATATATATTTTTTTAACCTTTTAGAATTTTACTAGAGGAATACATGTTTTATCTAACCATTGACTAGTCCCACTAGTATTTAAATAACTTATAAAATTTGTGTATCCAAAGTTCAAATTTTACTGGAAAATGAATTATTTTTAAACTCGTTCATTTTCGTTAAGATTGAGACAAATTGAGCAATGATCAGATCCAATCTATGTAAAAGGATTGATGGAAATATATCTAATATTTTTGCTATAAAGTTTTTATTGTGAATTGAAAATCGAAAGTATTGATATCTTGCTCTATAAGGGTTTTGGTCTCTAGTAAGAGTCATTTTTGCTTAGGGTTTCCTCAACTTTCTAGGGTTCTCCATGGCCCCCAACCTTGGCAGCCCAACAATTACTGTTGGTGCCACCGGAGAGAAGGCAAATGAAAACGACATCCATGGAGTGTCCTAGGATATTGCTTCCGGTGGAGAGTCATGAGGTACATTCATTCTGCCTCTGCCCAAGTTTGATAATGTCTATCAATGGATGGAATCTTTTATCTTGGTTGGGTATTTTGTGGGACGCATTCCCAACAAAGCAGCATTGTGGTCTTAGGTTAGCTCGACTTGGTCTCCCAATGGAGTCAAACTCGAGTTGATTCAAAACCTAACAAAGGGTTTTTTCTCTTCCATTTTGCAGATGTTGCTCATGCAAAGTCAAATTATGAGCATAGGCCTTGGTCCATGAGAAGCTCCTTGGTGGTCTTCTTTCTATGGACTCAAGATTTTTTAGTTTCTAAGGAAATAATCTCCAAGGTCGCAATCTATATTGAGTTCCTTGGTCTTCCCCTCCCCCTTTGGCCCTTTTTGAATCGCATGGCAATAGTCTTAAGGTGTTTCTTATTAAGTGAAGCTAACAAGTTTTTCAATGCCTGCCCATAGAAAAGGGTTTGTGTTAAGGATTTGTCCAAGGACTTACAGGAGGAGGTTATCGAGATACAAGTGAGGGACACCACTATTTTGCAATGAGTGGTGTATATTGGATCTACTGAATACCTACTTCAAATGTCAAGCATTGGAACACAAGGTTATGGATTGTTTGCTTATTCCTTGCAATAAACCAAAGTTGGTCCCCATGCCAAACACTGCCTACTCCCCAAGCCAAAGAGGATGGTTTGACAATCATGGGAGGATGCAAAAAATCATGTGCCCTTATAGCTAAAGTGCAGCATTCTCAACTAGCAACAAAAGAGGTTGGTTTTTCAATCCCACGGTCCTCAAAAATGGTGGAAAAGTCACCAACGATAGAAATGGTGGTCACTAAGGCTTCTCCACCTCATCAAAGCCACACCCCAACAACTAATATATAAATGGTGGTCATTGAGGCTCCTCTGCCTCGCCATAGCTACACCCTAACAGCTAATATAGCCACCAATGCAAGCTCTCCTCCCCCTTATTTTGTGAGATATTGTTAGGAATCTAGTATTAAAATAAAGCACACTCACACAAAATACTGAAAAATAACTCACATACATCAAATAACTCAATATCACTATGCAAAAATAAATTACAGAAATGAAACAATCTCACAATAACACTTAATTGCGGGCCTCTTCAAGGGGGTAACCTCCTTCAATATTTCATTAGCTTGCAAAAGGATAATCTCGTACATGGCTTCATATATTTTTAAAGGAAAAATTCATGCAACCCTACCTAAATGCTCAAGAGGTGGCTTACATGCAAAATGCCACTTGAGCTAGAATCTTCCACCAAATGGTGGTTACAATCTTGATAAAAACAATTACATGAAATAGTACCACTTGGCAAGGTATCTTACTACATCGGTTACAATATTGATAAAAACGGTTACATGAGATGGTACCACTTGGCGAGGTACCTTTATTGCCACCTACATTACTAAGTATTGCATTATAACATTAAAATGGGATCCCCACGTTGGAAGTGGGTTATTACATAGGTAAATGAGAATTGCAACATGGTGTTAGGATAGGATCCTAACATGTCCTTCCCCTTCAAAAAGCTTTGTCCTCAAAGATAAAATTGAGAAAACTAGTGTTGGAGTTGATGGAGAGACTCCCATGTAACATCTTCTGGCTGGAGCCCATGCCACTGGGCAAGGACTTCTATGATGGTCCAATTGCAAAGAGTGCGGATGTGGCGATCCAGCAACTATTATGGTTCGAGTAATATGGACCCTTCCTCATCCAATTCTAGTAATGTTGATTGAACCTGTACCTATGTGCCCATAACTTTCTTGAGATATGAAACATGGAAAACAGAATGGAGCTTGGAGGTGGGCGGAAGAGCCAATTTGTAAGTAGTGGAACCAATCCATTGTAGGACTTGGTAAGGCCCATAGAATTTTGCAACAAGTTTTTTCCACCGACAGAGTTGGAGGGATGACTGTTTGTACGGCTGCAAGTGAAGGAAAACCATATCACCCACATCAAAGCTATACTCAGATCGATGTTAGTCGGCCTGTTGTCGCATTCGATTTTGGACCATGTCCAAATTATGCGTCAGCTGGTGAAGGACATCGGTCTGTTGGTGAAGAGTAATTTTGATTTCCCAGACCCTGGAGCTACCTGGAATGTATGAAGAATGCGTGGGTGGAGGGCACCCATAAACAGCCTCAAAAGGAGTGATTTTGTTAGTTGTATGATTGGACGTTTTGTACCACCATTCGGCCAAAGGAAGCCACTTCGCCCATTGAGAAGGATGATCTGATGCAAAGCAACGAAGATAGGTCTCCAAACATTTGTTGACAATCTCAGTTTGACCATTCGTTTGTGGATGATAGGCTAAAATCATTTTGAGCTTCGTTCCCTGCAACTTAAAAAACTCTTGCCAAAAATGACTAGTGAAGGTTGGGTCTCAATCGGACACAATGGAGGTGGGCATACCATGAAGGCAAAAAATGGAATCGAGGAAGATTTGGGTAATGGTGGAGGCTGTGTAAGGATGGGCAAGGGGACAAAAATGAGCATACTTCGAAAGGTGATCCACTACCATGAGAATAACAAACTTACCACCCAATTTAGGTAACCCTTCGATAAAATCCATAGAAATATCAGTCCAAACCTAATCTGGAATGGGCAAGGGTTGAAGAGTACCCAAAGAATGAACTGTTTCACCTTTCATTCATTGGCAGGTATCACAAGCTGCCACAAAGTCATGGATGTCATGTTTCATACCTTTCTAGAAGAATGTGCGCTTGAGGCATTCATACATTTTGAGAAATCCATAATGACCTGCAGAGGAAGCAATGTGTAGTTCCTTCATGAAGAGGTCGCGAAGTGGTGAGGCACGGTGAATAATAAGGCATTGGCAATAACGCAAATCTTGGCCATCCCAATTGTAGCTTGGGGATGAAGTTGTATCAGCTTGAAGTAAAGCCATCAAAGCTTGCAGGTCTGCATCTTGAAGCACCTCCTATCGTAAGGAATCTATCCATTGGGGGACAAGTGCGGAGATAGCACATATCATACTAAGGGCCTCAAATTGGCAAGAGAGAGCATCAACCACAAGATTTTCTTTTCCCTTCTTATAGGTGATATCATAATCATAGCCCATGAGTTTAGAAACCCATTTTTGTTGTTCTGGGGTAGCAACCCATTGTTCTAAGAAATATTTGAGAATCTAATGGTCTGTTTTAATGGAGAAATGGTGCCCAATGAGATATGGTCTCTAATGGGTGACAACATGTAAGATGGCCAACATCTCCTTGGTATATGTAGATTTTTCCAAATTACGCTCAGAGAGTGCCTTACTGGTGAAGGCCAAGGGTCTCCCTTCTTGCATCAATACTACCCCAATGCCGTGACCGAAAGCGTCACTTTCAATGATGAATGGTTTAGATAAATTTGGCATGGCTAGAATAGGTGTGGTGGTCATGGCATGCTTTAATTCAAGAAAGGCTTGATCAGCGGGTCCTGTCCAAGTGAAAGAGTCTTTTAACATAGATGTGAGGGGAGCTGCTATTTTCCCATAATTATGAACAAATTTCCTATAATAACCTATAAGTCCTAAGAATCCCCAAAGTCCTTTGAGAGTGCAGGGTTTTTCCTAGTCCTGAACTTCCTGAATCTTCTTAAGGTCGACCTTAACACCATCTTTGGAAACAATGTGTCCTAAATACTCCACTTCAGTCAGACCAAAGGAGCACTTAGACCGTTTAGCAAAAAGTTGATGTTGGGCCAATAACTGTAATGTCTAATCCACATGGGTAAGGTGTTCTTCCCATGAGCGGCTATAAACCAATATATCATCAAAGAAAACCAGGATGAACTTCTGCATGAAGGGATAGAAGATGTTGTTCATAAGGCTTTGAAATGTGGATGGTGCATTTGTCAAACCAAATGGTATTACCAAGAACTCATAGTGACCTTCATGAGTATGAAAAGCAGTTTTTGGAATATCCTCGTCCTTGAGCCTGATTTGATGGTACCCCGAACGAAGGTCCAACTTGGAGAAGTACATAGCTCCATGTAATTCATCCAGTAATTCATCCACTATTAGAATGGGAAATTTATCCTTGATGGTGATCTTATTGAGCTCACGGTAGTCTATGCACAATCGCCACGAGCCATCTTTCTTGCAAACTAGCAAAACTGGAGAAGAATAGGGATTGGTACTGGGTCGAATGACACCTACCTTGAGCAATTCTTGTACCATATTCTTGATTTCTGACTTGAGAGCATGAGGATACCGGTATAGTCTGATGTTCGGTGGTGCACTACTCGAAAGTAGTGGAATAGCATGGTCATGAGAGCGACGAGGTGGTAGTGTAGTTGGTTCTGAAAAGACGCCATTGTGCTTGGTTAGAACAAGTTGCAAATCTGTTGGAAGTGGATCTACTATAGAAGTGGGTCGCTGAATTGAAAATATTTGTGCAATGACCCCACGGGAGGACTTTTTCAACAACTTCTCCATGCTGGAACTAATAATTTGTGTAGGGCCAACCTTGATACCCTTGAGGGTATATGTTTGTCTATTTTATGAAAATTGCAGCCATAGTTCTACAAGGTTGCAGGAGAAAGTGCCCAAGATGCTCATCCATTGGGATCCTAACACAACATCACATCCTCCCAATTGGAGGGCGAACATATCTTGCTTGAGTTCATAATCCCCTATCTAAATTTTGACATTTTGACATTTACCTTTACAAGGTAAGGTGCCTCCATTGACCACCATGACTTCAAAAGAATTGCATGAGTGTATATAGCAGTTGGTCCGTTTGGCCACCTGAGGATCAATAAAGTTGTGCATACTACCTGAATCAATAAGAATTATGAGACGTTGGCCTTTGAAATAACCCACAACTTTCATGGTTTGTGGGGTGGTAATCCTAGCAAGAGCATGGACTAAAATTTCTACTGGTGTTTCTGATGGTTCCTCTTCTTGTGGAGTTGGTGCCTCGGTTGTATCACTCTCCTCATCACTATGGTCACTATTTTCTGGTTCCTCCACATCTATTAAAAACAATCTCTTATTTGCACATCTATGCCCCTTCGTAAAATTTTCATCACAATTATAACATAACCCTTGGGCGCAACGCACATCCATTTCCTTTGTAGTCAGCCGCTTGGGAGCAGGAGGTTTATTATCAGTATGGTTTTGGACCCGAGGAGGGAAAGAAGGTTGGTTATGCAAAAATCGTGGTGTCGCCTTTGAGCTGAGAGTTTAGATTCGACCAATCGGGCTAAACTGATAGCCTCCATCATGGTGTGGGGTTTGAACATCTTGGCTTCAGCGAGGAGATCATCTCGTAACCCACTAAAAAAACAACTCATAAAAAATCCCTCATTCAAACCCTTAGTTTTATTGGCCAATTTCTCAAATTGGGTCTGGTAATCATGAACTGAGGTGGTTTGTTTCAGCTTTGTCGAGTACACTGTAAAGTCATCATAATCATTAGGGCCAAATCAGGTGAGTAGTTGGGACTCAAAGTCCTCCCAGGATAGATCAGGGTTAGCAACCCATAGACATTGGAACCAGTGTAAGGCCTCAGATTCTAGGTTGAAGGAATCCATTTGAACCCGATGATAGACATGGAGATTATGGAGTCGAAAGAACTGATCAACCCGACATAATGACCCATCGACATCCTTTCCACTAAACTTAAGGAAGTCTAATTTAGGCATTCTGAAGGTTGGATCCCGATTAGAGTGATTTTCATCTGGTGTTCGTCGACCTCGTTCAAAGTTTTCAGCATGGTGTTTAGTTTTGGTACTGTCATGCAATTTGGTCTCCATCTCTGTGAGTTGTTCTTCTAAACGGATTCTAGTGTTATCTTGATCCAGTCAAAGCTCTTGAATCTTTGTGCCTATGTTCTTGTTTGCAAAGGTCAAGTCAGCAATGGATTTACTATCGTTGTCCTGACTGTTCAGATTCTGACCACAGGCTGTTTCAAACACTTGTAGAAATTTATCTTGACTATTGGTGCATGCAAGTTGTTTTCTATGATAGGGAAAACCTTCTCTATATGCTCACTTTTGGGGATGGTGAATGCAAGTTAGCAGAACAGGGATGGGTTGATTTGTAAGGGGATGATACATTGTTTTTGTTTTGTTTTTGTGAACCAGGTATGCTAAGTAAGGGAGTATGTAATACCCATAGGCCCTCTGTTATACCGCAGTGACAAACAATAGTTCTCAGACCAATATTTTAGGCCACTACTCAAGGAGGATTCCACACATACCCTTTAGCACACTATCTGCCTCTCTAACAGTACGGGAGGGTAATCGTCCGAGATGTTGTGTCCCGTGGACTATGGATAATACAAGGTCGAAAAGCTTCCTAATGGATAAAATCTTGTTTAAACCTAGATTGTCTCCCGATATACCCGAAGATACGTGGGAGCTCAATTTCGTGCGCAAGTGTTGTCTGAGGCCTGGGTATTGGAGTTTTGATCGCCCCTCACTTCACTAGACGCTTTATGGGCTATCTAGCTTAGCCAATAATGACAACTCCTTCGTGATATTTTAAAACCCCGACACAGGGTTTCTAACCTACACAACTACTATATTTTTTTTTGGTATTTTTTTATTTTTTGCGAAAAAAATGACTATATTTTTTGGATTTTTTTTTTGATAAAGGAAAAACATAAATAAAAAACACACTAGAAAATTATACCTAACAGGTGGAATGACTGGCAAGAATCGTCTTAGTTGCAGCAAAACATGGCCCTGGAAAGCGCTATGATACCACTTGTTAGGAACCTACTATTAAAATAAAGCACACTCACACAAAATATTGAAAAATAACTCACATACATTAAATAACTCAATATCACTATGCAGAAATCAATTACATAAATGAAACAATCTCACAGTAACACTGAATCGCAGGCCTCTTCGAGGGGGCAACCTCCTTCAATATTTCATTAGCTTGCAAAAAGATAATCTCGTACATGGCTTCATATCTTTTTAAAGGAAAACTTCATGCAACCCTACCTAAATGCTCAAGAGGTGGCTTACATGCAAAATGCCACTTGAGCTAGAATCTTCCACCAAATGGCGGTTACAATCTTGATAAAAACGGTTACATGAAATGGTACCACTTGGCGAGGTATCTTACTACATCGGTTACAATATTGATAAAAACGGTTACATGAGATGGTACCACTTGACGATGTACCTTTATTGCCACCTACATTACTAAGTATTGCATAATAACATTAAAATGGGATCCCCACGTTGGAAGTGGGTTATTACATAGGTAAATGAGAATTACAACATGGTGTTAGGATAGGATGGAAGTGGGTTATTACATAGGTAAATGAGAATTACAACATGGTGTTAGGATAGGATCCTAACAGATCTCAATGTTCCCATAGTCCTAGACAAAAGAAAAAGGGAGATTGTTTACCAAAAAACATCTCTCCACTCCTTTTGGAAAGATCCAAACGTAACAGCTTCATGGAATTGGAGTTGCTTGAATAGATGATGGATTGTGAGGAATCTGTGAATATGACATCCTTCACATTTGCTCCTAGGGATTGCCCTCAAACTGATTTGCCTGACTTCAAACATGCATAGGCACACAATGGTGCACGATTTGTCAACAATTTTTAGATCTAGGTCTCATGCATTTGTAGGAGCTAAAATCTACAGAGTTTTTTGTTCTCTACAAAATTTTCCTGATTGCCTGTGCAAGCCCTAGATCATTATTTTAGATTTTGGATGATTGTTTGTGTAAGCCTCAGATTCCTATTTTGGATTTTGGGTGGTTTCTCAAGTTGACATCTCGAGGTGTGCTTTCATTCCACCTACCTTTATGTGCTTCCATACCACCTACCTTTATTTTTATCACTGCAACTAATATTCTTTTTAGTAATACAAGGCACTTTTCAAAAAAAAAAAACTTGTTGCACCTTTTATTATCCCAATCATAGATTTTAACTTTATGTTTGATGTCTCGTGAACCTGTATTTTCAATAGAATATACGAACTCCAACATGGATTAAGAGGCCCGTTGAGCCTCCTAATTTTTCTTCCATGCAAAAAATGGATTTAAAAGCAATAATTACTAATGACATGTTTCTCATAAACAAAGAAGCCCTAAAATTGTCATCACTCTTTCATTTTGAGTGCATTAATTAGACCATAGATAATAGTAATAGTAGCAAAAAAAAATTAAAGTAAAAGATTTTGATACAATAGTCAACCTATTATCCCATGCAGTTGCTAATCCTCTAAATGCTTAGGTGGATGGCATTACTAATACATCATAGTTTTTCCACAAGTTAATGGGTACAAGCATTGCTCCCATTATCATACATTTTAGTTTCTTCCAATAAAAATATTAAATCTATGATTAGAATAATCAATCTCAATATCAATTGCTTTTGAGTAGGAATCATACCCTCAATATTCCATGAAAACATCTTCATTCTTTAATGCAGTTTTCAAGCCTCATGTGCCTATTCTATGACAATAAGATATGGTCTATAATAATATTTTAGCCTTCTTTCCTTTGAACTTTTGATTTGGAATATTTGGTTGTTCACATTATTTTCTTCAACCATAGTGTAGAAGATATTGTCTAGGAAACAATTGAAAAAAAAACATGTATCCAACTACCTATCCAATGTCCCTCACTAACGACAACATAACAATTATTATTGGCATCCTTGCATAAGACATGGGGTATAATCCTTGGTTGCATTCAACATTAATTATGCTTTCCCAAACACTCTAATGTCATCCTGCTGACTTATGAAATTTATCACCTCAAACGATGGCTCAAGGAAAAACTCTTTGGAGCAAAATAGAATATTTTTCAACAAAACATTTTACACAATATTGAAAGATTTATACTAGAAATCGTTAACTTTGAAAATCTAACAAGAGTCTACAGACCATCCAAGGAAGGCATTCTCAAACAATGGACCTTTTACAAAAACTATGGATTAATCCCAAACAACAAAAGAAAGAGAATTAATGAAGGCTCCTCTAAAAGGATGGCCAAGATTTTGATGTAATATCGAGAAAAAATCTATTTATTAATAACCAAAACCACCCTGATCTAACACTAGAACATATTGTAAGAAGACTTCAAGTGCAAGACACCAAAAAATATAAAAGGAAAAGCACATCAAATTGTCAACTTTACTATTTTCAAATACAATCTCTATAAGACTTTGATGACGATAAGCTAATGAGAAATCATTAGGATTACAATTAACCTTGATAGTGTTGAGAAAAGATTAAAACTTCAATCAATTTGACATATTCTAAGTAAGTTGAATACCAAATCTAATTCATTCTGTCAAGCATGAGAATTAATACATTGAAAGTCTTACAATTTGTCAAGTACCAACAATATGACATAGTACACAATTAACAGGCTAAGAACTACAAAAAGCTTTAATTCATCAAGAGTGTTTACCTCTATACCATTATTCTTTAAAGATCCATTCTAAATTGTGAACTATGCATTCCAAGCATGAAGATGGGTTTCAGTCACACGAACCTCTTTACTAAAAGGAAGTAAAGTCTTCAAGGAAATTAACAAAGTTAACAATTAACAAGCAATGGATTTCATAGATGTCATGATAATATGCACACTAAGTATGATAGTGAGGTTGTTTTGCATGATCTCCCACAAATTTTAATGGAAAATGTTGAATACAACAATAAAATTTTCAGAAATTCTCAAAACTCAAGGCAAACAACAAAGGAGGCAACTTCTGGGTTTAATACAAATCCTAAAGGTGAATAACAAGTTTACTTCTGGGTTTAACACAAACCCAAAACGTGAATAACAAGTTTTTATGGAAAACATTCTTAGTGGTAGCTACATGAATTTAGATTTAGGATCAATCAAAATTACCTTTTTTATAGGATAATTGAGGAACCAAAAAAATCAAAGCATAAAACACGTCTCAATAATCAAGAGGAAAGGTATCGGTTGTTCCAACAGGCAAAAGAAGAGTGTAATATTCCAATTATCTAATAGAAAAATATGTAAAGTTGACCATGCCTTTTTAACAAACCCATTTAGAAACACCTTTAGTGGCTATTTCGAAGGCTTTAACTTCAAAAACATATTAGGTCAGTTACGAATATGAACTGAAAATAGTATAGCTTTCATTTACTAATTTATATTCCCATTTCTTTTTATGAGATTGTTATCCCATTTCTTTTTATGAGATTGTTCCTCGAATGGCCAAAGTATGTCAACTTCACGTAGATTAACATTGAACGTATACATCATCTAATTACAACCTTATTTTTCTTATTAAGATTTATGTATAGAATTTGCATTTGATTTCACTCCAAAGGAACAACACATATTGACATCAATCTAACCTTAATCATCTTACTACAAACTGCTGCAAAGTTACCCAAACATTCCTCTCATAACAAGAAAATGATTTTATAAGGTTTTACTGCAAAAACCTTGCTTCAAATATGCTAGGTGTTCTCTACAATAAAAGATGAAAGAACTTAAACCTCACAACTATGATGCTATTAGTGTCCTAACAAGCAATTACAAACTCAATCCCACACTTGTTTCTACGAGCCATAAAACAATCTAATAAGCCTCTCTATATCATTTTTAAATCCCACAATAGAATCACCTTGAGGATTCTTCCTAAAAAGGTGAAGCCCTACTAATCTCAATAAAGATACTAAGGTGAGCCAACTTAATTTCGAATCAAAATAAGACAAACATAAAAAGGCATAACAAAAATAATAATAAATGCTCAGGCACATGGAATTATAATCACTTCACTAGAACTTCTAATGAAAGCCTCAACAGAACTTAATATCAGCATCCAAAAAACAAAAATAAAAATCGTATCGCAAGGATTTAGATCGTAGGCCTAGTACATTATTTTGAGGAGATGGTCCCACTATCCCACTATCTCTTCATAGCTCAAATTTGTTGTTTTATAAATTAACTTGAAAAAATCACAATATGATCCAAATTGCATCTAATGACCTACAAACCACATCCAATGTGTAGATTCTCAGATGCATCAACATATGTATTGTCTATGTGGAAAATTCATCACATATTACAGCTCTCACCCAAGTTCCTTCACACTGGTGTTCATAACTGAAAATTTTTGTTTATGGAGAAAATTCATCACATATTTACATCTTCCCCAACCCTCAAATCCAACCTCGAGCTCCATCACACTGGTGTTCATAACTGAAATTTTTTGTTTATGGGGAAAATTCATCACATATTACATCTTCCCCGACCCTCAAATCCAACCTCGAGCTCCATCACACTAGTATTCATTTATGAAATTTTTTGTTTATGGGGAAAATTCATCACCTATTACATCTCCCCCAACCGCCAAATCCAACCTCAAGGCTCCATCACATTAGTGTTCGTAACTGAATTTTTTTGTTTATAGATTTAAATAACGAACATCAAGAGATATCAAACTGAATTTTTTTGTTTATAGATTTAAATAACGAACATCAAGAGATATCAAAAGTACATGTAATGCAGTTTAACCCACACTCTATGGCATTTGCCTTGCTTTAAAAGCAATATCCAGTATCTTATTAGAAATATACTTAGTCCATTTCTAAAAAGGGTAACATTCTATAATTCCTGTAAGTTCTCCAGGCAATTTTAGCTTAATAAAAGTTCAAAATCATCATAAATTGGATATTTAGAACTCTAAATTTTAAAACCCCAACTCAATGTTCTCAAAAATTACTTCAATTTTAAAGGCTAAAATAATGAAGGGTTCACCCTATTTATTTGAACTGAAATCTTCAATATGCTGTACACTTCATCCTGTGCAATAACAATCAACAAGCCTTGGGCAATAACTCTACTAAAATAGCCAGTAACCCCCAAAAGACAAAAACAGTCTACCAAAAACACCAATAAATAACCAACTACCTAAGACTTAACAGAGAACCCAAATGCCAACATTTTTGCAAAAGTTCAATTTAGTATTGTAATAAATTGTAATCACATGGTGAGTTTTGTTATAGTTTGTTATGGTCAATTATAACAATGAAATACACCTTTCAGATAATACACCAGACACGAGAACAACTATACCCACTTGGTGGTCCTAAATTCGGAAAGAAGAACTAAGGCTTAAAGCTGCAAAAAAGAAAAAAACGCATTACATTATCATCTATAGCTCAAGGTATCACTGGACAAAATTTTGAAGTGACAATCCAAAAGACACCGGCTCCAGCCCTTAATAAATACACCTTAAATTCAAATGAATAAGTCTAAATTTTCTACTAACAAAACTGTAATGTCCATAACATCTATCCAAATTTCGATAAATTGAATTACAATGCAAAGCTTGAAGATACCAAGCCCAACAAATTAACTAACAATGAATGCTCCATTACGAACTTGACAAATTCTTTCTGTTGCATATAGATTCCAAATCAACCTTAAAAACAGACTCAAATGGGGACAAATATATGTTGACATAGACAAGCTTAAGATGCAGGACACCATAACTGCTCTATTGTTGCTTGCACTCAGGAGGCTGCTCTCCAGCAGGACCACCTCTTTGTACAACACCTCCTTTCTGAAACAAAGAAACAAAAATCATTAGCACTACTAATTTACTTTTAATTTAATAAGCAATTGAACTAAACATTACTGAGACCAAATCTTCTTACCTTGGGAGCAGACGGGCGAAGCTGCACAATTCAAAAAGGAAAATTAAATATATAAGAAACTTAGAATTAATACAGAATCAAACAACTTTGACAAACCTCCATGAAATAATAAAATATAACTGGAGACCTACAAAGTAAATAGAACCCAATTTGATTGGAATACCTTTCTTCGCTTGTCTTCTTCTTCATCTTCCTCGTCCTCATCCTCATCTTCATCCTCATCCTCATCTTCTTCTTCATCTGAATCTCCTTCTTCCTCCTCTGAATCTCCATCGACATCCTCAAATTCATCAAGCTGGCAAGCTTCTCCAGTAAACCATGACACTGCATGAGGAATTATTTTGTCCCTGATAGTTGAGCTGCAAATATGGATGCAAAACCAAACATTATAAAGATGAGGTACAAAATTATTTTGTGCAGAATAGAGCAGATGAATGAAAAGGACAAACGCAAGTTAAAAGACAAACCCAATGTCATAGTCCTGCTCCATCAGATCCTGAAGCTGCTCAGCCTACAAAAACAAATAAAAAGGAAAAATTATTGCAATTATGATTTCATTTTGAAAACAGGAGTAACACACCTGCCATAATAAAATCTCATTAATAAAACTAAATATTGTAATTTATCTAGTTACTCAAACACTTACAGTCTCTTCATCAATGTTTTCATCATCCTCTGGAACTTGTGGTGGGTCAAAGAAATTGAAAAAGCTTTCACATTGTTCTGTTTTTGTCACAGGCTTGGCATTCTTTGCTCCTTTCTTTGGTTTCTTCTTCATAAGCTTTTTAGTCAAACATTTACCTGGATACCATTCAATCTCCGTACTACAAAATGACCAGACTCCAGTTAGTAATTGTGGCAACACATGGAAAATTTGAATGTTTGTTTATGCTACAACATGCCTGGTTCATCTTACCCTATTGCGCGTTCCAAAATGGGTTCGTCGTCATCAATCATGTGGTATGTCTTTGTCAACTACAGAAAAGCAATTTTGCCGATCAATAACAATCTAACAAACAAAAGCATGTCGTACATACACAGTCGAAGAAAAGAAAATATAAGGTGAGCATTTCACCAGTTCTTACCACTGAATTCTTAAAATAAGGATTTGTATCGAAGAAAAACTCAAGCTTGAAACCCTTTGGATTATCAATTCTACACCACTTAATATCTTTTAAATACTTCAAAGCACCTTCATCACGGTCTGTTATCTGAAAACCAAAAAAGCCACAAATATGAAGTTCATCTTTCTTACTCTTAACTGTTGGAATCTGTGGCTATACTTGAGATAAATCAAATGTCAATACCAAAATTTCAACAAGCTAAACAACAGAAAATAAAATCTCACCTGGGCTGCAAGCACCTCATTTGTCTTCATTGCTGTAAGCCAAAACTCAGGAACTCCTTTCTCTGTCAAAAGTAGAAACAAGTCAAAACATAGGAATAATCCAAACCAGCTTAGAAGTTTAACTACACTAAGAGTCTCTGAAGGTTATAATAATCATTCACAAATTTTAACATACCATGAAACCCCTATAGTAACTTACTCACCTTCTTCCTTGTTTTCATCAGTAGATTTTTCATTTGGAGACTCTTCCTTGTTTGCTTCAACATCAGCAACGCCATTAACAATTTCATATCGCTGTAAAACATTTCAACAAGAGTTATCAAACACTTACACCACAAGATTTCAATTTATGCATATCAAGAATACAACTAACAACAGAAGAGAGAGATGATTATGCTCAAAATTGACATGCAATCTAAATAATCCAAATGACTAAATATACCTTGGAATACAATGGTTCATACAACCTCTGATATTTAGCTTCCAAAGCAGCTCTTTCTTCAAAAAATTTAGCTTCCAGTTCATCATGTTGGCTCTGCAATACCAAATATTTTACAACAACAAAGAGAAAAAATACCATATGAAGTTTAAGAAAGAGAGGTAACGACTGTTGGCAAGGACAAATACCAACATATAGAACAAAGACCATGAAGAACAAAAAGAATTCACCTCAGACCAACTCAACATAATAAGCAGATAACTTATGCCCTCAACAGAAAAAGCTAAGAACTTCCAACATCAATTTTGTAACAATTATTTGTGATACCATTCCGTCTTATAACTCCCATGTATCACCTCCATTTTCTTAGCTAGCCAATTCCTCTTATGACCTTTTCGTTTAATCATGCCTACAATAGTTCTAAAAACAAACTAGCAATCACATCAAGCATATCAGCTAAATCTAACTACATCTTCCCCCCTACAATACTTTTTAAAAAAACATACAAACTGGCTGCTACATTAATGTTATCCCCTACTTCAAACGTGTTAAAAACAACTTTCTCTCAACGATATCCAACAGAGTATGTTTTTGCCTGATCAGATTCAGAAAAAACTGCTTTCCATCCCTCAACCAGAATTCAAGTTTGCATCCATGTAAGTAGAAGTACATTTACATTTTAAAAATAACTAGTTTTTCAACATTTTAAATATTCGAAACAGAATAACGTGATATTACTCTTTTATTTAAAAATTTGCAAAACCATCTTCCATAACAATTGTTCTGACGCCTAAACATCCTTATATGTTCTATTCAAATATACCAAAAGTATGATGTGTTTGAAGCAACCACAAAAAAAGGTAACATTGATAAACTTTAAGCAACATACTCCTATAATTCTTTCAATACTCAAACAAACCTGAATATCCTTCAGAGCCAACACTCGCTTCTTTACTGCAGGTGAAAGGGAATCAAAAATATCTGACTGTTGTCCAGCAAGATGTTGCAACTTATCCTGCTCATCAGCCAAAAATACATCTTGAGAACAAATTTAGCTATATATAATATATTGCTTAAAATAGACAAAGAACTCGTATTAAAATTGTTTTATACTTAAAAGGACGATGCAGAAAATATAAGTTCTGTGAATATACCTTCAAAGCATTAACTAGACCAGCACGATCTTCAGCACTTAAAGCTGAAATAATAAGAAAGGTAAATAAGTAAAAAGTAGTTATGTAAAATAAGCATACAGTCTACTATGAATAGCTTGAGCAATCCAACAAATGAAACAAAGTATATCACCTTCAAATAACATAAATATTAGAGCAGACACAAAAAGCATGATCGCACAATAAAACACAATCATTAACAGTCAAACTTTTCAAAGGCCTGCAAAAAGTTCTCATGCTCAGAAAACAAGCTAATAGTTCTTTTTAGCTTTTGTTTCTTCAAAAACAAAGATTAAAAACCAATTCCAACCATAGTAAGAACAATTTGGATTTCCCCCATTGACAGGAATATTTGCAGGGCCTCTATGGCAAAGTGCAACCTGCTTTCTAAACATTGAACTACTTCCTTCAGAAAAAATGAGAAATTGCTTCCAACCAAAGAACAATTTGTGCCAACAACTCACCGTCTACAACTCCCCTGTCTCATTGTATGTAAATACAAATGTGTATGCATGTGTATATTTACACTCCCTTGTCTCATTGTATGTAAATACAAATGTGTATGCATGTGTATATTGTATGTAAATACAAACGTGTATGCATGTGTATAGTTACACATGTATGTACGGGTGTATATTACATTTTACCAAAAAAAATTCTAGAGCCATTGTCAGGAGTTACCTTCGAGATAATAACTACACCTTTAAACAAAGAATCAACTCCCTTGTCTCATTGTAAGTAAATACAAATGTGCATGCATGTGTATATTACATTTTACCAAAAAAAAAAAAAAAAAATTCTAGAGCCAATATCAGGAGTTACCTTCGAGATAATAACTACACCTTTAAACAAAGAATCAGCTCCCTTGTCTCATTGTAAGTAAATACAAATGTGTATGCATGTGTATATTTACACGTGTATATTGTCAGGAGGTAACTTGGTGATAATAAATACACCTTTAAACAAAGAATCTACGTTCGTAGAGGAGTTATATTCCCTTGGTGTATTGTAAGTCTCGAACACAAGAGTAATCAAGCCTGCCTACCATTTCTCGTGAGTGGCAATCTCATCAACAAGACAGATAAGGTGTTTTTGAAGACAAGTAAACCTAGGTGACTGTTAGATATCCTGAATCTGATCACATGCATGAAAGTAGATGGAGCAATCACAATAGTCACTTACAAAGCAACGTTATTTTTGCGATGCATTTCATCCATCACTCAAGATGTCTGCACCACAAACCAAATGCAATACCCCTGAACAATACAGTCCCTATAACATTTGCACTCAGCACACCACACCCAAACACCTACCTTGGTACTGCTAAAGTAACTCTAATCCACTTCTCCATATCCAATAAAGCAAACACTCCCAATCACAAAACGACGCTCTAACGTTTAAACCATCTCCCATATAGCCGCAAAAAAAAAAGCATAATAGTTGCTGAATAAGCAACTGTAAAGACTTAATCCCTCGTAAGCTACCAATTTTCGTACCTCAAATGATATCTTTCTATCAAGTCCCAATATTAAGGGAAGTTGACAATATAGATCAACAAAACTCAACACACACACACACATATATATATAGATCAAACAAATCTTGCATAAGCTTACTTGTATCGCCACAAGCACAAACATTGAAATCATGCCACCAGTCATTTTTGACCATGGGAAAAACCCACAACTATTCATAAAATATGTTTTGTCAAAACTTAAAAACCGATAAGGAGATATTTTTATACATGGATGGCATTTTGAAACACGGATAGAGTTTTTATGTCATAATCTTCAAAGCACGGCGATATTACAATAAAAAAGGTAAACTTGCAAAAAATATAATAGCATACAAAGAAGAGTTTGGCCAACTCAAAAGAAAATAAATGAAAAAGCATGGCTTAAGCCAGAAAAAGAAAGAAAACTAAATAGAGATCAAAATACTACCCAACCCACGGTGACAAATAGTCGACCACAAAGCCAAACATACCTTGACTTCATAACAACCTCCACATTCCAGGCTTGCACCCTAGGGTTTCTTCTCGTGTACTTCACTTGCAGTAAAGAACGCTATAACAAATACATACAAGGATTTCCAAGCTTTCCAAATGAAGAAAGGACCGCCAGGGTTTTAGCAAATCCATAAGAAGAAATATATAGTCCAAACTCACCGCAAAAGAAAAAAAAAAACAAAAATTTAGACATGCTTAAACACAGATAACAATCTAAGATGTCAGAAATAACGGCACACACAGCCTATCAGAGTTTCGAACTTAGGTAACCCAAATTTTTTCCAAAACATAGACAAGAATAAGGTTCAAGGCTATAAAACACGTGGTATCGCTTCAAAAACTGCAAGATAAAAGCGCCGGAAAGTTCTCATATCGCCGATATTTCGCACAAAAAACATATTTTCAACACTCACCTGCGGAGCCGCCGGGCAAGGATGCACCAAGATCCGCCATGTTGTAGCCAGCGAGCTGGTCGTCGGAGCCTCCCTGCTTGCTCATGCTTTATCTTGCGAAGAAAACTTGGGCTTCGAACCTGAGACGTGCGAGGGTGAGGGTGAATGAAGAATACGGAAGCGAATACGAAGGGGAATGCGAAGAGGATTGCGGAAACCCTCGCCCTGGCGGATACCCAAAATAGGGGAAAGGGTTTTGGATGGAGTTCGAGAGAGAGGAATGAAGTAAGAGATCTGATGCTTTTATATATCCAATTTTTCGCCTATGTCTTGACCATTTTTTACGGTTATTCTTCTCTGTTCGGTTTCCTTTAAATTTCATTTAGGTTTATTTGATGGAATTTCATCTCATGTCGGGCGAGATACCCGCTCTTCTTTTGCCTTCCCGCCAACACGTCGGCGTCCACCTAATAATCCAGCGTGGCACCCCACAGAATTTTGGCTTACCGAAACATTGGGGTTTTTTATATAATTGTTTCCATTTTCAAAGTATAAAATTTGGGACCAACTCGAATAAAATTTGGGCCTAGTGACTTGGTTGGGTTTAGAATTTCTAGGCTACCTAACCGTTGAGACAAGGAAAGTTGTACTGTAAAAGGGGGATTGGTTTCTTTTTTTTAAATAAGTCCAGGCCCATCAAGGTTTCTCTTGGGGTTTCATATATGGAATTTATATATTCTATTTTAGAAGGTAATGTTCTTCATAACTCTAGAAATAAATTTTTAAAAATGACATGTAAAAGGAACGGTTGGACATGTAAAGGTTGGCAAAAAGTTCTTAATGCTTTCTAGGGCCTACCAGTCAAAAGATTAGAGCTGGATACATATCCATATATGGAAATATTGGGAGTATAGCTAAGTATTTGGGCATATATATTTTAAATGGGAGTATAGTTAAGTATTTGGTTATATGTATATATTTTTTGGTTTTTAAGTTTATAAAGAGATAGGTTAGTTGGTAGCAGTTAAGTGTTTATGGGTAAGCTGTCTTAATTTTTTAGTTCAATTTTTTAGAGGAGTGAGGTTCTATACCATTAATTTCGGAAAAAAAAAATTTGTAGTTAAGTGTTTATGGGTAAGCTGTCTTAATTTTTTAGTTCAATTTTTTAGAGGAGTGAGGTTCTATACCATTAATTTCGGAAAAAAAAAAATTGTTAAATGTTTTTCAGTAAGTTGTCTTAATTTTCTAGTTCAGTTTCCTACAGGATTGGGTCCCGTCCAGTGGACTTCGGCCAAAAAAAACTGATTTTGTTATATTTTCATTTAAAAATATTGAACAATCAACCTTACAAGATTTAAAAATGTTGAACAATCAATCTATTTAAGAATAAATAAATAAAAGTTATTTAGGTATTTTTTTTTTTTTTTTTTGGCTTTGTATGATCTAACATTGAAATATGAAGGAGCAAAGTTTTGCATGGTTAATGCAATCAAGTAACCTTTGTCACCTTATGTGTCTTTTAGTGCATTATTCATCATGATTTAACATTAGATTTTTATTATTTTATCTTGGCATCCCTTTTAGTGTGTGGGACACCATAGTGGTATGACTTTGGGCTTTCATCTAGGAGACCCAAATTCAAACCAGAACGAGTGTATGTGAATATGTCCACAAAAAGAATTAAAAAGTGCGGATATCAATTAACATGTTACAAAGAATAAATACTCTTAGTTATTTAGGAGGTATTTATCATTGTTATTCAAGCCTACATATCTTTATCTTTTAACAAATATTAAACTTAGATCAAACTTTAGAAAATATATGAATCACATACAAACAACAAAACATTTAGGATTTTGCTATTTTCTTTTTGATAATCATGTGTTTGTTCTTTGTTTTGTTTTTTTAATTTTGTTTTTTATCTTGTTTTTTCCTAGTTTTTTTGTAGAGCATTTTAATGTAGACTGTGTGGCTTCATTAAACTTAGATCAAATTTTATAACGTATATGAATCACATAAAACAACAAAACATTTAGGATTTTGTTGTCTTCATTTTAGTAATCATGTGTTTGCTCTTTGTTTTGTTTTTTTTTATTTTTTTAATCTTGTTTTGTCGTAGTTTTTTTAAGAGAAACTTAATGTAGAGTTTTTGGTGTCAAAGATTTGAAATGTGGTTTCTTTATTTTTACATAGGTTAGTGAAGGGATGCATAAAGGTTAAAAAAAAATCTTTGTATTTTATTTATTGTACTTATTTTTTATTTTATCATTTCAATAATGAAAAATATATTTTACAGGATAGTGTAGAGACCATATCAACAATTTCATATTTGTATTTCATGAAGTTTTTAATTATAGATAATTATAAGTTTTTTAACATCTTATGTTTGCAAACTCTTACAAAGAATCTCAAGTTAGTGCAATGTTTGTAATAATCTTTAAAACATAAAAGGGATAATAATATCACAAATTCTACATTGGTGATTTGCATATCAAGAGCTTGAGAGTTATATGAGAAAACTCAAATGTACTATACATAAAAATGGATAGATTAGGGGTATTGTAACATATTTGTATCCACTTGTTTGTGGTTGTAATGGTTAGAATTTTTTAGCCCATCTATTTGAGAATTTTTCATGTAGTTTGACTTGTGTTTGTTACAAAAGCTTTTGGGGGGATTTGTAAGTTCTTTAATATAAATTATTAGTACATCCAAAGATTTTTGTTTGTAAAATATTTTTGTAATCATTTCATTCGTTTTGCCTCAACTACTCTATGGATTGGTTTTCTATTTCATTCTTATGTTGACCAATTCATCAAAGGATAAGGTTATGTTTGGTACTTGAAGAGAGGTGACAAATATCTTAAATGTTTTTGGCAGTGCTCTTAGTGTAACTTGAACAATATTTTTTTCTTACACTTTCTCTCCTATAGTTTGTAGTTTAGATTTCAATTATGCTACCCTTTGAAGAAAATGTTCTATGTTTTCTCCATCATGAACTTTTAGTGAATACAACTATGATTGCAAGTGTAAAATAGTAGCTTCATTTTTTCCTTCAAATATTGTGCATAACTTTTCTCAAGCAGTTTTTGAAGTTTTAGCCTCACTTATGTGTGCTTGAATCTCATCTCATATATCAAAGATTCAAATGTTATTAGCATAAGAGCCTTTACATCTTCATCTTTAAATCTTTGTCTTCCAATCGTGTCTGCTGAAATGATTTTTTCTTCGTTTACTACTTCCCAAATTTTCTCAACAATAAGTATTGATCCCATCTTATTTTTCCATGGGGTAAAATTAGATCCTTTTAGTAGTTGATATTTTGAAAGGAAGATATTTGTATTTGTCATAATATAAGTTTACTAATAATTTCCTTTGTTGTGTAAATCCTTTTATCTCCAAATTTAACAATAATCATCTTCTTCAATTATTCTTTATTTTCTTCATTTTTAATTTTTTGTTTTCACTTTCAACATTCATCTTTCAATCTTTCAATCATTTTTCTTTCTTCAATATTATTCAAACAACATTTCTTATTCTTTCTTAAAAAAATTCTTTAATCTTCAATATTCAATTTTCTTTTTATTTTTTCAATATTATATTATATCTTCAATTTAAAAAAAAAAAAAAATCAATCTTTATATTAATTTTCTTCTTCATTTTTTTTTCTTCAATATTTTTCACTTGATTTCTCAATAATCTTCTTCTTTAATTAATCAATTATTATCTTGTAAATCCCTTTAATTATCAAATATTCTTTCTCCAAAAATAAAATTATTCTCTTTTCTTTAATTCTACATTCAATTCAATAAATGTCTCTTCAATAAATCAAATCTTCTTCTTATTATAATCTTTCCTTTAATATTTCTATGCGGATTATGCAATCATTGAATAATAATTATTAGTGGAAATTTTAATGTACCTTTGGCAATTTGAATATGACGCTTCTCCTCGAGATTAGGGCATCTTTCTTCTATGTATTTTCAATGTAACAGTTGCCCAAGGTTTGTCTATATTCAGCTTAAATTTTGACATCTTTGTGTTAAACAATTCAACTCGGGTAGTCATTCATCTATAGCAAGTATTTGTTGTCGATCATTACTTCCACTCAAGACCTCTCTAGTTTCTCCTTTCTAATACTCAAGCTTTGGCTTCCAACACTATTCTCTCTCTTCTACAACTTTATGGTATTTTCGATGGTGTTCACACTCTTCTTCCTCATCATGGTCTCCTCTAATAGAAGTTTCAACATTCCTATGCATACATTTTTTCCTCTCTGTAGCACTCTAAATTTTGCTCTTTATTCTTAACAACACCTCTACAAAAGTGTGGCTTTAATTGTGCACACTGAACGTGGTTCCTCTTGTGGCTTCTCTTCAAACGCTGCTCACTCTGAATTTTTCCTTCAACAAACCTTTGGCAATGTGGCTTCTTTCATTCACAATTCTTTCTCCTATCATAACTCTTTCTCACCTTCTCCAAATACTCCAAAGGTGGCTTTGATACCATTGTTAACAATTTAACATTCTTCCAAGATCTCACAATATCTCAAGAATAAAATACGCACATTATACAATCCATACAACGAATGAATAATAACTCACTAAATATTATTGATAATATCTACTTTAAGCAATTCATAAATGCAATGCTTATTCTTCAATGCTATTTTACAATGCTTTGTCTTCGATATATACATACATAAAACTCTTCATATTCACAACTCTTGAACTTTACACTTACATAATATTTTCATCTCCTCATACTCATAGGAGATCTAACTCTTCACATATCCACATGAGGACAAAGACTCATGATTGCACATACTAAATGACACAACTCCACACTTATTAACATGACACATAACTCACACTTACTAACATGACACCTCACTTACATAACTCACACTTATTTACATGACACATACTATATCCTCAAATATTAAACTCACACTCTAGACTAAACTATTTACATGGTCCAAATAATGTAGTACTTCCAACAATGATAACTCTTCTCTAAATACTAGTTCTCCTATAAACAACCCAATCATATAGGACACATTTAGATGACAACAATATCATTAAATGATAACTCATTTAAATGACCTTAATTTATGACACAATCTTCAAATGACAACATTCATGTATAATTAATCATGATCCACTCCTATGCATCTTTGACGTGAAAAAGGGTAGCAAGATACAAATAGTTTAATTGTCAAAACTCTCTCGAATGCAATGCTTTAGAAAATAAAATTAAAACTCCAAGTTCTCTTGCAAAACTAAAAAAACATAAATAAAATAAAAAAATTATGCCTTCTCCTATATGCATATTTCTTCTAGATGACAATAGTTATCTCTACTTCTCAGTAATGCATTCCAATTAAATGCTCTTATCTTCTCCAAGATTACAACACTCTTTGCAATTTTTATCAATCTTGTGAGCTTGTAACGCCCCTAAACTAAAATACTTGGTTATGATTTTCCTTTATTCAATACCTTCAATCATGATGGAGTTTATATGCCTCAACTTGGTCTTATTTCAAGTAGTACCTCACAAACTTGATCTTTTATTTCTTATGCTCTAGGAATGATGAGACCTATGATACCATATATTGAACCATCAAGGTGCTAAATAGAGTTTCATTAATAAAAATATGAATATATATAATGAAGGTGAAGTGGTTGGTGAAGAGTTCTACCCAAACTTATTCCATAATAATTAATACATAACTAAATAACTCACAATAAATCATGCACATAGAACACATGAGATTTACCCTGATTCACCCAATATGGGCTACTCCAGCAAACAAGAGCCATACCTCCTTTGATATTATTATTCACTCCTTGCCTGTAATGGTACATTACAATCAATATAAAGGAAACTCTTACAACCCTAAACCACAACGTGGTATTAGAATACCGTGGGCACAATACCATGGGCTAAAACCACCCATACCCACCAATCATGGGAATCCCTCCAATGCCTCCGAAAATAGCTTTGAGAATATCTTTGAAAAAATAGGGCCCATCGAAGGAGGGGCCTGCCATACAGTACTTCCTCTGCAAAGGATGAGACACATCCAACAATTGGTTTGGATAACAAACTATGAACCACCTATTTAGGTGCAACTCTTAAATATCTAACCCTAACTATATGACATGATGTATTAAATTCATAGAAGGGTCATAATGATCTAATAACTTTTTATATGTATTCTATTAGATCATAATGTTTATACATAACAACTATTCAATATTATTGAAATTAAAGTAGTTGTTCACCTTTATAACTGACCCACTTAAGGTGTTTTTACATTGTTTACTTTTTATTTTTATATCACTATGCAATGTAGCTTGTCATTTTCATTAGTATATCAATAATTGATATGAAACTCATATCGCACTTCTATATATACCCTATTTTACCTTGGTCATGTTGAGACAAGCATAGATTATCTTTATTGAAACTATAATAAAGGGACATGGCATTTAAATGTGATATAGAGTGATATAACTTATAAGGAAAAGTTCAAAATTTTATGTAGTTATTGTTATGGATGGAGTTTTCATACCTACTATTTCAACATGTCTATGCTTGGATATTAATTTATGATTTTTTTGTTGGGTTATGTTGTTTTACCAATTTAAGATTGGTATTTGTTTTATTTTGTGATCAAATGACATGCTATAAAAATGGAAGAATGTAATGGATCCAATATAATCAAATTAGCTATCTTTATTTAGCTTGGGCCCTAGGTTTAGATAACCAACCCTTGAGCATTAGGTGGTAGTTGAGATAATATTTCATATTTGATTCTTAATCGCATTTGCTTTGTATACGAGACTTTGCCCTCTCTAAGTGGCTAAGGGATCTACATTGGTTTGAATCTAGATTTGATATTTGCATATTGGATTTTTCGGAAATTAGATATGATTTATTATTTCAAAGATTTAATTGGATATGATTTATTGATATCATTAGGTATTGTTAATTTCTTATTATTAGATTGTTGTTGTTATTATTGTAATTATTGAAGTTGTTTCTTAACAAGTGGTAATAGGGATTCAATATTGCTTTTATATGGGGTACAAATTTGTAGTAGAAGGGCATGTGAACCATTCCAAAACCTATACCTAACATCACTACTGCTTATATCCTATTTTTTTTTGTAAATATTTTTTGGTCCATCTTTTGGTTCAATTATGTTATAGAATATTGTGAGTTTGTTGTTACTTTCTTTTCCTAAACCAAAAATAAGTATCAAATGACATTGGATCCTTGTGAGACCTATACCATTGTGGTCATCTCTTCGAGATGGTCATAACAAGGGGTATCTCCAACAATACTTTTTTATAAGGTGAGTGTTTCATGATCCTTGTAGGAGACCTATCCCATTGCGATCATCTATTTGAGTTAACCAAAGTAAGAGTTATTTTTGACAATATTATTTTAGTATTATTTCAAGTAATTTTGGGGGCTTTTATCAAGTGCCACTAGTGTATGAATGAACCTGCTACACTACTGGTTGGTCATAAATCAATAGTCAATTACAACACATTGTTCATTTAGAGGATATGTGTATAAATAAAAAGAAACACCAACCCATAAATTTTTTTAAGCATCACAACACTCCCTCAAATATCAATAATTTTGACTAGTGTCTTATTTTTTCCTTAGGTGTCATGGCTTCACCTCCTCCTAACACTTCAATTTATTCTTCTCCCCCTAATAACCCTTTTCCAGTCACTCCTCCCAATAACCATCTCTTGGTCACTCCTCCTAATAACCCTCCCTCGGTCACTCCTAATAACCTGATCACTCCTGCTACCCCTCCAGTTGGTATTATGCTTCCTAATACTATTGACCTTGATCTGCGTACAAATCAATTGCATCAAGAACAAACAATTTCTTCCATTGTCAAGTCCTTAGATAGTCAAGCATAGATGATTTCTTACATTGCCAAGACCTTGGATACAATCCAAAAAGGCCAACAAATACCCATCACTACCCCTTACCTTGTTTAAGGTTCACAACAAACCATAGGGTAACAAATTCTAATCACTCATTTGGCACAAAATACAAGTATTCTTCCACAACCTCCACCTAGTCATAGTCCTCCAAATTCCAACGGAAGTGCTTACAACATAGGCTTTGATTATGATATGAATTCATCGATAGAAGATGCTTATAATTTCCTTGACTAACCTCATGACATTCTTTTTCCTCATATTAACATATCCACCTTTGAAGGTGTCGATCTTTAAGGAAATGGAAAGCATTATTCATTTGTACCATGTTCATAAAATAGGTTGTGTCACATTATCACTTTCTAAGTTGGAAATCCAAGCTCATCAATGGTTATTGTGGCAACTCCACCAATATGGGGGTCCTCTTTTGTGGTCTAACTTCAAAGAATGAGATTTTTAAAATTTTGATAAAGGATATTCCACATCATATGTGGTACATCTTATGCAAACAAAGCAAATAGGAACAATAGAGGAGTATTTCTCTGAGTTCACAAATATTCTCACCTATATCCACCAATTGATTCTAGTTTTTATGGTCTTAACCTTTTAGTATGGTATTATGAACAAAATTCAAAAGAAATTCAAGATTATTGATCTCTATACTCTTGACAATGCTCAATGTAGCTTTGGTAGCATAGTTGTTGGGAATTCTCCTAGATTATCTCATAGGTCTAATATCCCAGGATCATACAAAATAATGCTCAATAATATTGCACACAAAATATAGAAATATTATTAATCAAAAGTCTACTATAGCATGCATGAAGCTATGCTATTTTTATGCTTATTTTTTCAATGAGTTTACACAAGTTTGTATGAGGTGTCTTGATCCCCTCATAGTGAGTGGGGTTTGAACCTTGGACCTCTCAAAGAGAGGCCAAAGCCCTTACCACTACAACAAGCTTACAACTATAAACAATTAAGTTTATAGAGGTTTTAATGAGGGGTACCAATCCCCTTGTACCATGCAATTTTAATGTTTATTACAATGCTTTGTTACAAATATATAATCACATATGACTCCTCACATGCTACACTCTTCACCTTCTCTCTCCTACATAACTATTCACTTGCAAACTTGACACCTAAAACCTATGCCCCTTGACTTACTCTCTTGATACTTTGCACTCTTGCATATTGCACACTTTATTACATAACACATAGACACTTCTCACATAGTGACACATACATTAGACAAATATTTAACACACTTCCTAATCTAATAAATCACTCCCTAAACTAATATTTACAATGCTACCAAATAATGTAATATCTCCAACACCTCCCTCTATTATATTATTTGGTACGAAGATTTTTAGTCTTCAATATTTGATTCAAGTCTTCATTCTTCGACTCTGGTTCTAGCACTCCTTCAACCTCTGGTTTTGAATCTTGATGTTATTCCTTGTGCCTATCATGGAATGTAATCAATTGCACATTAAAAAACTTACTTTTGATAAATTAATTTCCTTTGACGTGGAAAACCTTTTTTCTTTTTTCCAAATTATTATTTTTTTAATTTAATTTTTCTTCAAATTTTCTTCTTTCAATTCTCTCAATTTTATTTTTCCACTTCAATTTGAATAATCTTCTTCTTTAGATTCTTATGTATCCTATTTTAAAAATTCAAAATCTCTAATCACTTAACATTTCTCCTGATATCTCCTCTTAAAATAACTTTTTGTTTTTTAACCTTTTCTTAAAAAGATTCGTCTTTTTTTTTAAATTCTTGTCCCTTATATCTCCTAATTAAATAATCTCCTACATGCACATTAGTTACTTTTTTTTAAATGTAGGAAATAACTTGGGATTTTCTTATACTCCAATAAGTAGCAACTCAAATTTTATTCTCCCAAATCGTGCACTATTGCCAATAATCTTCCATATGTTGGGTTTAAAAAAAAACAAGATTTTTTTTGTCTTTTTATGTAAAGAGTGTTTTGATTTAGGTACTTTGAATTTTCAATTATCCATGCAAATACGCTCACAAAAAATCTGCTAAATTAATTCATTTATTTTTTAGCCATTAATATTTTACATTAACCAACAATAACGTACTATGTGTCACGAATAATAAATCAATCGTTTTACTAGTTTTACCTTGTTTGCACGCATCAACTTAAAATTAGGGCAAGCATTATTCACACTGACGTTAAATGAAGACAAAAAAGGTATTATAATTCTCGAATCTTCAAAACTTGACTTTTCCTTAGAATTTTCTTTGTATGTTTGTTAGACTTCTTTTCTGCAATACATTAACCTTGCTCAAAAGTTTTCAAACCATTTGATATGGATTCATGCATTTATGCTTGGTTTTATTAGGCCTTTATGCAAGAAGGAAATGGTAACATTCTCATCTAATTTTTTGTATACATTTCGCAGTCACAATCTCATGTGCTTACCATAAGCATTATACATTCACTTTCTTTTGAATTAGATATTCTTTATTCGCTCTTGTTCTCAGGTTTTCGAATACAACTCTTTTGCCACATTTGACATAATCTTTGAGCTTCACAAGTGCTTCCTTTCTTTTAACAAATGCTTTTTACCTTGTTTATTGCTTCAAATGTTTCCTTCTCTTTGATTCTTATTATTCTTCCTATGCTCATCATCAAGTATTTGAATCAACTCTCTCACAAATTGATTATATTATTTCACAAATAAATTTGAATTTAAACTTGAATTAACTCTATTAGCTTTGTGATGCGTAGTCATTATACACATCATTAATTCTCAATGAATTTGTCAATCCAGGGCAGTGTACAAGGCTATCTACGGAAGAAGGGGTGAACAGGGTTATAACTTAGGTCAATCTGGAGCAACAAGTCTTATTGGTGAAACCGATTGTGTGGGGGATTTAGGACATTCCTATCTCTAAATTGCATAAATTAAACCTTAATCTAAGTTGCAAAAATGGAAACTAATCATTAACTGCAGAAATGAAATCCTAATTACAATTGCAGAATGAGACCTAATTATGTTGCAGAAATAACAGTTGCAGAATTAGAAGTCTGATTATAATTGCAGAAAGGAAATCTATTTACTTTTGCAGCAATGGAAACCTACTTATAGCATGGAAATGAAACCCTGTCAAGGCTCTGTAATAGAAGGTTGTCAATCTTCTGTGCAGGGGTTGACAACAAAACACAAAATGCAAGAAATTACAGAAAATAGTAAATTCTGGAAATGACAGTCTGCAATAAATTGAAAGCTTTGCTGAAAGTGGAGATTACAACCAAACCATTAATCACAAAACATAAAATAAGCTAAGATTGCAAATATTATTAGTTGTTTACAAAGAAATGAAATGACAAGTTCTACAACTCATTCTGCTACAACAAAATCAGAATAAAAACCTGCTGTTAGTCCTCCTCCTAGGTCTGGAAGTGGCCAACCTCCTTGTCCAGAAGAAGGTATGAGTCTCTCTCTCTCTAGATCTTACTCACACTCATTTACAAGCAATATGAAATAGAAATAGTACACTTTATTGATTCAAGAACATGATTACAATAATTCTGTTGAAAACCTGTTACAAGACTGTAACAATCACTTTTCTTATTATTGCCTATTTTCTCCTATATTTCTCTACTCTCTGCTTTCTCTATCTCTCTACTTAGCTCAACCTGAATGGGAGCCATATTTATAGATGTCCTAAGATCTACTGACAACTGAGAATATCTCAAAAGATCTAATCCTATTATGCTGCAACAATTCCTGGTTTTATCCTAGAAGAAGATCAAACTTGATCTTTCCATAAATGGTGGCTTTGGTCGGCAAGGACGACAAAGTCAGATGGGAGATATTTTCCCTTACCCTTTTCAATCTTTATTTCCCTTTTTCCAGCATCAAAAATCGGTCAACAAGTCAAAAAGCACATTCTGTTTTCATTCCGAAGATAAGTGGCTCATTCCGAAGAGACTGCAATTCTCATTCCGAAGATCCGCTCATTTCGAAGACACTGTGTTTTCTCATTTCGAAGATATCTGTTCATTTCGAAGAGACTTCGGAATGAACAAATGTGTGCTCTTTAAATGATTTCCTCTGCATTTCTCATGTGGGTTATTTCTCAGGATCAGATTCCAATGGTCTTCATCTCTTTCCATATGTGAATTCCATGCCTTGCCATTCATTGGCAGCTGGCTAGAATTTACATGGGAAAAACCAATTTTTGCTGCACAGTAATAGTTTGCTTGCACTGTTCCAGATTTAGGTAAAATAAATGCTTGAGACATATCAAAACATGATTAGTGAAATGTTGCTATCAACCTAAGCATATCTCATTTAGCAAGTCATAACAAAATAACATAAAACTTATGCAAAAAGCTGTAAAAATTAGAATATAGTATTTCAGATACATTTATCATGCAAATAGTTAATACACAACATATTGAATTAACTTAACTAGCATATTAGATTAAACATAAGAGTTTGTAGGCAATTTCAGTGTTCAAAACATGTTATGATTGAGGCATTTCCAGGCCTCATCATTTTCCCCCCAACTTATATTGATGCATGTCCTCATGCATTCTATTGGGCTATGGAATCACATATGTCCATGGTCAAATTCCATGACCTGTAGAACAACTTCTTGCCTATATAATATCCCCTGTTCTCCTGAAGGTTCCTGAGCCATTCTTCAAACTGTTCATCAGGTTGGGCATCTTCTTCAAAGTAGAATGGAACTGGAGTGATGATGGTTGGAGGCCTAAATCTGAGACCTATCCAATGATGTTGCATGATTTCAATCAACTGTATCACTCCTTCTGCCCTTCTTCTGGACCATTCTAAGTTGATGGGGGAGATGGGTTCTCTTTTCTGTAAAGACATGGAAAGTTCAGCCCATCTGTTTCTACAGATTGATAATGCTGGCACAAAATTGTCATTACAAAAATTTTGGAATCTGGTCACACAGTCCCTCAAGTTTGTCAAGTACATTCTCTTTACATCATCCCTATTCATCATGGTGAAGTGTTGTCTGGTGATAATTGGGTGATTTGGCTGAATTGCTCTGACTAACAATTCAGCTCTTATTTCAATTTCTTTATTCTGCCTTTTCTCCTGGTCCCAATAAAACTGATTCTGCAAGGTGGACATGAATGCCCTCAATTGAACATCTCCAATGTAGATTTGAGGATGAAATTCTACTTCTTCTGGAATAAAGAAGTTGTGTAAAAATAGTTCACATAGGAGATTTTTTTGCTCAATAGGGCTGTCAAAATATGCTTCCAGGAAATCTGTAGTTGTGTCCAATTTATATGGGAGACCTGAGCTAATCCTCATGACCTGCCATCTGAGGTATTTCTCCTTCAGAATAAGACTGTAAAATCTAGCTGGTCATCTGAATTGGACTAAAAATTCAGCAATTTGACATAAATCAGACACTTTTTCTTTTAATGCTTGAATCTCTATTTCCTTTGCCTCTAGTTATTTTCCTTCCAATTTGAATTTTTTAGTCTTAGTGGCAAGCTTCTCATATCTAATCACCCAACTGGCTATGTCTGCATTGTATTGTTCTAGGGACACAGTATTAGGTGGTCTAACTACAGGTGGAACTCTAGGTAGCAGATCTACCTGAACCCCTTTTTCTGCCACTTCTACTGGTTGATCATCTGACAATAATTCTACCTGTACCCCCTTATCTGCTATTTCTATTGGGTTGTCATCAGACAGTAATTCCACTTGCACCCCCTTATCTGCTATTTCTACTGAAGGTGTAATAGTTTGAAATACAAGGACATCAATAGAAGGAGTACTTACTTGAATAGTTTCATGCTGCTGCTTGGATTGTTCCTGTGTTGGTGACTCATCTCCAATATTTTTTGCTATGCTCTTTGCCAATTCTGAAGCATCTTCAGAATGAGAAGGTAATGCTTCAGAATGAGAAGGCACTTCTTCAGAATGAAAGGGTGCTTCTTCAGAATGAGCACCTATGTCTGCCTCAACAGAGTCATCTGCCCTAGATAAATCCATAAGCAATTGAGCCAAATCATCCTCATCAATGGATACAATTGGCTATTTTTTAGACTGTGACAACCTTTCTCTCAATTCTGCCACTTCCTGCTGTAACTCTGCAATTTTTCTTTCCTGCATCTCAATGATGTTTTCTCTCTCTTCAATCCATCTGGTTTGTGTTTTGACAACACTCCTTGCTGCTCTCAGCTGCTCTGTGATGTCTTCCTCCTCTGTTTCTGCTTCAGAATCTGATGCAGACAAGTCAGCTATAGTTGGTTGCTCAACAACTATCTCTTCCTCTGCAACATCTGTCTGCTCTTGTTCAGGAGGCTCTATGAAACTGTCTATAATTGCATCTACCATTTCTGTGGCCTGTTGAACTGTAGCCACCTCCAAGCTATCCTGCCTAGCCTCTTCCTCAATTATCTATTCAAGTAATTCTAGAAAGTTTTAGGGGCTGGTTGTATTTCTGTGACATCTGGACTGCTTTGTCCACCTTCTTCTTCTATGACCTATTCTGCCATTTCCCTCAAGTGGAGTCTTGTAGACCTCCTAGTTCCAGATGCAAACTTCTTCTTTTTGCTTTGTTTTTTGGTGACAGCAGGGGTTGTGGGGACAGTTTCAGATGCTTCTATTTCCCTTGTTGTTTCTTCCCCTGTTGGGCTAGGTGCTTCACTTCCCTATTCTGAAAAATTAGTTACAACTTCAAAAAAATGGACCTTCTTCTATTTTTCTATTCTACTGCCAGTTCCAGACCCTCTTTTCTTTTGCTTCTTGGCTCGTGAAGTTGAAGGTTCTGGAGCAAGGTGTTATGTTGTTGTTGTTGGGTGTGTTTCTTTTTCTGCAATAGCTTCTACAGTAGTTTTTATTTCTTCTTCTACAACAGCCTCTGCAGTAGCTGTTTCTTCTTCTGCAATAGCATCAACAATATCTATTTCTTCCTCCTCATCCTCATCTCCAAAAATTACATCATTTAAGGTAGAGTAAAACCTATCAAAGCTCCTAGGGTTTCCTCTAAAATGGTGCTGGCAAACTAGTTTGATGAGACCATGGTGGCGAAGGCTCCCTTTTCCTTCCTGATATCTTTTTGCCATGTTTTTCAATTCTTGGTGCAGGTATAGGGGAAGATTTACCCTAACTTCTGGTTGTTGCCTACCATGTCTGAGATGGTTTAAAATTTTTAGATGATGCCATGATAATAGTACATACTGCCCTTCATAGGTTAGAAATTTGATTACCCATGTGGCCACTTCATCCCAGGGTTCCTGTAGGCTGGCCCTTTTTACCCCCTTGCATGTGTTATTATGTGTTAAATATTCTGGTTCCCTATCATTTTCTTCCAGAAATTGATTAACTATATTTACCAATGTATTTTTGCCAGACCTAGAAATTGGAAGACCTTCTAATGGCAGCTCAATAATTTGACTCAAAACTTTAGGGGTTACCTCAATGGTCATGTCGTTAATGTGTGCCCGGTTGTTTCTGAAGGTGTGGGTGAACATGCCGACCAAATCTTCAGAGGACCCATTAAACTTATCCAAAAATGGCATAAGCCCTCCATCTTCAAAAATATGTAGCACTTCTGGATTCTCCCGGAGGTGGGTGGTATCCACTGGTTCCATTTTCATTTTTCACCCCATTTTCCTATCTTGGTACGTTAAAAACCGCTCACTTCTACTGCTATTCCTTTGCTGGATCTCTAGTTTCTGGTGTTTGCAGACTTGTAGGGTTTGGTTCCAAGTTTTCAATTGCCCTATTTTTCTTCTTTGGAATGAACCGTAATCTGAGCACTGTACCTCGTAATCATTTTGCGCTAGCAAATATGTCTTCGAAAAGAAGGGTGGCACGTGTTTCTATTTTTGCTTTGAACACATGTCCATCAATGGTTGCGCAGATGTCCTTGCCGTCAGATCCACCTTACTCATTTTTAGTTTTTCTGTTTTGCCTGCGGACTTTCACGTGCATGTTTATTAGTATCAAAAAAATGGTGGCATATTGTTGGTCACGTCCCTCGTGATTCTGGTACTTTCTAAATGGGTGCAAAAACAAACCACATCCTAACTGACACGTGTTCATTTATCGTATGCAGCCAAAAGAATTTTTATTTGATCGTATTTCTTTTCTTCCTTGGATGCCACGTGGAGATGTTATATTGAATGCTCTTTTCGAAGATTATGATCTATTGCAAAAACAAAACCTCATTCCGAAGATTATGATTTCATTCCGAAGACAAGTCTTCATTCCGAAGATCATGCTTCTTTGTGAAGTCAAATCTTCATTTCGAAGATAAATCCTCATTTCGAAGACAAATCCTCTTTTCGAAGATAAATCCTCATTTCGAAGATAAATCCTTCATTCTGAAGACAAAGCTTCATTTCGAAGATGATGCTTCATTGTGAAGGCAAATCGTCATTTCGAAGACAAAGCTTCATTTCGAAGACAAATCGTCATTCCGAAGACAAAGCTTCATTTCGAAGACAAAGTGCAACATTCATTCTATTATCATTTCGAAGACAATTTCAATCCGAAGACAATACAACAATTAATCTGAAGAAGATAGCAGGCACTATTTTTGGCATTCTTGTTCCGAAGATTAGGCAGAAATCAATATTCTCATTCTCAAAACATGTTTTAAGTATGCCAACTCTTATGGATACCCTTTTATGCTAATGGTTAATTGTTATATACTATATACCAATCATTTACAATGAAGAAATGTAAGAAATATATACCTGATTAAAACAAGTTAATGCAAGTTTTTGAAGAATGACTGCCTTTGTTGATGTTCTGTTGAGATTTTCTGCAATATTTCAAAACAAGTGCAGTTGGTGAATTTGTACAATGATGGTTCAGAAATTTTCAAGGTTATGCATGCCAGAAAACTGGTTTTCATGCATACCAACCCAGTAGTGCCTTGGAAAAGGTTTTCACTGCTGAGTTATTCATTTTTCTCTCTTTTTTTTTTACCTCTCCTTTTCTCTTTTTTTTTTCTTGATTCCTTTTTTTCTTGATTCTGACTATGCCCATGAAGGAATTCATGATTTCCCTGAAATCATGCCCATGAAGGAATTCATAATCAGAATTTATTCATCTTTTTGTTTTCTACTTTTTTTTAATTTTTTTGTATTTTTTCTATTTTTTCTTGAAATCCATGATCATGCTGATTGTTTTGAAGTGGAAGAGGAAATTTCTTCCACCTGTTGTGTATCCAAACTGTCAAGCTGCTGCAAGAATTCCTCTTTAGTCAGAGGTGTATGGTACACCCTGAGGCGATGTCCATTCACTACCAACTTTCTCTATGACCCATCAATAGGAGATAAACGAGTCGCTCCATTGTCAAATACCTCTTCAATCCGGTAAGGTCCAAGCCATCTAGTTCTCAACTTTCCAGGGAAGTCCTCATAGCGAGAATCAAACAGTAAAGCCCAATCTCCTTGTTGAAGTTTCCTCTGTTGAATGTGACTGTCATGCCACATCTTCCTCTGCTCTTGAATTACTTCAGTTTGGTGCAGAGCATCCAACCTAAGTTCATCCAATGCATTCAACTACAGAATCTTGTCTATCTATGCCTGTGACAATTCAATTCCAATTTCCAATGTTGTGCGCAGTGTTAGTAGCTCAAATTCAATAGGTAAGAGGGGCTTTTTACCAAAGACTAGTTCATAAGGTGTGAATCCAGTAGTGGATTTCCAAGTAGTATTGTAAGCCCACACTGCTTCAGGTAATTTATCTAGCCAGTTTCTCCTATGAAAAGCTACTATTTTTGTTAAGATTCATTCTAGTTCCCTATTTGTTACCTCAACCTGGCCATTTGCTTGTGGGTGATAAGGTGATGATTTTCTATGTTTGATTTCATATAATTCTGTAAATGCCTCAATGACTTTAGATGCAAATTGGGGTCCTTGGTCTGTGGTGATAGACCGGGGAGCTCCAAATCTCTGAAAAATCTGAGTATACAAGAAATCAATGACCTTCTCTTCACGAGCATGTTTGAAAGCACGCACCTCTACCCACTTTGTCAAGTAATCAGTGCATACTAGAATATGCACCTTTCCTTGAGAAGGTGGATCAATAGGTCCTACAAAATCAAGCCCCCACCTCTCAAATGGCTCTAAAACCAATTGAGGCTGCAGTGGCATTTCATTTGTATGAGTGGGTTTCCCCATTCTTTGGCATGCATCACAATGCCTGATGTACTTTTTCACATCCTTGTGAAGAGATGGCCAATAATATCCTGTCCCTAAGATTTTCCTAATTGTGCTTTTTACAGAGTAGTGTCCACCTGAGGGTTCATCATGACAAGCCCTAAGGATATCATACACCTCATCCTTTCGGATGCACCTACGTAACACATGGTCGGGACTGCACTTAAAAAGTATACCCTTAATCCATTCAAAAGAAGAACTCTGTTTGATCAATTGTTTTTTTTTTTTGAAGTGAAATGTGGAGGAACTTTCCCTGTGACCAAATAATTGGCTATATCTGCAAACCAAGGTGATTGGACTGATATAGCAAATAATTTTTCATCAGGAAAGGTGTCTTCAACTAATTCCCCTTCATCCGTGTTCTGTAATCTGGACAAGAAATCTGCTACAACATTAGCTTTTCCTGGTTTGTTGATTATAGTGATATCAAATTCTTGCAGCAATAGTACCCAACGAATAATTCTTGCACTTACCATAGGCTTATTCATCAAATACTTAATGGTTGTGTGATCTGTGTGAATAAATATTTGATAACTCTGTGATGTAATGCCTGAATTTGTTGATGGCATAAATTACTGCCAAGAATTCTTTCTCAGTTGTGGTATAATTTTTCTCAGCTCCTATCAAATTCTTGCTAATGTAGTAGATGGCATAATGTTCACCATTGTCAATTTGTCCTAATGCTGCTCCAATTGCAGTATTGGAAGCATCAACCTGTATGTGAAATGGTAATGTCCAATTAGGTCCTCTTAACACAGGTGGAGTTACTAATTTCTCTTTCAGAGCTTCAAATGATTCCTGACACCTTGCAGTCCAGGAAAATTTAGAATCTTTAGTCAATAAGGCAAACATGGGATTGGCTATTGTGCTAAAGTTAGGAATAAACCTGCGGTAAAAACCAATGTGTCCTAGGAAGCTTTGACATCAGTCTGAGTTTTAGGAGGAAGAAGGTTCTTGATAATTTCCACCTTCTTTGGATCAACCTGGATCCCTTGAAGAGAGATGTGATGACCAAGAACTATTCCTTCCTTCATCATCATAAAACATTTTTCTGGATTCAAGGATAACTGGTATGTTTCACAGTGAGTTAAAACTTTGTCAAGGTTTTCTAATGTAAAGTCAAAAGTCTGTCCACATACTTTGAAATCATCCATGTATATCTCAACACTGTTGGTAGTCAGATCAGAAAAAATTGCTAAAACTGCTCGTTGAAATGTTGTTGGGGCATTACACAAACCAAAAGGTAAAACCCTATAGGCAAATGTTCCCCATGGACAGGTAAAGGTTGTTTTCTCTTGATCTTCAGGTGCAATCTGAATTTGATTATATCCACTAAATCCATCAAGAAAACAAAAGTATTTCTTTCCAGCAAGGGTATCTAACACCTGATCTATGAAAGGTAATGGAAAATGGTCTTTGTATGTCACTTTATTCAGCTCTCTATAGTCTACACATACTCTCATTTTTCCATTTTTCTTAGGAACTATAACCAATGGAGAGACCCACTGGCTATCAAAAATTGGGTAAATGAATCCTACCTCCAGAAGTTTTTCAATTTCTTCCTTTACAATATCCCTTAGGGCGGGATTCGGTCTTCTCCGGGGTTGTCTTACTGGCTTGACTTCTTCAGTATAAATTCTGTGGGTGCATATATCGAGGTGAACTCCTGACATATCTTTATAGTCCCAAGCAAAAGCATGAACATGCTTCTACAAGACAACTATCAATTTTTCTTCCTCTTCCCTAGTAAGCCAGTTGTAAATGTTCAAAAATTTGCCTGGATGGACTTCTATTTGTTTTGTATTTGGAAGGACTGAATTCACTTCTTCATACCTGGTGATTAGGGAGTTAAGAGGACACTGCTGAGATGGGAGGAAATAAGAAGTTTCTGTTTCATTACTTCCTGATGGAAGCATATCCTGTATGGAAGAGTGAGAAGGAAAAATCAGGTGATGGTGCCACCCATGTGGTAGTGAAACAGAGTTTTCCTGTGATAGTACGAGATGGTTCACCTTCAAAATTTTGGTTCTCCTCATTCCTTAACAATTGATGGATATTTACTGCTTCCTCTTCTAACCCTTGTTCATGCAGAACATTCATTAGGATAGTTTCATTTTCTAAATTTTCTGTGTCATGGAGGTCTTCTGTGTGTTCCCTTACTACCAAGGTGGCTAGTGTGGAAATAACCTCCTCTGATTCTTCATCTGAATCAGGAAACCATAACTGACCTAAAAATTTGCTAGATGGTTTTGCAGGAGGATATAGAGAGATCTGTTTTAGATCAATACCATTTGAAATAGTCATTTTTCCAGATCTACAATCTATGAAGGCTGCTGTAGTTGCAAGCCAAGGTCTTCCCAAAATGATGGGATATCCATGTGCTGAATTTCTTGGCTGTAAAACCAAAAAATCTATAGGGAATTCCCAAGAAGAAACTTCTATAGGAACATCTTCAATGATACCTTCAGGTTTTGCAACTGACCTATCAACCATTTCTAAAACTGTAAATGTGGGGCTGAGATGTTTGAGCTGTAATTGTTTCATTATATCCTTGGTCATGACATTTATTGCAGCTCCTAGATCTACTAAGACATTTGATATTGGCACTGAATCTATGGTAACTGTGATAACTGGACTTCCTGGGTCACTATACTTTGGAGGTACTAGTTTTCCAGACAAGAGATCAACTATCTTTCCTTCAACCTGAACAGTCTTGGGAAATGCTTTCTTTTTTCTTCCTGCTCTTCTAATGCACAAATCTCGGACAGTACTTTTAATCACTGGTATATCCTTAATGGCTTGCAATAAGGGCAATGATATAGTTAACTTTCTAAGTTCCTTGACCAGGTCTGACTCAGAATTTTTTGTTGTGGTATTGAATCTTTCAGGATATGGAATTATCCTTGATGAAGGTAATTGTTCTGCTGTGGTTCTATTTTTTCTTCTTCTTTCTCTATTGTTGGTTTAACTCTAACTGGTTCCAAAGGTTCTTGCTCTTCATTTTCCTTGCTTTTATTTGAAACAAGTTCAGGTACAACTTTTCCTGAACGAAGTTGGATGTTACTACAATCAATAACATTTATTTCAACATTTTCTTTAGCTTCAACCACATAGACAGGGGATGCCTGTCTCATGTTGTTTGGATTAGTGACTGATTGAGCTGGAAGTTGAGGTTGTTTCACCTGTTGTGTTTGTTGTGGTTGGTTCTATTTTTCTTGAAAATTTTGATTAGGTGCAGGCAGACAAATGCTGATTTTGACCTTGATTTCTTTGCTGCCTTGGATAGGACTGGTATTGTTGACTCCACTATGGTTGATTTTGCATCCAATGTGGATTAGTCTGATTCTGATTCCAGGATGGGTTGTTTTGATTCCATGATGGGTTATTCTGATTTTGATTCTAGGCTGAATTACTCCAATTTGTTTGTGGCCATTCTTGGGAATTTGTCCATTGAGGATAATTCCAAGGACGTTGGGGTGGTTCTGATTGTCCCCAAGGCATAGTCCAAGGATTATGCCCCCAATTTGTAGGAAAACGAGGGGGATTTTGGTATTGAGAGAAATTTCCCCCTTGTTTTGGTCCAACATAGTTGAGTTCCTCGGTCTGATTTTCTAACACAGTTTTGAGTTGTGGTAGCAGGTGGCATTTATCAGTTGAATGCTTCTTTGAACAGATACTACAAATGGCTGAGATAGATGTTTTATTCAAAGGACATTCCTGCAAAGCATGTTTATTTCTACATCTTGGGCAATAAATTGCCAAAGGTTCTATGGTTTTTGCTTTTGCAGACATTTCCCCCAAAGTTGTGTTTAATTGCACTAGAATATCAGTTTTAAAATTTGCAAGTTCCTCTATTAGGTCCTTCACATCAGTGCCATTTGTACTCTTTTTTCTTCTTCCCTGCTTATTGCGAGAGTAATTTCTACAGAGACCCATAATTTCCTCATTACTTGAGAGTATTTACATCCCCTTTTCCCATCAAATCCAATACTTCTCTGGATTCATCTTGTAATCCTCTCAAAAATATGGTTTTACATAACTCTGGTTCTACAAGTCCACATCTCCTTTGAACAAAGGAGAACCTATCAAGATAGTCTTCTAATGTTTCATCATCTTCCTGTTTAATCCTGAATAACTCATCTTTCCTATTCCTTACATGACAATACTCCTGATATTTGTCTAAAAACATAGTTTCCATTTGATCCCAGGTTCGGATGGAATTTGGCTCTAAGCTCATGAACCAGCGTAATGTTGAGTCCTTAAGTGTTGAGGGAAAGACCTTAAGTTTTTGATTGTCATTTACATAATCATAGGTTTGACACACTACCTTGAATTCAAACAAAAATTGATCAGGATCTTCAGATACAACACCTCGAAAGGTTGGAAGTACTGAAGGTGAAATAGTTTTCATGGGAGAGTTTTGTGTTGGATTCAAACGGATAGGATATTCAAATGTTCTGGAAGGTTGGGGCATATCCTGATCATCTCCTTCATTATGGACATAGCCATGTTGGCCATCTCTATCTAGATTGCCTCCCTCTGCCATAGTTTCCTGTTCCTTGGGAACAGTTAAACCTATCCAAATTTCACTCTCAAGAGGTCCAAGATCCTCTATTGATGATGAGTCTGATGATTCTTCTTTCTTAGGATGTTCTAATGATGGTGAGACTGGTGATTTTCCTTTCTTAGAATGTTCTAATGATGGTGAGACTGGTGATTTTTCTTTCAATATTTTTGGTAATTCAAACACAGGTGATTCACCCCTTAGGCGTGAAGATCTTCTTAATGGAACAAGCCAGGGATCCTTTTGGGTAATTCTACCTTTTTCATCCCTAGACTTACTCATTCATGTTTACTCTTAAATGACATAAATTATAGGTCAATAGTTGTTACTTTAACCAGCTGTTCTATTCAGATTTTATCCTGAATCTTCACAGCTTAGTCTAATTAATAACTATTGGATTGTTGTCACCTTCTAGCAACACAATTCCTCGACAATGATGCCAAAATGATGCGTAGTCATTATACACATCATTAATTCTCAATGAATTTGTCAATCCAGGGTAGTGTACAAGGCTATCTACGAAAGAAGGGGTGAACAGGGTTATAACTTAGGTCAATCTGGAGCAACAGGTCTTATTGGTGAAACCGATTGTGTGGGGGATTTAGGACATTCCTATCTCTAAATTGCATAAATTAAACCTTAATCTAAGTTGCAAAAATGGAAACTAATCATTAACTGCAGAAATGAAATCCTAATTACAATTGTAGAATGAGACCTAATTATGTTGCAGAAATAACAGTTGTAGAATTAGAAGTCTGATTATAATTGCAGAAAGGAAATCTATTTACTTTTGCAGCAATGGAAACCTACTTATAGCATGGAAATGAAACCCTGTCAAGGCTCTGTAATAGAAGGTTGTCAATCTTCTATGCAGGGGTTGACAACAAAACACAAAATGCAAGAAATTACAAAAAATAGTAAATTTTGGAAATGACAGTCTGCAATAAATTGAAAGCTTTGTTGAAAGTGGAGATTACAACCAAACCATTAATCACAAAACATAAAATAAGCTAAGATTGCAAATATTATTAGTTGTTTACAAAGAAATGAAATGACAAGTTCTACAACTCATTCTGCTGCAGCAAAATCAGAATAAAAACCTATTGTTAGTCCTCCTCCTAGGTCTGGAAGTGGCCAGCCTCCTTGTCCAGAAGAAGGTATGAGTCTCTCTCTCTCTAGATCTTACTCACACTCATTTACAAGCAATATGAAATAGAAATAGTACACTTTATTGATTCAAGAACATGATTACAATAATTCTACTTGAAAACCTGTTACAGGACTATATGAGTCACTTTTTTATTATTGCCTATTTTCTCCTATATTTCTCTACTCTCTGCTTTCTCTATCCTCTACCTAGCTCAACCTGAATGGGAGCCATATTTATAGATGTCCTAAGATCTACTGACAACTGAGAATATCTCAAAAGATCTAATCCTATTATGTTGCAACAATTCCTGGTTTTATCCTAGAAGAAGATCAAACTTGATCTTTCCATAAATGGTGGCTTTGGTCGGCAAGGACGACAAAGTCAGATGGGAGATATTTTCCCTTACCCTTTTCAATATTTATTTCCCTTTTTCCAGCGTCAAAAATCGGTCAACAAGTCAAAAAGCACATTCTATTTTCATTTCGAAGATAAGTGGCTCATTTCGAAGATACTGCAATTCTCATTCCGAAGATCCGCTCATTTCGAAGACACTGTGTTTTCTCATTTCGAAGATATCTGTTCATTTCGAAGAGACTTCGGAATGAACAAATGTGTGCTCTTTAAATTATTTCCTCTGCATTTCTCATGTGGGTTATTTCTCAGGATCAGATTCCAATGGTCTTCATCTCTTTCCATATGTGAATTCCATGCCTTGCCATTCATTGGCAGCTGGCTGGAATTTACATGGGAAAAACTAGATTTTGCTGCATAGTAATAGTTTGCTTGCACTGTTGCCAGATTTAGGTAAAATAAATGCTTGAGACATATCAAAACATGATTAGTGAAATGTTGCTATCAACCTAAGCATATCTCATTTAGCAAGTCATAACAAAATAACATAAAACTTATGCAAAAAGCTGTAAAAATCAGAATATAGTATTTCAGATACATTTATCATGCAAATAGTTAATACACAACATATTGAATTAACTTAACTAGCATATTAGATTAAACATAAGAGTTTGTAGGCAATTTCAGTGTTCAAAACATGTTATGATTGAGGCATTTCCAGGCCTCATCACTTTGGCTCCTGCAAACAATTTATCTACTTTCTCTATATATTCTAGATATGTTCTTGGCTTTCACTATAGTCAGGCTTTGTGTTGTTGATCTTAGGCATTACTCTCAGGATTTTATTTAGATTCATAATCTTTTTTTAATAAATTTCTCAACAATATCACTAAATTTTCGTTAGTAAAAATAAATCTGCCTTCTATTCCTACAAACTTATTCCTACAAACTAATATGCTTCTTATCTCTCTAGCAATAATAAAAAACACTTTAATTTCTTCTCTTTCAAAATTTCTTTGAATTTTTATATCTTCTTATCTCTCCAATAATAATTCTTTCACTTAATTAATTCAAATATTCTTTTTCTTTCTCCAGCTATAATATTAATTCTTCATTCCAATAATTCTCAATAAATTTATCAAATCAAATCTTCCTTACCTTGTAATTCTTCTTCTCTCCTACAACTTGGGCAACTTCAGCCCCCTAATCTTCTTTCTTTTTCCTCTCACAATATTTTTAAAAATCTTAGGGTGCAATCAACCCGTCCTCAAAGCATCTCTTTTATCTTCTTCAACTTTATTATATTATTTCTTCTTATTTCTCCAACAATGTATCTTATTTCAAATAATATATTCAAAAAACTTGAAATCACTTCTAAAATAACTTTTAAATTTAATTTTGTCTTACCTTGGAAATTTGTCTCCAGTCTTCAATAATGTGGGCAACCTCAGCCCTATATTCACACTAAATTTTGGTGTTAGCTTTCTTTAATTTCTCTGTAATCTTCCAACGATATTTTCAGTTGGCAATATTCAACTTTAGGCGATCTCAACCCTCTTTTTATTCAATCTTTGGGTGTGTAGACACCAAATCCTAGCCACTCATTATCCAATCATCACCATCAAATCACATCCATCCATCATTAGTATTGTATAAATAAATAAATAAATAAATAAATAAATATATATATATATATATATATATATATATATATATATATATATATATATATATATGTATGTATGTATAAACAAATCTCAGCCGCCCATCATGTCTTAATCTTGACCACTCATTTAACATGATCCATGCCACTTATCAAATCACAATCACAACCCTTCATTATGTTTTAATCTTGGTCACCTATTGGTGTCATCGAGACCCTAACATGTTTTAAGGGTAAATTATAAAAGGTTATTCATTTTGATGATTAAGGGTCCAAAAATTAAAAAAAAGGTCAAAAATAAATCAATCAAAGAGGTCAGATTCTGTCATCCCACTCATCCCTTTGCACTCGCACAAACCCTCATTGTTGCCATATCCATCATTCGTCCATGCGATATTAGATCGAACCATCAGAAGCATAGATCCAACAACTCAGACATATTTTGACAAGGTATCAAGTTTTATTGATTTACTTTTATTTTATGTATTTTTACATTTTATTTAGCAAGTATTTTAGTTAGGGTTAGTATTTTACACTTTCATGTTTAGTGGATCTCACACTGCGGAGGCCCTGCTAATGTGGGAAAAACACTCAAGATCAAGACACAAGAATGAGCACGATTAAAACTGATTTGTATTTCACATCAAAAACATATTTATAGGTATGTCTACCTTTACAAAGTGGAATTAAATGCACCAATCCGTGTGCATATTAAATGTTGTTCAACACGATCCATGTGAATAGGGATGATATGGAATATTAATCCCTATCATTCCTCCCCACCCTAGAAGCATTGGCCTCCAATGCATCTAAAATAGAGGGAAAATCTCGAGCCAGTTGTGCTGAAGTGATCCACTTAACCTGGTGGGGAAGCTCTCCATGTCGTGCAACCTGATATGAAGTAGAAGAACCCTGACGAGTGTGGCAAGTCTTGGTGTTGAACAGACGGTCCTCCTCCAATGTAAGCTAGAAATTAGGAATAACATTGAAAGGATGACTAATGGCCGGTGGACTCTTTAGTGTGGACTCATGATATGGATGGAGTAGATCAACATTAACAACATCATGAATACCTAGGTGTGCTGGAAGGTCTAATCTGAATGCATTCTCGAACAATTGTTGAGTGATTGTGTAAGACCCATAGCGAAGAGGCTTGATCTTGTTGTGTGCCTTCTCTGGAGATCTCTTACGATCAAGGTACAACCAAACTCAATCACCTGTCTGAAAGGAGTGTGGAACACGATGATGATCCATAGCCTATTTTTGCTGCTTCTATGTCTTCTACAGGATGTGTACAACTTTGGACTATAGCTGTTGCAGATGCTGGATGAAGGACTATTTTTGCTCTTGTTCTTGTTGCATGTGGACGGTGACTAGGGATGGAAGAGCCAAGGGTAACTCATATGGAGAGACAGGTTGAAACCCTAGACAAACCTCAAAAGGACTATGACCAGTGGATGTATGGACTACTATATTATATGCATGCTCAATATGAGTTAGACTGAGGTCCCACTTGGCTGGTGATGCATGGTGGTAGACTCGAAGACTCTAAAAAAGTGTACGATTGACGACTTCTGTTTGACCATCAGATTGTGGATGGAATTATGTGGAAAGACCTCCAAAAATGATCGATAAAAATGGGAATCACAATAGGACACAAATACTTGTGGGAAGACCAAAAGATCGCTAGATTGCATCAAAGAATAGTTTTGCTAAGTCTGCAGTAGAACTTGTTTTTCGACATAGAATGAACTTAGTCATCTTACTGAAACGGTCGACTATGACAAAGACACAATCATGTTGATGGATAGTCATGGGAAAACCACTGACAAGATCCATAGATATACTTTTCCAAGGATGGGAGGCAATGGGTAAAGGCATACTGAGACCAAGCCTACGGTTGGATGACTTGGACCAACTATATGGGACACATTGTTTTAAATATTTGAGAACATATTGCTGCATGTGTGGCCAATAGAAGAATCACTACAGATGGTGAAGGGTCTTATGTTTGTCGAAATAACCTCCATATAGTGTGGAATGAGCCTCTCTTAGAAGGTATGATCTACTCAAAGTAGGGACACAAAGCTTATCTAGACGGTAAAGCAACCCCTCCTTGAGATGGAAATCTTGAAAGGGACTTAAATTTTTGGAGGATGGATGTTGTAATTTGTGATAAACTATTTGAGATGGAAATCTTGAAAGGGACTTAAATTGTTGGAGGATGGATGTTGTAATTTGTGATAAACTATGGTAAATTTGGGATCATTAGGGTACTCAGGAGGCCAATATTGGAAGGCTAAATGAGAGGTTGTGAGCATGGTTAAGGTTGTGGCAGATGGAGGATGGTTGAGGCAATCAATGACATAATTCTGACTACCCTTACTATATTTGATGACTAAATGAAATTGTTGTAGATAGGAGGTCCATTTCAGGTGGCATGCTTCTTGGATTTTTTTTGGGGTTTGAAGAAACTGTAGTGGTAAATGATCTGTGTGGACAATAGTTTCTTTACCAAGAAGGTAGTGATGCCAATATTTTATAGCTTGGACTAAGGCATATAGCTCTTTATCATAAGTGGAGTAATTTTGTATAGCTGATGAGTAATTTTGTATAGCTCTTTATAGCTTGGCCATTTTGTTTAAGTACAACACCTAGAGAAAATTGAGAGTTATCAATTTCTATTTCAAATGGTTGTTGAAGGTCAGGAATGGCTAGGACAAGGATAGAGCAAAGTTTATCTTTGAGAGTGGCAAAGGCGTTGTTGTAGGCATTTTTCCAGTGAAATACGGATTTTGCTTTAGTCAAGGAATGCAATGGGGCAACAATTATGGAGTAGCCTGGAATGAATTTTCGATAGAAGTTTGCAAGACCAAGAAAACTTCGTAGTTCAGTGATATTTGTAGGAGTAGGCCATTTGAGCAGGACTTCGACCTTTGTAGGATCAACTTGAATACCTTCAGTATCAATGATGAAGCCAAGGTATGAAATGCATGTTTGGCCAATATAGCACTTGTGCAAGCTGAAAAACAATTGGTTCTTTTGAAGTATAATGAGGACATGCTCTAGATGCTATAAGTGGGTTGGCCATGTTTTATAAAATATCAAAATATCATCCAAATAAATAATGACATATTCATCTATGCATTCCCTGAACACTTCATTCATGAGCCTCATAAATGTAGTTGGAGCATTGGTGAGTCCAAAGGGTATAACCAACCATTCAAATAACCCCATCTTAGTCTTGAAAGCTATTTTCCAAGTATCCTCATCCTATATTCGCACCTGATGGTATCCACTTTTAAGATCAAGTTTGCTAAAAATTTTGGCACCTTGTAGTTGATATAATAGGTCATCAATTCTTAGAAGGGGGTACTTGTTTTTATAGTTATTTTATTCAATGCCCTAAAATCTATACAAAAATGCCAAGTGCCATATTTTTTTAGAACAAGTAGAATTGGTGAGGCATTAGGAGAAGTGTTGTGCTTTATGAAACCCTTATCCAATAATTCCTACAATTGTTTTTTATCTCATCATATTATATAATGGATTGCCTGTACATTGGAATATTTGGAAGAGGTGCTACTAGAATGATATCAATTGCATGATTAATTACTCTTTCAAGTGGTAAAGAAGTGGGTTCCTGAAACACACTTTCATATTTCTGTAGTATTTTGTTTACTTGGGAATTGTTGACTTGAGAAGTAATGGTGTGTTTTTGCCCTTTATATTTTGCTTGTTGTTCTTTTGGATGAATGAAAATAAGTGCAAGTGCTTGAGCATTATTACTGGATTTTTTGGCTTGGTAGTAAGTAAGCAAAAGATTATTTGATTGCTTTGTAGAGATTGGAGTGCTTTTAATGAGAAAATATTTTTGATATTTTTGTAGTGTATATGTATTTTTATATGCATCATATGTTGCTCTCCTATCATATTGATATGGTTTACCGAGAAGTAACCCACAACAATCCATCGGTGTGACATCACACGTTACTGAATCTCAAAATTTGGAACCAAATGCAAAAGTCAGGGTACACGTGTGTGTTATTTTATATGTGCAAAATAATTCAGTCAGAACAACTAGAAAATATATTGGATGCAAAGGTTTAAATAAAAATAGGTTAGGCTAAGAATGCCTAATAGGTTACCCTCCTGAAATGTAGCTACCCTCTAGAATAAGATGTTAACAACTTAACAAATTATGAGTCACTAACAATAAAATATATCATGTCTAAATAATAGCGCATGACAACCATAAGATATTCGACATGAATATCTTAATGGTAAATGTAGAAAGATAATTAAATCAATCTAACCTACTAGGTAATAATGTAATAACCTAATGATAAGTAGGAACTACTACTTGATACATCCCTCTTTTATTACATTATTTTGTAATACAAAGTGTACTTATGAACAACTCAAATTTGACATGTCTAAGTGTCTTTGTGAAGATGTCTGCAACTTGTTCGTCAGTAGAAATGAATTGGAACTTGATGTTGTGTTTAGTAAATTTGTCGTGAATGAAATGATACTGTGTGTCAATATGTTTGGTGCACTCATGGTGAACTAGATTCTTCACTAAGTTCAAAACACCCTGGTTGTCGCAGAACAAGTGAATTAGAAGTTTCTTAGGTAAACCCATACTTGCTATGATGCAACTCAACCATATGGCTTCACAGATTGCATCTCGTGCTGCGTGATATTCTGCCTCTGTTGAAGATATAGCAACCACTTGTTACTTCTTATTATGCCATGAGATAGGTCTGGATCCTAGATGAAAAACATATCTAGATGTTAACTTTCGGTCATCTACTGATCCAACATAGTCAGAGTCCGTGAAACCCTGTAAGAAAAATTTTTCATTCTTCCTATACACTAAACCATACTCCATATTACCACGGATATAGTGGAGAACATGTTTTGTTGCTTTCTAGTGAGTAACTTTTGGTTCTTGCAAGAATCGAGAAAGATAATTTACAATAAATGTGATATCTGATCTAGTGTTTGTCAGGTATATAAGGCTTTCAATCATTTGATGATAAAGTGTCATCTGCCTGAGGTGAATCATCGTATCATGACAACTGAAGTCCTTGTTCCATCGGTGTTGCTTTTGGCTTGCAATCAGTCATACGATACTTTTCTATCAGTGTCTTGGCATACTTCTTTTGAGTTACCCTTAGGTAATTCTTTTTATGTTCAATATCCAGACCAAGATAATAGTGGAGAAGTCCCAAATCTGTCATATCAAATGACTCTCTCAAGTCATTCTTCATGGCGTCTATCAATGTCTTCGAGTTGTTGGTTATGATCAAATCATCCACATAGAGTAAAAGTATCACTATCTCAGAAGAAATGTTCTTAACATAGAGATTTGCATCTGAAGGACTTCTCTTAAATCCATGTTGTAGAAGGTGATTTTCTATCTTTATATATCATGCTCTAGGGGCTTGTTTCAACCTATACAAGGATTTAACCAATTTACAAACTTGTTGCTCATGGCCTTCCTCAACAAATCCTTGTGGTTGAGTCATGTATACTTCTTTTTTCAAATCACCATTTAGGAAGGCGCTATTTACATCCATTTGATGAAGTTTCCATTCGTATTGTGCTGCCATAGCACAAAGGACACAAATGGTGGTCATCCTTGCAGTGGGTACAAAGGTCTATTCGTAATCGATGACTTCCTTTTGAGCATAGCCCTTTGCCACAAGGTGGACTTTATGCTTGTCAATGGTGTCATTTGCCTTGTATTTCATTTTGTAAACCCATTTACAACCAATGGGTTTCTTACCTAAAGGCAACTTAACCAGCTTCCATGTATTGTTCTTGATGAGAGATTTATATTCAGCATTCATAGCTACCCTCCATTGTGGCTCACTAAGTGATTATTTGACCTTGGAGGGTTCATGTTCATCATATGAATACATATAAACCCTCTCATCATCAATCTCAATGTCTTATCCACTATCAATATCTCTCTTTATAGAAAGCTCTTCGAAATGTTGGCAAAGGTCATCAACTATGGGTGATGCTCCTGCTCTCTTCTATCGAGACATGCTATGAGTTCAAGGATGATTTAGAGTAATATCAGGAGGTGAGGTCAATTTTGAATCTCTCACCGTACTTGTATACCATTTCAACACTTTTTTTTGAGGTGGAGGAGTTCATTTTTATGGCTCCTCATCTTCCAGGTATATAGTGGATGTGATGTTAGGTGTGAAAGCCTCATCGAACACCACATCTCTACTTACATGTATTTTCATTGTTCTAGGGTCATACAATCGATACCCTTTATAATATTCATCATAGCCAAGGAAAATGCATTGTAAGTTTTTCTCATCTAGTTTATTATTATTTTCTTTAGGTATATGCATAAATGCCTTACACCCAAAAACTCTTAGATGAGAGATGGAGGGCTTCTTGTCACTCCATGCTTCTTGTGGAGTTATATCTTTAAGGGCCTTTGTGGGTGCCCTATTCAAAATATATATTGTCGTTGTGATAGCTTCTGCCCAATAGTGTTGCTCAATATTTGCACCTTTAAGCATACTGTGAACCGTTTCCATGATGGAACGATTTCTCCTTTCAGCAACTCCATTTTGTTGTGGATAATAGGCTATGGTTAGTTGTCTTTTGATCCCACATGTTTTCAAAAATGAAGAGAATTCATTTGAGGTATATTCCCCCTCTCGATCTGAGCGAAAGGTCTTTATGTAGCATCCATAATCTTTCTCAACTAGTTGCTTGAACTGTTGAAAGTAGGAAAATGCTTCATATTTTAGTTGAAGAAAGAAGACCCATATTTTCTATGAGTGATCGTCTATAAATAATTGATAATAACTTTTGCCTCCAAAAATCGATGGCATGGGACCGCACAAATTAGTGTGCACTAACTCCAATGGTTTCTTAGTTCTAGAAGAGCTAGCTTCGAATGGTGCTCGACATTGCTTGCCTGCTAGATAATCCGAGCAGATGGGCAATGTAGATGAAAGGATGAGAAGTTCCTTCACTATTTGAGATTTACTTAGCTCAAGTAAATACCCTTTACTAAGATGCCCAAATATCTTATGCCATAGAGAAGTGGTCTCCTTTATGTTGACTATTATGGCAACATGAGGTGTTGAAACAACATCTAGTGTGAACAAGCCATGCCTGTAAGAACCAATTGCTATGTGTTTACCCTGCTTGGTGATATAGCAATGTTTCAGTATATTTTCCACTTTAAAATTGATAACCATATTTTTATCCAAGATTTATGGAATTGAAAATAAGTTGTTTGTCAATCTTGAAACATAAAGGACATTGTGAATATGACACTTTCCATCTGGAAGGGAAACGGTGACACTGCCTTCTCCCTGAACACGATATGTCTTATTATCAACAATTGTTACTAGTTTGCCTTCTCTTGCCACAAATATCTCAAGCCACTGCTTGTCGCTAGTCATGTGTTTGCTGGTGCCTAAATCAATGTACCAAATAGAATCCTTATGAGTAGAAGTTGTATATATCATGAGCAATTTGTGTGCTCTTTTTGAATCAGAATCAAAATTTTCAATAGCAACATGTCCTCGTTGTTGTCTATTGTTCTTTTGTGGCTTGTTTTTTCCCTTTTTGTCTTGTTTGTTCTTAAACCAACATCGGTTGGTGTCATGGTTATCTATTTTGCAATGTGTGCAATAATTCCCGTGAGATTGAGGTTGCTTGCATTTATCTCTTGATGATGATCCTGAATATGATCCTCCTTTTTGAAAGTTACCTTTCTTATTTCCACCCTATTTGTTTGTGTAAAGTGCATTGTTTGACACTTCATCACTTTGGAGTTGATTTGATTCTTTTGTTTGAAGAAAATTGACTAAATCCACAAAGGTGACTATTCTTTGAGATACATTAAGGGATGTTATTAACATCTTATAGGATTCAGGAAGAGCCCTCAATATTACTGAAGTCAAAATAGTATCATCTACTTTAGCTTTTAAAGCATTTAGCTTTGACTTCAGTTTTGCCACTCTGTAAATAAATAGCTCGATTGATTCTCCTAACTTCATATGGAGTGTATGAAGTTGTGTTTATGTGTAGAATATTTGATTTATTCTCGCCTTCAAAAATGGTACTAAGTGCATCCCATGCATCTTTACCATTTTTAGCTTCACTTATGTGAAATTGGATCTCATCAGTAGTAGCTAGGAGAATCAACATGAGAAGACGATTGTTCTTTTTGTCCCATGCTTTTTGATCTGCTCCTAGGGATGTGGGTCTTGTATCAGTACCTTCCACTAAATCCCACATTTCCTCTATAGTAAGTATTGCTTTCATCTTGGTTTTCCATGCTAAAAAATTAGAACCTTTAAGCAATTGTGTATCATTTAGGTATTTATTGATAGTTGCCATAATGAAGGTTCTAGAATGTTTCCAAGATGATCTCTCTTTGTCTCTTTACTTGATATTTAATGACACCTGTTTGAAATTTTTTTGTGAAGGATTTATCAGTTTGAGGATATTTAATCCAAACAAGAAGAAATTGGAGATAATTCACTCTTTAGTGATATTTAATGGCACCTGCCTAAAAATCCCCCCAAAGAAGAATATTTAATTTGAGGGAATTTAAGCCAAACAAAAAAAAGTGAATGAGGGATTTTGATGTAGTAGAGAATATCAAGAAAAAATTGGCTTTTAAACCTGTGCAATGAGTTACACAAATTATTGTGAAATTTTGGGGTTTTTAGTGCTCTTGATTTTGATGACTTTTAATTGCAAAAAACAAGAAAGTAAATGCAATAATCAATCAAAGAGTGCCCACAAAATTTTTATCACTAAGGTGTCGGATGCAACCAAAAATGCACCTTATTTAGGAATGCCAATTTTTAATATAGGTGTTGAGTAATATCGAAAATACACCTAATTATTAGTTTTTGCAACAAAAGATGTATTTGTGTTTTGCAAAAAAAATAATTTTGAAGTTCAAATTCTCCCCCCTTTGTGTTACAATTTTTGCAAAAAGACAATTTATCAAAGATCAATTATCCCTCCTTAGTTGGGATCCACATAGACTCAAATCAAAATAATTTCTAAAAACCATTATTGAGTAGATCACATCAAGATAATGGGTTTGTGATATGATCCCGCTCACATTAAAATGCTTGAAAAGATTATACACTTTATTTGTAACCAAATATTAAATAACAAATGATATAGTACATTGAGGGAGAGATGTCACAGAGCGGGAAGGTCGCGTCGGGAGGGCACGGGAGCGGGAGTACCAGCGTATTGAACCAGGGGCTTAGCAAAGCGGAGGGCCACAACAAGGCGGAGGGAGGCCAGTCAGAGGCCGGAGGCTCTACGGAGTCAACCGAAGATGATGTCAGCCGCGGGAAGGATCCGCCTGACAAGCGGTGGGTTGGTCAACAGAAATCGTATGCTCAGGCAGCGGCTTCTAAAACCCCCAGTGGTTTATTCACTAAGGACCTATTTCCATCCGGGGATGAGTTGGACATCCCGGAGGAAATCCTCTCAAGTTTCATGGATTTCAAAAAGTTTACCCTAATCGGTAAGTTTATTGGGGGCCGTCCCGATATGGAGACCATTCGCAGGTGGGCGACAGGAAAGTGGCGGACATCGGGTCACATGGAGTTGGCTGCCCTATCCCGAGGTTTTTTTGCAATTAGACTGAACAATGCAGAGGACTATTGTAGAATTCTGGCCGGGGGTCCTTGGTTTTTGGGACGCAGGAGTCTCTTTCTCAGGAAGTGGGGGATGGATTTCAACCCCGAAACTCAGAATATTAACATTGCCCCAATTTGGGTTAGGCTCCCGAACCTCCCCCTTTTTTGCTGGCATGAAAATGTTATCAGAGGCATTGCTCGCTCCATTGGGGAGTTAGTCACCATTGACCCTCCCACCCGAGCTCGAACCAGATTTGTCCAAGCTCGCTTCTGTGTTTTGGCGGATTTGGAGGCGAACCTTCCGTCCTCCATCACTCTGCGGTCTGGAGGGTCCTTTCTTCACAAGCAAGTCATTAACTACGAGAATAGGCCTGCCTACTGCCCTCAGTGTAGTTCTCAGGGGCATCTTCAGTCTAATTGTCCTCTTCAAAAGCCGGGGAAGAAGAGGGGGGATTCCTGCAACCCCCTGGAACATGGTGAAGGGCAACTGAAACACCCTGTTGCGACAGAGCCTGTGTCGTCAGATCCTTCTGGGGAACTCCCCGAATCTTCCATCCCTGATGAGGGATTCATCCTCCATTCAGGCGCCACTCAGTGCGGTGCAAGCTCCCAACCAGAACATCAAGCGAAAAAGGAACAATCCCCCTCCCGTACTCCAGCTCAGGCTGATTCACCAAAAATCCATAACCAAAACCCTCCCGAGGCCCAAAACCTGTTTGAAGATTACTTGCTGGGAAAGAGGGGCGAACAACCTGGCAATATTAGTCCTCGAAACACCAGGAGCCGAAAGCAAGGGGTGGATTTTGGTTGTGAAAGGAAGCAGGGGCGTCCTCCTAACAAAGAAAGGAGGGACAAGGAGACGGCAGCAGATGTTGCAAATGGCACTCAACGACTGCTTTTTCAAGAAGATTTCGACTCCCTGGTGGGTGATTCGCTTGTCCCAAAACCTCCCATCCAGCAGGGAAAGGGAGGTAAGAAGTATCTTAAAGTGTCCAGATGAAGGTCCTCTCATGGAATGTGAGAGGCCTTAACGGAGTGGCCAAACGCAGGGTGGTGGCCGATCTCCGGAAGAAGTCTAACCCCTCCATCCTTATTTTGCAAGAGACTAAGTCTGATGCTATTGCTTCTGCCAAGGCTGCTAAGGCCATTTGGGCCAAGGGCAAATTCCTTTTCAGTCCTGCAATTGGTTCCGCAGGCGGCCTCATGGTACTGTGGGATCCTGACAGTGTCGAGGGCAGCCTTTTATCAGTTTCCAGCAGGATTATCAACGTTTTGTTTCATTCCAAAGTTGATAATTCCTCGTGGATTTTGACCAATGTTTACGCCTCGAACTCTGCTTCGGAGAGAGCAGAGATGTGGAAAGCTATTTCTCTGATGAGGGATAATTTTAGCGACTTTTCATGGGTTGTAGGAGGGGATTTCAACTGCCCTCTTCATCCTTCAAAAAATAAGGGAGGCGCTGAACTTCCCAGCCGTAGCTTGGAGGACTTCAGAGACTTCGTATCTTCCAATAACCTGCTTGACATTGAACTCAAGGGGGCGTCCTTCACTTGGAGCAACAGGAGGATTGGGAGCAATCTTATCCAGGTCAAGCTTGACCGGTTCTTCATTTCCCATGAAGCTATTCCCTTCCTCGGTGCTGCAACTCTCTCAGCTTTGCCAAGGATCGGGTCTGACCATAATCCCATTCTCCTAGAGGTCACTGACGGGCCTGGTTTTAAGACCCCCTTCAGATTCGAGTCCATGTGGATTTCCCACAAGGATTTCAGAGAGGTGGTGTCGGCTTGGTGGCAGGTGAAGGTGGCAGGTTCAGCATCCAAAAGACTGGCCCTAAAACTCAAGCTGATTAAAAAGAATTTGAAGTTGTGGAACAAGGAGGTTTTCGACAACATTTTTGAGTCTAAAAAGTCCATTTCAAAAAACTTGAAGATTCTGGAGGAGAAGATGGAGGTCGAAGGGTATTCTGAAGCCCTCAGAGAGGAGGAACGGAGCCTCCTGGTGGACTACCATTCCATTCTTGCTAGGGAGGAAACGTTTTGGCGTCAGAAGTCCAGAGATCTCTGGTTGAAGCATGGAGACTCTAATTCAAAGTTTTTTCACGCGTCTACCATGAGGCACAGGGGGGCCAATAAGATCAGGGAGGTGGTATGCAAGGATGGTCATACGACCAGGGAGATTGAGGAAATTCGTAGTGAAGCTGTCGAGTTCTTCCAGGATCTGCTGGGTGTTCCTCCTGACAACGATCTCCAAGTCCAGAAATCCCTGCTTGCTAACTTCCCCACCAAAGTTCCCCATGAGGTGAGTATTAAGCTCCTTGGAACCGTTTTCCCATTCTGAGATTAAGGAAGCTCTCTTCTCCATGCAACCAGATAAGGCCCCCGGGCCCGATGGTTTTCCCCCTCGATTTTTCCAAGTTATGTGGGATGTTGTAGGGTCTGATGTCTGTGAAGCAATTCTAGAAATCCAAGCCTCTAGATCCATCCATCCGAAGCTCAACTCTACCTTTCTAGCTCTCATTCCCAAGACGCCTGCCTGCAAAAGCTTCTCTGACTATCGGCCCATCAGCCTGTGCAATGTTTTCTACAAAATTCTTACCAAGACTATTGCCAATCGTCTGAGGTCCCTCCTCCCTTCCTTGGTTGGTCCTGCTCAGGGAAGCACCGTTAAGGGCAGAAACATCCTTGACGGTGTCATCACAATCCATGAGACCCTCCATTCTGCCCACTGTTCCAAAAATGCTGTGCTTTTCCTTAAGCTTGACATGAATAAAGCTTTTGACAGAGTCGACAGGAGGTTTCTCTGTGTTGTCCTCTGCAAGTTTGGCTTTCACCCTCATTGGATTGACCTAGTGAGCAGCTGCATTTCCACTCCTTCCTTTTTGGTTCTGATCAACGGGTCCCCTGCTGGGTTCTTCCAAAGTGCGCGAGGCCTCAGACAAGGTGATCCTCTGTCTCCTATTTTGTTCATTCTTCTGGCTGAGGTTCTAAGTTGGTCCTTGAATGAAGCTCTCCGTCGAAACAAGATTTTTGGCATTTTGCCCACTTCCAGAGTTGATCCTGTCACTCATCAACAATTTGTGGATGACACGCTCATTTCCACTGGAGCGTCTGTCACCCAGGCCAAGTCTATTAAGCGCATTTTGATCCGGTATGAGAAGGCTGCTGGCCAAAAAGTTAATTATATCAAGAGCAAAATTTATTTTATTAATACTCCATTGCGCAGGCAAATTCGCATTGCCAGAATTCTCGAATGCACTATTGATTCCCTGCCTGCAACTTATTTGGGGTTACCTCTGGCCTGTAATGGACGTGCCGACGGAAACATGTGGAACATGATCCTGGAACGGCTTCACAAGAAACTCAGCACCTGGAAAGGCAAACTTTTGTCGCAAGCTGGGAAGGCCACCCTTACCAAAGCCTGCCTTCAAGGAATTCCCACTTATTTCATGTCTGTTTTCATGCTTCCTGTGTCGATTCATTCCAAGATTGAGAAGATACAGAGGAATTTTCTTTGGTCTGGCAGTGAAGAAAGATCCAGATTTCCTCTTGTGGCCTGGGACAAGGTTTGCCTACGAAAATATCAAGGTGGCATGGGAATGAGAAGATCCAGACTCATGAACACGGCTTTGATTGCCAAACATGCTTGGAGGATCCTTACTAATGAACCGACGGAGTGGGTCAAGCTGGTTAAAAGGAAGTATCTTGGCCGAAATTCTCTATTCGAAGCTGTGCCTCCGCCCGAAGCTTCTGCTTTTTGGAAAACTGTGCTTCAGGCCCGTTCGTTGATTAGCAGGGGAGCTCATTGGATCTTGGGTGATGGATCCTCTATCCTTTTCTGGAGAGACAGGTGGGCTACAGATGAAGCTCTCGAATTGAAAGTGGACCTGGCTGGTCTGAGGGCCCAGATCGATCCAAACTTTCAACTCAAGGTGGCGGAATTCATTGACCGGAGTTCTCTTCCCCCTCGGTGGAAACTTCCGGTTGTTGATGGCTTTAACAATGAGTTGGCTTTTTTGTCTAGTGTCCTTCAATCTGTTTTAATTCCTTCGGTCATAAGGGAGGACAAAATTATTTGGCGTGGCACGCAGGATGGTTGTTTTTCTGTCAAGTCCGCCTATGACCTTCTTACGTGTGAGGTTGCCTTGGATCTCCGGTGGAAGGCGATTTGGAGGAAAGGGATTATTCCTAAGGTGAACTACTTTGCTTGGATTGCCTTTCATAATAAAGCCCTAACCATAGATAATCTGCACAAGAGAGGCTTTGCAATTCCCAACAGGTGCTATCTATGCTTAGCTGATTGTGAATCGTCGGACCACTTATTCTTACACTGTCCCTTTTCCCACTCGGTCCTCAACTTTGTGTTGTCCTCCTTCCAAATCCTTTGGTGCACTCCCCGATCCCTCAAAGACGCTTTCCTCCAATGGCCCAATCCCTTCAAGAATCCCAAACTCCGCTTTCTTGTTGAAGCCTCCTTCCACCATTCCATCTGGCAAATTTGGCTTGAGAGAAATGCCAGAGTCTTTGGCAAGACCCCTAGGGTGGCACCCTCTGTCGCCCAGAGAGCCTTATCTTTCATCGTCGAGAATTCAAAAATTATTCCCAGTTCCCGTCCTCACCTTCCTGGGGAAGAAATTATTTTCAAAAGGTTGGACCTGTGCCCATCTTCCAAGGTTGGTTCTGTGACCGGTCGTAGGAATGCCACTTGGACCGCGCCTCCTGTGGGGTGGATCAAACTTAATTTTGATGGGGCTGCTAAAGGCAACCCGGGGCCCGTCGGATCCGGAGGTGTGGTTAGAGACCATAATGGTGAGCTGATTCTGGCTTACTGTGAAGATTTGGGCTCTCAGACGAATCATTTTGCTGAAGCCCGAGGTGTGTTGAAAGGCTTGCAGGTCCTATCGGATGATCCTAGGCCTCTAATTATTGAAGGCGACTCTCTTAACATTATCAACTACCTCCGTGGCTCCAAAGACCCGTCCTGGCGGGTCTTAAACATCATTCTCGAGGCTAGAATGCTTCTTTCTCAGCGTGTCAGGTGGGAGGCGGGGCACATCTTCAGAGAAGGTAACCGGGTGGCGGACCACTTGGCCAACAAAGGACTTGTGACCACGTGTCCGGTGGTTTGGCGATCTCGTTTTCCATCCGAGGTAGATAGCTTGGCCAGGGCGGATTTTCCCTCATGATGTTTCATCAGTGTCAGGTGTTTTCTCCTGATGTTTTTGTGGGTCGGGTGGCGGGCCCCTCTAACCTCGCCATTCGCACTCCTTTCTTCAAAGATGGTTGTTTCCATGTTTCCAAGGTTCATGAGGATCAGGAGGATCCCGAATAGCTTCCCCTCTGCTTGGATGGTTTTTGTTTGTTTATTGTCTTGTTTATCCGGCTATAATTTTTGTTTGAATGTCTTTCGTAACCAGAATATTCAGGACTGTCTGCCTCATTTGGTGCCTTCGGGCAATTAGCAACTCCTTGTTTTTTCTTCAATCTGGTTTACTTACCCAACCACGTGGCATGAAACATCATCTGGCAAGGCTGATTTTGTATATAAGGTTTTGGGATCCTCTATAAAAACCCACTGTTAATTTATTATAATAATTACCAAAAAAAAATTATCCCTCCTTAGTTTTGCAAAAATAACAAAGTAGCTCACCTTTCAAAACAAGTCAAAACACGACAAGCTTTTGAAAGGCTATCCAGAACCAGTCAAAAAATGACTTCGTTTTAGTGGACCCTTTGAGGCTTCAATACTCAAATATTGGAGGGGCATCAGGATTAAAGGGTTTCCTAATCCTCATGGGACCATAGCTTCGGTCCAAACCCTTCCAAGGATTTGTATAAGTATTGAAACAAGGTAAACTTCTTCCATGCTCTCGAAGCATACGACGAAAAAGAGATCTTGTTGTTTGTCGTTGAAGTTCGTTCCTCTTTCTTATAACTCTTTGACGATGAAGAGCTTTTTGAATCCAAGGCTTTGTCTTCATGAAATAAAACTTGTACTCTCAAAAAATGATTAGAAACAAAATTTGGAGCAAAGTGTTTACAATTCTCAACTTGTTGCAAAAGAAATTGGGCTTTGAATTTTTGTCTCTTATCCCCCTTGGATTTGGAGAAAAAAAACAATTTTTATATGTTTGCAAAAAAAATTGGCCTTTCTTTTTCAATTTTAGTGCATAGATTTAATTTAATCTAGTATTATAGATTAATAAAAAAATATATTTGAAATAAAAAATCACTTAGATAAAAAATGATTTTTATTCAAAATATTATTAATTTTAAATACTAAAAAAAGAAAAAAATACAAATATATATATATATATATATATATATATATATATATATATATATTAGTATTGCAAATTGTATTAAAACAAAATTATTAGGCCGTCAACTCCACTCAAAGTAGATACCACGACTTTGTGGGTGTCAGGCCTCCGACTGGCACTCCTGCCAGTCGATCTAACTTGCCTGATGGGTAGTGAAGGCTACGGTCTTCACTTTGAAGGCTTAGCCTTCGTCAAGTGGGAAAAAAGAAAGATGTGGGACTTTTAGTCCCACATCAAGGAGGGGAATGTATTTTTTGGTATTTAAAAACACCAACGCCCCCTTTAACAAATGATTGCCTTCGGGTAATCTCTCACCTGTGACTCCCTTTTGTTGACTAAACCTACAAATGAAAACTTGACACATCGACCAGCTTAGCACCCCCATCGTCCAATCACTGCCTGCCACCTATCCACATCATGCAACTAGTAAAAATACCACGTGGATGCTAGGTGTTCATGCCATGTTATCCTTGGAGTGCGTGCCCATATAGTCAACGATCTCAAAACCCATGCCCTATAGTGCACTTGCCACATCAATAACATCCTTGGTTTATGTGTAGAGGTCAATTGAGTTTAGTTTATGTGGTCGCATTGATAGCAAGGTCTACGTGACGTTAGTGTTGGGTTCGTCTGTTTGATAGTCACATCGATAGCTATGGTCTGTCAGTCCTTGTTAGGTCTACGTTGATCAGTTACGTTGGGTCTGTCATGTCGAGTCTGTCATTGGTCAATCTATCGTCGATTAGTCTTATCAAGTCTATCGTGTCAAGTCTATCATCAGTTAATATGTCATCAGTCAGTCGTTTCAGGTTTATCATGTTAGGTCTATCATCAGTCAGTCTCATCGAGTCTGTCGTCGGTCATTCTATGTTCGATTGTCGATAAGGTATAGGTAGGCATGCCCGTCAGGTCTTAGATCAAAGAGTGCTCCTGCCCTCTGGTCAAGGTTGGCCACCTCAGATTGATCGCTAGAGGCTCCTCTTCAATTTTTGATCAGAGGGTGTGCCTTTTGTTGATGGATTTGCAGGCTAGCTGGTCCACTTGGACCTCTTGCTCACGTGGATGGACTGTAGGTCGTTGGTCTAGTCCAATGTTTCAAATTGAAACAAAAAAAATTAGGAAAGATTAATAAATTAAAACAAACAACACAACCTTGGTGATGCTACCTTGAAATGCATCTGGAACGAGAGATTTCCTCCTGCCTTGCCCAGTGTGGAATGAGAGACTTCCTCCTGCCTTGCCCAGTGTGTGCCTTGCCTCCTTGCTTGCCTCCTCCGTAGCTCTGATGCCAATGTTGGAAAATGAAGTGTAAAATAATTTAGTCAGAACAACTAGAAAATATATTGGATGCAAAGGTTTAAATAACAATAGGTTAGGCTAAGAATAGCCTAATAGGTTGCCCCCTGAAAGGTAGCTACTCGCTAGAATAAGATGCTAACAACTTAACAAATTATGAGTCACTAACAATAAAATATATCACGTCTAAATAATAGCACGTGATAACCATAAGATATTCGACATGAATATCTTAATGGTAAAATGTAGAAAGATAATTAAATCAATCTAACCTACTAGGTAATAATGTAATAACCTAATGGTAAGTAGTAAATACTACTTTCTACCCTAACAACAACACACCTAGCAAAAATCACCAAATCAGGAGTCTGAAGAAAAATAAAAGTGAAAAGCAAAATTTACAACCATAGCAGAGCATAGCACCAACAAAACCTCAATTCCAATTCATTTATCCCTATCTGCAACCAAAGGAAAAGCCCAAAAATCATGGGAAGTTGCTCTACCAAATGAAGACCAAAGGCTCCCTACTATTTATATTGCATCATCCCCTATTCACTTAGTAGCTTCACCCAATCATGAGGTAATGAAAGTGTTGCATTCTTCTAGAGTGACTCCACTTTTCATAGCTCAAGTTTCTCCATCGCCTCATACTACAACGCTTTTGTTGTTCAAGTCGATACCAACTTTTCTGTCCCCTAGGGTAGCAAGAGAAAACACAAGTAGACCTATCAAGTTTAACTCCTGTTGAGTGAATATTTTGTCCTACTACAAAATGAACACACAACTGGAGTCTCAAACCTGCAGACTCTTTCTTGCAAAGAAAATTTATTATTTTAATTTCTCCAAGTTTCCTGTGAACAAACATTCATATGCATATAACCAATTAAGACAAAATGCAAATGAATGAATGTAATCTAGAACAACTTATTTTCTGCAAGTAACTGTTAACAAGGGGCCTTTGATGATTCCCAGCAAACTTTGTAACCCTAATCTGTTAAAACAATCTAACAACATAAAGCAAAAGAAAGAATAGAAACCCTTTCTTCTTTTATGATCTTGAAATTAATGAAACCCTCCCTAGAATGAATTAGCAACCTCTTTTATCTTTGGCTTAAAACAAGATTTTAAATAAAAAATGCGTGGTATAGGCCACTTCATTTTAAACTCCGTGCCTTTAGCATGAGGTTCATTTTATGGTTAACTGGTTCATTTTATCTTTCATTTAAATGTTCTGCTATTTCTACGTTAACGTTTGGAGTTAGTAAAAATATAAAACGTATCCTGGAATGCACCAGAATCCGAGATGCCAATCTTCGAATAAACAGTAAAAAATAATATCAGAACCTAGAACCGCAACATTGCTTATGAAAATTAGCTGGAAAACTAAAACAGGACGTTAATTCGGTTAGCAATCTCCTCCCTGCAAAACCCCAAGTTGTGAGACGAAGTTCTAAAACAACCTGACCTAACAGACCTGCACTAACACACAGTCAAATCAGATCAGATGCAAGACTCTAAGGAAAGAAAATGATTGCATCATTCTGCCATTCACCTATCGTAACCCATCTCATGGCGTAAATGGATAGATACAAGAGAAAATAATGCAAAGTAAAGATTAACAGAGAAAACAGTAGTATTAGCTTCAATCTCCTTTTGGTTTTGCACACAAAAGTTGCTCTTGCCAAATAACTCCTTTATTAAAAATAATGCTTTCTTGCTACAATTTCCAGCCCTGTATCTATCTACATTTCTGCTATTTAAACTTTCTGTTGCTGCTCTCGGCTGCTCTGTGACGCTTCGTTTCAGTTCCCAGGACGCTTCGTTTCAGTTTCTCGCCTTTTGGTGTTTTTAACCCTTCGCTTGAATCTGCAACGCTTGATCTTCTCTGCGGCCAGTAACTGTCGATCTGAAGCGTTACTCTGATCCTCATGCCTTTTTGCCACGTGTTCGACGCTCTCTGCATGTTCAATAACGGTCCCATGAAAATCGTGACCAAAAATAGCCCGCGGCCTTGCTCCTTCGCTTTCACAGCAAAAACACGACATGTCGCGAAATCGCGACATGTCGCGATATCGCTACGCTTTTGTTCTCCGTACGCTCCGACCGCAACCTGTCGCGAAATCGTGACCATTTTCTCCTTCGGGCCCTCTCACCGCAATCTGTCATGATTTCGCTACCGTTTCTCTGTTTCGTACACTTTGCCGAAACCTGTCGCGATTTCGCTACCGTTTCTCTGCTTCGGGCATGGTCTTCATTTTCTGTCATGATTTTGCGACGTCTTCTCTATTCCGTACACTTTGCCAAAACCTGTCACGATTTCGCTACCATTTCTCTGCTTCGGGCATGGTCTTCACTTTCTGTCGTGATTTCGTGACGTCTTCTCTGTTCCGTACACTTTGCCAAACCTGTCACGATTTCGCTACCATTTCTCTTTGGGCATGGTCTTCACTTTTTGTCATGATTTCGCTACCATTTTGATACTTAAGCTTTTTTATCCACTTGCACCGTGAAAACGCGACACGTCACGATTTCGCGACGCCTTTCGAGCTATGCACCTATGTCCCAGTTTTGTCACGATTTCGCGATGCCTTTCAATTTGTGCCCTCTACCTACTTTCGAGCCGCGAAAATCAAACACGTCGCGATTTCGCGACCGTTCCACCCCTCCCTTCGTTGATCACGATTTTGCAACACGTCACAATTTCGCTATAGTTTTCCATTCTGCCTTTCTCTCTCCTCTCGCCGAACGACATGTCACGATTTCGCACCTTTTCTTTTTCACCTTCCTTTCACATTATTTCGCGACATGTCGCGATTTCGCGACACTTTCTACACTTGTGCATTTTTTTGCCCCTTTTCTTCATTTTTAGCATCTGGGTCACTGAGATTTTCTCTGAAAGCCTGCAAAAAGGTGGGTCCCCAATTTTGGGGTGTGTTGTGGATTAGCCACAACAAATGGCGACTCTGCTTGTCAAATGCTCCAGAGCATTTTTGTGAGAACCCAACCTGAAATATACAAGCTTAGATACAGGCGTTAGCACATAAAAGATAAACAAATACCGACAGATCGAAAGTACATGAAACATCAGAATCATTAGTATTAGCTCGGTGTGTGCTATTTGTTTTCATTCCATATCGTTTGAACTTGATCAACATTCCATTGTCTGTTTTACATGCATGCATGTGTGAGACTGTAAATGATTTGTGTAACCTAATGAATATGCTTAGAGATTTTGCTTTTACAAATGCATAGACCTTCTAATATCATACACAAATATTCAAGATTATCAAACCCTCTTAGGATCAACCATGTGTATAATGAATTGTTTTATTAGATCCCAAAGTTGGTTATGAGTCACTACTATCTTGAACCCATGTGTAAGTGAAAGTGAAATCAGAGCTTTGGGAAATCGGACTCCCAACTTAATCTAGATGGGAGTTTAACCCTATTCTTACTACTCTGATTTGGAATTCATTACCTCACTTTGAGCAAAATGATTTAACCAATTATGGAAGAAATGGTCATGCTAGTCTAACCCTTTGAACAGTCGGTGGTCTTGTTTTTTAGACAAGACATGTCTGTCATGCATGGGCATACCTAACCCCATAATCCATGACTTAACTTCATTTCTTTGGACTTTGGGGATGACTACCCATCCTTTGCAGAGGACAAGTAGTACGATCCTTTCAATCCAATATACAGATGAGATGGGAAAAAGTTAATTTTACTTCTTGGATCTTGGGGATGACTACCCATCCTTGCTAGGGATATGTAGTACGATCCTTCCAATCCAAGTCTTAGATGAAAAATGGAGAATATTAATTTTATTACTTGAACCTTGGGGATGACTACCCATCCTTTGCAGAGGACAAGTAGTACGATCCTTTCAATCCAATTTTTATCTTGAAATGAGACATAGGAGCTTTGGGGAATCAGATTCTCAACCTAGGCGAGATGAGAATTATGCCCTATCCTTACTACTCCATGTAGGTCAAATCAAAGCTTTGGGGAGTTGGATCCTCAACCTAAGTTCGATGAGGACTTAACCCTATCCTTACTACTCTGATTTTAGGCTTTAAGCTTAATGGAAGTGGTAAAAACCACTGTTTTAAGGATCATGTTGCATAATAGGATAGACATGAAATATTCCTTTCGCTTGACCCTTTTCCTCCAAGCAAGGTTTTGATCATTTTGCCCAAGATCTTTTTTAATGTGTACAAACTGTGCTTGGTTCTAGATATCTTGGGGCTCAGTTTCCAACCTTAGGATTTTTTCTTTATTTATGTTATAGTATAACCCTAAGAGGATTTAACACACTTTAATGATTTGTATCTGAAATGCATATGTAACTAAGATGGCATGAATATGCAAAGTGAGATGTACTATGAATGCATTGCCCTTTGAATTGCAGATGAAGTATTACCATAATTTGTAAAACTGACTACTTCATGCATCACAAGCCCCAAACGATATTATTTAACCGTTTGTGTTATATGTGGAGCTTTTACAACATAATTCCAATGCTTCATCTTCTCCCGATCTTAGGCATGTGTTACCATTTCAAACTTTTATTTTTTTTTTTTTTTTTTTATTCTGTATAAGACAATGAAAACATGTCAAACAAACACACCACCTAAACGTCCAACCTGCACACACAAAAGAAACAAAGCACAACATTAATACAAACCTAAACATGTCAAGAACACACAACTTAAATATCAAATCTGCACACAAAAGAAACAAAGCATGGCATAATTACATATAATACAAAACCCAACTGCCTCAAGCCTGGAAGTAGTGTTTCAAGTGCAACCCATTGACAGGTAATGCCAAATCCTTTCCATCCAAGGTTCTTAGTCTAAAACTGTTTTCCCCTAGGACTTCTGAAACTTGGTACGGACCCAACCATAAGTAGTCAAACTTATCATGATCCCCTTTCTTCTCATGTCTTTTGTCCCATAACAGCACTAGATCTGATATTTTAAAAGCCTTGGCTCTAGACTTTTTGTCAAACCATATTTTTACTACATCCTGATGTTTACTAAAATGAAGCATAGCTTCATCCCTTTTCTCATCCAGATGCATTAATTGTGTTAGTCTAGACTCAAGTTTATCATTAGTTCCGAAATAATCTTTCATGAAATGCAGCGTTTGTAACCTGAGATTTGTAGGAAAAATGGGATCTTGTCCATAAACCAGATGGTAAGGAGATGTTCCTATTGCTTCTTTGATTCTGATCCTGTCAGCCCAAAGAGCCAACTTAAGTTTGTTATGCCAATCCCTAGGATTTCTTTCCAACAACTTTTTTATGACATTTAACAAATTCTTGTTAGATGATTCGGCCAATCCATTGCCTTGCGGATAATAATTGGAAGAGAATTTTAGACTCACGCTGTTATCAAATGCCCAATTAGCAAACTCTAGAGAGGAAAAAGCTGAACCATTATCACTTACAATGGAGTTAGGCATCCCGAACCGAGTGACAATGTTATCCTCTAAGAATTTAATAACAACCTCCGAAGTAGCATTCTTTGTGGGGATAGCTTCAGTCCACCTTGTGCAATAATCCGTAGCCGTCAGAATGTATTTGTGGGAATCAGATGAATTGGGACTGATAATTCCAACAAAATCCAGGCCCCATTGCGCAAAAGGTCTAGATTCGATTACGGACTGTAAAGGCATGGAAGCACATTTGTCTCTATTGGCTGCAGTTTGACATGTATGACATGACCTCACATGAGTATGGGCATCTTTGAACAGTCGAGGCCAATAATAACCGGCTCTAAGGATTTGGTGGGCTGTGGCATTAGCGGACCCGTGTCCTGTCCCATGTTTACCATGAAATTCCTCGAGTATTCGCACTGCCTCTTTTTGATCAACACAACGAAGGTAAATACCTTCATGGTTTTTCTTGTATAACGTGCCGGATCTAATTAGGAAATTAGCAGACTTCAAGCGCAAGGCTCTTCGTTGAGTAGAATTCAAATGCGGTGGACATTTACCATTTAGTAGAAAATACACCACATCTGTATACCACTCATCTTTGGTTATATCCGCGACTTCATAATGTTGACATGAAATCGCGAGATCCTTTTCTGCTATTGCCTTAACCAACCCTTGTCCCCGCACTATCTTCATCGATTGAATCTCAAGATCAAACTCCTGCAAAGTTGAAACCCACTTACCACGTCTTTCACCTAATTCATTCCGTATGAACATGGCTTTGACTCGCAGGATCCGGGACGATAGCAAAGACCCTACCGTGGACTATGTAATGCCTGAATTTTTTACAGTCTTAACCAGAGCATACATTTGCTTGTCCAAGATAGAGTATCTCAGTTTCGCATCTTTGAGAGGACTACTCAGGAAGGCAATAGGATTTTCAATGCTGCCTTCACTCTTCTGAGTTAAAACACTCGCAAAGGAGTGATCTGAAGCAAATGTGTAGATATAGAAAGGCTTCGTGTAATCGGGACTCACTAAAACCGGGGCTTTAGAAATCGCGTCTTTGATATTTTTAAAAGCATCTCTATTTTCATCTGTCCACTTGATCTGGACCTCTTTCTTTAACATGTCGTTCAAAGGCTTTGCTATTTCTGCAAAATCTGCAATAAATTTTTTGACGAAATTGATCTTCCCAAAAAATGATCTCAACCCCTTCTTGCTGTTGGGACAAGGAATCTGCTGTATGGCTTCTATTCTCTCAGGGTCAATGGAAATTCCATCCTTAGATATTATATGTCCCAACAGTTTTCCTTTCGTTACCCCGAAAATGCACTTCTTTGGGTTGAGAGAAATGCCATGTTCCCTGCATCTTTGAAAGACTTTCTTAAGATCCCTGACGTGGTTTTCCCTGTTCTTAGAAAAGATAGGAATGTCATCTACATAGACAATGATGCACTTACCTATGAGCCCTTTAAAAGCAAAGTCCATAGCTCGCTGGAAAGTGGCACCTGCGTTCAATAGTCCGAAGGGCATTCTCCTGTATGCAAAGGTGCCCCACTTTGTGGTAAAAGCAGTTTTCATCCTATCACTAGGATGGATAAGGACCTGATTATATCCCGAATAACCATCCAAGAATGACATCATCTCCGACCCGTTTACCTTTTGGAGTATTTCATCAATGGTGGGTAACGGGTAGTTGTCCTTTTGTGAGGCTTTATTAAGATTTCTAAAATCGATACATAACCTTATTTCTCCACTCTTTTTCCTCACGGGGACCAGGTTAGCAACCCATGTGGAGTGCCTAACAGGAAAGATGATCTTAGCTTCTAACAGTCGCTTTACCTCTTTCTCTATCAAGGGTTCTAATAATGGATTGACTCACCTCTGTCTTTGCCTGAAGGGTTTAGAGTCTGGCTTCAACGGAATCGTATGCATTATGACATTTTGATCATAGGTTTTCAACTCCTTATAACTCCAAGCTATGCAGTCTATGTATTCCTTTAATGCATTGGCAATGGAATCCTTCTCCTGCTTGGTACATGCTTTTGCTATGAATACTTCTCGAGGGTTTTCTGCACTTCCAATGTTAACCAAATCACAGGCTTCTCTGGGAGGTGGAACCTTTTTACCTTCTCTTGGTTGGTATCCGATATCGAAAGTTTTTTCTAACGAAGCCATCTCATCTGGCATCTTATTGTTTTTTTCAATAATTTTTTCTTCCAAATCTGCCTCCTCTAAATCCCTCTCATCTTCATCTATAACCTGCTTTTCAAATATACCAGAATTAGTGACAAAATGGAATATGTGCCTGTCACTATCAAACACTTGGAAATTCGTGACATTATCTGGTATTGAGGGACAAGGGACCAGTTCTACGGAGAATTTCTTGCATTTCTTATGGTCCACTGGTTTCAACATACTCGCAGCTACGGCTAGAGAATCTGCCAGACGATTGCCTTTTCTAGAGATCAGAGATATGTTAAAAGCATCAAACTCGTCTATTAAATCTCTAACCCTGGTTCGGTAAAGTCTAAGCCGCTTGTCCTTGCATACGTATTGTCCCTTCACTTGTTTTACCACCAGTTCTGAATCACCAAGGACCTTGATACACTTAACTTTCTTTCGAAGTGCCAATTGAAGTCCGAGAATCAAGGCCTCATATTCTGCCATGTTGTTGGTGGCAGGGAACTGTAGTCTGTATGCAGCGAACATAGGCTCCTTATCCGAACATGACAGTTCAACACCGGCTCCTGCTCCTTGTCTGGACCTGGATCCATCAAATCTTAAAGTCCAAATGTCCCGATGTCCTTCAGTAACGTTGCACCCAATTCTTTCATTTTGGGAACTTTCAGGCGTTTCTATGTCCAAACAATATGCTCCCAGCTCTGCTTCAATGTATTGGATCTCATTCGGTTTGTTGTACTCCGTGATCATCTCCTTGAGCCTAGGTTCACTATCAATCCGAATTTGGTTGGCCACTCCCCTCCACGGCAACCACATATGTGAAGAATCTGTCACAATGTAACCATTCAGGTTTTTACTCCAATCTCTTCCCAAAACCATGCCATATTTGATAGGAATGTCGAGCACCAATATGTCTATGTGATGTTGAACCCTGGGTTCTGAATTGACTTGAATAAGAACATCACCCAATTCTCCCACTGCCTCCATGGTTGATCTATCCAGCTGCACCACCCTGCTTCTAGAAGGCTTTGGTGTAAATCCCAATTTTTTACAGATTTCTAGGGGCATGATGGTAGCCGAGGCCCCTGAATCTATTAAACAATTGTGCAGGTTTTTACCTGCAATTCTAATGGTTATCAAAAAAGGAGGTATATCTCGTTTTTCCTTTTGTAAAACCAATCGGGACTCAGCACTTTTAGCTTCATGAACTTGGGCAGATGGATCTAATATTTTTGGTGGACTTACTTCTTGGCCTAATAATCGGGACATGTCATACATCGAGACATTGGCCTTAGTTTTCTTCATGTCTTCCACCAAGTCATAAGTGGGTTTTTCTGAATTTGACATATTTTGCACCATCTTAGACTTTTCCACCATGGATGGAGGAGGGGGATTGACATCTCCTTTGAAATCAGGAGGAAGTAATTGGTTGTTTGGAGGAGTAGAGGAAGTTTTGGGCTCCTTAGAACTCCTAGTGTAATACTTGTGATTTCCTTTCCCAAAACGTTTGTTGGCATGAACTTCCAATGTTTCTTCATCTTCGTTTCCAAAAAATTCCACATCCTCCTCTTCTTCACTTTCTTGGGAATGTATAACCTCAGTCAATATAGACTCATGCTTCCCGTGGCCACATTGCATACAATCGTTGTCACAAGGTCCCGATTCTCCATAATCTTTCGAGACATCTGCCTGATTGGCTACGGGGTTGGGTACTCGTCCATTATTCGGCTACGTGTTGTATGTTCCTTTTCCTCTATGGTTATGAGGCCGGTTATGACCCATGGCTTGGTCCACATTTTTATTGACATTTCCCACCGTAACCAAAACTTTGGCCAAGGTTTCCTTCATGTTTTCTATGGCGGATTCGGACCCCTGTGGTTGAGGCACTGTAATTCCGGGTCCAGTTGTGTTTGCTGCATTAGCCACCTCTGGAATAGGTACAATGGCTTGGGTCTGGGCAGGTGGATTCCATCCTGGATTCACACTTTGAATAGCTTGGGTCTGGGCAGGTGGATTCCACCCTGGATTCACACTTTGAATGGGAGTGATTGTTGGATAAGTCGTTGGGCTTGGCATGCTAATCGGAGCAAACCCCGGCATGGTCAACAAATTACTGCCCATGCCGAACCTAGGCAAACCCATCGGGCTATTTTGAATTAATCCCTGCGTTTGGACAGAGGCATTCGGATAACCTGGAAATGGCGTCCCTTGGGTGGGTGTTTGAAAATTGTTCATCATAGGAACCTGTGGTGCCATTAACTGGTTCATCATAGCAAATTGACTGTATGGACCGTATTGTCCCATCCCAGTCAATTGAGACAATCCTGCCCCTGGCAGGTTCATCTGTTGTTCAAGAGTCATCGTTTCTGCATAAGCTAAAGGAAGCGTCGTAACCTGAGGGTTCCTTCTAGTCAACAAAGACGTTAAAGGATCTAAGGCTCCGAAGTATAATTGCAAGGCGACTGCAGGATCTACCGCAAAGTGACGAGTCAGATTCGTGTATAGTTTTTGGAACCTCCGGTTAAATGTTCGTATGGGCTCATTGGGTAATATTTTACATGATACGAACAGATTGTAGATTATGGAGGGATCCAATAACATTCTAAACTGGCTAATGAAGGCGGTTTCTAATTGGGCCCATGAAGTGATGGACCCTGCTGGAAGATTTCGATACCATTCATTGGCCGTGGGGTCTAGACTAGCAGGGAAAACTCGGCAAGCAACATCCTCGTGAGTAACCCCTTGCCTAAACATATAGTCCTTGTAGATCTGAACATGATCTTCTGCTGTTGTGGGACCATCGTGCAAGAATTTGGGTAATCCCCTTTCAATGTTTCTAGGCAAATCATGGACTGCCCCAGGAATATCTAAAGGGGAACTTTGCGCACCATACCAGAGGGCAGGTGGTTGTTGTTGTTGTTGTTGGGCCATGTTATTCAAAGGTGTTAACCCTGTGGGAACAATGGAAATGCTTGGAACTGTGGAGACAGATACAACTGGTGTTACTGTCGCACTTGAAATTAAGGATTCAGGCCCGCTAGACGTACTTGAGTCTAAAGAAATCCCTAACTCAAGTATACTGGGTGGTATTTCGATCTCTAATGTTTTGTTTTTCGGCCTCCTAGCAGTGGGAGAAAGGCTTTGGAAAATAGTTTCCCCTGTGGTTTTAGACCTAGTAGCTATGTACTCAGGTTGGGCCAGCTTGGAAACACTAGAACTCTAAAAGACTTCTCTCAACTCACTTGCCAAATAAAATGTCTAAATGTTATACCTGCAAGCACAATAGGTGGAAACAAAACTACCCACGTTAATTGTTAGAATAAACCATAATTACAAAGTAATAAAGAAGGCCCTCCTTCTAGCGCCAAAATGTTGAGTGAATATTTTGTCCTACTACAAAATGAACACGCAACTGGAGTCTCAAACCTGCAGACTCTTTCTTGCAAAGAAAATTTATTATTTTAATTTCTCCAAGTTTCCTGTGAACAAACATTCATATGCATATAACCAATTAAGACAAAATGCAAATGAATGAATGTAATCTAGAACAACTTATTTTCTGCAAGTAACTGTTAACAAGGGGCCTTTGATGATTCCCAGCAAACTTTGTAACCCTAATCTGTTAAAACAATCTAACAACATAAAGCAAAAGAAAGAATAGAAACCCTTTCTTCTTTTATGATCTTGAAATTAATGAAACCCTCCCTAGAATGAATTAGCAACCTCTTTTATCTTTGGCTTAAAACAAGATTTTAAATGAAAAAATGCGTGGTATAGGCCACTTCATTTTAAACTCCATGCCTTTAGCATGAGGTTCATTTTATGGTTAACTGGTTCATTTTATCTTTCATTTAAATGTTCTGCTATTTCTACGTTAACGTTTGGAGTTAGTAAAAATATAAAACGTATCCTGGAATGCACCGAATCCGAGATGCCAATCTTCGAATAAACAAGTAAAAAATAATATCAGAACCTAGAACCGCAACATTGCTTATGAAAATTAGCTGGAAAACTAAAACAGGACGTTAATTCGGTTAGCAATCTCCTCCCTGCAAAACCCCAAGTTGTGAGACGAAGTTCTAAAACAACCTGACCTAACAGACCTGCACTAACACACAATCAAATCAGATCAGATGCAAGACTCTAAGGAAAGAAAATGATTGCATCATTCTGCCATTCACCTATCGTAACCCATCTCATGGCGTAAACGGATAGATACAAGAGAAAATAATGCAAAGTAAAGATTAACAGAGAAAACAGTAGTATTAGCTTCAATCTCCTTTTGGTTTTGCACACAAAAGTTGCTCTTGCCAAATAACTCCTTTATTAAAAATAATGCTTTCTTGCTACAATTTCCAGCCTCGTATCTATCTACATTTCTGCTATTTAAACTTTTTGTTGCTGCTCTCGGCTGCTCTGTGACGCTTCGTTTCAGTTCCCAGGACGCTTCGTTTCAGTTTCCCGCCTTTTGGTGTTTTTAACCCTTCGCTTGAATCTGCAACGCTTGATCTTCTCTGCGGCCAGTAACTGTCGATCTGAAGCGTTACTCTGATCCTCATGCCTTTCTGCCACGTGTTCAGCACTCTCTGCATGTTCAGTAACGGTCCCATGAAAATCGTGACCAAAAATAGCCCGCGGCCTTGCTCCTTCGCTTTCACAACGAAAACGCGACATGTCGCGAAATCGCGACATGTCGCGATATCGCTACGCTTTTGTTCTCCGTACGCTCTGGCCGCAACCTGTCACGAAATCGTGACCATTTTCTCCTTCGGGCCCTCTCGCCGCAATCTGTCATGATTTCGCTACCGTTTCTCTGTTCCGTACACTTTGCCAAAACCTGTCGCGATTTCGCTACCGTTTCTTCTTCGGGCATGGTCTTCATTTTCTGTCACGATTTTGCGACGTCTTCTCTGTTCCATACACTTTGTCGAAACCTGTCGTGATTTCGCTACCATTTCTCTGCTTCGGGCATGGTCTTCACTTTCTGTCACGATTTCGCGACGTCTTCTCTGTTCCGTACACTTTGCCGAAACCTGTCGCGATTTCGCTACCGTTTCTCTGCTTCGGGCATGGTCTTCACTTTTGTCGTGATTTCGCTACCGTTTTGATACTTAAGCTTTTTTATCCACTTGCGCCGTGAAAACGCGACACGTCGCGATTTCGCGACGCCTTTCGAGCTATGCACCTATGTCCCAGTTTTGTCACGATTTCGCGACGCCTTTCCAATTTGTGCCCTCTGCCCGCTTTCGAGCCGCGAAAATCAAACACGTCGCGATTTCGCGACCGTTCCGCCCCTGTTGCCGTTGACTGCGTTGACCGTGATTTTTCGACACGTCGCGATTTCGCTACGTCTTTCCCTTTTGCCTTTCTCTCTCCTCTCTGAGTCGCGACGGAGCGACATGTCACGATTTCGTGACACTTTTCTGTTTTTTTCCGCGACGGAGCAATGTGTCACGATTTCGTGACACTTTTCTATTTTTGGCCGCGACATCGCGACATGTCGCGATTTCGCGACACTTTCTACACTTGTGCATTTTTTTGCCCCTTTTCTTCATTTTTAGCATCTGGGTCACTGAGATTTTTCTCTGAAAGCCTGCAAAAAGGTGGGTCCCCAATTTTGGGGTGTGTTGTGGATTAGCCACAACAACTTCATGGCAAAAAATCTAAATAATCTAACAACAAATGGTTCAGTACAACAAAGAAATACAAGACAAGTTATCACAACAAATGGTTACTACTTAAGTAGTTTACAATTTTACTCCATAAAGGAGTGTTGCTATTTTCAAAAAAGGATCCACAAGTATTACAGCTAGAAAATAATATAATGAAACAATATTAGCAAGTAGCTATAGTTGGACTGGATTTAAAATATGCTTGGCCTCAGAACATAATGCAACTCACATAAGAGGATGATAAAATATTTGAACATGAGTATGAATCAACTAGCTAAAGATTGGCAAGAAAGGAAGGAGAGTTGGAGAAAATAAAAAAAGTTTTGAGGGACTCATAAATAGAAGTCAAGGCACTCTAAAATCAAATAAATATACTAACCAAGCGCTTGAAAGAATAGATATCAAAGTCTATATTGAAAGAAAAGGAGGAACAACTAAAAAATCTTTTAGATAAGCTTGCTAGTCAACAAGCTTAGTTTAACCAAGAAAAGGATGTCCTATTTAAAGAAATGGAGAAGTTGAAATAGGAAAGCGAAAGGGAGCAATGGCTTGATATTAAAAGCCTTGTTAAACAAACTAAAAATATTTACTAGGATGATATTGGTAGTGTTGCATTAACAATATTTTAGTTGTTTAAATTTATAGATTCAACTATAGTATTGAGTATTCAGATAAGCAATGAAGTAGAGGAAAGCCTCATTAAAATTAACACAAGAGTGGATAAAGCTAAATTTTATTAACCAAAATTGGCCATAATGCTGTATTTTGAGATAGTGGCTACTATAATTCAACATAAAAAGTTATGGTATAGAAAGTGGTTAGTTTTCCCTAAAATTTGTATGCGGTGCTACAATGTATGACTAGAGTCATTGTCTTGTATGCTACCATTGAAAGACTAAAAGAGGAGGTTGATTGTTTGATTCTAGAAAAACTTCCTTCTCCCTAGAATCAATCCAAGCTAGCTTTACTCAAAAGAGAAATATTGGGAGCTGATCAAGCAAAGCAAAGAACCCTTTGATTTTGAAGAGCAATCAGAACCTCCTCCTATAACTAAAATAGCTCATGTTATAGGACCGCTAACAAAATTAAATATGTGAGTGCATGAAGTAATATACTAGACAAAGAATATGTTTTAGGATGATAAGTTCAAAGTACTTGTAGTCTATGGGAAATTTCAACAAAATTCAGTGCTTATTAGAGAAAGAATGGGAAAAATCAAACAAGTGTTGGAAAAACAACTAGCCTTGTAATTTTGTTTTTGTTTTATGTTTTCTTTTTCTCTTTTTTTGTGTTATTATCTTATAGGGTTTATAAAATTTTGACTCTGCATCCAAGGATAAAGGTAAGAGTTTTGGGTTCTTGTATCGCTCCAAATTTTTCGCATCCTTACCTTCAGGCTATAGGATCCGTGCCCGGAAGGAGGATGGGAAAAGGATGGTGCGGTACCTCGGACTGAGAGGACTTTACAAAGGTCCCGCCTCTCAAGGGAGGTGTATTTTGATGATTTTTTGATGGATGGTGGGTTCACCAGGAAACATTTAATGGCAGTTTCCACGCCTAGGTTTGGAATGTGTTTTAATGTGTTCGTTTTTAACCTTAAGCATTCATATCCTAGGTTTGGCCGAATGAATCTAAATTAATCTAAATGACAGTGCAGATTAAATGAATACAGAAACAAATTTAAAGATAGAAAACAGAGAAATTACTGAACATTAAAAGCATAATACCTGATCCGGATGTCTGATGAAGATTCTGGTGTTTGAAGTAGTCAGGATCGTCTGGAATTCGACAGAATCATCTGAGATCAGACAAGATCGTCTGAGATCTGACGAATTCGTCAGAGACCTGCAAACAGAAAAACAAATGCAAAATACAAAGAATACAACAATGATAATAGAGAAAAATGACATAAAATAACAGCAGTGTTATCAAACTGAAACTTAGGCACAGAAACAGAAATAAATCATGCTAATTAGATGATAATTAGGATTTAATTATGCACTTAATCTAAATGGGTGAACTCCAAATGCAAAATAGTATAAAATACTAAATAAACTATCTAATTTGCAAAAAAAACAGCAGAGAAAAGGTTGAGAAATGCGAACTTCAGGCACTGATTGCCTCAATGTGGACTGCAGTCGAGATCGTCTCGCATCAGTACGAAATCGTCTCTGATTCGACAGGATCGCCTCCGATCTGAACAGGTTCATCGAGGGCGATGTAAGCTTGCTCCGACTGAAAACAAGGTGGTACCTACAACAAAATTGATATAGAACCAATGCAAAATAGAATTTGAAATGTTTTAACGTGTATACAGTCAATTTACAGGGAATTTCAGCCGAGGGGGTGCTAAGGGGATAGCTTAGGATTAAATAGGCTTAGGGGAGTAGTTAGGAGGTTGGAGATCATCCCTATTTGGGAGATCTCCAACGGGGGAGGGTCTCTAATGGCGCAGACATGCTTCTGCCCGGATTAGAGGCCCGTTGGAACAGAAGCTAACTTTGCAAAATAAGTTTTGCGACAAGATCATCTGGACGTCCTAGTCCAAACGAAATCGTTAGATCTGGGGCGATATCGTCTGATCGACGACGATATCGTCAAACGGTCAAAACAACCTCTAAAAATGGCACGAAAAAGGGGGAAACAGATTACCCGACGGTTAACGGGCGATTTGGGAGGTTAAATTTGAATTTTAAATTATTTACTAAGGTGAATGTAATTATGACAATTTTACTGCACCAATTTTAGGGTGCTACATTTTGCCCCCTCTTTAGCGAATTTTCTGAAGAAAATGCGTTAAAGATGAGTTCTTCTCGATCTACGAGAAAGCAAAAATTATTCCCATTTTTAGGCAACGATTCTTGGTCGAATTGTATGACAGCTTACTATGGTGCCCCCTCCGTGTTTTTACCCAAATCGAACGTTTGAGGTAAAAACGCGAAAAAGCAAAAAAGTATTTTTGAATAAAATTAAGAAAAATAGGGTAAAACCCTAATTCATTGTTACTGTTCATTTTCTAGTTTTAGAGAGCTCTGAAGCAAAAATGGTGGAGACGACGCACAGATCGACAGAGGTCCGATGCGGTCTACGGGTAAGAGTCTAGACTTAACTAGAATGCTTTAATTTAATTTTACATGCTTTGTAGGTAATTTTTAGGTGAATTTTGAGCATCGCGGCCGTTTTTGGGCCGTCGATGTCGTCGAGACGAAATCGTCTCAATTTCGTCAATTTCGCCCAAGGATGAAATCGACAAAAGGGGGACGATTTCGTCAAATTAGAGATGATTTCGGCTACGAAATCGGAGACGATTTTGCTCAAATTTGGGACGATATCGTCCAATAGTGGGCGATATCAGCAATTGCATAAAATTGAATTTTAACTTGCATTATTAATTACTTAAATTGTTTATTAATGATTGTTTGTTGTTTTGTTGTTTATGTTTGTAGGGAGGATTGCTAAAGAGCAAGGAATGGAAGTATGGAGGGTTGAGGGATGACTTGGCCGCTCTCACACAGGCAGAGAGAGATTAGCTGGGACAGGCCGGCTTGCAGCATGTGGCAGAGATGCCACAGGTGTCCACAGATATGGGGCTTCTAACAGCCCTAGCAGAGAGATGGTATCCGGGTTCCTCATGTTTTCGGCTACCGACAAGGGAGATGACTCCCACTCTAGAGGATGTATGGAGGATTCTAAGAATCCCCATACAAGGACGATTGATCACTCCTATGGCCAATCAAGGCCACGCTATGGGACGACTGTGTGGTGACCCGAGCTTCACCCTGGAGAAGGGCGGAGTTAATATCGAGGCACTGCGCCAGATGCCTGGGGCATCTAGACTCACACGAGTGTTAGCTGGAGTGGTTGGTGGACTTTTGCTGTGCCACCAGAGTGGGTGCAGGGTGCCGTGGATGCTCGTAGATGTGATCTACGATATGTGGGACCACGGGTATAGGTTCTCTTGGGGCAGTTATGTACTATGTCGGTTGTACAGGATCCTGTATGGGGTCGTGTACAAGGGCGGCCGATGTCTGGTGATGACATCGCTCTTACAGGTTTGGTGCTGGGAGCACATTGCAGTGCGGAGGCCGATAGGGCTTCCTATGACAGGGGTAGACGGGGAGAGGCCTCGAGTTTTCTACTGGTGGCTCCGGAGAGGGTCACAGCGATGGATCGACCTCCCTATGTCCCGGAGACTATTGGATGACTTAGTCCCGGACCAGATCACCTGGAGGCCATGGAGGGAGCATCCAAGGTGGGCCGAGGATGGACAGGAGTTGGCTCGCGTCAGGCGAGTCTGCTGGCTATGGATGGAGAGGAGAGAGGTGGAGCTCCACCGCTATGACCGAGTTTTGAGGCAGTTCGATCTGCAGCAGGGGATCCCATCTCTTAGGGATTATGAGTTTTCTCGGACTGTCCGGGATAATACCACAGTTAGTGGGGCGCCAGACATGCAGCGGTTCTGGAGCCAGGATGCGGACGATGCCCCCATCCAGCCAGTGGATGGTGACGACGCAGGGGTAGCCGATGGCTACGATGCCTGGTATGCAGGCATCCGCCCTCCTCGGATGACGAGGGCACAAGGTTCGATTCATGCGATTGTGCGTCGGATAGGGAGGCGGTGCCAGGCAACGATGGAGGCGGCCCAGGGTCACGACGGGAGAGAGCCGAGGAGGCCACAGGCACAGGAGAGGCCACGACAGAGGGAGAGGAGGGAGGCGAGACCCCCATCTCCACAGAGGCCACCATCGCCCGATAAGGGCAAGGACGTAGACACAAGAGAGAGTAGCGAGATGGCTACTCTCCAGGCGGAGAGAGATCATCTCCAGAAACAGGTGCAGACTCTATAGGATGAGGCTGCACGCCATCGAGCTGAGGTGGCACAGCTGCGGGATGAGATTGCATGCCTCAGGGCACGAGGCAGAGGGGCGAGCTCTGGGGAGCTGACACGGGCTATTGCCCAACTTACATTCTACCAGACATTGTATTATTAGCTGGTGCCAGAGGTAGATAGACTACCCCTGCCAGCCAACATTGCAGATCCGATCAGGATCGGGTCATCGAGGACCACGTCCTAGTCGAGGACTAGGACTACTCAGACTACGATGGGGCCACCTCGTCCACCTCAGGGCGGGGGAGGAGATGAGGTGGAGAGCTCGAGGGGCTCTCAAGGCTAGAGGGTTGCACAACTTTGCATAGACGGATATTGTATGATTATTTTTTTGTTGATAGAGGATTGAGTATGCCGAGGTACAGATTGTGGCATACCAATCCAGTTTTGATGATGTATATATACTGTGGATATATATATGATATGTTTTTGATCATATGACTTGTATTATGTGTATGCTTATGATGCTTTTATATTTGATTGATTGATTTGATAATTGGATTGAGGATTCATGTAATTATGTCGTTTTTATAATTTATAATTTTGATATCATGCTATAATATTTTAAATGAAATAATCTGATGTAACAAATTGATTGTTTGTGATGAAATGTGATAAAAAATAAAAAAGGACTTCTAACAATAATTTCAAAGGACATTGTCGCTAGTATAGACCATTTCATGGAGTCGTTGCTCACTCGGTCGTCAAGCTAATCCCAGTATAGAAATATTGTTAAAAGTAAAAGAGTGCTTAAGAGACTGTCTTAAGACTTTTGGTGCAATGGTGAAAATGAAGGTGATGATGGTTTGTTTTCAGATTTTCATGAAAATAGTATGCATGAAATAATGTTAAAATGATTTTTGCTAGGCATAAATTCCTAAGTGTGATAAAATTTTGGATAATTCGTTTAGGAATTATACCATCATTGCAAAATTGAAGGTTGACATAATGACATGAAAAATGGAGTAAGTGTTTGTTTTGTTTTAAAGCATAATTGTGTATCATAATGATTTCAGTCATATGGTTTTCATGATTTTAAAATAAATGGGGAATAAAAATTGTTACGATGATTTGCGCTAGGCATAGAATATGTAGGTATAGACTTATACCATCATCGCGAAAATCCAAAAAAGATAGTTTTATTGCATGGTTGATTTTTTAATAAACAAAAAATATGAAAATGAGGACTTGCGCTAGGCATAAAATTCTAATTTTGGTTTTGGAACTATACCATCGTCGCGAAAGTCAACCAGATATATATGTTTTGATTGTATAGTTTTGAAAGAAATTTTTTGATTTTTCTATTATATAGTTGTCTTTATGCTAAACAACTGTACTTGATTTATTCCAAACAAGTTGCAAAAAGAATATTTCAAAGTATTTTGAAGACAAAAGTTAGATTTATAAGGAATCCCATGTGCATATGTGAATTCATTTCCGATCTTGATTTTTCATAATGATACACAAAATCTCTCAAATACAAATGTGTGTGCAATTGCTTTGTGCATTTACCAGTTTTGAGCAAGATAATATGATACAAGTGATTTGAAGAAACCAAATAAGGGTTCATTAACCATGATGTAGATGCATATAACCATATTAGACTACTATGTAGGTCGGATTATCAAGAGCTAGCTAATCCATAAGCAGACATAGGTTTGTACAAAAGAAGGTCGCTAATGTGATAGACATATCACCACGCTAGGAGTTACCCAAGGCCAAGCGAGTTGGGCACAAACCACCTGTTATGGGGCTTACCTCATAGTTTTCGAATAATTGAGAATTCCAGGGATTCAAGCTCATCAACCCTTCTTTTCTTTTCAAAGGGTAGGGAAAGGGATTTTATTGCTTTCTTTCTTTCTGCTTTCTTTTGCTTTTCTTTTCTTGTTCTTTTGTATTTTTTTGCTTGATAATTGAGATAATGCTTGAAATATTGCTGTAATGATATAAAATAACTTTTATTTCTTTTCTTTTTTCTTTGCTAGGGATACTTGCTCGGATTAGCTGTAGAGCAAGGGATTTTTATTCTGGGTAGGGGTGAGCTTGTCCTTTTGCCAACTCTCAAAGATTCTAGACCATGTGCATGATAGGATAGCAAGGGAAACTTTTCGCTCAAGAAATCACTTCTACTATGTAGCAAAACATGGAAATTACAAATATAATCATTTTATTGTGAAAAGATGTGCTTGGTTTAAGTAAATAACAAGATCAATTCTCTGTGCTCAAACTTTATTTAATTAAATTTTGTGGACTTTGATATCAGAGAGATTAGTAATCATGCCAGATAAACTCAAGATATTTATTTTTGTGAGTGTGCAAGTGAGGGATGCCAAATAAATGCTAATTTTATCAAAAATAATTTGAAACATATAACTGCAACATTTGTAAGAAAATATATATAAACACTTTTGAGAAGTTTTGAGAATACTGACTCTCTCTTTCTTCTTTATATTGTTTTGGTTTCGAAAGAGTCAAGCATATTGCTGTTTTTATTTTTTTATCATTATTTTGATTTTTGGTTTTATTTTTGTTTTTGAGCAAAAAATTTAACAAGTGCCATAAATAAATGCAACAAATAGTTTTGAAGATTTTTGATGTTTATGAATGTTTTTGATGTTTTTGGATTTTATAAATTTGAAAGAAATACAAGATAGTGATTTTGAAAAAATATATACATGGATGAAATGACCAAATTTATGCATAGTAACGTTTAAGATGCAAAATATTCATGGGCTCTTTAAGTTCTTTACCATCTAAGGTAGATAATTTGTATGCTCCTGATTCAAATTTGGCAGTAATAATGTATGGTCCGAGCTAGTTGGGCTCAAATTTACCTTTAAGGTCCTTAGTTGCATTTGTATTTTTTTGATTTTCTTTTAAAACAAGGTCGCCGATCTCAAAGGATCGATGACGAACTTTCTTAGCATATGATCTTTTAAGCCTGTTTTGGTAGGCACGGAGATGTTCCAAAGCATTGATGCATTTTTCATCTAGGAGTTCCAGCTGACTGAGTCTGCCAGCACGATATTCATCTCCTACTTCGGTATCTTGAAGTAGCAGAGCCAAAGAAGGAACTTCCAATTCAAATGGAAAAACTGCTTCAACACCATAAACCAAAACAAATGGTGAAGTTCCAGTGGGGGTTCGAACACTAGTTCGATAGGCCCACAAGGCTAGGTATAATTGAATGTGCCAGTCACGGCAGTTTTATTGACCAATCTTTTGAGAATTTTGATTAAGGTTTTGTTAGATGCTTCTGCTTGACCATTACCCTGAGGATAATAGGGAGTGGACCAGCGATGTTGAATCTTATATTTTTGGCATAATTTTTTAACATCTTTATTTTTGAAACAAGTTCCATTGTCAGAGATGAGATTTGTAGGAATTTCGAACCTACAAATGATTTGATTAAAAATAAATTTAGAGACTTGCGTGCCAGTGCAAGAAGCTAAAGGCATAGCTTCGACCCACTTCGTGAAATACTCAGTGGCAGTTATGATGAACTTGTGGCCATCAGATGACACAGGATTGATTTTGCCAATAATGTCTAAACCCCATTTGGAAAAGGGCCATGGAGATGAAATAGCCTGCAGCTCTTGTGCAGGCGCATGGACAAGGTCAGCATGTTTCTGGAACTTGTCGCAATGGCGCACATACTCATGTGCATCCGTTTCCATGGTAGGCCAAAAGTATCCTATCCAAAGGAGCTTTTTAGCAATGACACTACCACTAAAGTGTCCTCCACAAGATCCATCGTGGGCTTCACTCAAGGCTGATTTAGACTCTTCTAAGTTTAAACATCTTAATAGGATACCTTCAAAAGATCTCCTATATAAAGTATTGCCAATTATTACAAATCGACTTGCTCGTCAACGTAATAACCGACGCTGGTTTCTATTAGAATTGGCAGGGAAAGTCCCATTTTGGAGAAAATCAAATATGTCCATATACCAAGGTTCAAGAGTAGTTTCATTGATTAGAAACACATCCAAAGGCTCTAAGCATGACTTAGTTGAAGCGGGTTCCTGGAGTTGACGAATAATAATAGTGGCATATTCGTCATCTAACTCCAAGGGTAGGAGAGATGCAGCTGCGGCCATAGCATCAGCTGCACGGTTGCTAGTTCGAGGAATAGCTTCCAAGGTAACTTGATCAAATAAAGACATTAATTGTAAAACATAGGCCTTATATGGGCGCAGTTTATCATCTCTGGTTTGATAAAATTCATTAATTTGGTTTATAACTAGTTGGGAATCACCAAAAACTAAAAGGTGTTTGATTTTTAGCGCTAGGGCAGCTCGTAATCCAAGGATTAGAGCTTCATACTCAGCAGTATTGTTGGTGCAAGCAAATGTCAATTTGAAGGACAGAGGAATAAGATGTTTTTGTGGGGATATTAAAATAATACCCGCACCAGCCCCACTCATGCATCGGGCTCCATCAAAGTATAAGGACCATTGTTCAATATGGTTTGCCTCTAATTGAAGGCATTCATCAGGGAATTCGATGATGAGGGGATGGGTAGACTCTAAGGGTGCAGCAGCTAATTGATCTGCTATGATTTGACCCTTAACAAACTTCTGTCCTATGAATGTGAGATCAAACTCGCTTAGAGCAAGAACCCACTTGGCTGTGCAACCCGATAAATAAGGTCGACTCATGAGATACCTCAAGGGATCGTATTTAGCAATGACATAGGTTTTCTGACTAAGCATATAGTGTCGTAATTTTTGCGTAGCAAACACGATAGCTAGACATAGTTTTTCTAATGCTGTGTAGCGGGTTTCATAACTGATGAAGGTTCGGCTAATGTAATAATTAGCACGTTCTCGCTTTTCATCATCAAGTTGAGCTAACATAGCTCCTAAGGTAGAATCTGAAGCTGAAATATATAGGAGAAATGGGCGATCAGGTTTAGGTGGTGAAAGCACAGGTGGATTAAGGAGGTATTGTTTGAGAAGGTCAAAAGCTTCTCTACATTCGGTGTCCCAATTAAAAGGGACATCCTTCTTAAGGAGTTTAAGAAAGGGACCAGTTTTGTTCGCCAGCTTATCAATGAAGCGACGGATAGCTTGAAGTTTACCTTGTAAACTTCGTAACTCAGATATATTAGTAGGTGCGGGCATATCAGTGATAGCCACAATCTTGAGAGGGTCGATTTCAATACCACGTAAAGAAACTAAAACCCCTAATAGCTTGTCGGATTTAACTCCGAATATGCATTTTGTTGGATTTAATCGAATAAGATATTCTCGTAAGCGATTAAAAACTTTTCTCAAATCCTCTAAATGATTATCTTCAATAATAGAGCGAGCTATGATATCATCTACATAATCATGTAGGATATCATGCATCATATCATGAAAAATGTAGGTCATAGCTCGTTGATAAGTTGCACCTGCGTTCTTTAAGCCAAATGGCATCACTTTCCAAGAAAAGGTACCCCAAGGGGTAATAAAGGCTGTTTTAGCCTTGTCTTCAGGAGCTATCCTGATCTGATTATAACCGGAGAATCCATCCATTAAGGACATCATCCCACTCCCGACAGTAAAGTCAATTATTTGATCCATGTTTGGAAGAGGAAAGTCATCCTTGGGGCATGCAACGTTAATATCTCTAAAATCTGTGCAAACCCTAACTTTGGTAGCTTCTTTCTTGGTGACTGGAACTACATTTGAGATCCATTCCACATAATCAATAGCTTGTATAAAGATAACATTCAGGAGTTTTTCTAACTCCCCTTTGACTAGCAGAGCCACTTTGGGATGCATTTTTCTAAGTTTTTGTTTAACAGGTTTAGCATCCGGATGGACCACTAGATGATGCATGACTACAGAAGGGTCTAGACCTGGCATATCTTCATATGTCCAAGCGAAGACATCTTCATACTCTGTAAGGAATGCAATGTATTGTTCTTGTTTTTCTTGACTTAATTCTGATCCAATATTGATTATGTGAGGATTGTCCTCAGTTCCAATATTAATTTTAATGACGTTTTCTACCTCCATGTGTAGATCTCTTTCAAAATTAGGTGGGGCGGGTGAAACGCCCAATTCTTGTAATTCTTGTAAGGTTAATTTAGCTAATTCATCTTGAGGATTAATGGCCTCAAGTTGGGCTATAGTTGGTATAGAACCATCAAAATAAAATTCATTGTGTAACATCTCTTCAACAGAGACATCATGGAAGATATCTCCTTCCAACTCTTCATCGGGGTCGACAATCATTTCGGGGTAAGCTATGGATAGCATGTTGCATGAAAATGACTGATTTTTAAGAGGCAAATCAACATGCCTATCCAAATAATCTTGATAACATATGACGTGATCATCATCCTCAAAAGGAAAGGGTTGACCCTTACTAGGAAATAGGCCCACACCACAACGGGCAGGCCACGGTTCTACCTCGAAAGGTTCTTTCATGCCATTTTGAAAAGGTCCCAAGCCTTTCCCTTTATATCCCATTCTAAGCATCATGGGCTTAGCTTTAATATAATCATTAGTAAAATAACACCGAGCATATCCTTCATGATGAGTTTTGATATTTCGAGGGATTCTTCCCCAATCATATCCTTTATAAATGAAGGCACAACTCCCGACTTGGTAAGTACTTCCCATAGGTTGTGGGAGGCCCAAAGTACGGGGAGATGGCGGTAAGTTATTTAAAAGAATTGAATCTTGCATGAAAGCATTTGTTTTTTTTGATATTAAGGTTGTGGATAAATCTGGTAAAAGTTCATCAAAAAGGGCATAAGATGTAGAAGGCTTATTACCTATATCTTTAGATGTGGGAGGAATGATAGATGTGTCTATAGGTTTTGAATTTATAGGGGTAGAACTTGAAGGATTGGTTGTAGATTTAAGATCTTTTTGAGGTTCTAAAATGATTTGTTTAGAGGGTTGTTGGTCTATATAGGAGGATGAAATTAATGGAGGGGAAATAGGTGAAGTTATGGGTGTATGTTTCACAGTTTTAGATGAAAAATAAGAACTAGGATGTGTGGACGACAGAGCAGGGCAAAATTGCACTCCAACGGGTTCTGCCAAAGCACACATATCAAAAGGTCTAGGGTCACCATGGATAGTGACCAACTAATTTTTAAACTCAAATTTAACACATTGGTGTAAGGTTGATGGGACCGCTCGCATGGCGTTGATCCAAGGGCGACCCAAAAGTATATTGTATGATGTTGGGCAATGTACAATAAACACGGTTGTTTCTAGGGTTCTAGGACCAACTTGCAATGGGAGGGTAATAACTCCACATGTTTCTTGTGTTTCGTCATTAAAAGCTTTGATAATCATATCAGTTTTCTTCATTTCATCACTTCTAAAGCCAAATCGTTGGTAGAAGTCAAAAGTGCAAATGTTGAGAGATGAGCCATTATCAATCAAAACTCGTTTGACAGCTACATCTCCAATTAGAGCAGTAATGTATAAGGGATTATCCTTATGTAAACTGTGTTGTGGGATATCTTTATCCCGAAAGTCAATACAATCAATCTCTCGAGTGATGATAGTATTGGCCATAGCTTCAGGTTGAATGTTTTGAGGTACCATCATTTGGCTCAATGTAAGCATCAACTCATCCCTATGGGTGGGAGAGGATCTTAATAAATCCAAAAGGGAAATTCTGGCCGTAGTGTTGGACAATTGCTCATTAATATTGTAAGGGGGTTTAGGTTGAACAGTAGGAGCATGATTCCCTTTATTGGGGTTTTTCAAAACGAATGGAGCCGATCCATCGTTCTGGTTTGGTTCTTGTTGGGAATTTTGAGCTTGTTGTCGAGTGACGACTCCAATGGTACCTACAATGTTATAATGAAGACGCTGAACTGGTCTCGGTTGAGCATTGATGGCTTGTTCATTAGAAAGGAATATATTAGAAGAAGGTCGAGTAGTAACTCGTCTAGGGAATGGTTCTTCTGGAACCATAGCATCTGTGATGGGTTGAATAGGATCTGATTCATTTTTAGAACTATTCGAATGGTTTGAAGTAATGTCTAATTCACTTTCACCATCTGATTCTATATCACTAGAATCAAAAGTTTGAAAATTATGTAAGGGCCTGGTCGTAACCAGGGATAAGGTTGTGTCAAATATTTGAGGATCCTGAACAGGTAATTGTCCGCTAATGGTTCCTACATATCGGGTAGGAGGGGGAACATTGTGATGTTCGATTTGATTGGCTACCTCTTTACCATGTCGTGGTAAAGGGTGTTGAAATATGTCTAGAGTTTGATTGGCATTTTGATTTTGATTTTGGGGAACGGTCTTTTGAGTATTATTAGGAGGGTTTTGTTTAGGTTGGAAGGCTTGCACTTCCATTTCATTATTGTCAATCAAATCCTGTATTTTATGTTTCAACCTTTTACAAGCGTTGGTAGAGTGTCCAGGTCCTCTATGGAAATCACAGTGTAAGTCGACTCTGTATCCGGGTATAGTTGGATCAGGTTCCCGGATAGCTGGTAATTGGATCAAACCTCTTTCGAGTAATTGAGGTAAAATAGTTGATAAGGGTTGGTTTAATCTAGTGAATTCTCGAGGAGGCTTATCAGGAGGTTTCAATATAAACTTTTTTGTTGTCTTCGTTGCATTGATATTAGCAACATTTCTGCTGTCAATGACTCCGTCACCAACAACTTGTTTGTTTTTATATTGATTTCTGGATGTTTTCTCATCATCCTTCTTCCTAAGTTGGCCTCTCCTAATGAGGGCATCTTCTACTCTTCGAGCTAAATCTATAGCTTGATCGAAGGTAGTTAAGGTAGCAGTCGATAGCTCATAAGATATTTGCTCTTGTAAATTGTTGATGAAAATGTCCAACATTTCCCTATAAGGTAGCACAAAGTGCAGTTTTTCTGTCAATTGCCTCCATCTAGCTAAGAAATCGGCAAAACATTCATCTTTGTCTTGTTTTAAATTGTATAAATCTTTAATAGTTACATGCCTCTCGATGTAGGCACTAAATTGATGGACAAATGATTCAGTTGTTTCTTCGAAGTTTCTCAAAGAATGAGTGGGCAATTGATAATACCACTCTAATGCCATTCCACCTAAAATTTTTGGGAACATTTTTAATAATAGCAAGTCATCATGCGATATGTCATGACATGCTATCCTAAACATGCGAAGATGCTCTATGGGATCTTCGGTTCCTTTATATATAGGCAAGATAGGCATGGGAAAATGCTTAGGGTATGGTTGAGCTACAACTATGGGATCCAAAGGTTGACTACATATCTCTTGATAATTATACGAGGGACGGTAGGGATCTATCTGGTCCATACGCGAAGCTAACTGTTTCACCATGGCTTCCAAATTACTAGTTTGCCCCCCATATTGGTTCGGTAGGGCATTGACATGGGTTTTATGGGCATATGATGGCGAAACATGAAGATTAGATGCCATGTTACTATTGTGCAAATTATTGGTAGGAAAAGTATTATGAAGGAATTTTGAAGTTGTATTATGTTGTATTCCAGATTGTTGAAAATTTGTATTTGGCTTCGTTTTAGGTTTTTGTTTACTTGAAGCATATTGCTCAATAGTTTGGTGGAATAAAGTAGTGAAGGAAGGTTTCTTTTGTGTGGGAATGATTTTAGGTTGAATAACAGGTTCCTTAGGAGGTTGGATAGCCTATTGTTTTGACATGTTTTGAATCATAGAGACCATATCCGTATTGGATGGTCCAGCCTTATCACTTTCTTGATCAATGAAAGATAAGGGATTAATGCGCACATCATACATATGTTCCAAAGCTGCCTGAGTGTCACTAATTTGCCCTTTATCAATACGAATTGCCACATTAAGGTCATCAATGTTATCATTGAGAAATTTCTTGAAATGATCTATGTTGTCAAAAGCAATAGTTCCATTTGGAGCTATTCTAGGGGATGAGGATCCATCCTCTTTAACACTTCCTTCTTGTTCCTTATCTTCACCTAGGTCATCCTCTGGTTGAACTAGAGTTTTTCCTTCCGAAGTTGGATCTTCAGGAAGGACATTTGGGTTTCCAATTGTATCTTGTAACCAATCTTCTTCTTCTCCTAAAGTTTCTTTACCATTCCTAAGTTTAGGCATGGTGCTAAATTTCGATTTCAGCAAATATATATATATATATATATATATATATATATATATATATATATATATATATATATATATGCAACAAATTAAGAGGTATATATTTACTATATACCTACTACAATATTTGAAATGAAATATTTAAGTTTTTGCTATGTTTTTTAGTTTTTTAGTTTTTTTAGTTTTTGAAATAATATTGTAAAGACAATCAACACAATAAATGCAATAAATAAGACTGAAAGTAATAATCTAATTTTCTATAAATAATTTATGAATATCATTAATAGGCTCGAGTTGTTCAGGAGTCATGAAGTGTTCTTCTTCAAATTGAAAGTTTTCTTTTAAAAATTTGATGAAAAGAGCTATAGTGATATTATCTATCTCAGATGCTGGCTGATAAAAGTAAAGCTCATGGCAATACTCTCGATATAGCACGACTCGCGGAACTCTATTCCATATTTCCCTATCTGTAAGAACAACCTCTTGGTCTTCTACACAACCTAGGAACTGGTGCACAATGGCTACGTTCTCGAGGTATTCCTCGAAGGTGAACAATTCTGAAGATACTAGAGCTCTCCTATAAGCTAACCATCTATGGCAGGCTCTCTAAAGTTCATGATAAAAAACTAATTGATGAGGATCCAAGATTCTATCTAGGACTAGCCTCTTGATTTGCTTAAGTTGTGTGGACCTAGATGAGATGAGACTAAGTCTTCTATCAAGTTCATTCCACAAGAATTGATTTCTACTTGTTTCAGGCACATTAAGCATAGAATTGATTTCTACGACTGCCAATTGGTTTTCTACATTTATAGTAACTGCTAATATTTTCTTAGGAGCTACCATCTAAACATGATTTTAAACTTTAAATGTTTTAAAAATGCATCTATGTTTTAGTTGTTCTATTTTTTGTTTTGTTTTTGTTTTTGTTTTCAAAAGGTTATGATGCATTCACGTCGGGTTCACCAAAATGTATCGCTCCAAATTTTTTGCATCCTTACCTTCAGGCTATAGGATCCGTGCCCGAAAGGAGGATGGGAAAAGGATGGTGCGGTACCTCGGACTGAGAGGACTTTGCGAAGGTCTCACCTCTCAAGGGAGGTGTATTTTGATGATTTTTCGACGGATGGTGGGTTCACCAGGAAACATTTAATGGCAGTTTCCATGCCTAGGTTTGGAATGTGTTTTAATGTGTTCATTTTTAACCTTAAGCATTCATATCCTAGGTTTGGCCGAATGAATCTAAATTAATCTAAATGACAGTGTAGATTAAATGAATACATAAATAGATTTAAAGATAAAAAACAGAGAAATTACTGAACATTAAAAGCAGAATACCTGATCCGGATGTCTGATGAAGATTCTGGTGTTTGAAGCAATCAGGATCGTCTAGATTTCGACAGAATCATCTGAGATCAGACAAGATCATCTGAGATCTGATGAATTCATCAGACAAATTCGTCAGAGACCTGCAAAAAAAAAAAATAGATGCAAAATACAAAGAATACAACAATGATAACAGAGGAAAATGACATAAAATAACAACAGTATTATCAAACTAAAACTTAGGCACATAAACAAAAATAAATCATGCTAATTAGATGATAATTAGGATTTAATTATGCACTTAATCTAAATGGGTGAACTCCAAATGCAAAATAGTATAAAATACTAAATAAACTATCTAATTTGCAGAAGAAAACAGTAGAGAAAAGGTTGAGAAATGCGAACTTCAGGCACTGATTGCCTCAATGTGGACTGTAGTCGAGATCATCTCGCATCAGTACGAAATCATCTCTGATTCGACAGGATCACCTTCGATCTGAACAGGTTCGTCGAGGGCGATGTAAGCTTGCTCCGACTGAAAACGAGGTGGTACCTGCAACAAAATTGATATAGAACCAATGCAAAATAGAATTTGAAATGTTTTAACGTGTATACAGTCAATTTTTAGGGAATTTCAGCCAGGGGGGGTGCTAAGGGGATAGCTTAGGATTAAATAGGCTTAGGGGAGTAGTTAGGAGGTTGGAGATCATCCCTATTTGGGAGATCTCCAACGAGGGAGGGTCTCTAACGGTGCAGACACGCTTCTGCCTGGATTAGAGGCCCGTTGGAATAGAAGCTAACTTTGCAAAATCAGTTTTACGACAAGATCGTCTGGACGTCCTAGTCCAGACGAAATCGTCATATCTGGGGCGATATCGTCTGATCGGCGACGATATCATCAAACGGTCAAAACAACCTCTAAAAATGATGCGAAAAAGGGGGAAACGGATTACCCGACGGTTAACGGGCGGTTTGGGAGGTTAAATTTGAATTTTAAATTATTTACTAAGGTGAATGTAATTATTATAATTTTACTACGCTAATTTTAGGGTGCTACAAGTTCTACTTAAAGCAAGTAAGAATATCCCTATGGGCTACTAGAACTATAGTGACTTATCAAAATTAGAAAAAAAGTATATCCCTTTCAAAAAGTTTAGAAAATTATATTTATTCTAACTAAGATTTATTAAGACTTCACAACTAGCTAATCTCTAAATGAAAACCTTATTAAGAATTCACAACTAGCTAGCTAAACCCTTGAATTGTAAAATAAATAAGTTTGCATTATATTGTTCAAAATAACTTTATTAATAATTCACAACTAGTTAATTAAATCCCTGAATTACAAAATAAATAGTTGCAATATTATGTTCAAGAGAACTTTATTAAAAATCACAAGTAGCTAGTTAAACCCCTAAATTGTAAACTAAATAGTTGCAATATTATGTTCAGTATATTTATGAAGACCTCATCACTCTAGCTAATATTTAAATGATAACTTTATTAAGAGCTCACATCTAGCTTGCTAGATCCCTTGAATTGTAAAATATAGATTTATTAATACTTCGTCACACTCTAGATAATCTCTAAATGAAAAATTGATTAAGAACTCATAACCCATTGAATTACAAAATATATTTGAGTTATAAGCTTATTAAATTATTTGAGGTGTGCTTTCTTATGGTTTAAATGCAAGGTAAAAAAATTAAAGAAAAAAACTTAGTGTGAGATGATTACATAACACACATATTGTGAGATAATTTTATGAATATTATTACCAACTTGAGTGGCTTAACAATAAGACTTTTGAACTATAAATAGGAGGTTCAAATTTCAAATCCATGGGGATAAAGTTGCACACTTTATTTCGATAACTAAAGTTTGGTTAGATAAACATAATATATATAAGAGGAAAAAACAAGACTTACCTTGCTATATATGTATATAATTTAATTAACTATAATGTCCCCTCTTCTAGGTAGTCAGTGTACCGGGGAGATTAGCCTATACACGAGCTCCAGTAGGCTAAGAAATTTGTTGGGCAGACATCTAGAGAGGTTATTATCTTCATTAGCTTATAGAGAGCTCATGTTTACCGATAGTTTGAGCTTATTTAGAGATCATTTGACTGGACTTGCTAATTTTAACAATGTCTATTTTTAGGGTTTCGAATGACGACTTCAGCACAATATTATTCTTTGGCAAAATGGGTATCCAAAACCATTTGTGGATTGTTGCTTTGAGGAGTAGAGGTCTAGTATTTTAATGGGTGAAGTTATATTCCATTAAAGTAATTTATTATTTAATGACTTTATATTATGAAATCATTTTATGGATGTGAAAGGGGCCACTTTATAATATAATGTTATAACATTAAGTTATAACTTAAAAAACAACTTAAAGTGGTATGCCTAGGCGAAGGGCGGGACGTGGCCTCTTTATGATGTAAAGGGACATAAATTAAAGATATTAAAAATAAAATAAAATAAGTATGTGCAACCCTAATTAGGGCACCCAAACCCCAATTGCACCTTTATATTTTGGAGTTCGGCCTCATGTGGGATATGAAAAAAATTGTTTTTTGTGAAGCTTTTTACAGGGATTTTCACCAGAAGATCATAGGGCTTGTCGGAAGCTATCTCAGCAGGAATTTTTCAATTTTAGGTGTGAGAGATCACCTTTAGCTTATCGGGATTGGAGCTTTCGCATTAGAGAGTTCATCTAAGCATTCATGGGGCAAACAAGGGTTTGCTAAAAATTGAAGTTTTTTGGGTCAAGAAACGAAACATCCGGGTCTTCAAATTTTGGCCATATTCTACTTGGGTAGGAGTTAGATTTCACAAATTTGAAGGGTTTCAATGATTTCCAGATTAGGTCATACAAGTGCATTGGGAAGCATGCCAAAATTATTGGGGGTTTCAACCTACAGTTTATCAGTTGGAAAAGGTGCACCTGGTCTCTAGGAGTAGTTAGCATCAGATGACATGTGATTCGAACACCAAATGATGAATATATCAATGATTCATTATTTTAGCTTATCATTCGAGCACACCTAGAGCCATGGACGAATTTTACAATTTGCTAATTTTAGGTCAAAATAAATAAAAAATCAATTTTATGTTAGTATTATTTGATTTGTTATGTTTTTACATTCTATTTTCAGTCCATTTATCTTTATAAACCCTCAATATGAAACACGAGCAAAACCAGCATTAAACCGTCAAACATAAAAAAAATCAGATCAAAAAGTAAACTAAAATAAAACAGATCAGACCAGTGTGCAATCCGTTCATTAGATCAAGGTGTACATTTCAGTGGTATCAGAGCTCAAGTTCAACCCTGCCAACCTATTCGGGTATTGCACTATGACTCTAGTCAGTGTTAGAAAAGAATGACATAGGAAACTATGGTTTGTAGATAAAAAAATTGAACAGTTACTACCGTTAGATGATGATGCTATTGTCATCCTAAATGAGATAGAGGAATGTTTGGCCATGGTGGAACAACAACCTTCAATGGAGTGGTAGGTTGCCATACTTTCTACATTAGATACCTTGAGCCAGGATAAATGGATGACATATTCAGATGATAAGATAAGACTCGTTGTTACTTGTTGTTTAAATGAACTTGATGAGGGTGGGAATTGCCTCATCCATGGACTATTTTTGATAACTTATAAAATCTTTGAAACACATTATGTTATGTTTTGATGCTAATTATGGTGATAGAATGCATTATGTATTAGTATTTACATGTTTTAAATGTTGAAGAGCATATATTCTATTTTGACTATTTTTCTACATTTTTGACCTGTTTTAGCTAAATTATCTAGCAAATTAGGATTTATTTGAAGTTGTAATAATATGTATTGATATGTATTAGTTCTAAAATCATTTTAGTTGCTTTCATTACCTTTTTAACCAATTAAAATGCTAAAAAAAGTGTCAAAACCTATTCAAATTAAGCTAACTATGCAAAATAGAATATTGACCATATAAATTCCAGCCAGTTGTGCATACACAATATGGCTTGGAACTGGTCAGCTTTAGCACATGCCAATGGTGGAATAGGTATTCTTAGGATGACAAGTGAATGTTCACACAATCAAAACCACTTTCCTGGGCATCAGATGCACACATTAGCACAAGAACTATTAAACTGCCTGATATTCCGGAGCAGCTCTAGAATGAGCAGAGCATAAACAATTTTGGTCAAAATTCACCACAAAATGGTCAAGACAATGGCAAATTGTGAGATAAGTATGGTTTTAGTTATTTAAGGGGTTTTTTTTACTCCTTCCATCTCCTTTCTTCCAACGGTTGTAGGCCAACAAAGAAAATGGATAAACTGTAGTAGAACTAATTCCTACATATTAGGAAAATAGTTCTGAAACAGTTAATGGCATCCCTGAAAAACAACAACTCATATCAGCATTGTAATAGAATAATATAAATAACCTAGCTCCCATTCGGTTGAGCATATAGGATATAGGTGTAGAAGAATTCCATAATAGATAAGTTGTTTTATTATAGAAGAAAAGTATTTTGCAAGCATTTTCTTGCACTATTGTAATACTACTGCAAAATTAATAAAGGTGCAATTTTTTCCATTCTGTTGGCATTCTGAGTGAATGTGTGTGAGATTTAGATAGTTTAATACAATTATTTCCACCTTCTTCTGGTTTAGGGAGCAAGGGCCACTTCCAGGACTAGGATAAGGAATAGCTTTGACAGGTTTTTTTCTCATTTCTTGTTGCAACATATTAGTAGGAATATGATAGTTTCTCTTTCACATTTTTATCTGTGCTATTTTAGATTGCATATGATAATTTTTAATGATTATGGAAGTGTTTGCATGTTAGTTGACCACTTAGCATAGATGTTTGTATCCTACATCATTTTTTGATATTCCCTATTTTCAATAATTATTTTTAGATTTTGGCATTTCCAGTTTGTATCAGTAAACTCCTTGTTGTTTTGGTTCTATAACATTTTAATTCCTGTCCTTTGAATTTTGTTACGGTCACTAGGTTTACTTTATGCAAGTGTGCATTTCAATTCTATAAAGTTTATTTTTTATTATTTCCAGTTCTACAATACTTCATTTTTGTCATTTTAGATTCTACAAATTTAGATAGTTTCATTATTTTTGCAAAGTTTTAATTCTTGCAATTTCATTTATGCAAGGGTAAATAGGATTCAATTTTAGTTTATAGGATTTAGAGGTGATATCAAACCCCCAAATGCTAACTGTTTCACCAATAAAGCCATATCCTGAATGAACTGATCCTTAAACTGCTTACCTTTCCTATCGTATACAGCCATTGGACACCGCCCTGGATTAACAAGTATAATGACTAAATGATGAATAATTGACGACACTCATCATTTTTGGCACCATTGCTGGGAAAAATTTAGGTGTTTTTAGGAGAAGCATAGTAGTCTAGGAATTGTCCTACTACAGGGAACAATTTTTGAAAACTAAATTCTAGTTCATTTAGTAGATGAGCATGAATGCATAGGCCAAGAGATGAAAGAGGAAGGTTTATTAGAACTGGATCTTTTCCACCAAGGTGTTCTTCATGATCAGGTGAAGATATGCCTGTGTATGAACTTCTTGAAAGACTTAAACGAGAATCATATTCTTCATCAACTAAAATTTTAGGATCTTTGCAAGAAGAACTCTTAGAGGCACTTGCTTCTAGACATACCCATAGGGTTGATCCATCTAAACCAGTTGAACAAGTCAAAACTAAGGAAGCACCTATGGCAAAACAAGGAGAACATGATAGGGAAATTGTTGGTCATGATGTTGATAATCCTGTTAGAACTTTTGAATATCCTATTCGTCTGAATCCTACTCAAAATGCTCCTATGAAAACAATTTCACCCTTAGTATTGCCAATATTTAGAGGAATTGTTTCTGAAGATCCTGATCAGTTCTTATTTGAACTCAAAGTTCTATGTCAGAATTAGGACTATGTCAATGACAACCAAAAACTGAAGTTATTTCCCTCTACACTTAAATATGCAGCCTTACGATGGTTTATGAGCCTTGAATCGGATTCAATCCATACTTGGGATCAAATAGAAACTACATTTTTAGATAAATATCAAGAGTATTGTAGAGTGAGAAATAGAAAGGATGAGTTATTTTGGATAAGACAAGAAGATGTTGAAAACTTAGAGGATTATCTTGATAGATGTACCTTTATCCAAAAGATATGTGGTCCTGTGGAAACTGACTTGTTAAAAACTATATTTTTGAGAGGTTTGCAGGATGATTCCAAAGAAGTATTGGATTTAATGGGAAAAGGAGATATAAACGAACTTGAGATTAATGATATTGTAGAGTTATGCAAAAATTATTCCTGCACTAGGCAAAGAAGAAGGAAGTGAAATCCTGGTAATACTGATATAAAAGATTTGATGGAAGAAATGACTAACATGAAAAATTGATATTCTTGTACAATTAAATTTTGCATTAGGGGAAAGGAATTCAAAATCCAATTCTTCACCACCCCTGGCTATCTATTGTCCTAGATGCAAAAATAAACATGCCCTACATGATTGTCCTTTGGATAGAACCTCTATATTAACTATTTGTGGCATATGTTCCAAAGAGCATAAACTGATAGGTGTCATTTGTTGCCTCACCTGAAAACTATTTTGGAAACTCAAACTGAAGAACTTAATGTTATTGGGCAGAGGCCAAGTGGCAAATTTTCACAATAAAAGAATACCCATCGTTTTCCTTCAATTTGGGGACACAATCCTTGGAATATGCCTTGGGAATATTCAGAACCACCTTCACAACCATGGAATCAATCTTGGGCATCTTCCCAAGATTGGTCATATCCTCCCTGGAATCCTGTTAATCCACCTTGGACATAGAATCAACAATATGGGCAAATATGGGGGCCACAATACCCATCATATCAAGGGCAAACTCAAAACTTGTTGCCAGCTCCTAATTAGAACTTTCAAGGAAGAATACAACCTCAACAATCATAACCAGTTAAGCAACCCCTACTTCTAGTTTAGCTTGTGGCTAACCCAAATAATACCAGAAAAGTAACCCCTATGTATGGATTTGAGTCTGAAGACACTATTGTAGTTCATGTACTTGACTGTAGTAATATCCAGTTACGTTCAGGAAAATTTTTACCTGATCCTGCTCCACCCACCATTGAAGAAATTAATGGAAAGCAAGAGTCTCCACGTTAATAACTAGTGCAAACAAAAGAAAAAGAAGATAACCCATAAAAAATGCAAGCGCAAAAGGAACCTTCTTCAAAAGTAGTGCCATACCCTAAAATGTTTGATCATACTATCACTACTCCTGAATCAGAGTTGGTTACAAAACTTAAAAATATGTTTATCTCTCTCCTTTTGTTGCAAGCAATAAAGGATGTGCCCTTAATCAAGAAAACCATTCAAAAAGTTGTGTATCAAGAAACATGGTAGAAAGAAGAAAGCCTTTCCCAAAACTATGCAAGTAGAAGGGAAGTTGGCTAACCTACTATCTGGAAAACTCGTGCTTCCAAAATATAGTGATCCAGGAAGTCCAGTATTCACAATTACTATTGGGTTAGTGCAAATTCCAAATGTACTAATTGACCTTGGAGCTGCAATTAATGTAATGACTAAAGAAACAATGCAAAAACTACAACTCAGTAATCTCTATCCTACCACCATAAATTTTTAAAATGGCAAATAGGTCAGTTACCAGGCCAAAAGGGATCCTAGAAGATATTGCCATTGAAGTTTCTTCCTAGGAGTATCCTATAGATTTCTTGGTATTACAGCCTAGAAATTCAGTTCATGGTTATCCTATTATTTTAGGACAACCTTGGCTTGCTACTGCAACTGCTTTTATAGACTGCAGGTCAGGAGAAATGACTATTTCAAATGGCATTAACCTTAAGAAGATTTCTTTGTATCCACTAGGCCAACCTTCAACTAAATTTTTTGGACATATATGGTATCTTGAGTCTAATGAAGAACAAGAAACTATTGCCACTTTGGCCACAGTAGTAGTAAAGGAACACATTGAGGAATTCAATTCACCAGAAGGGGAAATTTTTGAAGGTGAAACTGTCCTAGTTAAAACATTATAGGAAGAAAGACTTAAAGATGATCAAATTCTTGTCCATCGCCTACTATGGAAAGATAAAGAATAAACTTCAGAATATCTATCATCTATTGCCATACAAGAAAGCTCTTTCACACTGCCACATGGATGTCATAATCATCTTATTACCTCTTTCACATGTCCTATGCAGGGAATGATTCCATCTAGCATCACCTATGAAATAGAATCCAGAGTATTTCATACTTTGCAGCCACATCACTGTCCATTAAATTCTTTAATAAGAATATATGAAGCAGTCAATTATGTTTATCCAAGGATTAAAAAAATTGAAATATGGCCAGGGAAAGTTCTAAATATTAATAGTTGGCTGACTAATGAACAAGAAGCCAAACTATTTGTTGTTCTACAAAAACATGTTCAGGATCTTGCCTAGAGTTACAAGGATATGACTAGCATTCATCTTGATGTATGTACACATAGGATATGCATTGAAGATGTCAAACCAGTGAGACAACCTCAAAGACACCTGAATCCTACTCTGAAAGATATTGTTAAAGAAGAAATTAAAAAAAAATTAGAAGTAGGATTCATTTACCCAATTTCATATAGTAAGCGGGTTTCTCCATTGGTTATTGTTCCAAAGAAAAATGGGAAAATGAGAGTGTGTGTGCATTACAGAGAGTTAAAAAAAGTGACACATGAAGACCATTTTCCATTACCATTTATAGACCAAGTGTTAGATACCCTTGTTGGTAAGAAATTCTTCTATTTTATTGATGGTTTTAGTGGTTATAATCAAATACAGGTTGCACCAGAAGACCAGGAAAATACTACTTTCACCTGCCCTTGGGGAACATTTGCTTACAAATTTTTTCTCTTCGGTTTGTGTAATGCTCTAGCAACATTTCAAAGAGTTGTTTTGGCCATATTCTCTGATTTGACAAATGAGAGTGTATAAATTTACATGGATGATTTCAGTGTTTGGAGATAGTTTTGAGTCTACCTTAGAATAGCTTGAAAAAGTTTTAATACGTTGTGAAACATACCATCTGTCTCTTAATCTCAAGAAATGCTTCTTAATTATGGAGGAAGGGATTGTACTTGGTCATCATATTTCCTCTTATGGGATCAAGGTTGATCTTAAAAAGGTGGAAGTCATTAAAAACCTTCCTCCTCTAAAAACTCAAATTGATGTAAGGAGTTTCTTGGGACACATTGGTTTCTATCATAGATTTATTGTCAATTTCAGTACCATAGCCAATCCAATGTTTGCATTACTAACTAAGGATTCTAAATTTACTTGGTCTATTGAGTGTCAAACATCTTTTGAAGTATTGAAATAAAAGTTGACAACTCCCCTGTATTGGGAGGACCTAATTGGGAACTGCCATTCCATATTCAGACTGATGCTTCCAATATTGCTATTGGAGCTGCATTAGGACAAATTGAAAATGGAGAGTATTATGCTATTTATTACATCAGTAAAAACTTGATAGGAGCTAAAAATAACTACACCACCACTGAAAAGGAATTCTTAGTTGTGATATATGTTATTAATAAATTTCGACACTATATCACAGGATATCAAGTATTCATCCATACGGATCATGCTACCATAAAATACTTGATGAATAAACCTTTGGTTAGTGCAAGAATTATTCGTTGGTTAATATTGTTGCAAGAATTTGATATCACCATAATTAATAAACCAAGGAAAACTAATGTAGTAGCAAATTTTCTGTCAAGGTTACCAAATGCAGATACAGGATAATTGATAGAGGATACATTCCCAGATGAAAAACTATTTGCTATTTTTGTACAATCTCCATGGTTTGCATATATAGCTAATTACTTGGCTACAGGAAATATTCCTCTTCACTTTACTCCTAAGAAAAAGAAACAGTTAATTAAGGAAAGTTCTTCTTTCAAATGGATAGAAGACTTATTGTTTAAATGCAGTCCTGACCATGTTTTACGCAAGTCTATTCACAAGGACAAGGTATATGATATCTTACGGGCATGTCATGATGAACCATCATGAGGAAATTATTCAGTAAAAAGCACCATTCAAAATATTTTGGGTACTCGTTACTACTGGTCATCTTTACATAAATATGTGAAAAGATATGCCAGACATTGTGATGCATGCCAAAGGATGGGAAAACCTACCTTCACTAATGAAATGCCATTACAATTTCAAATAGGAATAGAACCATTTGAGAGATGGAGGCTAAATTTTGTAGGACCCATTGACCCTCCTTCCTAAGAGAAAGTGCATATCTTGGTATGTACTGACTATGTAATAAAATGGGTAGAAGCCCGTGCTTTTAAGCATGCTCGAGAAGAAAAAATTGTTGATTTCCTATATTCACATATTTTTTTGCATTTTGGGGCTCCACAATCCATCACCACAAATCAAGGACCTTAGTTTACCTCAAGAGTTGTTGAAGCTTTCACTCAACTATATCAAATCAAGCACATGAAATCCTCACCTTATCATCCACAAGCCAATGGACAAGTTGAAGTGACTAATAGGGAACTAGAGAGAATATTAACTAAAACCATAGTAGCCCTTGGACAAACTACCTGAAGCAATTTGGGCTTACAACACTTGGAAATCCACCACTGGATTTACCCCATATGAATTGGTTTATGGTAAAAAACCTCTTTTGCCTATTGAATTTGAGTTACTGACTCTTCGAACTGCTTTGGATGTAGGTATTGATTTGTCATAGGCACAAATGAACCAAATTATATAGCTCAATGCATTGGATGTGCTACGAATGGCCACATTGCACCCGACTGAGATGTATAATCTACGGATCAGGTGACTATAGATTAAATAAGTATTTAATTAATATTCAGCAAAGCAAAAATTACATATCCAAACAAACACAGATTATAACCTCTAATTTATAAGACGAGAAAGGAGGTTAGGGGAGAAGCGGGAAGGGATGAATTCGGAGGAGAAGATGAAGGGAAGTTGGAGGAATAAGAGGAAAGGAGGTGGAGTGATAAGGAGGAAGAGGGAATAAAAGAGGGAATGGAGGGATAAGGAGGATAGAAGAGAATTTTAAAAAGCAAATATCATGTCGACTTAAACAATTAGCTGACAACTCTAACCTAATCTAATAACCACTTAACAATATTAAGTGTTCACACTTGCTACATTCCCCCCCTTAAAGGTGAGAGGACTGACAAGACAGTCTCTCGGCTTTACAAATTGAGCTTTAGCCAGTGCCTTGGTGATAATGTCCACAACATTCTCCAAAGTGGGGCAATACTGAAGCTCAACAGTTTCAGTTTCCACCATATCTCTGATGAAGTGGTACTTCATATCAAAATGCTTTGATCTACTATGGTGGATAGGATTGTACGCCAACTGAATGGCACTAATGTTGTCACAAAATATCCTTGTTGGACCACTTTGCTGCTCTTCAATTTCTTCTAATACCTTTCGTAGCCATAAATATTGAGTACTAGCATGAGTGACCGTTACATACTCAACTTCTGTTGAAGATAGTGTGACTACTGTCTGCTTCTTGGAACTCCAAGTTATTAGTCCCGATCCCAGACTAAAATAGTTCCCTGAGGTTGATTTTTTGTCATTAATGTTGCTACCCCAATCACTATCACTGAAGCCTACAAGCTTGATAGTGTTACATTTATGGTAATGGATTCCAAAATCCCATGTACCCTTTACATATCTAAGAATTCTCTTAGTCGCTCGCAAATGCAACTCGAAGGGTTAGACATAAATCGAGAGACAAGAGAAATAACATATCGAATATCGAGTCCGGTGTTGGCGAGAAACATCAAACTCCCAACCATGCTTCGAAAGTGGTCACGTCAACTTTTGATGCTCCATCATCTTTGCTTAATTGGATCCCATGTCCAACTGGAGTTGCAACTGGTTTGCAATGCTCCATAGAAAACTTCTTAAGCATGTCCCGAACATACTTATGTTGACTGATTAATATTCCTATGTCTGACTGATGAACCTCCATTCCAAGGAAGTAGTGCATTAAGCCAAGATCCTTCATCTCAAACTACTCCATCATGGAGTGTTTGAACTTCATATTCAATTTTTCATTACTACCCATAAATATGAGATCATCCACATACAAGCAAACTATGAGGATGTCATTTCCTTGCTGGAGGTAGTAAAGTATGGGTTCATTTCTACTTTTGGTGAACCCAAATTCTTTGAAGTACCCATCAATGTGTGAGTACCAAGCTCGTGGTGCCTGCTTGAGGCCATAAAGTGCCTTCTTCAGTTTGTAAACAAGATGTTCCTTGTCTTTTTCCTCAAATCCTTGTGGTTGCTCAACGTACACTTCTTCTGTCAAGTAACCATTTAGAAATACACTTTTCACATCCATGTGTTGGACTTTCCATCCCTTATTTGCAGCTAAGGCAAGAACTGTTCTAATAGTCTCCTGTCGGGCTACAGGAGCAAAAGTCTCTTCATAATCAACTCCATATTTCTGAGTGAATCCCTTTGCAACTAGTATCGCCTTGTGCCTTTCAATGCTACCATCAACATTAAACTTGGTCTTGTAGACCCACTTACATCCAACACATTTCTTGCCTTTAGGAAGCTTAACCAGCTCTCAAGTGTCGTTTTTTATAGAGGTTATCTCCTCTTTCATAGCATCTTGCCAAATTTTCTGAGTACATGCCTTCTCATAACTAGAAGGTTCAAGCTATGCACTAGTTAACAAAGCATAGTTAACTTGATCTCCCCTAGGTTCTTGCTGGGAGACATCATCACCATACAAGTGCATACTTTCTAATCTGTGTAAAACAGAATCCATTTCACTAGCTTGACTCCTAGTGTATCTTCTTGAAATTTTTTTATCCAACATTTGAGATGATGGATGATACTGTAGAGTTCTCTTACCTTTGGATGGATAATCAATGTCCATTGGTGAGGAACATATAGATCACTGTGGAGAAGGACTTGGTGAAGAAGAAGAATCAGAAGATGAACTTGGACTTGTTGGAGGAGACTGCTTTCCTTTCTGTGGTGTCTGTTGTTGCACCTACTGAGAAACAACATCAGTGGATTCAATATCATTGAATATTTGGGGCTTACCCCATTCTCCCCCTTCATCAAAAATTACATCCCTAGAAATCACAAACTTTCTAGTCCGAGGATTATAAAGTCAGTAAGATTTTGTATTCTCACAGTATCCTACAAAGATACATGCCTGACTCTTTGGATCGAGCTTCTTCCTAAGCTCATCAGGAATGTGAGAATAGGCCAGCGAGCCAAATACTCTAAATGCTTAACATTTGGCTTTTTACCATACCATGCTTGGTAAGGTGTCGATCCTTTCAAACTTGAAGTAGGACTTCTGTTCAAGATATATACGCTGGTCCTGGCTGCATCTGCCCAATATGAATTAGTCAAATGCTTCGTCTGAAGCATAGATCTTGCCATCTCCACAATGGTGCGATTCTTCCTCTCCGCGACACCATTTTGCTATGGAGTGTAGGCAGCATTGAACTGCCTCTTAATGCCATGTTGCTTATAGAAATTCACAAACTCATTAGAGGAATATTCTCCTCCCCTATCTGATCGAAGACATTTTACAAAATATCTACTCTCACTTTCAACTCTTGTTTTGAAATCAATAAAGCATTCATATGCTTCATCCTTATGTTTCAAAAAATATATCCAACACATTCTAGTATAATCATCAATAAAGAGTAGAAAGTAAGAGTTGTTACCCAGACTCTGTGTCTGCATCGAACCACAGATGTTGGTATGCACTAGATGGAGTGGATAGCTGGCCCGCCATGCTTGTCCATGAGGAAACTTTGATCTGGCATGCTTTCCAAGAGCACACCCTTCATAGACTTCTTTACTATCCTGAACTTTAGGAAGTCCAGTGACCATGGCTTGGAAAGTTAGCATTTTCAAACTAACAGAATTCAAATGGCCATATCTCAAGTGCTATAGAACACTTGGATTGGAAATAGCAACACTTGCTAACTTATCTCCCCCTGGCTAGCCAAAATTTAAAGGAAACAATCTATTCTTTGACATTGGCACTTGAGTAATGATTCTATTATTGTTATTTTTATCAAAAATAGTGCATTTACCCTGATCAAAAAGCAACTTGTAGTTCTTTTCTAACATTTTTCCAACACTTAAAAGATTATGTTGGATATGGGGTGTATAATAGATATCACTTACTTGTTTGACTCCTTCTTTAGTTGGAACTGCCATAGCTCCAATGCCTTCTACTGCCAATGATTTATCATCTCCCAATTTGATGCTTGGATTTGTAGGAGGAATTTAGAGTAGCAAAGAGCTCTTCTTTGCCACGCATATGGTTTGAACACCCGAGTGTCCAAGATCCATGTATCATTCATGTTCGATCTGCTGACCATATGAGAGAAAGAGATTTGTGGCCTCTTCCTCTTCTCCAAAGTTTCCAAGCCGACTGCTCTCGTCGCTACTAGCTCCTTGTGAAGTCTTAGTCCAACAGTCACGAGCATAATGGCCAAGTTTGCCACAATTGTAGCAAGATTATTTTGACTTATCTCCTCATTTACCTCTGGCTGATTGTTTTCCTTTATTTTGCTATCCTCCTCTATTTTGTTGTTGTTCACTATTGTTTGAGGTTCCTCCTCTATTCTGATTTCCTCCTCTGTTAGGAGTTCCACCTCTCTGATTATTCCTGCCTCTTCCTCTAGACTTTCCTCTGCCATGACCTCTATCTCTACCTTCTTGAGAAGCAAAGGCTTTATCATCTCCTCCATAACTTGTGGAAGGAGATGGCTGCAATCTTTCCTCATGTGAGAGAAGTGAGCCAATGAGGGTTTCAAAAGACAGAGAAGTTAGGTCTTTAGATTCCTCTATAATGATGGTTACTGAATTCCATTTAGGAAGAAGTGTCCTCAACACTTTCTTCACTATAACTTCAAGCTTTACATCTTCTCCTAAAGTGACCATATTATCTACTACGGCTTTCACACGTACGTAGTAATCACCAACCTTTTCATTTTCTTACATTTTAAGAGTTTCAAACTCTCTTTTCAAGGTTTGGAGTTTAACTTGTTTGACTTGGTCACTACCCCTATAACTTTCTTGTAAAGCATTCCAAGCAGATTTAGCAGTTTTAAAAGAAGCTATTTTAGAGAAAATACTTTTATCAAGGGTGGCGTGAATGTGATAAAGGGAAAAAGAATTATTCTTCTGTGCTTCTTTTCTAGCCCTTTTATCAGCACCACTCAAAATTGCCCATTCAACAGCTGAAGGTTCAGTATATCCCTCTTCAATCACATCCCAAAGACCTTTGTCAATCAATAGAGTTTTCATTTTAATTGACCAATACTTGTAATCACCACCATTGAATTCAGGGATTGGTAAACTAGTATTGGAAGCCATTTTAGAAAGCACCTTTTATTTCAACTTCAAACAAACTATACAAAGAAGTACAAAATAGATTACTGATTTACTGATTTAAATAAAATCTAGCTTTCTTAAAATGCTCACTGATTTGGCGTTCTTGTTCTTGAGGATTTCCCAAAATTGGAAAGGTGAAATTGTCTGTTTCATCATCACTAATTATAATGACTTCTTTTGTTGCTGCTGTTGGCTCAAGACGTCTTTTGAGAACAACTCGTTCTTCAATTGCAGGTTTCACATCCACTGGTTCTTTTTCCTCTGCTTTTGCTAGTTCTGAATCAGGAGAGCGAGGTGTATAGCTCTCACTCGTTTCAACTTTAGGCACTGCAGGAGTATAATTGTCACTTGATTGTCCTTTAGGTACTATTTCAACCGTCTCGAATTCAACTACTCTTTGCCCGAAGATATTATCTTCAGAATCCGCCTCGTATCCAAAATATTGTTTTCTTTGATGTGCAATCACTTGGTTTTCCAACTAACAAAATACTGTATGAAGTCCACTCTGCTGGACTTTCCTGTCAAAGGAATCTGAAGTATCTCTTCTCAACAGAGAGAGCATTGCATAATGGCATCCAGATGACCAAATCATCTACCCAAAAATACACCGCATGCACTGGGTTACAATAATGATGCCAAAAAAAACTTTTCACCCTTTTATTTTTTTTAAACAATTTTCCAAAATTTGTTTTAATAAAGCCCTTAAAAAAGTTTAACAATTTTTTATATATTTTTTAAATTAGTTTTTTAAATAAAAGTTTATTTAAGAAAAACATAATAAAAAATATAAATAAAAATTATTAAATATTTTTTAAAAAACTTTAATTAAAAACAAATAAGAAAAAAAAATAAATAAATAAACCTTTTGTTTTTTTTTTCGCGAAACCCCCGACAGGATTTGAACTAAGGACCTCCGCGTCCTACCCGCAGGCACTAGCCGCTGCACCACACGACTCCGATGAGAGGAAATGCAAACTCCCGCTGACTTAAACTTTGCTGCGTCCGACGATTACAAAAAAAAACTTGTTTTTTAACCCCCGACGGGATTCGACCCCGGGACCTCTCTTCCGCCAGCAAACAACACAACCAACTGTGCTACAGGCTTCGACGGGTAAGGAAAGGGACGATTGGTTCCTTATAGCGGATGGGCGACAATTTAAAAAAATATATATATATGGTGGATTTATCCCACATGCAGTGGGAGGAAGACAAATTTGTCTTCAAATATGCGCGAAGGTGCATTAACCTTCGATTACCTTCGGGCAATCACTCCCCAATGCTATGCTTGCTCCTCGGCAAATCTGCGACCGCCACATGTCTCCCTCAGACGAATCCACTTCTACCATGTGGACAAACCAATTTTTGCCATGGCACATGCACGCTCGATCGCCACGTCATCTCGCCACCTCTGCTCGCCACATCGACCGCCACGTCAGCTCGCCATGTCGACCGCCATGTTAGCGCTCTGTCAACGTCGACCGCCATGTCAGCGCTCTGTCAACGTCGGCCACATGTCAATTGCAACCATGTCAGTGTCCACCTCAGCACCTCGATCTACGTGTCCACATCAAATGTTCGCTCTATGACTGCTCTACCACGTGTCACCTCAAAATGCATGCCCAACTCTGCCACCTCCTTGATCCGATCGCCAGATCCTCGAACACGGTGTGCCCTTGGGATACGTGCCCAACATGCTCTCCAGCCAGTCACTATGTGACCTTGAGATTCATGCTCGTACAACCTTGAGATTCGTGCCTAGCATGCTTGCCTGACCAACTCTGATACCAAATATAATCTACGGATCAGGTGACTATAGATTAAATAAGTATTTAATTAATATTCAGCAGAGCAAAAATTACATATCCAAACAAACACAGATTATAACCTCTAATTTATAAGACGAGAAAGGAGGTTAGGGGAGAAGCAGGAAGGGATGAAGTCGAAGGAGAAGATGAAGGGAAGTTGGAGGAATAAGGGGAAAGGAGGTGGAGTGATAAGGAGGAAGAGGGAATAAAGGAGGGAATGGAGGGATAAGGAGGATAGAAGAGAAATTTAAAAACAAATATCATGCCGACTTAAACAATTAGCCGACAACTCTAACCTAACCTAATAACCACTTAACAATATTAAGTGTTCACACTTACTACAAGATGATCCAAGCATAGAAAAAATTATGGCATGACAGTCACATTCAACAACGAAAATTTAAGCAAGGCGATTGGGCTTTGTTGTTTGACTCTCGTTATGAGGACTATCCTAGAAAGTTGTAGACTAGGTAGCTTGGACCATATCAGATCAAGGAAGTGTTTAAAAATGGAGTTGTTCGCCTTTCACCTATTGATGATTCATGATGAAAGTTGGTGGTTAATGGACATCGTCTTCGGATATACCATAAACCACTAACTAAAAAGGAGTTTCTCAAGCAAGTGGAAAACTTGGATGTACACATGTTGGGAGAAAACACTTCTTCCACACCAGACTCAGCAGAGTAACATGAAATAAATTGAAAAAACAATAAAAAAATAAAAAAATAAAAAGAGAAAAAATGATAAAAAAAATGAATAATTCAAAAAGTGAAAACCTCTTTGAGGCACTTCCAAATTAGGCTTGCATGAAAACCGATCTTCCGACATGCTTGCCTTGTTGAAGTCACAATTTGGATCCACCATCACTATTCTATCTTTTCTCACAATCACTGTTTCACCTGTTTTTAGATTGCACGTCTTAGTCAGTAGAGCAGCCAACTGGACTCAGTAGAAACAACCATCTGTACAAATGTAGTTAAATGGTTATATCAGGTATGTGCCTTTTTTATTTTAGAATATTGTCAATATCTAGTATGTAGTGTATAATATCTCTAGTTAGTATATAAGGCATACATAAGGTTGATTCATAAGTTATCCATCTGGTCAATGGGAAATGTGGCTATAATATGATCATGAAAATTTTTAGTCAATGTCTTCAAATGCTTCTGCATGATAATGCTCCAGAATGAGAATGTTTTTCATAAATGGAAGCTCCAAAACTAGAAAGTAGAAAGCAGTTTCGGAATAAAAAAAAAACCTGTGCTCTGGAATTTGAAATAACATTACGCTTCGAAATGATTCAATAAACTCCGAAATGAGTTTAAGAGTGAATTAGTTGGAAATAGAAGGTAACACGTGTCCTCCTAAGTTTTGTTACCATTGGGGTTGGAAATATGAAACAGAGCATGAGTTTCAACTACAGAGTTCAAGGCAACATATGGTTTTGAGGCATTTAAAAGTTTATGACACACGTATCAAGGTAAAATTTGGAAAGGAAACCGCCATAAGATTGGTGATTCTACGTCACCTCAACCAAACCGTAATAATTCAATGACACGTAGTAAAACAAATCATTAAGGACTCCTCTATGCAATAAAACTTTGTCATGTGTCTAATTCACGTTCTTAGACACGTTCTGAAGTCGTTACTGTGCTGCCAAAATTTACTCCGCAAAGCCAAACATAAGCTTCAACAAAATTGATCATTCCAAAATGGATATAACTTCTACTGCCAAAATTTTGTAGGGCTAAAATACACAGACCACAAGAAATTTACAATGGGGGGTAATAAAAATAAGGTTGAATAAAAAAATGTTGAGTATTTGCAAAAGGATTCCAAATCCCTACGAATTTTTACGAAGGGTGGGTTCATGCTATTTTGAGCAAGTTCGATGGATATTATGAAGGATTGGCAGCTGAGTTCATTCGAAAATTCAGAAACAACCAAGTCCATATCAATGGCATGACCATCTAGGTAACTCCAAAAATTATTAGCCATATTACTGAAATGCCTTTACAAGGAGTTCGGATTGTGAAAACTAGTAAAAATGCTTTAGTAGAAATTGTTAACCAGTTTAGGGAAGAAGGATACATACCAATTGAATTTTTAATGAGTAAGAATGTCTGCAAAGGGGTTAAATGGTCTAGTCTACCACCTACCTAGGATAATGTGGCTATGTGGGTTATTAGGTTTTTAACCTGTGATGGACAATTTCTTGTTCTGTCTGGACATCATGTCAAAATTTTGAATCATTTATGGCATGGTCATTCAAACCCTAAAATCAAGATAAATCTTCCCTTATATCTTCACTAGAAATTGAAAAATATGGCTAAAAAATACCAAGAAGGAAAGGGCACTCCCAAACACCATGGGCTCATCAAGCTCATCTGCAAACACCACTTTAGGGGAAACCCTAGGAGTTTTGAATGATTTTTCTTTGCATGGAATGAATTAGAAGTTGAAAGCCCTGGATATGAAGAAGAGGTAGAGGTTGAAGGACCTGAATCTAAAGTAGAAGTAGAAATTGAAATTTTTGAACATGAAATTGAAATTGAATCCTCTAAAAAAGAAATTCCCTCCTCACCACAGGGACCTCCATCCTCTAGGACTAGGAAGCAAAGAGAGAAACAATCTAAGATTTATCTTGTAGAAAAGAGGAGGAAGGTTACATTTTTTGAAAATGTAACTGTTTTTCCCACTCAGTCCACTGAGCAATTTGGAAGTTCAAGCAAGGAAGGGCAGATGGAGAAGGAAACACCTGAAGTAGACCCTACCCTAGGATTGACAATCTTTCTTCCAAGATCTACAAAGAAACAAAAACAACCTGCTCTAGGGTTACGGAGGTCCTCAAGACTTCAAAAATCTAGTGCCATGGAAGAAGAGATAAAAGAAAGTGTAACAAAGCATATTAATTTATTCGATGAAGACACATTGCAGGAAGATGAATTCATGGATGAATCTGTAAATGCAGGTACCTAGGATGAATATACAGGTCTAGAAGATGTAGGAGTAGGCACAATAACAGATTTAGATCCAAAAATGCCTACAATCCCACTTGTTGACTATTCGAATTCTGAAGATTCTTGTTCTGACAAAGGATCCATAAGAGAAGAAGAAGAAACTGACATGCAAACTCAGTTACATGTTTCCATAAGTGTCATCAAGACACAAATGGGTTGGATTGAGAAACATGAGGCCTCCATTAAGGAAAAAGATGACCTCATTGCTAAATTATGACAGGAAATAGAAGCAGTAAAGGCTAGACTATAAATTCTAGAGCAACAACCCCCTCAAACTGATTATGAGAATGAATTGGCCAACATTTTTCTAGGATTAGCCATAGAACATGGAAATGCAGCCTTACATGAAAGAAACTCACCCATAAGGGAAGCAGATATAGAAGGAGTGACCATACAAACAACCCAACAGGATGAAGATAGAATAGAGCATGAAAATTCAGGGGCACTTGTACAATATTCTGAGGACCTGCAACAACAATAAGAACAAGAAAAAAATATTGATACAAGGATAGAAGTACAAGAAGAGGTAAATCCACATTCCCCTCAAGTTTCTATTGACTTTATTTCATTTGTTACACCTAGGACACACAAATTTACCCACTGTTGAAACAATAGAAGTACGTATACAAGTAAATATTATCCCACAAATGCAACTTATAATTAGGCCTCCAGATACAGTGAACTTAACAAAATACAATGAGGATATAACATACTGGGTGGGGCAGTGTCATAAGCTGGAGACACAAATCTTGTCTTTAAAACTTTTAAAAGAATAGATAGAAGCTAAAAATGCAGACATCAGTAAGTTGTAGGAACAGGTACAAGAAAAATGTCAAATTACAGAGTGTCTAGTATAATGTAGGAGACCGACAAGATTCTATAGGTTGATATTGAAAGAGAAATATCTTCGATGGCAATTAATGATAATTGCTTTTGGTCTTCCTCATAAGTTGGAAACTCCTGGAGAGTTTTCAAAAACATTTTGGCAAAGTTTAGTAGCCCAGTAGAACCTTATGTGAGTTATTCCTACATAACTTCTTCTTACCAACTGAAGTGATATTCTTGCCACACATCTTTATAGGTGATCTCCAATTGAGGGTTTTTTTGCAACCAAATTCACTGGGAACAGGAAAATAAAGTAAGGAGATGGAGCTACAAGCAGTATTACTCATCAGACCTATTCAGCGTAATCGCAAAGATTCCACCTGCCAGCATTATACTCTAATGAGAGATACAAGGGTCAAAAATATGTATATGGGAAATCTTCAGAGGTGTATGACTCATTTTTAGGATTTCTGTGAAGAATATTTTGCTATTGCTTTATCAGCATGCAAAAGTAGATGGGGAGAATTACCCATATCATTGCAAAAGAGGGATCCCATATCTCCAAACAACCTGCTGTGGTCAAGACGAAGAGCAGAAAGTATTATCCAAACCATCCTGGAAGTAAAGAAACAATGGGTAGGTCTTAGGTACAGGTCACCAACAGTCATCATCCTTGTCCCTTATTTCTTTAACAATGATCCTCAGTCTGATGAAAAATTCCAAGAATAGCTTAGAGAAATAAATGAGCATTGAGGATATTATAATATTGGGGGAAGACTATGGAAGTATCATGAAAGATATCTTGACATTGATCTTTGTGCCTCTATAGCTGCACAGAATGCATGAGGACATGCATTACAACAGGTTGGGGAGGAAAATGATGAGGCTAGAAATTACCTCATCCATGGACTATTTTTGATAACTTATAAACTATTTGAAACACCTTATGTTATGTTTTGATGCTAATTATGGTGATAGAATGCATTATGTATTAGTATTTACATGTTTTGAATGTTGAAGAGCATATATTCTATTTTGACTATTTTTTTGCATTTTTGACCTGTTTCAACTGAATTATCTAGAAAATTAAGATTTATTTAAAGTTGTAATAATAGGTTTGATATGTATTCATTTTGAAATCATTATGTTTGCTTTCATTAACTTTTTAACCAATTCAAATGCTAAAAAGGGTGCCAAAACCTGTTCAAATTAAGCTGACTGTGCAGAAACAGAATATTGACCATATAAATTCCAGCCAATTGTGCATACACAACATGGCTTGGAATTGGTCAGCTCTAGCATGTTCTAATGGTGGAATAGGTCTTCTGTGGATGGTAGGATAATGTTCACATAGTCAAAACCACTTTCCTGTGCATTGGATGCACGGATTAGCACAAAAATTGTTATATTACCTAATATTTCAGAGCAGCTCTGGAATGAGCAAAGCAGAAACAGTTCTGGTTAAAATTCACCACAGAATGGTCAAGACAATGGAAAATGGTGAGATAAGGATGGTTTCAGCTATTTAAGGGGTTTTTTTACTCCTTCCACATCCTTTCTCCCAACAGTTGTAGGCTAGGAAAGTAAATGGATAAACTGTAGCATATCTGATTCTTGCATATTAGGAAAACAGTTCTGAAATAGTTAATGACATCCCTGAAAAACAATAATAACTCATATCAACATTGTAATAGAATAATATAAATAACCTAGCTCCCATTCAGTTGAGAATATAGGATATACGTGTAGAAGAATTTCAAAATAGATAAGTTGTTTTATTGTAGCATAACAATATTTTTTAGGCATTTTCCTGCACTATTGTAATGCTACTGCAAAATCAATAAAGATGTAATTTTTTCCATTCTATTGGCATTCTGAGTGAATTTTTATGAGATTTAAATAGTTTAATACAGTTCTTTCCACATTCTTTTGGTTTAGGGAGCAAGGGCCACTTCCAGGCCCAGGAGAAGGAACAACTTTGACAGATTTTCTGCTCATTTCTTGCTGCAGCAAATTAGCAGGAACTTGATAGTTTCTCTTTCACATTTTTAGCTATGCTATTTTAGATTACATATGATAATTTTTAATTATTATGGAAGTGTGTGCATGTCAGCTGATCACTTAACATAGATGTTTGTATCCTACATCATTTTATGATATTCCCTATTTTCAACAATTATTTTTAGATTTTGGCATTTCCAGTTTGTATTAGTAAACTCCTTGCTGTTTTGGTTCTATAACATTTTAATTACTATCCTTTGAATTCTATTATGGTCACTAGGTTTAATTTATGCAAGTGTGCATTTCAATTTTGCAAATTTTATTTTCTATTATTTCTAGTTCTGCAATACTTCATTTCTGTCATTTCAGATTCTGCAAATTTAGATAGTTTTCTTTTTTCTGCAAAGTTTCAATTCCTACAATTTTATTTCTATAAGGGTAAAGCCAATTTCAATTTATAGGATTTAGATGTGACATCAAACCCCCAAATGCTAATTGTTTCACCAATAAAGCCATTTCATGAATGAATTGATCCTTAAATTGCTTACCTTTCCTATCGTATACAACTATTGGATACTGCCATAGATTGACAAGTATAATGACTCAATTATGAATAATTGACGATACTCATCATAACTCATACGGATCACATCTCCAGAGGCACCATATGAGGATACAAAAATGAAGGAAATTATGCATATGATTGTTGACAGTTTCCAGCGATTGAGTGATATCAAAAGCCCATTGTTTGGTAAGAAGGTAAAGAATTTGGAGTTGGTGGCCAATTTTTGTTCCAGTAATATTTTGATTGACTTGGGTTGTGACAATGATATCTTCTGTATGTGTTATTATTTTATATCTTCTATTGGTGAGGAACATGATCAGTTCGTTTGTTGTGACATGGAGGACATCATGTCCTTAATCATTGATAAATATGACTCCATTCTGCAACCTCTTTTAACCTTGTTATTAGCCGTTTGGAGGCAGGACAATGTTTATTCTTCTACAACACATAGATTGGTTGAAATTGTTGTAAGAAGAAGCTGAGAGTCTACCTAGAAAGTGAGGAGAGTTGGGAAGAAGAAGAGCCAAAATCAAAAAATTCACGAGGTAGGTGTGGAAAATTTACAGGTTGATCCAGTAGACAGGGCTACACATATAGATGATAAGATTGTACTTCATGAGGACACCATATCAGCACCAGTTGACATTCACCCATCACATCTTGGTGATGGTAGTACAGGTGAACACGAGTTGTATTCTCAAACCCAACCCATTATGATGTATGCACCCAAGAGATACATATTCATGGGTGATCAGCAAAGTGATTTGTACTTAGGATTAGACAAACATAATACACATGATGGTGATGTTACAGGTTTCATAGCAGCCTTTCCCAATGAGCCTATACTTGATTTTTCCAATCATAACATAGTTGAGTTTGCTGTTGATCATAGATCAGATTATCATGATGGTTCACCTCATCAGGACAGCCAATAATACTTGATGAATGATGGGTCTAACATTGATTGTAGCTCATATTCAGATTGTGTGAATGATGAGTTTGATGAGGATGGACACAGATAGGTACATGAAGATTGGAAAAGCTTGGAAGACACTATTGAAATTCATGAGGTTAGTCCTGATTTTTGTCTGAATTGTAGTAGCAGTCAGCATAATATTTATGGCCATAACAATTTGGATAATAATTGGAAGAACCAACTCATAGTGTCTGCTAAAGATAAAGTGCACATGTTGTCCACCATTAATGACACTAAGATGATGCTGGAGGACATCATTCATAAGGCCCCTTGGAACCAATATGAACAGGTGGTTTCCCTCATTGATTTGAAACACATCAAAGGTGCACTAGAGGAAATCAAATAAGTGTACTTGTAGGTAATACATGACAGGGATACAACTATCAAAGTTACAGATGTCATAGATAGACCATTAATTGAGAGATGAGGAGCGGTGGAGGAAGCAAAGGAGGAGCAAAAATGGTAGGCAGGAATTTTGAACCAACGGAAGGAGAAGATCCAGAGGCAGGGTAGAATGCTGTAGCTGGAAAGGAAAAGGATTCCCTGTCATCTTAGTTCAAAAAGGCTAAAGGTATAGATCCTCCAGATAAACCCTCAAACAAAGGGTCCCATTGGGGTTCGGGAGCTGGCAACAAGGGCCCAACCTTTTTGGAAATGTTGAAAGGGAAAAAGAAGGAGCCAGTCAGTGAACTACCGCCCCTAATACCAAATAATAATAGGTTAATTGTGCCAGTGGAGATTATGGAAATATTCTTGGATATGGAGGCATCATCCTTAGTTGGCAAGTTTTTGGGAGGAAGGCTGAACATTGAGACTATTTGCTCATTGGCCGTGACAAAGTGGAAAACTTCAGGATGCTTAGAAATCGTAGCCATGTCAAGAGGTTTTTTTATGATAAGACTCAACAACAAAGATGATGCAGAGCGCATCTTGATAGGAGGACCCTAGTTTCTAGGAAGGCGTAGCCTATTTATGAGGAAGTGGGGGGAGGATTTCAACCCTGAGAAGCATAACATTAATATAGCACCCATTTGGGTCCACTTACCAAACCTCCCAGCCCAATTTGTTAATGAGTACTAGCTTAGTGGCATAGCAAAGACGATAGAAGAGGTCATGGCAATAGACCATTCAACCCGGGCAAGGACTAGACTGACGCATGCCAGGATCTGTGTAAATGCGAACGTGGATTCTAATCTACCTTCTTAGGTGGAACTAGCATATGGAGAGTTTCTAAGGATTCATCCTGTGGAGTATGAGAACAAGCCAAAATTTTGTAGCATGTGCAAAACCCAGGGCCACCTTCAAGCCCAATGTCTGACAATAACTGCAAACAAGGAAGCCATGAGCGAAGGTTTTATGGGGAAATATAATGGGAGAGGGATCCCAAAGTTTCAAGGACTACGTATTAACTTGGAAGGATACAAACAAGTTAAGAATAACCAAGTTGACCAAGCCAACACAAAACTAGAAAAAATCTAGGAGAAAGGAAAGCAACATAATGAGGGAGGCAAAAATCATAAGGTATGTAATAAAGATCCCAACTTGAACATGTTTGATATCCTAGAAAATCTAGAATTTGTAAAAGAAAACAATAAGGATGATACCATCAGTGTCAAGTTTCCTGAAACCCTAGACTCCCCATCCAAATCGGGACCATCCACAACTATGACAAAAAGCCCAAAAAGCTATGCTCAAAATGAAGAAAAATTGCTAGGTCATTTCAGTTTAAACATGGAAAAAATAGAGTCAAGAGTCGAAGTTGTGGAAACAAGAGCCAGGAATGTAGCTCCTAATCTGGTAGTGGAGCAAATTATCCCTTATCATACGAGCCCAATGGTAAAAGTTTCCTTGAAGGAAAGCCCCCTGTTTAGGAACCAGATAGGAGAGGTGAACCAAAACAAGGCTGAGGATGAAGAGGGAATTGAAAACCCCCAAACTGAGGAAGAAGGTTCAAGACCTAAACTATCACAGTATATGCCCCCTCATTTCAGTCCAAAACAAACTAGAAGCACTACCAAGCCTCCGATAGATTATGGAAGTGAAAGAAAGAAAGGGAGAATATCTACAGTAGAGCACTATAGAATGAGAATCAATGAAGAAATTGCAAACGAAAAGCAAAGAACATTGTTACAACAAGCTATTCCTAGCCAGGATAATAGCAAAATTGACAAACCCCCTTTGGATCAGGGAAGGGGGCGGGGAAAAAATATCAAACAATCTAAATGAAGGTTCTCTCATAGAATGTGAGAGGCCTAAATGACCCACCAAAACAAAGGATGGTGAAGTCTATAAGGAAGGATTGGAATCCTACTATCATTTTTCTTCAAGAAACCAAAACAGATGCGGAACAATCAACACTTATAGCTAGAAGGATTTGGAAGCAAGGGGAAGTGGCCTTTCAACAGGCGAGAGGAACATCTAGGGGCCTTATGATCTTATGGGATCCTTTTAAAATAGAAGGAAGTATTATTCAGGAAAATGAAAGAGTCTTAAGCGTATTATTTCATGATTTTGATACTAATAAGAATTGGATTGTCAAATGTTTATGCCCCTACCTATGTCCAAGGGAGGTTTGAATTGTGGGAGTTTTTGAGGCATTTGAGCCAAGATTTTAAAGACATTCCTTGGGTGATTGGGGGAGATTTCAATACCCCCATTTACCCATCTGATAAGAAGGGAGGATCTAGGTTACCCTCAAGGAGCATGGAGGACTTCAATGAATTCATTAACACAAATGAATTGATGGATGTAAGACTAAAAGGAGCCAAATTTACATGGAGTAACAAGAGGATAGGAAGTCAGCTGATTCAAGAAATGTTGGACAATTTTTTTTATCCAAGGAAACTACAACAATGTTTGGTGATTCAGCGTTACAAGCCCTTCCTAAATGCGCTTCAGACCATAATCTTATTCTATGGGAGGAATTTTAGGCTAACTCCTTTAAAAATCCATTCAGATTTTTGTCAATGTGGGTTAAACATCCAAACTTCAAGAAACGAATAGAGGAATGGTGGCAGCAGCCTATCCAGGGAAGTGCTTCCTTCAAACTATCTCAAAAACTTAAGATGGTGAAAAACAACCTTAGAATATGGAATAAAGAAGTCTTTGGAAATATTTTTGAGAATAAGAGAGCAGTGGGGGAAAAACTGAGAATAATAGAAAGCAAAATCCAAAATGGAACCTATGATGAGGCGACAAGGATCGAAGAGAAGGAAACCTTTTGTGAGTTTTATAATATTTTAGCTTGTGAAGAGATGTATTGGAGGCATAAATCAAGGGCATTATGGCTAAAGGAAGGGGACTCTAATTCAAAAATTTTCCATGTTACCACATTGAGCAATAGAAGCAACAATAATATTAAAAATTTAACTAAGGTGGATGCATCCTCAACTCAAAACATTCAGGAGATCAGGGACGAGGCTGTTAATTTTTTCAATTCATTATTGGGTGAAGAACGGGCCTGTAATGCCCAAGCAAAGGACTCTCTCCTTCAATTCATTCCACAAATCATTGATGAAATGATTAACGAGTCTCTTACAGTAGCTTTTTTAGATGAAGAGATTAAGGAGGCTTTGTTTAACATGGACCCTGACAAAGCTCCTAGGCCGGATGGGTTTTCACCACGATTTTTCCAAGTTTGTTGGGATATTGTTGGAGCAAAAGTTATTGTTGCAATCAAGGAGTTCCAAAGTTCAAATCATATTCCAAGGGGTTTCAATTCAAATTTCATTGCTTTGATCCCTAAAGGCCCCAACCCTAAGACTATGGCTGACTTTAGGTCGGTTAGCTTGTGTAATATATCCTATAAAATTTTGTCCAAAGTTTTAGCCAACCGTTTGAATAAAGTTCTACCGGTTATCATTGATCCAAGTCAAGGAAGTTCTGTACAAGGAAGATCAATCTTAGATGGAGTTATTACTATTCATGAGGCTGTTCATACAGCTGCTTACACTAAAAAAGTAGTCATGGCTTTAAAGTTAGACATGAACAAAGCTTATGACAGGGTAAATTGGGAATTCCTAGAGGCAGTTTTATTAAAATTTGGATTCAACATGAAATGGGTCAAGTTAATAAGAGAGTGTATTTATAAGCCTTGTTTTTTTAGTTTTGGTTAATGGGTCTACTTTAGGTTTTTTTCAAAGAAAATGTGGTCTAAGACAAGGAGATCCCATAAGTCCTATGTTGTTCATCATTGTAGCTGAGGCCTTGGGAAGAACCATTACGGTAGCAACGATGGCTGGAATCATATCAGGTATCAAGGCCACGTCGCTAACTACCCCGATGACACATCAACAATTTTTTGATGATACATTGCTACTGACTTTGGATTTTGTGGTTGAGGCAAGAAGGATGAAAAATATTCTCAGAATGTATGAAGAAGTGGCTGGACAGAAAGTGAATTTTGATAAGAGTAAACTTTATTTCATCAATACTCCCATTCCTAGGCAAAACAACATAGCAAGGATCATGGAATGTCAGATTGCATCCCTTCCCACCACCTATTTAGGTCTTCCCCTGTTTACGAGGAAACCTGAAGGAGCAATGTGGAACATAGTTCTGGAGAGGATCCAAAAAAGCTAGCAGGTTGGAAAGGACATCTGTTATCTCAAACAAGCAAAGCAGTTTTAACTATGGCTTCACTTCAAAGTATACCCGTTTACTTCCTATCGGTCTTCGAGTTCCCAACAAGGTGTATCACAAAATCAAGCAGCTTCAAAAAAAATTTCTCTGGTCAGGGACTGAGGATAAGAAAAGGATCCATTTAGTAGGTTGGAACAAGGTTTGCAAACCTAAAGCTGATGGGGGGTTAGGATTGAGGAGAGTTGCTCATATCAATATAGCTTTGTTAGCCAAAAAAGCGTGGCGGTTATTGACTAAGGTCGATAATGAATGGACTGCCATAGTTAGGAGGAAATACATCCAAGGTGTGAACTTCCTTAATTACAACTTAGCAAGCAGGGGGTCTGCTTTTTGGAAGGCAATCCTCACGAGCAGGGATCTTGTCAAGAAAGGTCTTAGATGGATTCTAGGAAATGGGTAAACAATAGACTTTTGGAAGGATCGGTGGGTGAGAGCTGAGGAGTTATCCCAAAATCCTCGTTTGGCTAGGATTCAAGAGCATATGGAGCAACATATTGGGAAGAAGGTTGCAAATTATATGTGGCAGGATATAAATACCAATAGGTGGAAACACATCAGAGTATAGGGTTTTGAAGTAGAGTCTGAAGAGCTTTATAACATTTTAACTCAGCAAATTATTCCCTCTGGAGAGGATGAAGATCACATTGATTGGGCTGAGACTGAAAGTGGTGACTTCATAGTTAAGTCTACCTATAATTTGCTTCTCAATGTGGAAGGTCAACAATTTCAACCGAGTTTGGTTTGGATCAAAGGCTTAATTCCTAAAATATCATTTTTTTCATGGCTGGTGATTCAAGGAAAAATCCTCACTATGGAAAATATGTTATCCAAAGGTATGGTTATTGCTAACCGTTGCTACATGTGCAGGGCAGGATGGGAGACTACCCAACACTTGTTTTTGGAGTGTCCGGTAGCGGAGTCCATCCTGGATGAACTTTTCCAAGCCTTTAGGATCTCATGGGTTAAGCCTCCTCTTATATCCGAAGTGTTCCATCAATGGCCTCAACCCTTTGTTAGCCTAAAACTTAAGTACCTATGGAAAATCTATTGGCATCATTTTCTCTAGCAGATTTGGCTAGAAAGGAACCATAGAGCCTTTAAGGATACCATTCACAACCCAAAACCATCCTTAGCAGGATTATTGTCTTTGCAAAAGAAAACCTTAGCACCTTAGTGGATGAGAACCACTCAATTCTTCCCCAAGAAAAACAATTAGCTTGGGCCTTAGGTATTGAGGACAAAACTTCCATTCCTTTGCCCAATCCCAAAAATGGGATTTCTTGGGAGCCACCCCCTAGGGTTGGTTTAAAATAAATTTTGATGGTGCAGCCAAGGAGAACCCGGGAAGAGCTGGAGTTGGAGGAATAATCAGGGATCATCAAGAAAATCTGGTCAAGGCCTTCGCTGAACCATTGGGAATCAGAACTAATAACGAAGCAAAAGCTAGAGCCCTTTGGAGAGGGTTGCAAGTATCCCAAGCAACTCAAGGTAACTTGATGATTGAAGGTGATTCTATGAACATCATCAACTTGTTAACCAATAGCAAAAAACCTCCATGGAGAATCGAGGGAGTCATCCATGAAGTGAGGATCCTTTTTGCGGCAAGACAGAACAGGAGGGCTCGTCACGTGTACCGTGAGGCCAACAGGTCAATTGAAAAATTAGCCAACATAGGTGTTGATGTTGGTAGTTTGGTGACATGGACACAAGGTGTGCCACATGAAGTGGAAAACATTATTAGTCATGAAAAGAAACCTACCCGTTAAGGAGAAAGATGAATGGGTGTTCTTTCCCCATGGAGCTAGTAATAACTATGGTGTTTCCCTCTAAATTTTACCAAATTGGAAATGAAGGTAATAGGGTGTAAGCCTTGGAATATTCCGATAGAGAATAGGAAATGGGCAAGCAACAGGTTTAACAAGTGCAAAGTTCCAAACTTCAATTCCTATCAATGTAAGTAATGTTTACAGTTATGTTTAGGTATGGGTGTGCTTTGTTTGTAAGGTGTTGTAGGGGATTCAACATAATTTATGGTAAGAAAGTTTCAAGGATGACTAGGATCTACAATCTTAGTAGAAGGTTGGATATTGTAACAATTTTTGGGTTAACCTGCAAAACTCGATAATTAATGAAGACTTTTATTTACCAAAAAAAAAAATGTTGCAGATGTCACCTTGGATGCTTTCCATGAGAAAGAGGACGAGGTGGATAGACTATGTTTGTATCTCAATTTGGCTCACTATTCACTATTCCAAGCAGAGAATCAGTCTTCAGAGGCAACCATAGATAGGGGGCAGGTAGCAAAGGTGAGATGCATAGAGATTCAGCAGTTGGTGGAGGGCATTGAGGAACTCCATGAGGACTCTTTGTTGGGGCCTAGAGATTCATGCTACCCTTAGATTGAGCATGATGACTATGATTTTGGCCTTGTGGATACATCGCAAGGAGAGAAGATATTGGGTGGCTCAATAGAGGCTGAGGTGGAGTGGTCATGTGTTATACAGGCATGCACTCCTGACTTCTATCGAGTTAACGTTCAGACCATTTGTGGTCAGGTGCAATTTTAGGGTGATAAGGCCACTTTGGATTTGAGTTCACTCACCCATGATCATATGCTTGTATTTATGAGCTTCGAGGATGATGGTAGGACCATGTTTTGGGTGAGGGTTGATTATGGGTTGGAGTGGTATGTTGTCGTTCATTCTTTGAGCAGCCATGATATTTATCCATTTGTGCGTATACAAGTGGATTGGAGAGAGGGACTGAGCCTAGCTTGGATACTGGTTGAATTGTTGATTTTTAGAGAGCATTGGTACTCATGGGATGTCCTATTTGACTTAGGGAGTCCGAGTATCACTATGGATTATTCAATTTCTTGTGGTCGATACATTTTTTGGGTGGCCAGTTACAGTTTTACCCTTGTTATCTCTAACCTTGTCGGTTGCATAGCAGAGATTAGTCACCATTTGGGTTGGCATTATCCAATGAGATTCCCTGAGTATCCTACTTTCGTATTGACCATAATGTTTTCTCAGGAGCTCAGTTCTATTATGATCAGTGGCAGTGCAGGAGTGTACTGGATTGAGTCACACATGCCAAAGATGGCACCTAGGGCAGAGCTCATACTTTATGGGCATACCATTAGTCTATGAGGTTGAGTTTCTTTTTGAGTTGCAAGAGTGGGATGTGGATGATTCTTTAGATGTCTTACAAATTAGTTTACACCCAACTTGGCTGAGTTTGATGATGGACGACATCTTCCCCGAGGGTGTTTGGTCTACTGTAGTTGATTGGGTGGCATGAGATCATCTAGGTCACTTCTAGAGTACGTGTGCTGAGCTGAGTTGGGTAGGTGATGGTTATGGAGGTGCTCCTAGTGTTGGTTTGGCAGTAGCACGTGAAGTTGATTTCTTGGTTATGTTGTGGTATGAGATATTTCGATCTAGTTTAGTCAGGCATGTTGGTGCTAAATTCAAGAGAGATTACATTAGGCTATTACAGTTGGGACTTCTGCAATTCCATCTTGTTAGAGGAGCAATGTGGAGCAGTGTGGTGCAACGTCAAATCAATGGGTACTTTTTGAGGTTGTTATGGGATCCAGGTATTCTATGCGGCCTCATCTGGGATGCAGACCATTGACTAGGTTATGTTTGGGCATTTCTTGAGGACAAGCAATATTTGGGAAGGGTAGACTGTAATGTCCCCTCTTCTAGGCAATCAGTGTACCGGGGAGATTAGCCTATACACGAGATCTCGTAGGCTAAGTCAGTTATTGGGGAGCCATCTAGAGAGGTTATTATCTTCATTAGCTTACAGAGAGCTCATGTTTTTCGATCGTTTGGGCTTAATTGGAGATCATTTGAGTCAACTTGCTATTTTTAGCAATGTCTGTTTTTAGGGTTTCAAATGATGACTTCAACACAATATTATTCTGTGGTGAAATGGGTATCCAAAACCATTCGTAGATTGTTGCTTTAAGGAGCGGAGGTCCAGTATTTTAACGGGTGAATTTATATTCCATTAAAGTGATTTATTATTTAAAGACTTTATATTATGAAATCACTTTATGGATGTGAAAGGGGCCACTTTATATTATAATGTTATAACGTTAAGTTATAACTTAAAAAACAAATTAAAGTGGCATGCCTAGGCCAAGGGGGGGACGTGGCCCTTTTTATGATGTAAAGGGACATAAACTAAAGATATTAAAAAAATAAATAAGTATGTGCAACCCTAATTAGGGCACCCAAACACTAATTGCACCTTTATATTTTGGAGTTGGGCCTCATTTGGGATATGGAAGATATTGTTTTTTGTGGAGCTTTTCGTAGGGATTTTCACTAGAAGATCACAAGGCTTGTTGGGAGCTATCTCAGTAGGAATTTGTCAATTTTAGGTGTGAGAGATCACCTCTAGCTGATCGGGATTGAAACTTTCACATCAGAGAGTTCATTTGAGCATTCACGGGGCAGACAAGGGTTTATCAAAAATTGAATTTTTTTGGGTCAAGAAACGGAGCATCTGGGTCTTTGAATTTTGGCCATATTCTACTTGGGTAGGAGTCATATTTCACAGATATGAAGGGTTTCAGTGATTTGCATATTAGGTCGTACAAGTGCATTGGAAAGCATGCCAATTTTTTTTGGGGTTTCAACCTATAGTTTATCAGTTGGAAAAGGTGCACCTAGTCTCCAGGAGCAGTTAGCATCAGACAAAATGTGATTCAGACACCATACGATGAAGATATCAGTGATTCACCGTTTCAGCCTATCATCCGAGCACACCCAGAGCCACGGACGAATATTGTAATTTGCTGATTTCAACTCAGAATAAATAAAAAATCAGTTTTTTGTTAGTATTATTTGATTTGTTATGTTTTACATTCTATTTCTAGTCCATTTATCTTTATAAACCCTCAATATGAAATACGAGCAAAACCAACATTAAACCCTCAGACATCAAAAAAATCAGATTAGAAAGCAAACTGAAATAAAATAGATCAGACCAGTGTGCAATTCGTTCGTCAGATCGGGGTGTACATTTCATTAACACTATAAAAAATATAATATTTTAATAAAAATAACCCAATAAAAAATATTTTACAAAAGTGAATTCATAAAGAATATCATAAAAGAGTTATATTCCATAGTAATTCAAAATTCCCTCTAAACAAATTACTTTTCCCGTACAAAGTTGCATAATGCAATATTTTTGTAGATCTATGAGTCTTCTTTTATATAGCTTAAACAAATCCTAAATTTCTTCTTTTTGGCCATACCTATGTTTAATCTACTTACCTACACAACAAAATTTCGAAGGGCATCCAAAATTCTACTTTGTTTAATGTAATTTTAATATTTTCTGCACATTTTACTGTTTCAATTAATCTTTTAATAAACTTTTACCAAAACTATTTGTTCTTAATAATTTTGGCTAGTCTCTAGTGATCTCTTTATAAACTTGTTTGTGCAGATTGAAGATTAAAAATAGTATGATTTGGAAATTCTAACGAAAAGAAACGAAACAAATTTAGAAACATGAAATCAAGGTTGATGGGTCTTTGAGAAAACCTAAGATAATGTGAATCTTGAAGCCAACAAGCTAAGAAATCATAAGCAACCCATCACATAAATACTCGAATTGATGAATATAAGTACCTAACATCAGTGCCTTTGCCAAATATATATTGTTCATAAAGAAAAGAAAAATCTCTCAATTATTAATGTAGCATATGAATGCAAAAAAAGATGTAGATGCATTTGATTTAGAAATTTAACTTGCCATACAATTTTCCCCACCATCTGAACAACTTATTGTTAATGCAGATTAAAAACAATAGGATTTGGAAATTTCAACAAAAAGAAACAAAATAGACATAGAAACATAAAGGCAAGGTTGATGGGTCTTTGAAAAAACCTAAGATAATATGAATCTTGAAGAGCTAAGAAGCCATAAGTAATCCATCACATAAATACTCAAATGGATGAAAATAAGTACCTGACAGTAGTGCCTTTGCCAACAATATCATGTTCATAAGGAAAAGAAAAATATGTCAAGTATAAAAATTGAGTGTGGTCTACCGACAATGATGCCACTTGCATTATCGATGATGTGACCCGGGTTCTACCCCCACGACGGATGCGTATAAGAAGTATTACTCAATTTTTTATTTTTATAAAAGTGCGTATGAATACCAAAAAAGATGTAGACGCATTTGATTCAGAAATTAGCCATGCCATATGATTTTCCCCACCACTTGAACAACTTACTATTAATGCAGAGCAAAAAAGAGAAGACATTACAAGGAGTTCACTTTAGAAAGTTAAGCATAACAAGGAGTGAATAGTATAATACCTATTCTAAATTGAAGGGACACCACAGGTCACTACCATAAGTGCTTGGTAATTAGGATTCGTTTCCATCTCTGGTGTGGATGGAGCTAAGCTGACGAAAGTGCATGATATTGCAAGTCACAACTATCAACTAATACGATTGCAAGTTGCAACTATCCACTTTTCAGAATCTCATCTTACCAAAAAAAAAAAAATGAACAAACCCATCTTGTCTTCTATTAGGGTTTAAGGTAAAATCCATTGAAAGGTTCAAGTGCCATATATGATAGGCGAAATTATTGTACGATGGCATGGACTTTTTTTTTTATGTTTCGTATACACATTGACAATACTACACAATGACAATAAACTCGAACCCTTATCGAACCTTTCACCTCGTATAAATTGTATCTAATAACTCTATAGCTACCTTTCCCCAAAAGTGGAATGCATAAAAAGTCACTTCTATAATTATAGTGACTTGATGTTTTGGAGGATCGAGATTTGATGTTCATCTTGAATAGTTTTAGAAGCTCTTTATTGGTAAAGATAAAATATAATGGTATTTGTTGGTTACCTTCGATAAGTATGGTGCCCCCAAAATTTTAGATAATATTGTAGTTTAAAATATTCATGATATCACACTACGAATTAAACTAGTTGAAATTTGAACGACTTTTAAACCAAGGAGATGTTCATTTTTAAAGCTGAAATGAAGTCTTACATGTAGAAAATATGCAAAAGCCTTTTCTATTATAACATGAAATAAAAATGCTCAAAAAATAGGTTAATTAAACTTAATTTTGATAGTGTTGTTAAAGGAAAATACTAGGAAAGTTGATGGAGCTGGTGCTTTTCATAATAATTTAAAAAAACTTCTTGTGGCTTATGTAGATAGAGATAGGAAGCCTCTTATAGGGATTAAGATTGTTGTTAAGACATGATGGAAGTCTATTTCAATTGAGAAGGATTCACAAATTATCATTAATTTTGTTAAAGAAAATGAATTGAAATATTGGATCATCAATATCATTATTTTTGATGTCCATCTATTATCAATAATAGTATCTTCAAAATATCATTGTATTTATGTAGGAAAAATCAAGATGCTAGATTTTTAGCCAATTATAGCCTTGATCTCTATTTCGGTAAAAAAATTATTTTAAAAAGGAATTGATTGATGGAGATTTTGCATCTTAACAATTCAAATGATACCAAAATTTTCACAAAAGAAAAGTAGTGGTTCAAAAAAGCTAAAAAAATATCTTTAATATGAAGGCAAAGCTATAAATATGTTATGGGAATATTTCTTGAGTGTGATTAAACTAACCTAATAACAACTATAATATTTTGATGAAAGCATAATGAGAGTAGCCTCCAATAAAATGCACATATAGCCTACTAAAAGATAATATGAAGCACAAGGATGGGAACAACATGTAAACAAATTGAAGCCATCTTAGTACTATAAAGAAAATTATTTTAATAAATTAAACCAAAGACTTTCTTTTCAATACATTCTTTTGGATTGAAAAATATTATATATGTAATGCTTTATAATCCCATCTTAAATTATCTAATATTATTTAATACTAGAAATATTTTAAGCATGAAAATTATTAGTTGATTCTTAATTTTACAATTATTTTTTTAATATGCATGATATTTAATTGTTAAATATTTAAAAAAATTATTAACTTGCAAACCGCAACCAAGTATGAGACAAGAGCAAGTGTGAGTTAGGAGTGAGCCTCACATTTTTCTTATTTTAGAAAGTAAGCAAGTGTTGTGAGTGTGAGTAGGAAGCAAGTGTTGTGATTGTAATCAAATTTTACATGGTTTGTTTTATTAAATATTTACTATTTCAGAACTATTTTATGTTATAAATGATACAAATATTTGGTATGCAACTCAAATATAATCCCCACCTCTTATTCTTCGACCCCTTTTTTACCGATATAAACTATATATAGGTATGCATGAATTTTAAATACCCCTCCCATACAAGATGCCAATATACAGATGGTTCAACTTGATATTAAAAAAAACCCATGTATGCACTCACGTGATATTTACCATTTTCTAAGAGTGACCCTCCGTGGGAGAACCAAATTATGGATAGGGATAGGTAGACATGTTGGTGGGTGATTAGGCATTTAGGATTGGTGCTACAAAAGAAGAAACCCAAGATTTTAATTGCATGAGTAGCATAAGCCATAGGTAGGATAGGAGGTAGCTTTATTATTCTAATAAGTACATCTTTAATAGGGTCCACTTATTTAAAATTTGTAACTAAAGTGACATGATTAGCATTGCAAACCATTAGTGCCAAACTAGACTGTAGACTTTTATGTAATATGATGGCAAAGCCTATTCCTCATTAGGGCACACATTTGGTGGAATCAAGTATAATATTTTTCATGAACCTGGTATTATAATTATGAATGTTTTTTAGGATATATTTACATGGCATTTAATTAGAAAATAACTAAATACCCATTTTCTAAATTAGCAAATTTCTTCAAATTTCCTATTCTAATAAGTGTATCTTTAACATGGGTTGCCTCTTTAAAAGTTATAACTAAAGTGACATGATTAGCATTGCAAACCATTAGTGCCACATCAAATTGTAGACTTTTTATATAATATGATCACAAACCCTATTCCTTGTTAGTATACACATTTTATGGAATCAAATATAGTGTTCTTATGAACCTAGTATTATAATCATAAATGTTTTTCATGATGTCTTTACATGACATTTAATTAAAAAATAAATGAATACTCATTTCTTGAATTACCAAATTTATTCATAAAAATGTTCTACAATAGAATCCCAATTAGTAATAAATTTAGCAAACATCCTCTTATACCATTGGAGTTTACCTCTTAATAAGTACATAAGTAAGCATACCATATTGTCCTCCTCTTGAATGTGGTGAACTGAATTTAACGTGTATAACTTGTTGAAATGATTCAAGATCATCTTCTATTTCTATCAAAGATAGGGAATGACTTCATAACACCAATTAGGATGGGGAAATAGTCCATCAAGTTTAAAGGTCCTTGTTAAATCTAATTAGGTAGTTGGTTTTGGGGTCTGGCTGACATAGGTGCTTGGTAGAATTAAGGAACTTGCCCTAATTGCATTGGAAATACATATGGCATTTTCCCTTGTGGTGGGATTGCATATGCCTAAGGTGGAGGGATGCATTTGACCATATGTTGTTGGAAAACTTATGAATTTTATAGAGCAACATAGTATTACAATGATAACTAAGGATTTGAATTTTGTATCAAGGTTGGTTTGGATAAAATTGATTCTAATTAAGTACAAATTGTAAGTTATGCATGAGTGGAAGGTTTTTTTATAATTGAAATTGCTGCCAAATTCATATGAAACATAAACTTAAAGGATTAAATACAATATAAATGTTAACTGTGGTATGGGTGCCTACCTTCAAGCATGAACACCTGACAACCACTAGAGCCATGATAGACTCCCCTCCAGCAGGGACGAAGTATAGTAGGATGCATTCATAGGGCCGCACAGGGTATCCATCACCAAAAATAAGCACAATAGAGACCACACATGGGCCCCCACTATTGTATTACAACTTAAGGCCATGAAGGGCTGAAACAAAGGATAATACATGAGTGGAGGGTTTTATAAGCCAAATTATAGATATTTTTGATTAGGTGGAGGTATATATTACTATATATTTTTACATTGGTTGATTGGTTGGAGGAAACATTTGGAATGATGCCTCGAATTCCTTGTGTCCCCATTTGATCATATGAGACTTTTCAATTCTACACAATGCCTTAACTTGACACTAGAGGATTCATCTGACCCAACACATTGCTAACATCGATGTTAGTTGTAGTTGATTGAGCCTAGGGTGGATGTTGATTTGAAGGGGTAGCCATGTTTAAAATATTTACTTGTTGGCTAGACCTAGACAATGATTGACTTGTTAAGGGATTGCTTTAAGAACTTGAAGATGATGGAGGTTGACTCACTCCGGTTTAGAAACTAGAAGATATTAGAGGTTGAAAAGTTTGACTATTTTGGGAACTAGTTGCATCAACAAATTGTCCAATTAGAAAATCTATTTGATTAATATGCTATGCTATATTTGGTAAGTTTTGGGACATTTAAAACATGTTATTAAAAGGGTTTGTGATGACATAAAAAATGGTAGGCCAAGCCCAGGTTTGATAGGCATCGAGAAAAGTATAGTCAAATATTGAGGGATGATTAAAAAATCTAACTTTGTTAACCATAAAAGGGACATGGACAAAGGAGTCTAAAATTTATTGATAGATTAGACATTAAACCATTTTCCTTCGATGAAATTGGAGTTGTCTTGGGCTCATCACCCTCACATATCCACATGGTAGTTGCCTTCTTTTTCCCTTTCTCATTTTTTCTCTGATATCGTATAAGCTCAACGAGACAAATTTCTTTGCAAAACTATTACATTTTTGGACACGTATTCTTAAGCATGAACTAAACCTCATTTGCACCTACATGGATAGCATTTCCAAGTTAGAAAATAATTGTTTTTAGTAGAGGAGTGAATTTCTCCCTTTTGGAAGTAGGAAATTTGTTAGCCAAAATTGGGTAAATAATTTAAAAAATACTTGATTTTTTTTCACTTTTCTTCTAGGTGATTTGCTTCTTGAAACCATGAAATTTAATTTTCAAAGTCGGACAATTCACCTTTTCAATACTTAGATTATTGTTTTTGCTTTTCTACAAACGAATCACTTCGTGAAGGAGCAAATCACTTGGATAAAAACTTTGTAAAATTTATTCAAGATTGGTGAATCACTCCTTGCCAATGGCAAAGTGAACTTATGTAAAAAATGAAGTATATTTGATGGATCCTTGTGAAATTTTCTCCCCGCCTTGCAAAATTTTTAGAATTTTGTTGAAGTTAAAAATGGAGTTGCCATAAGCACCTATACTTTCACATGCAAAATTTTAAGGATAGAATTGTTCAATTTAGTTAGATCAATACTTTGATGAAGGGACCAGGCTCGATGTCAATGTAGAATCAAGCCCTTGGTCCCATCGAGCATGAAAAACCAATCGTTGAATGCTAAAAAAGTCCAATTCTAACACACCACTAATATAATCAACAATATTCGAAGGAGAATCGTGTCTCCTTTGATCTTTGAATTCAAGACAACTCCCCACTATTATTGCTAATATAAATAAATCTAATCTAAGTATAGAAAGTAAATGCATGAAATTAAATGTGTGGAAGGTAAGGGTGCGGGAGATTAAAGTAAATTACATTGAAATAAAATACAATTGTGGCTGTAGCAAGGAAATATGTGATCAATCAATTCATGAAGAAATAAAATAACAATAGTGTGCTCCTCCATATATTAAATCAAAGTAATGGGAAGGAATGATTAGGAGGCAAAAGGTGCGGTGCCACAATCACCATGCATTCCATGATCCAAAGAGAAATGCCATAATTGAAAAGTAAATATCAACTACAATCTCTCTATTATTTCTAAAATTAGAGCAAGTACAATGTGGAGTTCACAAAGTGTAGCTCTTATTTTCTTAAGGGTCAAAAGATGTTTACAATGGAGTCCATGACACTTATTTATATAAATAGTTCACTCAAGTTACTTGAAGTGAGAAATTTCTACTCCTAGTAATTCTACTAATTCGGGGGCATCTTTAAAAAAGTAATGCACTTCCAAATGTTATATTCTTTCAAATTCCTCTCTAACCACTTAGAAGCCTTCTAAATAGCTTTTTGTGCTACAAAAGAGAAAATGTCATTTTCCTAAATATTTTCCTTGGAATATGTGCACCCTTGTCTTGCTTGGCTTGATGATGAGCAATTTGCTGCAAAATTTCCAATGGACATGTCTATGTGGTCTGCAACCACAAATCCTGCAACGTAGTGTCTAGTTTGATTCCTCTCAATGGATCTTCTTATGTGATGTTTGAATCTCATTCACATACAAAATTTTCACTTATTTCCACACAAAAAATCACAACAAATATGGCCATATAATGACCAACTACATATGCAACATAAATTTGCTCCTCACACAAATATTCTCTCAAAACAATGACTTTACAATAATCCATCTCCCAAGGAATTTTGAACACGTCCTTTTGATCCATGTGGCCCAAGTTCTCCATCATTGTCTTCTCTCCAAGAAGACTCTTCATCAAATTTGTCTCAATGAGACAATTGTCTCTCAATAATGCCTTTGGAAAATATTCTCTTTTCTTTTCAATCCTACTCACAAAAAAACAAATCATTAATCATAAAAACATTACCTTTAGTATGAGTAGATTCAGTGCTTCCCATAAAGCTATTTTGTAGCAGTTCTCCTTCATTATATGTTGCTTCAATATCAGTCATCAACTCTTCACTAAGAGTTATCCTCCTTTGTTCAATCCATGTTGGTGTGTTGAAACACCATTCATTCAAGCAATCATACATTGTTGCCTTTTCAAGACAACTCTCTTTCTGCAATGTAGTCACTCCAAGTGAGTGATCTTCATCCACAATTGCCTCTTCAAGACAATTCTCAATCTCCTTTGATGATGCCTCCATTACATCATGAAGTCCATTAATTACTATCTCACTATTTTCTATCTCCTCCTTGAGAGAGTCTCTCATAATTTTCTTTGCCTTTTATTATCTCAGCCTTGAGATAATCTTCATTTTGGAGCGTGAAACTTATTCCCTTCATCTCTTCTTCCTCTTCTACACTTGGGTAATCATCCCACATAACTTCATTTCCTCTTTCAAGAGAGCACACATCCATTCCAAGTGAATGGTCTTCAAGATAAGTGAGCCAATGGTCTTCCATGAACATTGCTTCTCCATCATCATCCCACAAAACTTCTTTATTCTCCTCCATGATAATTGTAGGTGCATTATCCAAAATACACTCTCCATTTGTCTCCTCCATGAGACATTCTTCATCATACCTCTCTTCAATGAGAATTGTACAAGGCTCCTTCTCATCCTCTTCTCCATGAAGGAATGTTTTACTCTTTTCCACACAAGATTCTTCTTCAAATATGTCTTCCTCTTCAAGAAATAATTCTCCATTACAAAGCATGTCTTCATATGAGGCTTTACAAGACTCTTCAAAAACTCCTTCAAAAGGATCTAATTCATAAACTTCTTGAAGGAAGCAAGGCTCCTCCTTGCCGAAACAATCTTCATGATTGTCACACATGACTTTATGGGTGTCCACATCAAACCCATAAGTATCCTTCAACACTTGCCATGCCATTGTAGCTGATGTACAATTGGCTATGAGAGGGAAAACTCTCTTTTCCATTCCTCTCCTCAAATCCATAAGGGCTAAGCAATTTGCATATTATTGCTCCTTCTTCTCTTTTATCTCCTCACATTTTAGCTTGCTCCAAATGGGTTCTTCATATCCTTCTTCTACAATGCTCCATAGGTCTTTGGCCATCAACAAGGTTTTCATCCTTATGCTCCAATAAGCATAATCTTCTCCATTGAAACTTGGCACCTTCATGTTTTCCATCACAATACTTTCTTTGTAAAGAATATCTATAAGCTCTACAAAATTCTAGCTGGGTCTTAGCAACAAATCTTTTATTCTTCAATAACTTTCAACTCCACAAACAAGGCAAGATGCATACAAACAAAGAAAATTACAGATTTAGATTGAACCACATGTTGTCAATTATCTCATGCAGATCTTGCTCTACTTCCATAGAATCACCTATTTCCTCAATGGCAAAATTGTTAGCTACAAAATCACTGTCATCACTAACTGTAGACACCTAAAACATATCATGTTTAGGGAGACTACTCACATAGGCACACTCATAGGTCATGTGACTAAACCTTGGGATCTTCCAAGTGTCAAAAGTGGTTCTGGCCACTCATATGGGGCATTTTTAGCCCATCCAAGCCTGGCCGCTGTAGACCAGAGCGGCCAGAATCCAACCACTGTAGCTTAGAGTGACCAAACCTTAGTCGCTGCAGATGATAGAGGCTAAGCTTTTAATGCATTTTGTCGCCCATCCAACCTAATCTTGGGTGGAAGTGGCATTCTGCATGCAATAAGGATGAGTGGGGACAACTTCACATTCCTCCTCATAGCCAGTCTACATGGAAGATTCCAGTCTTGATTTAGACTTCAATTAAACATAGAAAAACAAAGAGCTTCTCATGCTAACACCTAATACGCATGAGGGATTCAGTCCTAGGGTTCAAACATTGACCTAGGGCTTCAAAAAATTTATATGTAATAAACCTAAAAGTACTATGGGACTCTTCTTGGACCTTCCTCGATCAATTAAGGAGAGAGAACATCATACATCAAAACTTTGGACAGGTTGGATCATTAAGGAGAGCTTCTAGAGACTTGGAGAGCTTCCCTTGGATATCAATTCTTGTAGTGGAGCCCTGTCAGATTGGAGGGTAAAGCTAAACACATAAGGTAAACATTTTAACATTAATAGCAGACTTGAGCCCATAGCCTTTGGATCAATAGAGAGATATTTCACCTTAGCGGTCGTTGTCCTGAATAGTGGCCCGCAACCTAGTCTAGGGTTTTAGGTGTTAGTTTCTTTTATTCTGCTTTCTCTTTCATTTCATTAGCATAATATTTATTTTAGTTATTTGCATTCATAGTACTAGTTTTGTTGCATTTATTTCCATTGAGCTTATTCATTACTAACAGCCTCATCCAGGGAGGCAATCTCGGACATCTAAGCGTGTGTTGTTGTTTAATTGATTTTAGGGCTACAGGTTCAATCGAGAAAATCCACAACATACGAGAGCAAGAAGATTACTCTAGCAATCAGACATAGATAAGGAGGCATTTGTAAGCCCTCATACATTTCCATGTGCATCATCGGGAAGCCTGATAAAGTGCACCCCTTGTGCGAGGGGATATGTTATACACCTACTGCCCTCTTTGTGTGTAAAATCATGTATCAAAAGAAGGGTATCCCTTAGGGAGATTCATATGTAACCGAATCTTGGGAACATCAATAAAAAGAGCATTCATTCATTTCTTCCTTCACATTCTGGTTATATCTTCTTTGTGCCTTTCATTTATTGCATGTTTAACATTAAAGGATTCTATCGAATCGCAAGTAGAGTAGTTGGTGGACGGTGCGCCACTTCCCCAGGGTCGCTACAGATGGCATCTTAATAAGAAAAGAAGAATATGAGGATGAAATAAAGATGGCCTACCTGGGACCAAGACATGTACCCCTTACGTTGGGGTCACATACCGATGCTAATGGTTTTTGGATAAGTGATGATGACTTTGACTATGAGACTGAGATGGCTTATATTGGACCTCGCCACTTGCAAGAGGTCAACATGTTAGTAGAGAGAGAAGCGGCACTTCATACCATAAACCCTAGCTTGCAATTTTTGGGGAGACCTTTTGAATTGAATGTCATTCATCACATGGTAAATCCTCCTCCGTCGAAATTTAGGGAACTCTTAGAGCCCAACGATCCTATTATCCGACCAGATCATGGGTCGGATCCGAAGATTCCTTTTCTTCCAAAGCCTCATCGCGAATATAGAAGGAAAAAATTTGAGACAAGATTTCACCTATGTGGTTTTGGAGAGTTCATTCCATCCATCAAAACAATCTCCATTGATTTGACCACTTCACTTCATAACCCAGCAGATCCCACTAAACCTTTGTGTCTTAATACAGGGGCTATTTATTAGGATCGCGTTGATTCACCCATAGAGTCTGAGGGTATTTTCTCTAATGAAAATGCATTACAACCTTTCCATTTTACATCGGGTTGTGCATATGATGTGTTCCATGCTGGTTTATATCCTAAGTCAGTAGGACCTGTAAATACCATCAATGACATTCACTTGATACCCACACCTCACCATTTGAAGGATGGGTCACATATGGCTATAGAAGCGACTTTCAAGGTGGACATTAGTGATGATCCTACTCAACCAAAGAAAGTCAAGTTCTAATAAAGTCTATCTCCAAAGGAACAAGACATCATTATCCCTCTCCTCAAGGAGAGACCAAATATTTTTTCTTGGACTTATAAATACATGCCAGGGATTGATCCAAAGTTAGTCGTTCACAACCTTTCATTGGATCCCCTAAAGAAGCTAGTCAAGCAAAAATTGAGGAAAATGCATCCAACCATCGCTTTTATGGTAAAGAACGAGTTACAAAAACTATTGGAGGTAATTTTCATAGTTCCCATCGACTATCTTGAATGGGTCTTGAACATGGTACCCATGGGAAAACCAGATGGAAGAGTCTGCATTTGCACAAATTTTAGGGACTTGAATAGGGCAACTCCAAAGAATCCTTTCCCGTTTCCAAACATAGATGCTCTAGTTTATGCCACTATGGGTCATGAGATGCTTTCCCTAATGGATGGGTTTTTGGATACAATCAAATCCAAATCAAACCTGAAGACTAACATAAGACTGCTTTCCTTACTCCATGGGGAATATTCTGTTACAAGTGATGCCATTTGGCCTAAAGAATGTTTGTGCCACATACTAGTGGGCCATGATATACATATTTCATGACTACATGCACATAATCTTGGAAGACTACATGGATGACTTGCTAGCCAAATATTTAGTACGATAAGAGCACGCTGAGATCCTTACGAAAGTCTTCGATCGCCTCATAGAGCACAACATCATATTGAATCCTAAGAAGTGCATGTTTGGCATGAATTATGGTAAGCTCTTAGGTTTCATTGTTTCCAAGAGAGGCATTGAAGTCGATCCTGTAAAAGTAGAAGCTATAATGGAAATGGCCGCCCTACCAACATTAGGGAGTTAAGAAGTATACAAGGCAAGATAGCATCCATTAAACGGTTCATTGCTCAATTGTCAAACATGTGTCGACCCATGAACCGGTTTCTACACAAGGATATCTCATTTCATTGGGATGAAGAATGCCAACAAGCCTTTACAAAGATCAAAACATACTTGGCAACACCACCAGTGTTGGCTCCACCAAGGCCAGACACACCATTTTTGCTATACATATTGGCTACTGATTTTTATTTGGGCACCATGTTAGCCCAAAAGAACACGTAAGACAAAGAGCAAGCCGTATATTACATTAGTTGCACCTTGGTGAGTTATGAGCTAGGATATGCGTATGTAGAAAATTTGTGCTTAGCAGTGGTCTTTGCAACCAAAAAATTACGACACTACATGTTGAGCCATATGACTTACATTATATCAAAATAGAATCCTTTGTAGTATATGATGAACAAGACATTTCATAACACACGTACTGCAAAGTGGATCATGTTATTGACATACTTTTTTCTAGAATTCATAAGCCAAAATTCCATCAAGGGACAAGTCATAGTGGATCAATTAGTAGAGGCACCTCTTTAGGATAGCAAACCTCTCACTATATAATTGCTTGATGATGCAGTCTTCACATTATCAGATCCGCTAGAACTCGAAGAACCTGAGAAACAAAGATACATGGCATTGTTCTTTGATGGTTCAAAGTGCGAGCAAGGGGGCGGAGCAAGGATAGTCTTTATCACACCGTAGGGTGCTCCATTGCCCTTATAATTCAAGTTAGACTTCCCATGCACAAACGATAACACAGAGTATGAGGCCTTGATCTTGGGGCTCCAAAAAACTGTCGCAATGGGTATTAAAAGATTGAATATCTTTGGTGACTCCTTACTCATAGTAAATCAAGTCAAGGGATTGTTCCAATGTACGTGCCCACTCCTGAAATCTTACAAGGAGCTTGTTGACACTTATCTATCCTGACTAGAATGGTATGACATCGATGCAATCCCTCGTATGTCAAATAGATTTATAGACACTATGGTATCTTTGGAATCCTTAATACCTCAAAATTCATCTATTGACTTCACAACCATTCATGTGAAAGTGCTCATATTTTTAGCAATACAACGTGAGGTTATTAACAACCTAGAGTTAGTCAAAATGATCCAGAGCGAACCAAATCAATATTAGTCCTTCAAAGTTAGATCTTTCTTGTAAATGGCTCCTTGAGAATATTTGATCTCTCAAGGTCCTACAGAGTGTGGAACAACCATTCATCACAGGATTGTTTCCCAATCTGTGTTCACAAATACTGGATCATAAGAAGAACATGTCATTTTATCCATAGAAGTTGTGGCTTATCAGGATTGGCTATCCTAATTGTAGGATTTCTTGAAGCTTAGAATAGTACCGCAAGGCCTATCGCATGTTGAAAGATGAAAATTCAAATAGAAGGTGACAAGATACATTTTTCTAGGAGAGATCCTTTATAGACGAGGTTATTATGTAATGCTCCTTCATTGTCTTCAACCCCAAGAAGCATCTTGGGCAATTTTGCAAGATCATGATGATACGTGTGGCGGTCACTTCAATGGCATGGCCATCGAAAATGCATTTTGAGGATGGGTTACTATTGACCCACTATAGAAAAATACTGTTGTGAGTATGTTAGAAAATGCATCAAGTGTCAACATCATGCAAACCTCACCCACTTGCCATCACAAGCCTTGCAACCCATCAAGGTAGCATGGCCCTTCTCATAGTGGTTATTAGACTTGATTGGGAAGATATCTCCCCTGTATTTAGGTGAACACATTCCCCATAATGGCTTAGTGTGACCCCTAACATCGACAACTGGACCAAGGATTGCGAAGTTTATACTTCACAATATAATAAGTCATTTTGGGGTCCCTTCGAATATTATATAGGATAATGGGCCATCTTGCAAGAACAAAAATGTGCATGCTTTAATGAAAAAATACCACATCCAACACAATTTTTCAAAACCCTATTATCCACAAGCAAATGGGAAAGTAGAAGCCTCAAACAAAACAATCATCTCCATTTTGAGGAAAACAGTGAGAGATAATCATAGGGACTAGCATTTGCAGTTACCTCTAGCATTATGGGCATATAGGACTAGTGTGTGGACGCCCACTAGGGCAACCCCATTTTCACTTGTATATGGCACTGAGGCCATCATGCCCCTAGAATTGGAGATTCCAACCTTGCACATAGCATTGAAGGACTTCATAGATTATGACATCGGGTGGTAACTTTGAACGACTAGTAAATGAAAATCTTCGCGTTTATCAGAATCACCTTGCACAAGCATACAATAGTAAAGTCCATTTGAGGGAATTCAAAGTTGGGGATCTTGTGCTCAAAGAAAACCAACATAACTCAAATATGCCGTCGCATTTGCGAGAAAAATTTATGGTAAATTGGATAGGCCCCTACATAATTTCAGAGAAGGTTGGACCTGGAGCATATCACCTCACATCTTTGGAAGGTATTGAAGAGCATGAACCTCTCAATATAATTCATTTGAAGGCATTTCATACATAAAAATAAAAAATATTCAAATATGTCATAAAAATAAAAAACATTCAAATATGTCAAAAATACAAAAACTTTAATATGTAAAAAGAAAAAAATTCAAAAATGCATAAAAATCATAAATGTGGTCCCCAAAAACTCCAAAGGGTATCTTCACACCGCTTTGTCAAAATTCAAATCAAAAATTCTCCAAGGGTATCTTCACACTGCTTGGTCAAAATTCAATCAAAACTCTCCAAGGGTATCTTCACACTGCTTGGTCAAAATTCAATCACAAAAATGCTCCAAGGGTACCCAAGCCGCTTGGTCAAAATCATCACAAAACAAAAATATGTAAAGGCATCTTAAAGCCGCTTGGTCAAAATCATCTTAAAGCCATTTGGTGAAATCCAAACACAAAAACATTCAAAATAAGCAAAAATACAAAAACAATGCAAAGATAAAAAAAATAAAAAACATTTGCATATAACATCCACATCCACATAGTTGCATATCAATACATATCCATTGCATCCACATGTGTTATGATCACATTCTTACAAACGATGCCACAATTTGTATCTCAATCACAATATTCAAGTTCATCCTCATCCATGCATCCATGTGTGTAATTGTGTTTCTCAACACAACCAACTCATGTTGTTATAAAAAATATACTAAGGTTTTCTAGTCTTTCAACCATGTCTAGTGGTATTATTAGCTTTTGTAGAAAGCCACCTTGATTAGTAGAGAGCAAGGTCCAGTTGTGAAAATACCTTGGATATTCAGGATTCCATCACTAATTGAAACACTAAAATCCTAATTGGTACAAGGGAAGATGAAAATTTCATATCTAGGTTACCTTAAGAGAAAAGGGTCTTCCTTGCTTATTCCCCCTATGCAACCGATTCAAAGGTGTTGAGAATTGGCAAAAGGACAAGTTTTGCCCTACCCATAAATGAGTGATTATCATCACTACATAAATCCCTTGCTTTCATAAAAAAACAAGAAAAAATCCCGAAACAAAGCACAAATCCAAAATTCCAAATTCCAAAGTCATAATTCAAAATCCAAAATCAAGCAATAGTCAAATCGAAACAAACAAGAAGTCTTACATAAATCCCTTGCTCAAAGAAAAAATCAATTAAAATAAACAATGATTTTCATCACTAAGTGTGAGCAAGTATCCCAAATGAAATGAAGAAAAGAAGGGAATGGAACTTGAATCCTTGGAATTCTCAGCATAACCGAACCATAAGCATGACGATATGTCTAGTACAAAAGCATTTTGAATTTGTGTAGACCAATGTTTGAATGTGGATGAGCTAGATTTAGGTAACCCAAGGTCACCTAGTGGTATAATCCAACTAAGTCCAACACAGGATAAGATGAACAATTGAGGATCCCCGATCTTAGCAATGGGTTGAAATAATCCTGCCTGACATCGGAGGAAATACTTGAGTTCTATCTAAATATATTTATTTGCACACATAGAGATAATGAATATCCAGGTAAAGAGTGAAAGCCTTGCTTTTCAAAAGTCTTGTATGGTTAGTACATAGTTGTTGATAGGATAACTAGAGTGTTTGAAGTCTCAGGAAAAATCCTAAAAATTCCTACATAGCAACAAATTATATCATCAATAACATCACCAACTTTCTTTATAAGCTCTTGTAAATTAGGGGGGTAATAATAAAATACATTAGATACCGGATATATGTCAGAAATGATATTTAGACGACCACTGATTATTTTATATTTCTTAAATTACATAAGCTTATCCAAAAAATACATACATTCCACATCATTACATCGCACATATGGATGGTTTAAAATAATTAATTCTTATTATTAGAATGATTATTTAACATTCATGGTTGTTATACTTTTTGTGGTATCACCCGTAAATTTTCAACATCATAGCATATGCATCCATTATGTTTTAAGTGATTAAAACATGCAAGTTCATTCACATTAGATTACATACTGCATTCACCATATCATAACATGAGTTAGATGCATACAATTAAATCAAAATTAAACATGTATCTAACAAAAACATTGTATCCATAAATACACAATGCCATAAATTGTCCATCTATTAAGATCACATCATTGCATTCATCTATACATAAAATCATAAGTCCATCATTAAATCAACTCATGATACATCACATCATGTCACAATAATCAAATCATATAAGCATCTACGTAAACACATACATAACCATCCATCTCAAATCCATATCATCATAAATATCATCTATCATCTAACACATATATATCAACTCATCATAATGCCATCATAACATCGCATAAATAAAACAAAAACATAAGCAATAAATGATACACATAATGAGTCATAATGCAAAGATATCATATAAATGTGTGTATCAAGTACATGGGTATACAAAAATTACCCATAGGCTACAGTCATATAGGTCAAGCAAACCTCAAAAATGAAATCCAAGTGCATCATAAATCAAACATGAGGCTAATCAAACACGGGGCCTGTACCCCCGAAATCACCTCCCCTTGTGGTTGTATCATGAGTAGAGTGATGTGACCTTGCTGGTCTCTCTGTGTGAGTCCAAGTCCTCTGGCTAGGACGAATGGAAGACTGCCCAAAGGTGGAGCATCTTCTAACCTGTGAACCACGTACGCCTGGTGCCTCCCTAGGAACAACTCCATGTCTCCTAAGCTGCATCTGGAGAGAGGCTATATGGGAGAAATACCCCTGGATCTACCCCTCATACTCATCTAGCAATGCCTATAGGTGTAGAACCTCTGCCCATGTGTCTGCCCCAGGATCTGCCCCGGTATCACTCTGTGGTGCAGAAGGAGGAACAACAAACTGCATCCTAGCAGCATCGTCCCTGACAGTGGCCTGCAAATCTTGGATCTATAGCGTGAGCTGCTCTATAGTAGCATCTCACTGGGCTATGGTGGCATCTCGCTATTATACCTGGATCTTGGTTGACTGGAGCTCAGCCTCAACCTCATGCAACTGTGCTCTCAAAGGAGAATCCCTATCCTCGGGATCTAGCTCCTCCTCATCCTCCTTAGGAGCCTCCTGCTCCTTTGCTACCACCTGCTCTACTGGTTGGCCCCATACCTCGGTCTTGGCTCAGAATCTATGCCTTGCTAGATCTGCACCCTCATCTCTACCATCACCCTCACGGCCCAAACTACCATCACCATGCCATAAAAGATCCCCCCACCACTGAACAAATGCATATATGACTCCGCCAATGACTCCTAGGTCAACTGCTAGGGCATCCTCCTTGTTAGAAAGCTCTATGATCCACGACAGAGGAAGATCTCCCTTTTTTGTGAGATGCATGTACAAAAATGGAACTAGTGGCACATCCTGCTATAGCCCATACTGATGGAGAACTCGGGAGTAGAAGAAATACTCCCTAATGCCAACCTTGTGGTCGATGAGCCACCGTTCACGCCGCGTCCTAGCAATGAAACTAGCTAGGTCATCCCAAATCAGGCACTTGTGATATAGATGCCACATGATATCCTCGAACTTCAACCAAGTAAAAGTAGTAGTGCAGTGGGAGAGCTCCCCCACATGAGGACGACTCTTGCACTCCTCGCGCCATCGAGACCATCTAGCAGCATAGCATTGCATCTGCTCCTTAATAAATGTAATCTTGGCAAGAAGCCCCTTGGGACGGTCTACCTTGATGTGCTCCCATCCCCAAACCTGTAGAAGCAAATTGCAAGAGATTCTGACGTGACCCTATTGGCGATGTGATACAACTCATCATAGCACTGGGCCGACAAGGACCTCCCTCATGTATAGATGATGGGCTCTACACTATCCATCAGATCCTGGACCATCGCAAGGAGGTTCCACGGGAACCTCAGGCCTGAGCAATATGGAATAAGAATGTTGTTGATGACCATCAAAAATACTGCGTGCCTCCTCATGAAGACACGCTCCCTATACCAACATATGACATATACACCACCAGATTTGGTGTCCTTGAAGGCATCTGCAACATGCCTTCCAAACACCCAAAGAAAAATAGTGTCACGGTCATTAGTGGCCGAAGAGACAATGGACACTCCATCAAAGGGGATCCGAAATATCCTATACACATCCTCTGGCATGATAGTCATCTTGCCAATAGGAAGGTGGAAGGTATTAGTCCGAGAATCCCATCGATGCACCAGGGTCATGAGGTAAGCCTGATCTCACATTATATAGGGCAGCCTAGTGATAAACTATAGCTCGCGGGCCTTGAGCTAGTCCTAGTCCGTATCATCTAGGAATGGGAGAAGGCCATTCATGAGCTTCAGGTCATGAGCCCGAGCAGTGAGAATCTAAGAGCAAAAGAGAAAACAAAGCATAACTACAATGCATCTAAGGCATAAATCACTATAAAAATGAAAACAGTGCAAATAATGATAGGCTATTCTAAGTCCAAGCAAAAAGAGCAATAAATGCACCCAATAATGCAGCAAATTTCAAAAAAGCAAGTCAAAAATTCAAAAAAATCAGTTAATCACTTCAAAAATGCAAGAAAAATAAAAAAATTCACAAGTGTTCTTAGTCGACTGTCGACTACAACGGCCATAGATCGACCGCTGAAGCTGAGAGCGACCAAACACCAATGATCAAATTTTTGATCTTTGGGATTCAAATTTGGCCGCTCTGAGCGACAACGACCAAACCATAGGCTGAGTTGGTTGCTTTGAGCAGTAGTGGCCAACGGGCAATGCGACAAAAATGCCTGCCCTAGGCCAAAAATCACAAAAAAAAAATGAAAAACAAGCAAATGGGGGCAAGCCCACCACATAAAATCCTAAACTAAACCTAACTACGAGTTTAATTCATTATCGAAAAGTTTAATGAGGTTCTTGTACCGATTACTTAATGCAGTTCATTTAACCTAGAAATGAAACAGACAAGGTCAAGGTTTGGGAGAATACCCGAGAAGCTCCGACTCCTTCGCTTGCAGATGTCTCTCCCTGCGCAACCATGGCCTCCGAATCGCAGCAGCACTCCAAATTGTAGAAGTCGCTTTCACTACAGAGCTCTAAAACACAAATTGACAGTTGGTGAAAGTGAAAAGTCAAAACCCTAGGGTAATTTTTATATTCTTGAATTATGCCTTGGCCGCTGCTGTCATCAACGGCCCGAATTTCTTGGCCGCTTAGGACGAGAGTGGCCACGAGCAGGCATTTGGGGGTCGTTGGACTTGATAGCGTCAACAACCTAGATAAAAACATCATGAATTCTCTCCATGGGAAGCAACAAAAACATTAAATAAACACATTTTGATGACTCGTGGTTATCATAATGTTCAAAGTAACAAAACAATTACATAAAAACAAATCTTGAGTAAGCTTCGTATTCAGTTATTTACTCTATCAACTCGACGGTTGCAGTGATTTGCACTCCATGCAACTTGGTGAGATGAGTAAGTCACCATAGAGATACTCAGGGCAAAATATTCATTTTGGAATTACGATGCATTACCTCGACCCCGAAGAAGACCAATATGGTCGGACTGCTCCACGGGTACGATGGAATTATCCTAATTCTCATATGACACCAAAAACACTAAACCAAGTGACGTAATACAAGCATAAATAGGATTGCTCACCCTAACTCCCTAAGAAGGCTATTTGTGGTTGGACCGCTCCCCGAGATAAGGAGGAGTGATCATCATAAACAAGTGAAATCACACTTGGATGAGGGTCGCCCATTAAAGAACAAACACTAGAAAGTAACCAAACTTAGTCAAAATGGTCAAGCAACTTGTCGCTTCATTCATTGCCTTTCCCTCACCAATTCATTGTGTGAGGGGGTAGTTCAAATATTCAAAATTATCATAATCAAAATCAACAAAAGATCACTCGATCATGTCAAAATTGCGTTCATCCTATGAATCATTGCATCCAACAAATTACATAACTTCCCCTATTTTTTGGGAACATAAGCAAACATGGCATATTCAATTTGTAGCTCTCCTACCGGTCGGATATGATTGTAGCAACATAATCTACTTGATTGAGTCTGAGGAATGAGTGTGATTGAATATGTGCAAGCCATGTGCCAAGTAAAGCCTTTCAAACGTTGAAGCAATGATTCAAGGATGAATACCATCTTGTGTGATTAGGCCATCCAACGTTGATCAGATCAATGATCATCATACACCCCACGAACATAGCAGTCTACGTTTTTTCTCCGCGTTGTGTCTTTCACTCAATGCATCGCAAAAAGGGGTATCTGTAGACACCTAAAACATGTCATGTTTAGGGAGACAACGAATAAGCTCAATGGAATTAAATGCAACAAAACAAGTACTATGAATGCGAATAAATAAAACTTATGCTAAATGAACTGAAAGAGAAAGAAGAATAAAAGAAACTAACACCTAAAACCCTAGACTAGGTTGTGGGCCACTGTCCAGGACAACGACCGCTAAGGTGAAATCTATCTCTATTGATCCAAAGGTTATGTAGCTCTACTTCCATAGAATCACCTATTCCCTCAATGAAAAAATTATCAACTACTAAATCACTGTCATCACTAACAATTATGATTTCAGGTGAATGTGGTTTTGGTTCCACTCTCTCAACAAAAGCACTGTCACTAATACAGATGATTTCAGGTTCCTGTGGTGCAAACTCAACAAATATGAACTGGTTAGATTCAAACTCCTCAGGTTTGTAATCTTTATCCTCACTATCACTTGAAGTGGGTCTGCTATCTAAAGAGTTGTTATCTTCAGAATCACCGTCGTAATCAGTGTCAGGTGTTCTCTGGTTTGTAATTACAAAATTTTAAAGTTGACTAAAGACTGTATTAAGACCATACATACACACTTTTTCATCAAATGCTTCAGGAGTCTCTCTGGCTAGAAGGGAATGAAGAGCAAGGTAACATCCTTGTGACCTTATCATAATATATCAATGGCTCAAATGTAAGCTTCACTTGTTTTGAACACCACACTATCTTTGTTTATCAAGGGCTCAAATGTAACCGTAATGATTATCCCCCTTTGATGCAAAATTATCCCCCCCCTTGTTACAAAAATAGCCTTCCTTTTTGTTATAAATTTTGCCTCTTAGGCAATTGCTGAAGGATTCCCCCCTTAGTGCAAAAATAAAGCTTTTTAAAGTCTTTTGAACAAAGGTGTCTACTTAAATTTTTACAAAATCTTGCCTCTTATGCAAATATGCAAATTTGATCTACCTTGTATTTTTTTAAGGTAATTTGCATATGAAAGCTTTAAATAAATTTTAATGAAAATAAGTTATAATAATTAAATATAAATTTCTCAATTTAAATTTATTTTACAAAATAATTAAGAAATTATAATTTAATTAATATAACAAATAATATTATCATTAAAATAAATAAATAAAACTTTGATTATAATAAAGAAATATCTTTTTATTCCCTGCAAGGGTTTGGAAGAACTCCCAACCTTCCAATGGACAACAATTGTAGCTGCCGGCGCCGAACCACTCCGGCTACCAAGGCCGATTGGATTGAAAGGGGATAAGCCCTATTTGATGCACATCTGCCCCCGAGCGGCCTTCAGTGGCGCTCCACCATCTCACGGCACGACCACCTCCGAGCAGCGCGTCAACCTCTCACGGCGGTGCTTCTCCCTGACGGCGCTTGACTCACTTCCACGGAGGCGGTTGCCTGCCAGATCTTTGCACTATACAACATTTTTCTGCACAGTTAACAATCACAGCACAACTTCGATTGGCGTTTCTTCCTGATGCTTACGTCGACACAATTCCCACGCACACAAACTATTAACAGGTTCCCCTCACAAAACGCTATACCATACACACTGGTCAAATTTTTTCCAGGACACTACGCTAACGTCACAATATTCGCATCTCAAAAATTATTGCTTGCGTCCTTAGTCAGATAGGAAAAATAAAATGTGCAGAAGTTTCACATTACCTTCTCAATCTCATCCGCAGGCCTTATGCTGTCGCTTAACTCACAATATGGTCTTCGCAGACAAAAATGACATCTCGCTCCACGATGAGATATACCACGACTTGTTTCAACGTTTCCACGCTCAATCACTATCCTGAAATGCGATGTCTCCACAACAGTTCACGCGTTTTGTTTTTTTTTTAATATTCACGCAAACAAAATACAAAGCGTCTCACCAGTGTTTCATTTCCAAATAGAAACACACTCCGTTTTGCGATGTTCTTTATCATGCCACTTCCTCCGTAAAATTACAGCAAATCACAGAATGCAGAACGATTCCTCACGATTCACGATTCTTACAGTGTAGTGTTTCAAGACAACAACGCAGGTCCTCTAATGGACCAAACTCCACCCAGCTTCTCCTTCTAGAACTGAACTCACAAACAAATGTGATGGGCAATTTAAAGATCACTAGCTCTCCTAAACAGCTCTGATACCAGATGTGCATATTACTTACTTAATATTACTCAGAAATCAGATTACATTTTATAGAACCACATCTAACAGATCATCATCGCTCATTACCACCACAATGCATATAAATAACGTAATAGCATCTAACTTTAGACTTATTCTAAGCTTCTCCTATAATCCCTTTCAACAACAAAGATGTTAACCTATATTGCTTAATATCACAAATGCATTCATACTAGAAGTAATTCCAACATTTGCAACCAACAATTCACTCGTGGGTGAGCTAATCACATCGTTATAACATATCACTCCTTTTGGTGTTGTATTATACATATAGGCTCTTAAAGACTTTAATAGCTCAATTTCATAAACCTCTCATCTATAAAAATTCCTAAAGAATAGTTGTACTATTACACTACCATAAACTATAAACTATAAACTAGATTCAAATAATAATAATAATAAACTTTTTAAATAAAAATAAAAATTTAAATCTTATTAAAATATTTTTTAATAATACCACTGCATAATTATTATTTTTTGATAAGAGTAAAAAAAGGTTTTTTTATGCACGATCCCATAACCTTTTTATAGAGAGTGAGATAGTATAATACCAATTTACAAAATATAATCAAAGAACAACAAAATTGCAGTGTTCTTGTTCCAACTCTCAATAACTCGTAAATCAAACACAATTTGCGACCTGGATAGTCTAGCCATTTTCCTTTCTAGCTTCGTTTCATTTGCTACCTTTCCCACTTTCACCTTTTGAAACTTGAACGACTTTAATGAAAACTGCTTCAATTGACACCTTCGAATCCTTGAATAAATTTTCTCCTTGCTAGTTTTTTTTTTTTTTTGATTAGGTAAAAGAAGGGGTTTTTAAAGGGTCCCCAAACCTTTTACAAGAGGGGTTTTGAAAGGCTCCCCCAAACCTTAGATTTAGCCATAAAACAAGAAAAATAACAAGCTGCCCCAACTTAAAATATTCAGTGAGCATGGGGATCGACCTAGAACAAAGGTGGCCCAATCTAAAATATCCAATGAGCATTGGATGCCAACCAAACCAAAGCATGGTTTGAATATAAAATTCAAATTTGAAATTGGGCGCTCTCCTACCTGAACCACAAAATTTGAAACTAGGCATCAAGAATTTGAAATTTGAAGTTCCCGCTTGGAAGAACACAAAATTTGAAATTGGGCACCAAAATTTTGAAATTTGAAGTTCTTGTCTGAACGTAACTTTCCCACCCAGTAAGAAGAACACACAACAACAAAGCTGAAAAAAAAGTGGCCCCATAGAGGACCACATGGTTTTGAAAGGACCCAAAACCTTTACACAAGGTTTTACAAGGAACCTAAAACCTTGAGTGGAACTGGCCTCGAAGAAGACCGTAGGGTTTTTGAAGGAGCCCAAAACCTTATACACAAGGTTTTATAGGGAACCAGAACCTAAGCTAAAATAATCTCACCCAAAAATGAACCACTAAAATAAAAATTTGAATCAAAACTTTTTGCCTAAAACAAGAGAATGGAGCACCCAACCAATAGATTTACCCAAATGGGATAATAAAAAATTAAACCATACCACCTAAAATGGGAAAACATAGCTGTAAATTCCTGCCCAACCCGAGCTAGGAAAAAAGTCATCCCACAACAACCGGGAGAATAAACCACCAGCCATGAAATGGCTGGAAAGAAAAACCTCCCATTGAGAAGCGGGAAAATAGAGCACCAGCCATAAGGTCTACCAATCAGGTTAAAGAAACCGTTGGAAATCACTAGAAGATCTTTTCACAAGCTAAACCTCTAACAAATCAAGAGAACGATCACCCATTCTCGCCAGACGTAGAGTTGACAATACTACACCAGACACGAGGATCGACTGCACACTTCTCCATAAAAAATTAGGCACGTGGTCTCCCCCAAGAGTTTGGATCGGGTCCAAAAATATCGAGAAGAAAAAATAAACTAACTAGCACTCGCCTCTAACAACTGCCCCAAACAACCCGACTACACACTTCCTCCATAAAAATTAGGTACATGGTCTTCCCCAAGAGTTTGGATCGGGTAGGGCAAAACCAAAAATATCGAAAAGGAAAAACTAACTAACTAGCACTCACCTTTAGCAACTAACCCGACAACTCAACGAACCAACCACACCCACCAGATGCTATGGCTGCCGACACAAGCAAATCCCAACCCTCATTGAAGGCACAAGGTCTCCCTTAATATTTAGGTTAGAAAAAAAAAATAAGATCAAAAAATTCGAAAAAAGAAACTCAACTCACAACCTCATCCAACAACCAAAAACACTTCTCTCTATAAAGAAGAACCCCAAAAGTTTGCTGCTTGCCAATTATAGTCGACACATTATGACTTCCAATTTTTCCTTTTGGATCTGAATACCACCACATAATTTATTAAAATATCTATAATACTATTAGTTGTAGTATTGTTGATTCAAGACAATCAATTAAAAAAAAAATTAAATTCTTATTGAATAGAATAGTAGTATAATTTTGAGTTCGAGATCCAGCATTTTACCCTTTTACCCGAAAAAATAAACTAATTAATAAAGACAAAGTGCTTAAGGTAGATGCACCGAATTCTGACAACAGAGATCCCCTTGGCTATGACTACAAAAATAGTCAAATAATTTACTGCTCAGAGTCATATTAGTCAAATAATACTGTTTACTCCAATTTACTGCTCCAGTGGCGGGAAACAATTCAACAGTCCTGCATGCTTTCCGTGGAATACTGTTTGCTGGTTTACATCTTTATACAGAATTTTCTATGCAAATTCCTTTTCTATGCAGCGCAGACCATAAAACCCCAATTTCTTCAAAGGCATTTCGTATAGAGAAGAAATAGCTTGAGAATTATCACGAATGGCATTAACAGAAAGAAACTAAAGAACTTTCCATCAGGAAGTTTTGAGAATTCTCTCGTCTTCTTTAACAATGCCATAATCTCCATTCTGTGGTCACCAGTGTTGGGGGAGATTTTGTAAAGGAAGATTGAGGAGTAAAATAACGAACTTTTCATTTTTAGTCATGGACAAAGGGAGGAGGAGCGTGAGGGTTTTCATTGCCCTTCCCCCAATATCCGCCTTTGCATTCATCCCCTACAACGTTCCACGTTCGATTCCCCCAGCAGTAGCCGTCGCCGCCGCAACAACTTACAAAAATAAAGCGAAAGCCATCAAATTTGAAGCTCTATATATATTATTGTCCACTAAAAACCATAACGGGTCAATCTCCTGAAATATATAGTGGCATATTCCTAGAATGAAATTTCGTTCTCCTCTGCTACCGGTTGTTGATGGCCTTCGGATCTTTAAAGCTCAATGTGAGCGGGTTAGAGCCTCCGTGTTCTCAGAACTTCTCTCTTTATTTTCTTCGTAGCAAAATATATGTTACATGAATTCGAAATTCTGAGTCGCCGTAGTCTTCACAGCGGCAGAAAACTGGCTGAGCTCGTGCTGGCAAAATCAACTTTACCGATGTTTATGTCTGCTTGCAAGGACTGCATAATGACCAAGCTTCTGTTTCCATTTTTCTGTACTTTAGGGTCTTTTAGTGATATTTTGAAATTATGTACGTTTCTTGTTCAAGCCTTATGGCCTCATATTACGAGCTCTTTGTCAACTCGGCGGGCTTGCAAACCCTTATTTATTTATTCGTTTCTATTTAGTGCTGCTCTTTGCAATCACGCTGTTTACAGTACTACACCTTCAAGCTGTCATCCAGGAAAGACTGAATTTGTCGTGAAATCTAGGCTCGCCTTTGGGACCAGCTTTATACCAGGATCAAGTATTCTATTCGCTCTTCTTTTCGTTTTTTCGTTTTCTATTTTGCTGCAATAAGATTGCCTTCTCCTCCTCTTAAACATATTAGATCTGAGGAATACAAAATGGACAGATATGTGTAATGTTTGTGGGTCTCAAAAAATTGTTTAGCTTAGTCAATTTCACATTCACCCTATTGTTTGTTATTGGTGATTCTAGTTTTGATAGCCAAATCTTTGATTCTCCGTGGGCTATTTTGTTTTTTTGCATGTCAGTCTTGCTATATTTGGAGAAGTATCTGTGTCATGCATAAATCATTATGTGATACATATCTCCTGAACCATTCTTACTCTGGTCAAAACATATTCTGTCTGTCTCTATTCATATTCACCATTATTAAACATGGCTAAGGGCTTAGTTTCAGTGTCTCTGCTTGTGGAGATAGGAGTAAGATTGTGTAAGATTTATCATATAAAAAAATCAGAATAGGTAATAAATGGCAATGTCTTGAAAATCGAGATTTTTCACAAAATCTGTCGAAATCAAATAATTTATAAAAATAGCGAAAATCGCCAACTTGTGATATGCTATAAATATAAAACGAGAAAAGGAAAAGTAGTGATATATTAAAAAGTTGGCAATATATTTTGTGAGTGTAGTTTATCGGTAAGGATGTCATTGGCATTATGGATGATGTGACCTAGGTTCAATCCCATGATAAATATTTATAAGAAATATTACTCAAAAAAGTTAACAATATGTTTAAAATCTTTATATGTAAAAATAAAAAATATTTTTATTTATTCTAAAATTTATTGATTTGCTGACAATGAATTGATGATCCTATTTTTATAACGGTTTGTTGGGATAGTATCATTTGAACCATAGAAAAATTCAAACCTTTTTGCACAGTTAATTGTATGGTTGATTGTTTTTTTGCTACATATGGATGGTTTACAGATGTGAAGGTGCACTGCTCTTTAGGATATGGAGAGGTGCACTACCGGACCTTTCTCATTAACTACTAATATAGTTATTTAGAGGTGATTTGGGGGGAGTGCGAAGGGCCATAGGGACAACATTGTTCAAACCTCTTGTAGTTGACGTGGAATATGATGCTTAATAAATCTCAAGGTTAATTAAAACATTGACCCTAACCAACTTGATCATAATCAAGATGGCTACCAACCTCCTTAGTTTGATGTATGTGTGAAAATACATTTATGTCTTGTTTATGAGAGTGTCACACAAAAGAAATGGTATGCTTAAAAACTTGTACATTTTAATAGTCTCCTAGAATATACCGAGGGAATGCAGCTCCCTTTTGACTATAGGTTGTTAATTTGAGATTGCAATTATTAGCTTAAAAATAACTCCTCTGATGTTTCTTGTAGCAGACTTTAAGTCAATCTTAGCACAAGACTTCCTTTGATTGGAAGAAATTTCTTAAAATTCCTAAAGGTAAGGAGTTGGATATTTTAAATGCCTTACAGGATTCTTAGGGTACAATTTGGGTGAAAGGCCTTGGAAAATGGTCCAGAGAATGGAAAAATCACAAGTCATTTTTAGTACAACTTCACCTATGATTGGAACTTGGAAACATTTTTTAATCTTTGATTTTGAATTGAGATCCTAAAAAAGACTCTTAGCTTGTGTTTGGAGACATTATAATACCTTTTATGCCTTTAAAAGGTGATGCTTAATGCCCATGTTTTCTTTTCTGTGTCCTATTGCGTTCTTGTGTCTGCTAAAACATTTATGATTTTATATTAATCAAAGGGAAGGTGCCTGGTTTGTATTTCTTGCATTGTTCACAATACCGTATGCTGTCAAAGGGCACATGTTTTAGATTCTATTTCTCAAATTGGTTTGCTTCTTGGACTGCTTATTGTTTCAGTTATAAGTGGCGAGGATCGTGGCAGTGTGGTTAATGCTCCAAAGGTATATGACAGAAAACTTTGATCCTGTGCATTGCAAATATTTATAAATCCAGGATTTCCTTGTCAGTATACAGCAATTTCAGCAAGAGGTCTTCGAATGTGTTCTAGTCAAATGTATACCTAAACTCGCTCTACTGACATATTATGTGTCTGTGGTGCAGAAGAAGTCACAGCAACTTGCTAGGCCACAGTCCAATACTTTTGATTCTCTTTCTAGTGTAGTAAAGAAACGAGTGTTAGCTTTAAAGAAATTTCAGGTGAGTTTCAGTATTAAGAGAAGATGCTTCAAGTTCTTTTGTGTTCTCTTTTCCATTTTCTTCAAGCAAATCTTTCCTTTGGCACTTCTGAATGCAAAAGATAGGATGCTTAGGCTATAATACAATGTGTTTGGAGAACAATTTTTTGAAGTTTTGAGATAAAAGAGTAACAATGCTTTAATGTTTTTCACTTTTAAAATTCTTTGCTGTCATCAAACAGTCTTTCAATCCTTTCAATTGCACTACCAATCAGTGTCTTCTTGTGTGAATCTCACTGGTGGGTACCAATCAGAGTGTTGTCTTTGGCTTGGGTCTAAGAGATGTCCCTCTAGCTTAGATCAGAATGATCAGTAAAAGTGTTATGAATATCTCTAAGATAGTGAGCTAGTCTAGACTACTGGCAAATGGATGGTAAGTTTTCCTCAATTTAAATAGGTATAATGTTATTTCTTTCTTTTTCTTTCGTAGAGAACATTGAAAAAAACATGTCTCTTGTATTTTTGAATTAGGGTTTAGAGTTTATTAGCACCTATTTTGTATGAGGTTTGTAGTTTGACATAGCTTGTATAGTTCATAACTTCATATGGTAGCTAGATTGTATTGTTTATTTTTACAGCTATTGTGGTCATAGTTAAAATTTCTCATAGGAAAAATTTGGATACCTAGTGAAGTTTCACAGAAGTCATGGAAGTTGCAGATGATTGGATCAGAAATAATCTCATTGGCTTTTCAGAGAGGAGGAGAAATGTTTTGAATATAATAAGTTGTAAAAAATGATTTTAATTAATCATAGGATTTCTTATGTTCAACTAAGTTCTGCCTAGAGAGAGTGGTACTAGCCAGGCCTTCATTGGAATATTATTCCAAACCAAACAATGTTACTTGTCTTTGGTGAGCATGGAAGACGTCTTTTATTATCATTTTCTGCAATTTGCTTGTTCAAGCAATAAAGTTTTCAGCAAGATCAACCTTGATGGCATCAAGAAAATCATGTTACACTTGTTAGGATTGTTTGGTAGTGATATTCATGCAACTGATCTTTGTTAAGTCAAATTGTCCTTGATCTTTATTTCATACCCTCTAACTGAAGTTATAGTTTATTTACAAGAAGCCCTATGATTTTTTTTTATTAGGGTAAATACAGGGTTTTTTTGAAAGGCCTGTACCTTTTTTCTCAACTAGAGGCACAACAGGGGCCACTCTCCCCATGATTGGAACTTAGGTCTCCTGAATGAAAGCCCAAGGACATACCAATTGCCTGTAAAAGTGTAGGAGAATATATTTAGTCTTTATTCATTATCTCTTCCTTCAATTACATATTGATTTTTTTTATTTTTCATGGAAGAAAAGGAAAAAAATAAAAGTTCTAGCACAACTTCTGCTATTATTGTTTGATTACCTTAGAAGACAGGGGATGACAACATCCTGATGGAGATGGGCTAGATCCATACATTTCTTTTGTGGACAATTAGATTTTTAATTTATTTTTTAATTTTTTTCCATTCAAGACTGTAAACTTATGTCCCCAATCATTATGTGAAGTGGGAATATATCTTTCCTATAATGAAAGAGTAGACTACACAATACCATCTGCAGGCATACCATTTAGATAGATTAATGATGGTTTAAATATAAAGAATTAGTTTGGTTTCTTGAAAATTTGTTTGTTGTCCTGTGTAAAAACTATGTTGCTTATTAATTATACTGCATGACTATTATTAAAGTATACTAGTTGAAATGAATTTTTTACCTAAATTTCTAGCAGATCGGATTAATTCTTTTTGAATTGCATTAACCATCGAGGCTTCAAGGGTTTGAGTCATTTGTAGATACTTTCGTAATAATGTATTTTTTTTTGTGGCTTGAAAATCCAACCTGTTGGGTGTCAGGTTTAAACTCTATCCATACATAGACTGTAGTGGGTCGAAATAGTTGAGGCCAGATCTGGTACAAGTGCAGGTCCTATGTTGGAACTGTTGGAGAAATGGTCAATCATGAGTTCTAAGTTAACTTCTCCTGTCCTTAATTTCCAACATTCAGAGATATTTCTACCTCTTTCAATATGTCATTTCCGCTTATCTGATTTTTTTAAATAATAAATATTAATATGATATCTAGAAGAAAATTAACTAGTCCGGTAGACCACAATCTCAAGGAGGCCTGCAAAAGTCTGAAATCTACTTCTTCAGGTATCTTTGGATCTGAAAACATAGATGGTATAGAAGTTAAAACTTATAAGTCACCGTTGAATAGATATGATGTAGCAACTGTTCTCTTTGGCCTGCAGTCACATATACAAATCAAGATAAGCTTATGTCATATTTTTTTTTTATATGATTTATTTGGTTTTGATGAGAAAACATAGCCAAACACAAGCATTTGAGTCTTTGATATGCTAGAAGATGAGGAGCTTGCTTTTTAACCTCTCCATGAAGCTTCCATAAAACATTCATTATGTTAATAGGTGCATTGGACTCTTTGGTGAAGGCATGGATTATCTGCTTACTATTTTGAGTTGCTCACTGATGAACCCTATGATGTTATCAATTGTATTTTTTGGATCTTTTGGTCTTTGTCCCGCTGTTAGGCCTTTTTCTCTTGATAAATTTCTCATAACTGATTTTTTTGAAATATTTTGGTGTTCAGAGCCAACATGATAAACTTGAAGCTAAATTCCTTACGGAAAGAGCTATTTTGGAAGCTAAGTATCTTAAGCTGTATGAACAACTATATTCTAAGGTATATTTTAATTGTTTTTATTGTTTAGATACCTTTGTAGATTTTCAGCATAATAATCCATATTTTTGTATTGTCCGTTTTTGCTTTGTGTGAAATAATATGTTGCAGTACAAGATTTTGATAGCTGTTATTGACATGATTTCCAGCGATATGAAATTGTCACTGGCATTGTGGATGTTGAAGAAAATAAAAAAAAATTGAAGAATGACAATTCAACTGAAGGTGAGCAGAAACTTGCTTTTGGGATTTTCTGGTATGATGAAGCCTGCCGACATCTGTATGAGATATCCTTCAAAGATTTTCAATGCAGTTTGGCTTTATCAGTTGGTCTGGATTGCTCGTTAATCTTGACTTGTTTCTTCATTTTCAGAGAAAGGTGTTCCTGTGTTTTGGCTGAAAGCAATGAAGACAAATGAAGTGCTTGCAGCACAAGTGAGATATTATTTTCGTTTTTTTAGCTTGGCAAAAAATTGATTGTCCACTGAACACAGGATTTAAACAGTTTTTGGTTTGACAATTCATTTTCTCTTTCAAAATCATTATTTATCAAAAGCATAGCAACATATTGCCGTAATTGTGATTAATGAGAGATGGTTTATGTTGTTGTGGTTTTTTTTGGTCTTCAGATAACAAAGCATGATGAAGGTCCTCTGAAGTATCTAAGGAATATTAAGTGGTATAGAACTTATAATCCAAAGGGTTTCAAGCTTGAGTTTAACTTCGACAAAAATCCTTATATTAGGAATTCAATGGTAAATAAATAACTGATGAAGTGCACATCTTATATTTACTTGGACTGTGTCATATTTTGGGGTGCTTTTGTTTGGTAGTTTCTTTTTTTCCTCCAATTTAAATTTTATATTTTTTAATGTAACTCACATCACTTTTCTGTAGTTGACAAAGACATACCAGATGACGGATGACGATGAGCCAATTTTGGCGCGGGCAATAGGGTAAGATGAATTAGGCATGATGTAACATACAAACATTGAATTGATATATGCTGCCACAATAACTAACTGGAATCTGCTAGTTTTGTAGTACAAAGATTCACGGGTATCCAGGCAAATGCTCAACAAAAGAGGATATGAAGACACTAAAGAAAGGAGAAACAAATGACAAGCCTGCGAACAAAACAAAGCAGTGTGAAAGCTTTTTTAGTTTCTTTGATCCACCACAAGTTCCAGAGAATTATACAATTGATGAAGAGACTGTAAGTTGTTCTTTTTTGTAATGCAATTTGAACTGGATAGTTTTTAATTTGTTGAGTACAAGATGCTATTATGAGTAACTGGAAAGTTGCAAGGTTAGCGTTATTAATGTGAAGAATTATTGCAGCTATTTGAACATGAATTCAGATTTGCAATAATTTCTTTTCTCCTTCCCCTCACCCTCTTTCTGTAGGCTGAGGAGTTTCAGGATCTGATGCAGCTGGACTATGACATTGGGTGCATCTTCTAACTTGCATTGAACTTTCAGTTGATTATTTTTTGCTTGACAAAATTCCTTTTAACTTCACCTCTCTAATGTTCCATGTTTGCATCCATGTTTTCAGCTCAACTATCAGGGACAAAATAGTTCCCCATGCAGTGTCATTGTTTACTGGAGAGGCTTGCGAGCTCATTGAATATGATTCAGACGATGAAGGAGATTCAGATGATGAAGGAGAAGCTGAGGACGAGGACGAGGAAGAGAAAAATGGAAAGCAAATAAAGGTATTTCCCAGATGATCACATTAGGTAGTATTAATTTTATACATGTCCAATCATGTGGCTTCTTTGTATTTTATGGAAGATTTTCTAGGATGTTTGATTCCATATTCATGGTAAGTTTCTAATGCACTGATGGTTTTTATTTCATTTGTTCAGAAACAGGGCATTATACAAAGAAGTTGCCTTGCTGGAGAGCAGCCTCCAGGGTGCATAAAATCTTAGATCCTGAGAATCTTGAATGCTAAACAGATTGATGTCTCAATCATTAGAGCATCCAGACTGGTATTAGGGATGTCCTGGGTTTGAGTCTGAGCTGGCCAATTTTGGCTAAGTAGAATTTTAATAGCTTAACCAGAATCCCATATATAGAACCATTTCCTTGTGTGACATCTAAATTTCTTGTAATAACAAAGTTCAGTTGTGATGTCCTACATCATGGCCATATATTTTTCCCAACTCAGGTCTATTTTTAGAGTTGATTTGGAATGTCACTGCAACAGAATAAGGTATCAAGTGAATAATATATGCATTTTTTTGGTACTAGATTTGTTAGGATTGAGATGATTTCTTTAAAATATGCTTCAAAATAGAATTTATTTCAATTTTGAATAGGCATGTTGCAGACATTAATGTTGTGTTAGAAAAACAGTTGAAACATATTTGTTAGAAATGAATGCATATATATTTCTGAGGATTATAAATTTATTTTTTAATTAATTATATGGGATTGAAAGGGGTCCTATTTGTATTATATCATGATCAAATAGTGGTATTATAAGAGCTTGACAGTATTCCAACCTTTGATCTTCTCCATGAAAGTTGAGAAATTTAACCAGTTGAAGTTATGCGATGACTATTAACTTCAAAGTATGTCTGGTGATATTTTTAGATGATAAATACGTGTACTCTTGTTACACAGCCTTTGGCTATAAGTTTCAGTGATTTTTCCATTGAATGTAAAGAGTCCTGATCAGTGCAGTGTTAAAAAAAGATATCATTAGGAATTCTTTATTAGAATAACAGCTAGTGAGTTTGGAGTAAATACTGTCAAGTTGGTGAGAAAATTTGTGGTTTGTTTCCTCGTTGCATCTTAACTGATTTTTCCAACTGGCTGTTATTACATACTTATTAATTTCAATTTTTGTTTAAATAAATTAAGGTATTTGCTTTATTGAGTTGCCAGCCTGTAATTGTAGTTTAAAAATGCCCAAGTAGAATCCACCTTTAGCAGGTCTAGTATAATACTGAGTGAGTCTGGAACTTTGATTGTGGTTAAAATTTACTACAGCTCATTGAAACTGAAATTGCTTGCATAGTCCACAATTTGGAAACAATATTACCCATTGAATGTTGAAAACAAGCTTTGTTGACGATGGGTGTATTTCCTAGGGCATTCAAAGAGATCTTATTATAATTCCATCATGTCCAAACGAAGGCATTGGATAGAGAATAAAAAATAAGCATATGTTCTTCCAGCTGATTTGAACGGTAGTAATTGACATCCTATTGCTGTTCCTTATATAAGGGTTAGGATCTTAATATAATAGATAATAGGCTTATTATAGTATTAAAGTTTAAGACAGACAAGTAATCACATGTCTTCACGTCCTCGTGGCAGCTATTTTATTTACAAAATACAATTTTAATTGATACATCGGACTTTATGAAAGCAGTAATCTTAAATATATCCAGAAATATGCAAGATGAAATTTTACCATGGATTCCTAATAGAGAGCTCTTTCATAGGAGAGGATATATACAATTCCTCCTGTAGCAGTTTGGAAGAACATACAAGGCTTCTTTACTAATAGCATAAAAATATAAAATGATAAAGCTCATAAATAAATAGATAACAACCTTTCGGTGGAAGTATTCCCCTTTAAACCTCCGTGATATGAGGGTCTCTTCTTAAACTAGTTTATTAAGCTCATCAGAAGGTGAAAGAAGCATTCAATATTCATTATACCTTTCTTAGGAACTGAGATCCTTATCATCCAAGTGGCAATTTTGTTTGTCCACATTAGAATAGAAGACAAAACAATATGATACAAGCTCTTACTAGCTTTGTATATATAGTTGATAATATACTTGTTATATTTGGTCAATCTTGAGTTGTCATATTACATTGGGAGTTAAAATGAGTCCTTATACTAATAAAATATAACCACGTTATCATAGACAATATTTTGGTCACATTTTCAAGAATACACTTTTCCATGTTGCTTTAAACAATTATTTTGGATTGCTTCTTTGTATTTTTTTAAATTATGGTATATGAGGTTTTGATTATGTTCTCAAATCAATTACAAAATCTCGCACATTGGATATCTTCTTGACCCTTACAAGACGCGAAAAGACAAATCCTAATTATATTACTTGTATCATGGACAAAAAAAGCTTCAAAGAGCCAACCTTTTCTTTGAATCATTAATCCGAAATTCTGTTGTTTTTTTGGCTTTGCTGATTTTACCTGATTCTACTCCTAAACTGTCCTTATCAAGGCGAGAATCTCTTCACCCTCCCTGCAAATCCATCTATCTTGTTCTAAAGCTCCTTTATTTGCTAATATGCCTGCCAAAGCATTCCCTGCACGAAAGGTATGTTTAATCTTGGTATCCTCGAACCCATTTAATAGAGCCAAAATCTATTCTAACATATCTATCACCTACTAGTTAGAATTATTCTTGTTGTTGAGCCAATTCAACAACACCTGTGAATCATGCTCCACTTCTAACTTGTTTATGCTCATTTTCCTTGCCAACTTAACTTCAACAAGTAGCGCCTTGGTTTCCATCATAGTACTAGTTGTCTTATTGAAGTTATCTATAAACATTGCTCTTATTTTGGCTCGATCTCCCCTATTTTCAAAATCAAAGAAGTTTGGTCAAATCCAATCCAAGAACCTGTTTCAAGTTTCATTTGGAGACCCTCCACATACCATTTAGAAGACATCAAAATTTTATCCAATGTAAGATTGAATACCTTGATCCTTTATCCTTTTGTTATTCCAAGTGTACCTCCCCCTTCCAAATGTAGGTCTATCAGACTTGTTTCTATCAAAAAATCTGCTAGATCTCTCATTGCTTGTGTGTAACTAGGAATCTCTCCTTTCTTCTCATTTGGGGTTAGTAAGGAATTGAAATCCTTGGCTACCATCCATTTATGATTTTCTAAAATTTCATTGTTTTCTTTAAGAAAATTCCAAAGATTTTTTTAATGCTAGATGGAACTGGGTGTATAGATATTTGTGATGCAACCTATTTTAATTATGAGCCTGTGCTCGAAGCAGAATGTAAGGCGATGCTGATTTTGATCAAACAACTCTTCATCAAAGATCTTTGGGTTCCAAAGAGTTAACAAACCTTATTAAGCCTTCTTTGCTAAAAATCCCAAGAAGTTGCTTCTATTCCAAATCTTCTTGCCTACATTTCCTAACTCATCTTCCCTTGATTTCATCTCTTGTAATAAGATATCAGTACACAGACTACTAATATGGGGTTTTAGAAGTCTATGTTTGGCTGGGGCATTTAGACCCCTCATATTCTAGGATAACAACTTCAGTTTTTACCTTTGACCAAGGGTTTGAATCCCTTATAAAGGAATCAACAAGATGGCTTTGTTTTTCGTATGCCACTTCTTTTTTTTTTCTTTGGTTTGCAAAGATTTCCCAAGGGCCACCCCCTTTCTCATTTAGAGCCCCTTATGTCAACTTATCTATGAGTCCTCCTTCCCCTTATTTGAGAAGGTTGATCCTCCCCTCCCTTGAATTCTGCCTCTTCCCCCTCTTGTTATGGTTCCTTAGATTTCTTTGGGGAAGTTTCTTGGCCCTTCTCTGTGATTTCCTTTTGTTCATTCTGCATTGCTTTTTCTTTTTCTTGAGATCCTCTCTGGGATTTTTTGTCTCTAGAACTATTTCCTCCTCTTTTACTATTTTCAAAACTTCTCATTTTGATTGTTTTGGTTCTGGTGTTGTCTTGCATTTCCTTTTGCAAGTTTGGCTCCATGGAAAATGAGTCCTATGACTTCTCCTTCATTGGTCCTTGAGGATCCTATTTTAGTGGATGTTTCTTCACTAGGCAAAAGCTTGCCAAGTGCCCACATGCATGGCAAAGACGATATCAAAAAGGTATGTTTTTGTAGTCAACCTCTTAATGGTGCTTACCTAGACATGAAACCAAATCTATCATTTTAATAAGGGTTTTTTTGTAGATCTTCCCTCACATAGATGCAAGTGAAATTAACATAGGCTTTGTTTGTAGTTGTATGAGTCAATGAGATAAATTTTCCAAAGTGTTTTTGATATTTTCAAAGACCTCTAGCCAAAATTCCAAAGATAGGTTGAACAATTATACCCATGTTGAGACATTTTTAACAACTTGTGTATGAGAGCTAAACCCTGGTGACTAGCTACACATGTATAGACCAACATTGCCCAAAAATTAGAGCCCTTTTGTGTAGACCCAGTCACAAATCTCCTCTTGGGTGAAGATTGCTAAGAAGAAACCCTTTACCATCAAAGTGACCAAATATTCCCTTTCAAAGCCCATTCACTTCTAATCCAAATATTCAAAGCTGACAAACTTGACCACACTCCCACGAGTTTGCATATTAGGTTGCTTTGTGAATCCAACAGGTTACCTCTTGCAAAAGTATCACTAATTGGATTGGAGGGAACTCCATCCTCTGCTAGAAATATCTTATTGGATTTATAACAAAAATTTTTAGCCCAAGGCTAAGGCCAACTAGAGACCTTACCTTTTCCTTTGAGGGCATCTACAAATAAGGGTTTATTTTTTCACTTTTTTCCCCCTGACATGTCTGCACTCCCATCCACCCAACCCTTGAAACTGGGCCCTTTGATAGAACCTATGATGTTCCCTAGGCCTATTCCCACCTTTGAACCTACATCCAAATTCGTGCCTGCAACTTCTCTTGATCTTGCTCCTCCTCCAAATCCTGCCATCAATTTGCTTGTTTGTATTTCTTAGAAAGGAGTTGCTTGAAAATTACTAATACAACCCGTTCTTGATAAAATGTTTGAACGGGTTGAATCTTTAGATTGTAATATAAAATAATTCCTTAAAATAAAATAATAGGTTTATATTAATTTTTTTTTAAATAGGTAAGCAACTTTTTATACTTTGAGACTAGTAGCCACATGGTTTTATAAACTTACCACTCAAGAAATATATTTAATGTTTGTTTTGTATATTATAATATCTATAGCACATTGAATGCCTTTTATGAAAGAAGAAACACATAAAAAGTTGTGATTCTCATAGAAAACATTCATATTTAAGGGTTATAGAGGATTGTTAGCTTTGTTGCTATGTATACTTCATTGAGGTAGAAAGGAGATAAAAACATCTTATTGTAAGAATTTTTCTCATTTAAAAAATATTGTTAGTGTAATAATAGTGTCTATGAAACCTCCAATATATCTTGTATATTTTCTTATGGATATAAGTGATGTATTGAATTCATTCATTTCTCCTAAATATATTACATAATTTTAGATTAAGGAGGTTTCAATAACACATAAGTCTCCAAAAATGCGAAGGGGATCAAATGAGGTTCAAAACCATACCCATCATATTGTGGTGCCTTGGCCTACAAAGGCTAGCTAAGGTCCCCATGTGACATTTGAAGAGGAAAGAGTCGCATGATTTATAAAAGGGTGTCATTGGTACTGTTTTGTATAACTACATGCATCAATAAGTAGTAAGGGATTCAAATCACCAATCAATAAAGTGAGCATGACCTTGACGCTATGGCATGACCAAGCCACCTAGACACGATGGGTGGCAAAACCACTTATAGAACATAAAACTTATAATGAGGGAGCTATGAGGAGAAAAATAACCATTTGAAAAATCAAATTTTATAGTGCATGGTGTATCATTCTCATGAACCCCCAAAATTGGGAAGGTATATGAAATATTCCATGGCATACATTACCTTGTGGAGCCAATTTTTTATATTATATTTTTTAGAATTCTAACATGCAAAAGGATAATTCACCAACCTTTGACCTTGGAAAAATGCCTCTAATGACATAACTTGAGAAAATGCTAAATTGAGATCCATCATACTTTATTTTTGCATAGATTTAAAAAATGCATTCAGTTTTCTACAATTATTGATGCTTAGTCTTGTGCAATCATTAACTAAAGTATGAAACATCAATCATTTCTCTATCATCTAAGTTTTGTGAGACTCGAGGAAACCTATAAGAAATCCTTTGGAAAACTATGCAATGCACTAGATTTTGCCCAAAAATCCATCAACATTCTAGGATGACCTGCTAACGTCCAACACCATATTCAAACCTTCAAATTCTTAGTATCTTTCAACTATAATATCCTAACCATAAGAAATCCAAAAGAAATAAGGAAATAAGTCTTTTAGAAAAACTCTAATAAACAACCTTAGGGTTTTTTGAAAAACCCTAAAACTTGTTATTCCAAACATTTCTTTGTAGCTTCTCATTTGGAACATCACTTCTCTAGAACTTGCTATCATAAGATAAAATAATTTGAATATTCAATTTTTTGAAAGACAAAAATAGTGTTTTTAAAACAATCCTAAAAATACAGTGTCTGCCCAATAGTCCTTATTCCAAATTCATCCCTTTAGAAAACATAACTTTGCTACAATTGTTTTTACAAGAAATCGAGAACTAAATTTTTGAATCAAGCAATGAAATTTCACACCCTATTTATACTATTAAAAATATACAATATATTTAGGAATGAATTGAATCAACTGGATTATCAAAAAAGAAAACAAATGTATTATATAAAGTATAAATAACATAAAGTATAATAAGATAAATTTAAACACCAATAGTCTCTCAATAAATGAATACAAGAATCTTGAATTGATGTGCAAATAATTGGGTGAGTGGGGAATAAATACTATTCATAGTGTAATACATAGATCCCAATTATTGTTAGATTGATTTATCATTAAATCTCCATGGTAATACGAGGATAGTTTTGTAAGGTGAGCATGGGCCCATAGGACAAATACACAACCTCAATACAATGCCAATCATAGCCTCAAGTGAATATTAACCACATCTCAATATACCCATCATTTTTCTTTATCTAACTAGTATAACCCAATTCATCAGTGGATTAGTGTTTAACACCTAAATTGTCATGAAAATTATCCCCAAAAAATTATTGGTCCTTCTTGTGATTGAAGATCACCTACAACCTATGGTAGTAGGCTTTCCTATGTGCCTCTATCATATTATAATTTTGTCTCTCTATGATCCTATGGAAAGAAATATTTTGAATCTTAACCTCAGGATTTTTAATATCTCATAAGGTTTTGAATGTTTATTCACCAATAGTAAAGGGAAAATCATTAAGCCTTTGATATATTTTATTTTATAATGCTTATGGGAAGGTTTCTTGCCTACAAAACTCCATCAAGGCTATTCATTTGTCATCCTACTATGGAGGGATATAGTTTAAGTTTCATCATAAAAACTCTAATATATGTGAATATTGACCCTTACCCATACCAATCTACATATAATAAAATTGTTATTTTAGACAAATAATATTTTTTGTCACTAGTCAAATGGTCCATAACCAATATGAAGAAATATCATAAAAAATTGTAGCGTGGTTATGATAACTCTCGAAATGGAACCTATGGAAACTTAAGGCATAGGGATGGCTTTGGTTATATTGTTCTTGATGCACAAATATTTAGATTGAAGATGGCTCCTTAGAAAAATACAAAGCAATATGACGTCATATAAAATGTTATACTATGAAGAACTTATACAACTACTTGCCCAATTGCTTACTAATGATATCATTCCAACATACTCTTCTTCCATCAACAAAAGTGAATTTCATGAAGACAAAAATTCATAGAGAGAATAAATAAAAGACTATCTTCCTAACAATTTATCTCAATAGGAATATGGAGCAATGAACCTTCTCTAAATTGTGCATTATCATATAAAATACTTGGAAGGTTTCTTGGTTTTTTCTTCTTCTTGAACCAATTGTGTTTCAATTAATTATATTCTTCTTTCTTGTTTTCCCACTAATTCTCATTTTATACCTTAGTGAGAAAAACTTGATCTTCATTAATACTAGCATACTGAACAAAGAAGAAACCACCGAGGGCCTAACATTGATGAATATTTTACCTTTATTGTAAAATATATTTCCTATCTTTGTGCCTTGCACATTTTAACACTACTTTTGGATAGGTAAAAGTCAGAACCCATAATCTTAAACTATATTTAAGTTCTTCATATTTATATATGTCTCTTCTAAAAACATGTATTGCATTAGAGCATCATAAATTAACATGGCTATTACCATGTTAATGCTCTTAACTAGCCCAAATTAAATAGTGTATATATATAGTTAATCATATTGAAGTACTAGGTGTTTTAAAAAATTTAAGATTTATTACAAGGTGGCACGATCTTTGAGAGATTCTAAAAAATTATTGACAATAACCTATTTAGACATGAATAAAGTAAAAATAAATACTCAACATTTAGAATTTTTTTTTTTTTTTTTTATGGATGTAGGTTCACAAAGAATAGGAATAAGGAGTAAATAAAATGTTCTTGTTTACCATATAGTATATACATTTCCTTTGAAAGGCACAATCCATGAAGGTTTCTAAGTAAATTTTCCAAAAAATTACCAAACTTTAAGGGGATAAAACATGGAAGAGGTGACTAGTAGGCAATTTCAAAGGTTTTGTCAATCGCTCTTGTTCTCTAATATTCACAAAATCCCTTATTTATAATGAAAATTAATCAAGTTTAGGTTTGATTAGTATATGTAGGATGTGAAGAAGAACAACAATAGATAAATATAGTGGTGATAGTGTTTTAGGGTTTCACTATTTAGGAGGCCAGTCTCTCCCTATTAATAGATGCTTATGCTATAGGTTGCAAGATAAGGAAGTAGATAAAAATGTAGGTGCATTTGTATCTGTATTAAGAAATCCATAACTCACAAGTCTTTCCTCCCATAGATAAAAATAGAAATAATCCAAGTGTTGGTTGGCTACATTTGTATTTTCAAAATGCAAAAGAGGGAAGTATGGAGGGTAATATTGTTATATGACTAAGATTTTTGCATCTTCTAACAAACATTGATTTTAAAAACTAATAGAATAATGTAAGTGTCATGGTGGGTTTGGTATTTTGAAAGCACAAACAAGGATGATAATGAATGATTTAGTATGAGAATATTTTGTATCATGAGGGTACATAATCTAGAAGATGAAATTTTTACAAAATGGTAGTCTTGAAACTTAGTACAATACAAACATCTAAAATAAACCAAAATGAAAAGAAATTCTCTAATATCATAAGAGTAGTAGACCTAAATAGAAAAACAATATAGTTAAAATTTACAAAAAATAAGAAATGTGGTTGGCTGATTTTTTAAAATTCCTAATTATTTGATGTTACCCAAAAACATTGTGTTAAAAAAATAGACCCTAATATATCATTTTTATCTTTCTTTTAAAAAATCCTTGAAGCAGATAAATTATAGACAAAAATAATAAAAAACCATGAAGTAACCTATCTAGTAGAATAGACTTTGGAAAGCTTGTATCTTGGTGAGGTTTGAGGTATCTTCAAGAGTCACCTACAACTAGAAGTTTTTTATAATCTAAAAACTGAAACTTGTAGCAAGTTTTGGGAGGAGAGGAATGATTGAAGGAAAATACTAGGACAATTTTAGATACATATCATTTTAAATTTCCTTGAGAGTTTAGAAGTGAGAGGCGAGGGTTTAAAAAAAATTATATATAAGGGAGGGAAATTTTAATACACATGAAAAGAGAGAACCATAATTAAGGATAGTGGAGCATTTAGTGCATTTGTAATAACACATGAATCACTATGGATGTGGATAACATAGTCAAGTGACATCAATGTTTATATATGAAAAATATTAGAGGCATTGACTATAGGAAACTTTATTTAATTGAATCATAACTTGGAACTTTTCTTACTTACGCCAACATGTCACACATGGAATTCAAGTGTGTCTTGGTGCAAAGTGTTGGTGGATGGTGCCAGTTGCATAGAGGAAATAACCTAATCACACAAAATAATCACCCATTTGACTCCCATTTAAACACTTACACTACCCATGACAAGGTGATTCTATAAAATGAATTAACTAAAGGCAAGAAACTTTCTACAAGAAAAATACTTTTATGGGTCATGGAGTGAATTGGATTGTGTCACTTTTTTTTTTATGATTCTTGTGTCACACTTTTGATGACTACAACAATCTCTCTCTATCTCTCTCGATATATATATATATATATATATATATATATATATATATATATATATATATATATATATATATATATATATATATTGATATTCAAATTTGCAAAGAATAATTATCCAATAAGTAGTTTGGAGGTCACAAGATTACTATCCAAAAGGAGGAACATGCAACAAAGCAAATTCTAAAACTCCAAAAAGTACAACTGTATACCAAGGGTGCCAAAGATGCAAAGGATATCATAATCATTGAGAAAACTTGAAACACTAAAAGCTCCAGAATCACACAATGTTCTAGGGTTGTCTAGAGGTATCAAAATCTCTAGGGGTGCCAAAATATTCAAAGGCTCCAAAATCTCCAAAGGCTTCAAAATTACCATATGCTTCCTATCATCTATGCCACTCATGTTTGCTTTTCTTTTTTCTTATTACTTTGAGATGCAAATAGGTTATGTTCCTAGTATCATTTGCAAGGCAATCAACCACCATACTATGTCTCCTTCTAATGTATTGTATAAATTCAAACTTCTGCTCCAATTCTCTTAGTATTCTTTGAACGATTTTTAGTTGGAATAATGAGAAATCCTTCCCCTTAGATATGGAAGAGATCACAAGTATCTAATAACCATACACATGGAATTGTTTAATACCTTGTTCTTGAGCCAAATTTTATCCCATTTCACAACCTATCAATTTTGTAACAATATTGGTTGTTTTCCCAAAATTGATTTTGAACTGAAGCATTTCATAGTATGGTTCCACTAGTATCACACCATCAACCGCTGCATGGCCTAGGTTTGATTTAGAGGCTCCATCAAAGAATAGTGTAGGGAACTTTATCTCTAGAGGTTTGATTGTTCTAACCCGTGGTTCAAAATTTAAGATATTTTGAAGATCTATTTTGTGTAATAGTTGTATCTTAATTTTTATTAATATCCTAATGTCTTGTTTACTTGTTTATGATATATAGCTTTTGTGTTCAAGACTATCTCCCTTAGCACTCTATTGGTTAACACTCAAAAATTGGTTCTTTTGGTTCTTCCATATGTGCCAAATGATGAATATTGGCATTGAATACCATATCTGCTTGAAGGTGCTTGTACTTCAATTCCTATTTGTACATTTTGCCCTAATTGATTAGGAAATTTTCTAAGTTGAAGGCTCTTGATAGTGTTAATCCTAGATGTTGGGTTATTTCAATCTAGATTTTAACTGCTTTTGTACACTAAAATAATATATGTGATATTGTTTCATTATTCTTAAGACACCTATGGAAAATATGAGACCCCATGATATTCCTCTTAATGAGGTTGTCTCTAGTAAGAATATTGTTTTGGAGCACCAACCAAAGAAAGGCTTAAAGTTTGGAGGGAACCTTGTAATTCCATACCTTAGCTACATTTGAGTTCTTATGACCTTGTTGTTGTAATAACACACCTTGGTTGATTGCGTAAACACCTGACCCACTAATAGAGTCCCATATAAGCAAATCTAGAATTTGGGTAGAAATCCCTTCAGTTTGGATGTGCAACTATCTCCATGAGTCTTGGTCAAGATGTGGGAGGGGTGGATCTCTCATCCATTCAATTAATCTTGTAAGAGAGTTAAAAACCAACAATTATAGGTTTGCTTTTATTTATGAGAAACAATTATTCATGATTGGAGGTCCTCCCAAGATTGGATCATCCCATATATTAATTTTTTTACCATCCCCTAGAAGCCAAGAGGTATGATTTAATATAATATCTTTAGCTTCCACAATATATTTCCAAATTGAGGAGGAGCTTGCTATGCTTTTCACACTTTTAATGAGCTAGATCCCATTAAAGTTGTTTAGATATTTGTATTTTAAGATTTGATTCCATGGAGATTCTAGGGGAGTGAGCATATTCCAAAGTATCTTAGCACTTAATGACTTGCTAACAATTGTTGTTTTGATGATTCCTAGGCCTCCCTACTCCTTTGACTTGGTAACCATCTCTCAATTGATCAAATGGAACATTTTCTTGTCGTTTTGCCTTTCCCCTCACTATAGGAAAGTTCTTAACATTACATCTAACTTTTGCAAGATATATAAGGGTGTATGATACACCAACAATTGATATATGGGAAGACTTGTTAATACTGATTTGATTAAAATAATTCTTCTAGCCAAAATTAGTCAACCGTTGCTATAATGTTGTGTTATCGTTGACATATTTTCTAGAATTACATTCCAATATTTGAGAGAAAAACCTACATATTTTATATTAATAGAATCCCATAGGAACACCTACATAGTTAAAAGTATCACTACCTTTATGAAATTCCAAAATTTGAGAGAAACCTCTATATTCTATTATTGAAGTATTTATAGTGTAAAATATGCTCTTTTGGGTGTTTATCTCTATCCATGTGATTGAAGAGAAGCAATCTAAAAATTCTTTGATCAACCTGACATTCATTTTTGTGGCTTACCCTAGTAAAATAGTGTCTTCTACAAATTGAGCATGAGTGATTGTTCTATATCTTGTAGTTACTCTAATTCCCAAGATTTTTTTTCTTTTTCTCAATTTGGTTAGGGTACTCATTAAAGTTTTAGCTAGAAGGATATAAAGGTAAGGGAAGAGAATACACCATTGCATTAACCCTCTAGTGGATTTAAAGAAGTTAGTAGGTTACCCATTGATTAGAGGGGTTATCCAAGTCTAGTCTATCATTTGAGCTAGAAATCCAAATTTGGCTAACATTTGTGTTAAAAAGCCAATGTCTACTATGTCAAAGGCATTAAATATATCAAGTTCAATGGCTATTCTTTTATTTTTGGACTTGGAACTTGAGTGTAGTGCTTCATGAATCATTATAATATTGTCATATATTTATTTCATTGGGATAAAACCCCCTTGTTATGTCTCTATCATATCATTAATTTTCCTTTTAATTCTATTTATTATTATTTTAGTCATTATCTTATAAAAAAAATTGTACAAAGATATAGGTATAAATTTGTCAAAAGAAACTGCATTTTTTTTTTTTTTGGAATTAAAGCTAAAAAAGTGGAGTTGATTGCCCTAAATAACTTACCTCTTATTCTTATCTCTTATATCATTTCCAACAGGTCATCTTCTTCAATTTCATAAAACTGCTAATAAAAATATCTGGTAAAGTCATTTGGTCCTAGAGATTTGTCCTTGGGCAATGAACGTATAACTTCTTCCAACTCTTCTTTGGTTACTGTTGAAGAGAGATCCCTGCCTCTATTTTTTTAATAAAGAAGGAATTTTGTTTAGGAGAGTGGCCTGAGCCTACTGATTAACTATTTTTTTTGTGAGAAGGTTGAGTAGTGATATCTTGCTAGTTCCTTTATGACTACATGATTAGAATAAATTTCTTTAGTTTTATGAATTTATTTGATTGTATTTCATTGGTAGTGTTGCATTGTTTTTAGATGAAAGTAATTTGTGTTTTTGTCTCCTTTCTTGAGCCATATCATTATTGATTAAAGTCTCCAATGTGCCTCTTCTTCTCTAAAATCTTGATCCATTTCTTAGTTCAAGTAGAGTCTTATCTCTTCCTATTAAGGGGTTGGAGGCTGATCACCTATCTTTCACTCTACTTTCTCCATATGTTGTAGCAATATGCTTGAATTTTAAACTTTAGTATTATTAGTAATCTAGTCCCTAATGAATTTCTTGAGATTGGAATTGTTCATTCTCCATATGTCTTAGGGACTATTTGCACATACATGTTGTTTACAGATACTTTCTACTAAAGGTGCAAACTCCTCATGCTCCATTCATTCTAGATTGTATTTGAAAGAAATCTTTTTTCCAAGAGCACTATCACCTGTATCTAAATATATGATCTGAGACTTAACTTTGAACTATGCCACTTGATACAAGTAAATACTTGAATAGTATATCTTCTTGCATCAAGAATCTATATAATATTTCTACAATGAATTTAATACCAACTCTTCTATTTGTCCATGTAAATTTTTGTTTTGGGGATTATGTCCTAAATTTTTTACTCAGTTATAATTTGCATAACCAGGTCCTTCAAAGGGTATTTTAAGGGAACACCTCCTTTTTTCTTCCATTGGACAAAATTCACATTCAAGTCCCCTAACATAATTAAATTTGGGGGCAATTCTTGATGATTCAAGTGCTGAAGACTTTTCCAAGCCTCTTGTTTTAAGACCAAGTTATTTGGTCCATAAAAATTGACTATGGTCCAAGTTTAATCTTGTGGAGAGGAGAAATAAGCGACTATCCAATTTGAGTGTCTTGATTTATTGATACATATCAGCATCTATGGATCCCATGCAAGGAGAAGCCCCCCCGAGGCACCTAAAAAATTTATTGCTTCTAGGTCTAAGGATATCCATATATTTTTCCATTCTATTCTTGCTAGCTGTTTTGCCATTTTTATTTCCTGAATACAAATAACCATTGGCTTATGTTGGGCTATTAATTGGATTAGGTAGTTTTTTTTAGGAGACTACCGGATCCCCTTCAATTCCATGATAGAACCTTCATTTATATAGTGGCTTCTTAGCTTTTGTGCAGTCTAAGGTTATTTATAATTTATTTTGAATCTCTATATTTTCTTGTTATGTTCTTACCTCTTGATTATATTTACTCTCTCTAGTAGAAGATCTAGTGGTTTAGGTGCCTCATGGAATCATTATTGTTGCTAACTAAGTCTCTTCTATTTCTTCAATCTCCTCTTCTTGAAGGTTTTCTTTGGTAGCCTAAGTTTCCTCCACTTTATCTTCTAATTCAAGATCTTATGGATCTTCCCTTTTTTATATGGCCTTGGATGTTCATCTTCCTAATTTTGTTAATAAATAGAGAACTTATTGTTTTGTATTTTTTTTTTGTGGTTGATACCTCCTTCTACTTCTTGATCTTATCTACTATTTTCTTCTTATTGTTTGAAATTATTGATCTTCTTCCTTTGTCTCTTGTTGCACCTTAGTGGGATAGTTCCTTGAGAAATGACCATATTGATAATACGTAATACATTTAAAGGGAATGTGCTCATAATCTAGTGGTTGGGTATGGATCCAGTCAAATAATTTGATACCTATGTTTTTAGGAAGTCATTTTTTTAGATTGACTTGAACACAACCTAGCACAAGTTGCATTATTGGCCTTTAGAGGAACCCAGTCTGTAAATTTCACAATAGAGTTAACTATCATATTAGGAGTAGGTTTATTCTATAAATGTAGGGGTAAAAATGATAGTCTTATCCAAATTGATACTTCTTTTGGTTCTTCCACTTGTGGATCAAAACTTACTGATTAGAGGGTCATGTAGAGAGGGCTTGATCCAATAAACTAGGGACCTCCTTGAAACATTGCATATCTTTCCCCTATGGAGGAGAAAATTACTATGAAATACCCTCTCCCTACCATTGTGAATTCATATCTAGATATTTTAGATCTCCAAAAGGAGGTGATCCATCTTTGAATGGTTGTTGGGCCAGGCCACATACCCACAAATTTGCAAGCAAGATATCTCTCAATTAGGGTGAGGATTAGACTCTAAATATAATCTAGAGGAATATCTACCACTAGAGCATCATAAAACTTAGGAACAATGGAGTTTTTGTTACTTGGTTGGGACTACTGTGGCCTCATTTCCTTTAAATGGTCATATTTTTTAGTTTTGACTAGTCAAATAGAGGAGGTAGTGAGAACAAAGAAAATAAGCAATGTCAATATTCTTGATTATGAAGGCAATCATCATGGTAATATCTCAAGAGTGTTTGCGAGGGGGAGGGATATCCCCTACCACCATTGCCATGATAGGGCTTTCAAGGTGACCAAACCCTAATCTAAGCCAAAAGAGATAACCCTTGCCAATAAAAATACACTAAAATTAATGTCACAACACAACTATTATTTATTAATTTTGAACATACAATTTTCTAAGAATGGAACACTTTAAGATGTTATCCATTATAGAAAATACTCATATAATATCATTTAAAGTCCGTAGGTCTAGTTGGATTGGTAAGTTGGGGCGCTTACCAAGAGGAAACCTAGGTTCCAATCCCACGGGCGTGCCCATGCATAGCCAGTAGCTCGATCCGACTCCTATGCGTGTTGCACTTGACTGATGATGATGATCTGTTTCCTGCTTGTCCGGCGGTTCTCTTCATGCCACATGTTGAAACCAGACTGACGAAGATGGTGCGAACCCTGTGCGTCCGACGGTCCCCATCTCATGTCAGGTTACCATTAACAAGATAGTGGGTGTGTTGTAAGCCTTCGCTAATAGTTTGAACCATGCCAGCTGTGTTGGTAGTTACTAAAAATTATGATTGTAACCATATGTAACAAAAAAAAAGATATCATTTAAATAAGATAGTGTTAAATTGTGGAAGGGTCTAATTTTTTATGTGCCCATAATTTTGTTTTAAAAATTGGAAAAAGGAAGATCGTGCCCCTTTGGCATTTGAATTTCAACTGTGTCCCCATTATTCTCACTAAATTAATATAATTTATTCTAAGCATTGAAAGTTAATGATAATTTTTTTTTGATCAGTTAAAGGAATTAGATTACGAAAGGGTTTTAAAAGGGCCCCAAAACCTGATTACAAAAAGGCTGAAGAATCCAAGAGACTAGAAAGTTTTTGAACATGATACACTTCATCAAAAAGCCAACCCTCCAAGACTATCCATAGGAAGCAGCCAATACAACAAGCCAAAAATAAGGATACCCTTGAACAAAAACAAAAAACAATAGGAAACATATGAAGAAGGTAGCAGAAGAGCAACCAACGACCCCCCTACAAAGGAAAGAAACAATTAAGCCTCCTCCTCAGGTACAACACCAACCTTTTGGATTTCATCAATGGAAATATCCATTTTAACCTCTTTGCCCTTACCAAGGACGTCCTCAGGAACAGTAGCAGCCTTTATATCTTCAACAAGAGTATTAACCGCACTGTCAGCAAAGGATTTCTTGAAGTACAAGTTAAGAGCATTACGTAAATCGACCAGATGGAAAGCACAATTTGAGATAAACTTGATGATGAACATCTGCATGCAGTGGTTAGGGTTATCCTTTTAATCATCCTTCGATTAAATTATAAGGGATTATTTTTGTTGGGCTTTATTCTTCAGGCGAATAGAGGATCACACAGGTTTCTGCTCAGGCTCAAATTCAGGTTCTGGTGATTCACTGTTGGGCCTCTTCCTTAAATTGTAGATATTTTCTACCACTTTTTGCTTCTTAGTAGAAAGCCTAAAGGTGCCTGAGGATTGCGATGTAGTTTGCGAGGATATGGGCTTTATGGGGCTTGACTTTGGTTTAGGAGGGAGAGTCACACTGATGCCTTGAGGGCAATGAATTAGCAAATGCTTATACAAAACATTGAAAAGCCCATGATGAGTGGGCAATTCAAACACATTCTTAATTCTGCAATTTTCAATTGTGTAGCTAATAGAATTAAACAAAAAATGAGGAATTTTAACCGCACTCACATCACGAAAATGATTGAAAAAGGTAAAATGAAAACTACAGAGAGCCTTATCTGGGTCATCAACTATCACAAACTCCATTATAGGTTTTAAAACACTTCCCTAGGGAAAAGGAATTTCATCTCGATGAATCCCTAAATGAGCCTTTCTACAGATCTCCTTATCCTTGACATATTTCAACTCGATTTCCCAATTGTGCTTTTCTCTTCTGATGGATCTTCCTCTAGCAGGCTGACTAGTTAACTCAACCAGAACTTTGATGTCGACTTCATAAGTTTTGTTATGGCTAGTGACCCTGCCATTATCCCACGTTTCCATAAATGCCATGGTAATTTATGGATCTTCCCCTTCAAACTTGTAAAAAAATGAAGGAAACCCTTGCCCAAGAGGATACCTTCAGAAATGGCGTCCATACAAACCGTGGAAGGCTCAACAAAATTCATAATGACAACACTGTGATAGGGACACCTTTGGATAAGCACTCAGGAAAGACAACAAAGGAGAAGAAATAGAGCTTGACCAGTATAAAAAGAAACATCTAAGAGAGCGAGAACAAAAACATCCCAACAACAATCACGACACACGTGCCGACTGGGATGGGGATGAGTAAAAATGCATGGAATGAGGTGTTAATGATAAAATTAGACACATAAAAGTAAAACTTTAAAGGTTAAGTTGTGAGAGATTAAAGAAAATTGTATAAAATTAAATATGACTATAGCCATTCCTAAAAAACCTGCGTAAACTCATTGAAAAATATATGACTCTAGCCATAGCAGGGAGAGTGTGTTATCAATAAATACATGAGAAAGTTAAATAATAACTAAATATACCAATGCATATGATACAAAAATAACAAGGAATGAAAAGAGATAACATGTCAGTGCCACAATTATCATACATTCCATAATTCAAAAGAGTAATGCCATGACTGGAAAGCAAAAAATATTGTACAATCTCTTACTACTTTCAAAATGAGAAATTATAATGTGGGTCTCACAAAGTGTAGTTTTGATTATCTTAAGGTCAAAATATATTTACAATGGATCCTATGGAATTTATTTATAGAAGGAATTCATCCCTAAGTTCTTTTTTTTTTTTGGTTACATAGATGAATTGGTTACAATCACAATTTTTAGTAACTCAGCGCAGCTGGCAGGGTTCATCCCTAAGTTACCTTGGGTAAGAAATTTCTACTTTAAATCAAAGTAAAGTTTGGGGGCATATTTAACAAAATTATGTACTTCCAAAAGGTACATGCCTCTTGATACAATTCTAAATGAAGCCTTCTAAGATGGTTAGTGGAACTACTATAAGGAAAAAAATCACATTCCAAAATTATCCTTGACATCCATGCACATTTATCCCATTTTACCTATTGATGAATGATTCACTCTTTGTAGGGGAGTAATTCATATTATTTGACAATCGATTGTCTCATGCTAAAACAATCACACATCTAAAGTAAATCATATCTATGGGATTAAATTTGTAAAATTGGCTCCCTAGGCTCCAATTGCTCAATATTTTAAATTTGCATATCTTTAGAACTTTGGACCCGTTAAAGTCTCCACATAGATAGTTCCTAGCATTTTTTTGAACTATTAGTTTTTTGATACAAGGAAATTTTAATAACTGCCATAGACTGGCCAAAAATATAAACTAGCCCTAGAATATGGCTAAGGCAAAGGGACCCAACCAATTAAAAATGTGGCCAGATAACTTTGAATACATAACCCATTGAAGCACAAAGTGGCCCCAGATACTCCTGACCAGAGGCATGAGTGGCTAGTTGAAAGGGTGGCTAAACATTTTCTAATTGTTGGAAATTTTGAGTATTTTTGTTGTCATTGATGTCAAGAGAGTATTGTTTCAATTTCGTCATCATTAAGGACATCAAGTGGTTTTTTTCAAAAGCAAGAAGGTCTTGAAAAGGAATAGGATATAATATTTATTTTCAATATTATATACCTAAAAAGTCCCAAAATGTTGAAGACCCAAGGAAGGAGAAGCAAGTTTAAATTAAATAATAATATTATATTATTATAATATTTTGGGCCAAATAACAAGGTGAAGAAAAACAAGGTTCAAGTTGAAAAGACCCATGAGTAGTTTACAAAAGATTTAATTTAAATTAATAAGGAGTGCCAAAAGTTTTTAAATTTAATATTTAAAATCTAATTTGAATTTTAAAATTTGAAATTGGTCGACATGTAAAAGACAAGAAGCATGTGTATTTATAAAGGAAATAATTATCATTTCCTAAGTTCTTGAATATATAACTTCGAATGCAATGCTAAGGAGATAAATCGTGCGCTGCATTACCTAGGAAGAAGAGAAATTCACATTTCAAAGTATTGGAGGCAGACAAGTGTGTAAGGGTAGCGACGTGGATAGAAAGTTTCACTGGCAGCGGTAGCGCAGGTGGAAGTTGAGAAAAATCTAGGGCTTTGCAAGGAAGAGATTGTGGGTTTGATCCACGCGATTGACGTTTTGCTAGAGGAAAGAGGTCTTCGTTTCATTTGAACATTTTTGTGAGACGACATATAGAGGGGATCGTGCACCTATGGTTTCATGTGGGCACGTAGCCCACTTGGTGACCTAGATTTGGGCTAGGGTGTTGGAAAAATGCTACGTCGTGTGTTCGAATTTCACCGAAGACATTTTTGGTGGGCATAATAAATTAAAGGTATGCTATGCACATTTTTATTTCTTCAAAGGTTTTGAAATTCAGAAATTTCTTAGAGAGTTTCATGAGTTCTAAAAGGTAGCTATGAGTTTTTGAGGGAGTTATAAGGTAAAGTAAATTAAAATATTTTATTTTGATTTTTTGGTGATTGAAATTTATTTTATAAAGTTGGAGTGATAAGGTATGCAAAGAAAATAATATTTTGCATCTTGAAATAAAAGCTACATTGTGATACTTATGTTTTGTGAGTTTGGAGATTATAAGGTGTATAAAGGAAATTGTTGTGTATTTTGTTATAATGAAATTGTTGACTTATATTGTGTAAGTTTGGAGATTATAAGGTGTACTAAGAGATTTGATATTTTTGTATGGTAAAATAATTATTGGGAAAATATTTGCAAGGAGATTTTGAGAAAGATTGTTGTTACCTAACCTTAATATTGGTAAAGAAGATTTGATTGTGGTTAAGACAGGTTTTGAAGATATAACTCCATAAAAAAAAAAGGTATGGGCACATATTCCTATGAGTGAAATATTGTTGGATTGAATGTTGTGAAATGCAAGGTTGGAGTGAAAAGGATTGTTTGATAAGCATTGTTGGAAATATTTGAGTGAGTGTTCATATGCATGATTAGGATTTGTGAAAGATCATGAGTATCATTGTTATGTGAAGTTGAGTACAATCTTGAACTAGGGTTTGTGAAAGAACTTGAGTATCATTGTTATGTGAAAATTGAAATTATCTTGAGTCAAGGGTTGAGATTCATTGTGTGAGTTGTTGGAAGTATTGTGAAACACTTGATTAGGATTTGTAAGCAAGTTGTGTTTCATTGAGTGAATTGTTGAGTGAAGTTGGATGAGCATAGTTGATTGAAAGTGTTGGAGTGATAGTTCAAGTTATGTAAAACAAATTGTTCTTTATTCTAAATTGATTTGAAAAGAGTTTGGAAGTGATTGAGTGTTTATGAGTGAAACATATTGAGTCTATAACAATTCTCTATATGGTTCTGAAGTTAAACAAGATTTTGAGTGAAACTTGTTTGTGATATTGAAGAGGTTTTTTAGAAGAGATTAAGTTGAGTTTTGTGAGTGTGAAACATATTGAGTCTCTAACAATTCTCTATATGTTTATGAGGTCAAACAAGATTCTGTGTGAAACTTGTTTGTGTGATTGAAGAGATTTTCTGTGATAGATTGAGTTGAGTTGAATAAGATTTTGTTGGACAAATTTGAGTAAGTTCAAGAGTGGACTCCAGGATAGAGTTAAGCAAGCTTTTGTGAAAGCTTGTGATCAGATTTGAGTAAGTCCTAGAGGGGACTTAAGGATAGAGTTGAGTAAGCTTTTGTGAAAGCTTAAGGACAGATTTGTGTGAGCTTTTGTGGAAGCTTACAATGCAGATTTGAGGTAAGTCTTGGTGAAGATTTGTTGAGCAGATTGGAAAATTTCTAGTGAGGACTTGAGAATATTTGAGGTAAGTCTTGGTGAAGACTTGTTGAGAAGATTGGACAAGTTCTAGTGAGGACTTGTGAGCACATTTGAGGTAAGTCTTTGAGAAGACTTGAGAGTAGAATTGATTGATTGATTTGTTCAAGCTTTGTGTTAAGGCTTGGGGAAAATCTAGTAGAGTTGATTTGTGATTGGATCAAGCTTTGTGTTAAGGCTTGAGGATAAATTTGAGGACAGAGTTTGGTGCAGACTTGAGAATAGATTTATACCAGATCAAAGATAGATATTGAGTAGATTTGTGCTAAACCAAAGGACTATGTTTAGTGTAGATCAGAGACAGACATTGAGAAGATTTGTGCTAGACCGAAGGACTATGCTTAGTGTAGATTTGAGACAGAGCTGAGAGAAATATTTGGAGGTGACAGAGTAGAGGAAAGTAGTCTCCAGTCGATAGATATCCATTAGCCAGGGTAGTGAGGATAGAGGTCTTCTGAGTGAGGATAGGGGTATTCAGTGGAGAGAGATCCACAAGCTAGTGCGATGGAGGCAATAGTCTTCTAGAGGATCACCAGCTAGAGCATAGGAGGAGTTCTCTTATGGATAGAGATCCACAAATCAGCTAAGGAGATTGGTGTCTCATGTGGGTTGGTGCCCATAAACTAGATTAGGGGATTGGTGTCTCCTTTAGACAGAGGTCCATAAATATTGTAATAGGGAAAGTATTCCTAAGAGATTTATTGAGAAAATTTTAGTGAAATATTTTCTTCGTGGAGTAGCCCACATTGGGTGAACCACATTAAATTGGTGTCTCTATTGTGTGTGGTGATTTATGCATTGCTTTTATTACTGATGTTGACATTGCATTGATATATTAGATAATATTATTTGAGTAAGAAAAAGAAAAAAGTGGTCTTATACTGTTCACCTCCCTCTTAGTATAAGCTTGTGTTCTTCACTAATGACTAGGGGATAACTCCTCCAACTCTTGATGACTAACAAAGGTATGTGGTAGGTGAGGATAAAATAAGAAGGGCCCATGACCATGCTACTTTCAAAGGAAATCATGTTTTAGAGGTAGGGGACACCTAGACACTTCTCAACCATCTAAGGAAGGGCAATTATAGGAAAGCAATAACTAGTCTTCTAAAACCTACAACATTATGCACCGCTAATCATAAGTTGAGCTTCCTGCAAATCTGATAGTTGACACAAAAATACATGATAGGAGAATCTAAGCATGTTTAGGTGGCACAAATCTATTAAAGACATGTGGTGGCTACAAATGGTGGATGATGCAAATCAACAAAAATTGGTAGAATTAGAGTAAAAAATAACATCCACTCCTTCCCAACATGCTGATCAAGCACAAGCTCCAAATTAGGCTAGGCTATGCCTATATTTTTAGGCCTATGGTAGGCCTTCCTTGTAATAATTAGCTAGGCTAGTATAGTAATCTATATATAGCAACATTTACCTCAATACAAGGGTCGATAATTTGAGTGTTTGCTTGTTGTATATTATGTAATTATGCTCTGCAATTTTAATGAATTAGCTTATCATTTGACCTTTGATAGCATTGTGTTGTTGAATTATTACATATGTGGATTCTTTTTAGGCCCTAGATATTTTTGTATAAGCTCTTTGGGAGGTCTAATAGACTATTTATTAGGCCCAGGCTATTGGAATATTAGGGATGCTTAGTGCATAATTGTGTGGTTCTACATTCTTATGTAAAATTTGCTTAGGGTGCTAAGAGCTATTGGAGTAGTGGAGGACATGATATTTAGCCCAATTCATGTTCAACGATGCTTTACCTACTAACTGGTTTGTTAGGCCATGTATGTAGTTTAGTTGTAGTGTGTGTTACATGGTATATGGTAATGTTGTTAGCCAAATGTTGTCCACCTCTAATCCATAATTTCCATCCCTAACCCTCCATTTCTTACTCTAATATTCCTCATATTTTTATTTTTATTTTATAACAAGGAATTGACCTTCTATAGAGGTTGGCAAAGGAGAAATTTTGAGCCATATAATCTTGGCTCTATGGTCAAATGATGCACTCCCATCCATTACGCAGATCATAGACCAAAAATATTAGGGACCCTAAGTTAGTGACCAAGTTACTATGTTTTTGGTGACTTCATAGGATGCTAATATTGATTGGTGAGAGATCCTATCTTATATTTTTATTCTTGGGTGTGAAGTCTACAAAATTAGGATTACTCTATAGCAAAATTATAAAATTATAAAATTGTTGGATTTTTCTATCCTCTTATGGAAATGTCTTTAACAAAATCTATCATTTACTATCTCTAGGCAATATCAATTCTATCAAGTTCTCAATTTACCCTACAATATCTTTGTATGGGTTTTTGGATAGACCATCCTATTGATCAACTAGTTTCTTTAACTTATCTATTTATTTTGGCATAATCCTTGCTTTAGTTTTGCCCTTCTTTTCAAACAAAGTTTGAATTATATATTTATCGAGGAGCCTTATTTGATGACATGTTAGAAACTTCAAAGTGACTAACCATTTATCTCTACTATCATCTCTTGTATTGGATTTACCAAGGTGGCTAGTGTGACCTTGCAAACTTGAAGTTATCATTTTGCATCTTGAATTACCTTCAATCGCTTGAGCAATTGCTTCTATTCTACCCCTATTTACTGTGATTACATTATTGCCATTGTGGATAATTATTTTAACACCTTTTGATACCTCTATTTTGTGGCCAAAGCATCCTATATTTGCTAAAATTATTTTTGTTGTTTGATTAAGGATGGCTTCAACTCTAACCTACAAATTCAAAATATCTTTTAGTGTTTATGACCTCAATTTTGATGTCATCTGGTAGGATTATTTTTGTTCTTTATCTAAGGCATGCTATTGATTTACCATCACTTTTTTTTTTTCAAATTTTCATTCTCCTTTTAGATTTGAACAATTTCTTAATATTTGTCCTATCCCATAACTTGCAATTGTTGAACATATAGCTCAAATTATTTATTTCCTGCTCTATTTGTTATCTGAGATGGTTTTTCCCTTAGGTGGACAAGTTGTATGGAGAGATATAGTTACCTCTTTTAATATTTACTTTTAGCAAGTCTGCATTATAATTTTTTGATTTGATTTTACAATTGGGCATCCTCAACAACATCTTTCGTATGGGCTTCCAACTCTTACTAAAGCTAAAATTTATTTGTTGTGAGTTGGATTGTGACTTGGGCATTATTTTAGGTTTTTCATGTTGACCTCATTTTCTTTCACTAGTTGGCCATATTGCAAGGCTTCCCCAAGTGGTAGCTAGTTGAAGAGTTGAATCATTTGATATGGGTCCATTCTAGTTAGATCTAAATCTGACACCTTGGTTATAGAATCAACCAAATTTATAGATAGCTTGGTAGGATATACTTGTAGAAATTTGACAATCAAGATCTTATATTTAGTGATCATATGATCATCCACGCCCTTGGATTCTATTTCTTGATTTGGGTAAACTTATTCTTTGACCATTCTTTCTTTCTCCTATAAGGAATTCAATGCCTCTCTTATGTCCATAAATCTAGGTTCATTGATGATTTTCCAAACATAAGCCTAGCTTGGCTCATCTATCATTGTTGCTCTTGGATGGTTCTTAAGGATTTAGTCACATAAGCTTGTATTTGTGATGTTATCATACTTTGTATGGGTCTTGATACCAAGATAATTGGCAGATGTGGTGGATGAGATGATACAATATATGGGGTGAAGTAAGTGGCAATAATGATGAATGATAAGGTTGTTGTCACTTTAACAAATAATTGAGTCAAAACAATTAAAATGGGTGACACTAGTGTAGATGAAGATGATGGTTTGTAATCATAGTAGCAATAAATTTGATTGTTGGGGATGGGAAGGATATGATGGACGTAGTAAAAATATTAGAGATGTGACTATAGGTGGGAGGTGGAGTGTCTTCAAAAGCACCTATGACTACACTTATAGAAGGGGATTTAAGTATGGTAGAAGTAGAGAGGATTAAAAAAGTGGGCATAGAAGAAATAGGTGGGAATGAAGAATCTATAGGATAAGAATGAGAATATGGCGATTCCTTATGAAGTAGGGAATATGTTTTAGTAGCTTCTACCTTTATAATGGCCCTACTTAGGTGATTATTTACTTTAGCATAATTAATAGCTAATTTGTAACAACCTTGTTTTGGCATCCCTTTTCTCTACATGCATCATCTTATGTATTGGTTTCTTTGATTCTTACACTAGTGGTGAAAATTTTGAAATCCCTCCTTTGTGTTTTTGTTATCTCTTACCTAAGTAATGGTATTTTTAAAGGGATATCTACTTCAAGATGAGGTGCCTCTTTGCCTATGCCAACATCTAGTGCTATTTTAGTTTTTGCATCCATCCTTTCCAATATTAATCCATACAAATATTTCTCACTTTTCTTCATACACTTCCTGGTCATATCTTATATTGCATTTATAATTAGGGATAATGTAGATGGTGCAACTAAAATAACAATTTATAGACCAATGATAGGGAATCCTTTAGCAATGTGTGGAATGGCATATGGTATCCTTCAATAAGTCTTGTCATTTTTTTATGATTTATTATGCATATTATTCTACATAGCTAAAAAATGATTGTCAAAAGTACCTTGGTGCACTGGTCTCTTTAATTTATTAGTTATGTATCACATCATATACAAGGCAAGTATTTTTCTCTTGGTTACCCATTATTCCCAAGGCTTTTCTAGTATGGTTATTAATTTTATTGTTATGATTTAATTCATTCTTAACCTTGGCATCTGCATGGAAGAAAAACCATTCTAGAAGGTGTGCACACCACTATTGGATCTCATACTCATAACCATGTGGATTCCCTAGTTTGGGTAAGTCTATCATTTTGATAAGTTGAATTTTTTTTGATCCCATGACTTTATTCATGGATATAGAAGGTATATAGTCCCTTATACTCTAATTACCTTTTGAAGTACCCCTTGGGGTCATAGGACCAAAAATATTTTAGTTGCTCTAACCCTATGCCCCTTAATATTTTTGATATCATAGTGTAAAATACCCATAGATTTGGTGTAATGGCTATGATTTTTCTTGGTGGGGTAGAAAGTTATCTTCTTCTACCATTTGAAGTATTTGAGATCCATATAATATATTTGTCACATGTACTCCAAATTGAATAAGTAATTTGGTAGAAAGACAAGCAACTCAAATGACATTGAAAAGAAACAAAAAGCTTAATGAAATATCTTTACTTTCCAAGGTAAAATTTTTTATTGGGTGTTTGATCTAATCTCAATAAATTATGTTCCTCTCTTGACAACTGTGGTAGCATTTACCTCATATTCTATATTATGGGGTGGTATTCTTTGTCATAGAATTCATAGGATATTTTTCCCTCTTCTTGGGAGGGTGCATTAGTGCATTCTACTATCGATAAAGGCTTGTCATCAACCTCTATTTGGTTCAACTAGAGTGTTGGAAACCACTACTTTTTCTAATTAATTATCATCCAAAATAGATAAGAGGTATATGTGAATTTCCCTATATCCTTAAAGGTCCATAATTTTTTATTCATCTGGTCAACTATGTACTTGGTACAATTAACCATTTGTGAGTACCTAGGGTATGTCTCAACTATGTGTGAGGGTGCTATGTGTTCCTCATACAGAAGCTCCTGGATCATCTCTCCGAAGACTACAACTTTATTGGATAAGACTACTTGGAAATCATACTTGAATAGGTCACACTTCATGGGTAAATTAAAATTTGAGTGTCTTGTTTGAGTCCTTAAGTGGAGTATTAGGATATATCTCTACTATCTATACTCAAAATTGTGATAGTAATTCCTTTTCAATTTTGTATTATAGGTGATTGATATGGCCAGGTTATCCTTGAAATTCATCATATTTCTTCTCTCTTTGTACTTGATTTAAAAGGGAGTTTCATCCCAAGAGAATGGACTGATGCTCTTCATTTCCTAGTTGTGAATTTAGCACAAGTGTCAATGAACTCCAAGAAATTCCATACTTATGAAACTAAGTTCATTATGATCCCATAGGTCCATATTTAGCCAATACTCCATTAGTTAGTATTCAATCATAGATTATAATGCCTTAATTCCTCTTTCCTAACTTTGGCCAAAGAGTGCTTATAATTTACCTCTACCACCTTCTTATAGGGTTTTCCAAACATGTTTTTAGGGTTTTTAGGTAGGGGAAGAGCTCTCCTCCTTTTATTTGCTTTTCCCTTTGATGAAGTTGCTTGCATGAGTTATGTTTGAATGCGGACCACTTTGGATGGAACATCAAGTGTATTGAAAATGATACTAGGAGGAGTTAATAGGTTGTCTTTGACCATGGATGGGCTTCTAGAAGCAATATTGGTATTGTATTTGAAAAAAACCCTAACACTTGGCTTCGTAGGTGGTGGAGAATATTTTCATCCTATATATGGGAAAAGGGTGGACTAAATTTGTTAGTCCTTGGGTAGGATGATGATGAGCCATATTAGTAGTTAGTTTTTGTTCCATTTCTTCACCCAACTATTGTGTTTTTACCACATTTCTTATTATTTTTTGCCTGCTAACTTTTTAAAACTTTGAAAAATGATAGTGTCGCAATTAAGGGGTGTTTTGGCATGTGTCCTACAAAGCACACATCCTAAAATTGATGGTTCCAAGAACACCACTTTAAGTGGCGATCATAGTTATTGATTAAAATTTTTAGTCTTTTTTATTTATGGTCATGAATCTAGCATGTTTTTACATGTAGGGTTTGAATGGCACATCTCTTGGACTAATAATTGAGATTTTATAGCTCCAAAAAGAATGAAATTCATTGCTGACTCTAAAGGAAAATTTATTTTAGTTCATACACTATAAATACCCATTTCACCTCATTTCTCACCGTACATTCAACAATTGATGATTATTACTACAAATATTGCTTTCAATATTTTTACCTCTATTTCCTATGTGACATCCAACCTTCTTTCTCTCTCTCTTATTCTTGTAGGTACAACCAAATCCATCAACCATTGGTTTCCTACCTTCTATGAAGGAGGGCAAGACACTTTACTAGGGTTTGTAGCCAAAGGTTAATGATTGCTACTCAAGGACCAGTTTCCAAGGTATGTTAAATTCTCTACACATAGTCCAAGTGTGATCTCTCCTTATTGTGGTGACATAGAAAGCAAGATAGGGTAGAAAAAAGTGATTTATGATGATTATTTCATGAATGATATGGTCCTTGATGCCATAGGTGTCAAGTAATTTATATTGTTGTATTAGGATTAGACCTAGCATTTGCTTTTTTATGGATAATTTTAGTGTGGTTTACTATTGAATGCTCTACTTCATTTCTACTTGTATTAGGATAGTTTCAAATTTGGTTGTTAGTTTATTATTTTACTATCTTGATTTAAGCATTTTGGGTTATCTTGTATTAAATTGTGTAATTGTATGATATATCCTCCTTTTCTTGCAAATAGTTTTACCTCTTTTTAGAAGTACAATTCCTCCAAAAATAAATATTCTTTAAATCATCCAAAGTGAAAATGTTTACTTGTTCATACTAATTGGAACTAACATCATTTTTTTGAGGTTTTGATCTTGTATATACCGCTTGAAATGATCAAATAACTCTTCCAAGAAAATATCCATTAATTTTTTTTTAAACATGAATAACTAGTTCTTGTTAGTCATCACATTCTTATTTCTTTTTCAAATTTTAGATAAGTTATAGACTTCAAAGCATATACTTTGAAACTCATCTTAATACTATAAGAATATTTGAAGATGATCATAATTTTTTAAAACTTACCAATAATTGGAATTATCTAGCGCTTGAGTCTTATACACTATTTCCATTGAGTATTTAAGAATCAATATTATTGTGTTTAGAAATACAAATTATAAAAATACAAGTTTTACTTGATAATCTAACTAGTTGATGAAAAAAGATATTTGCAATAGAATAAGAATTTTAGAAACTAGGAAATAATTTCCATGGGTAGTTTTTCAATAATATTGTTGTGCTATTGTAATGAAATTGTAAAGAAATAGGTTGTTGATAAATATTTACTAAAAATAAAAGGATCTAGCAATATAGTAATAATGAAAGAAAATTAGTCTTATAAGTAATACTATAGTGGTATATATTTGGGTTTCATCCAAGAGGTCCAATTTCAAACCTTGCTACAAGGGGATCGAGGTCCCTTTCAAAAATTCCATAACAAATACCATAGTGGTATATCTTTGGGTTTTCATCTAGGAGACCCAAGTACAAATCTCGGTACAAGAGTATTAGGGCTCCTTTCAAAAACTCATGCTTTAACCTAAAATTTTATCAAATAGCATTAGCTCAATTAATTATATTCGTCAACATTCAAGGAGGAGACCTAGGTTTGAATCTTGCCAAATGATACATGAATAATATCTAAAATTTATTATAATGCCACTAGGTTGTGATGATGTAATATGAGTGGGGCTCGTTTCAATCCCATATAACAAATTAAAAAATAATGAACAAAAATTTCTTGTAGAACATTTGAACAACAAAATGTAAACAAATCAATTTTATTACAAATTAAATCTAAATACAATGCTAGAATTTATATAAAATAAAATCTACATAAAATTAATGAGGCTAATTGAGATGTATGGAAGCAAGAAGGATTAATAGTATGATTTAAAGAACCATTTGTTGGATGACTGACAATGGTTTGGTGAAGTTCTTATATGTATACTAGCAAATGACATTGAAAGAGATCGAGAGAACAAAGTGTTGGTGTAAGAAATAAATGAATATAATATCAAATAATAATAAGAAATAATATACCCAAATATAGCAAGAGGATTCTTGAAGGGTTTTGGGTCCTTATGATAATTTGAAATAATAGAGATAATAAAAAGGAAGATTAGATGCAAAACATTGACTCAATAGTAAATGATCATAATGCTTTGTTATGCATGATGTTTAGGATGATAGTTTTAGCTAATTTAATGGTTAAAATCTAAAAATACACCAAAAACATATAAAAAACTACTTAATGAAATTTGGTTCATCATATGCTCCATATTTTTCTCCTAGATGTATCCTACTTTATTGGCATGTCCCAAAAATATTGAGTGAATCAATGGCATGCAAATGCCCACTTTGCCATTGATCTATTGATAAATTTACTCTATGATTATCATGTGGGATCTTTACACATTATGAATTTATTAATACCACTTAATATTTAGGATTTAACCATGAGATAAAGCACACATACAAGGTGAAGTGGCTTGCTTAACTTAAAAGGTGAAATAGAAAAGAAGAGAAGGACAAAAAATAGTACACATGAATTCTAAACAACCTATTTTGACAAAAACCTACCCAAGGATGAACTAGGTTAATCCATATCTATCCATAAAGGTAGGGTCAGACTATTTAGTAGCTACAATTAAGATTTTAATGTTCCTTTTAAATAATGCATATCACACCTTCTCAAGGACCACATGTGATATCATACGAGATAACAAGTTGTGAGTCCTTGTAAATAAGAAAAACATTTCATTAGTTAAAGTAAAGGGTATAACAATAAAACATAATATAGATAAATTGATTTTGATATATATTTTGATTCATCTACATTTGTAAAAATGGAAAAACTGAAATTAAAAATAAAAGTAGAAATAAATGAGAGTAAAACAAGGGAAACACAAACATGTACTTATCATTGCATAATTTTATGGATTTGATACAAAATAAATAAACATACCCCCTAAGCATGAAATATTTACGATTACATGTAAAATCCACCCAAACATATGTAGAAACCTTACTTCAAGTTTAAGCATAAAAAAGAGAGTGAACTAATGTGTTTGGGATAACCCAAGACCCATTAGGAGTGGCGTATACTTATTATCTTGCAAAATATGGTAAAAGTTAACAATAAATAAATTTGGTAATAATTAATTTAAAACTATAAATACATGGTAAAACTTTAATAGCATTTTAATTTTCATGATCTCACCTCTATAGAGCATATTTTCTAATTCTAAAAACTTAGGGTGTCATATTGTTGCATGGACAAGGATGATGTGCATGAATGAAAGAAAAATATATTCAAGTAGTCCTCTAAAATTTTGTATCAATTTTATTTTAAATAAACCATCATTATAATCTTATAAATAAATAATAATTATGCTAGCAAGGATGAGTGTAAGAATGCATAAGGATAACCTTTAGGAATGCCGCTCAATTTGGGTAATTAGACCCTAATGAAAACTTTTAAAAGCACCTCTAGAGAGGTGTTTGGGTTCCCTAAATAGTTTTTGAACCTAGCATGGTGTATGCACCATTTTATATGGCATTTATGCTAAATACATTTGCAAAATGATGATGTCATCAATTTTTATGGTGATTGTGTTAGAAATGGCAATCTAGTAAAATATTTGATGATCTTACCATGTTCCCAAATACATAGTGGTAAATTGATACTATAAGTGATGATTATATTATAAAAATTATATCTTAACTAATTATATGGTAAATTAACCAAAAAGTGATAAAACCACTCAAAAAGCTACAAACCCACTACATTAGTGGTATTTTAGACATTTTGGAATTCTTTTGATTTAAGTGTATTTATATTATTTGCTAGCATAACTTGTAGGGTGAATCAAGCAAAGAGAAAGGTAGAGGTAGGGGTAAAGAATGCAATCAAGGAAATAACTTTAAGGATGATACCACCTTATCTATACCAAACAATATTCTTTAGAGGTAGAAAGAGATTAAGTGGTTTAAGACATGAGATTCTACACTAATAGGCATTGACCTAGATGTGCTAGTATAATTAATCATATGATATATAGATACAATTTATATCTAGTGCAACAAGACCCTATGATAGGTGATGATTAGAGAGTGAGAGCTATTCTCCAATATTTTTTTATGGATGACCCTATTCAATAATGTTGTAGAGATCTAGTGGAACTAGAGGATGCATACTTTTTAACCGGGTTGTCAATCTAAGGAATGCCTCTAGAGCGATGTACCGATTTTATGTATTATATTCAAATGGAAGAGTGGGTAATCACGGAGGTTAGACTTCAAATGATTATATCTCTATGGAGGATTAGTTATATTATCAATAAATTACTGGTTCATCATGTGCATACCGTGATATTGTTATCCTTTATATAGTGTGGTAAAGAAACAAACAAGATTCTAGCATCTATATTATGGATACTTTTTCATATGTTGAAGGGGGTGACTATGAGCTTCTTAGGAGATTTGGCTAGAGGATATCTATATTAGATAAATTATATCACAACATGTATTAGATTCAAAGGCATAATACAATGTCCATCAAGCCCATCTACCTAATATGAGAATGGATATATAATCACTTCCCAATATATTAGCTATCAAAATCACCATTTTCGATTAAATAAAAAGAGATGGATTAGACAATAGGATAAAATGATGGAAATGCCTTGGGTATTCATGACTTCCATTTTGATGATTAAACATAAAGAGTTAATCTCTACCCCTATAAAGGACAAAGAGTGATCCTAGATGATATTAGGGAGAGTTGAGTCACAAGGTCCATCTACATATTTAAAAGTTATTATTACAAGTTATTAAAAATGAACCTAATTGAATGGGTTCTAGAAACACATCCTATGGAGGAATTCCTCCTTCATCCACATAAATAGAGGCATACCTATAATATGATTGTTGTATAGACTGACTAATATCACCACCCAAAAGAGGAATCCCATGAATATATCTAGGAATAAAAGGAATTAATACATTACTCAGTAAAGAAAATCCAATTACATATGATCAAAACATATATGAAAGGTGCCCTTAGACACCAATAATATCACTAAATAATAAATAATTATCTCTAACTAATGATAAAAATGGATGGATGAGTGGGGTCATAAATATCATGATAATATAAGGCACCTAATGTCAAGATTATAGAACCAATCATTGGACATTAATAATATAATACAAGGGATTCACCTTATAAGGTATTCATAGGACTATAGAGCAATATAAAACTATTACAATACAAGGTAGATCGTGGTATCAAGTGAAGATTAGCCACTCATTTGAACATGCTTTCTTAATTTGAACAATGGATGTGAAGGAAGAATCTTATGAGTCACTTGCTCTTAAGGGATGCTCACCTACACCAAGATGCATCTACAACTACAAAAATATTATGCCTAACCTTTTCTTGGTCAAAATATATTATTGGTGAAGGTATAAATATTGGCTTGAGTATCTCACATGCATTAATAAATAAATATAGTTCATCCAAACTTACTATACTTAATTTAATGATGGTGCCATGATTATCATAGTAGGTATTTGCTAGGAAGTCCCAATTTCTCAAGAATCATCAACATCCATTTTTTAGACTTGGATATTGTAGACTATAATCGATAACACCAAGAGACCAGTATAGATCTATTAGAATATGTAGTGGTTAAGCTTCTCTTGAGACAACAACTAAATTTTGTACTTATATTTATCATATATACCCTTTGGGTCTATGTAAACCTTGAAAAAGGTGATTTTATAAATTTTATAATATTTTATTCCTAAAGGTCAATCTCACAACCTTGACCTAAAGGTAACCTATATTTAAGTGTAAATACCCCTTCATACCAAAATTTTTGCTCATCGCTTGGTTTATAACTTTATTTCCATTAAGTGAGATTATTTGGTGTCCATGGACACATCCAATGTATTCTATTTTCTTTATTTTGTTTTGTGTATTCCATTTTTAAGCAATATTGGGTAATTCTTGATTCCATTTATTTCTAGAAACTATTATGAAATCTATCATGGTATTAGAGCAAGCATGAATTTCCACTCGATTGCTTTTGTTGGTATATGTTTTCTTCTAGATTCTATCAATGGCAATTATTTTTTTGCTAGAGAACAAGGGGTTGTACTTGGGTCCCCCACTCTTGAAAAATCACAACTCTCTTCTTTAGAGCTTGAGAATTTACAAATAAACCAAATTCTCATCTTAATTAAGTTGCTAGAGCTAGATGCCTACATCATAATGGCAATTATTATTAGAGCAATCTATGAATATTTTTTGAAGGCTAACAACATAATTGAAAGAAGTTTTTTTTTAATTCTAGGTGGACTTGGATTAAGAAGATCTTACCAGGTTTAGAAGATTTGATCTAGGTGAAATATTCATCAACAAGTTCCTTTTTTCCTCCCATTCACACTCAATCTTGTTTTTTAATATTTTTTTTGATAAAATATAGAAGGGGTTTTGAAAGGGTCATCGAACCTTTTACAAGCCAAAGATAACCCACAAAGGCCAAGAACTAAGAATAATTTGATCGGGGATCAATGCATCATAAGCAAAAAGGACACACCAACTACCACCCAAAAATACCCCAAGGAAGCCTCTACACCTTGGCACAACATCCACCCATGGAGAGACTTGTAGAATAGGACAAAATGACCACCCTAAAATAAAACAGGGCAAAGACACTACGAAAGCACCTCCCATGCAGGGGAAGCCTTAGACATAGACCTAGCTAAAAAATAGAAGATCGATCAGGAAACATGCGCCCTTAATTGGATTTGTCATCTAGTTTGGCTTTGACCAACTCCACTAGAGAATTAGGTTGGTATGCATTGATCAGGGATTTGATATCTTCGGCACACGATATAGCCACCCTCATGAGATCAAAAATATAGTTCTACAGATTTGTTGCCAAGGTCCTGATAGGATTGCATGGGGATTCCTACAAAATCTTCACATATTCCACTAATTATAGTTTGGTATTGCATTTTACCTCTTTCATGAACTTAAATTTATTCATGACTAGGGTGAGAATTTCCTTCAAATAGTTTGCCTTATCTAGGTTCAAAGAAGTTTTTTTGGAAACTAGACAATTAGACCTCCTCATACTGGACCCATTGCCCCTTGAGCCTTGAACAAGGGGTATCACCTGGGCTTTATTTCGAGTCGAGGGAGGGGCTAGAATAAAAGGTGTTATGGTTCATGACCTATAACTTCTTACCCAACCAATTAGATGAGAGGTCAAGTCTTTGGAAGAATATTGAGAATCACTAATGATAAGACCAATGGATATTAGGGTGTCCATACTTGCATGTGAATCTAGCTTGTCCCTAGAGTTAGGGTTGGACTCGCAAGATGATGAATCTAAATCATCTAAAGAACCTGGCACAACCACAATATCAGGGTTAGCTAGAAGAGCAACCAGAATGCCAACTCTCAAGAGACATCTAGTCACCACCACATAATCAAAAATAATTTTAATCAAAACTTGGTGGAGGGGATTGTTAAATTTACCTCTTTGAACCCTCCAAGCCAAATATTCTAAGGAATAAAATAGGAAAACAAGGATATTCATGGTTCTTTTCCTTGTAAATTGGTTTAGGAACATGATGTGGAAACTTCGTAGCATCTCTTGATCTTTATCCAAGGTAAAGTATTTCATGAATAGGAGGGAAATCTAGTCCCAAGGATCCTTTAGAGACCCCCTTCTGAAGTATTTCTGATATTCTTCTAAGGACTCACTAGCATCAAGGAAATTCATTATCTCCATAGATAGAGAATGTTTATCCCTACTATGACAAGCCCTGTCAACAGGGAGACCAATGGATTTGATAATTAGCTAAAAGGAAATAGAGAATTCCAACTTGCTAACTTTAATCTTGTCATTCCTCCAAGAGAGGGCTACATACCTGGCTAAGAGGAGGTGATGTCTGTTGAACTTTTACAAGCATTTAAGAATTCCCCTACGCTTTAGGATATTATTTAAATCATCATCAAATTCTAGCCTATTGGGTTATAGAATGATTTTGTCATTATTTGATGGCCCCATGATGAAGATATCTCTATACTTGGTACTCCACCTCATTTTGAGAAGAAAAATGTGCTTTAGCCTCTCGAGGTACCACCACAAATCTCTCTCTCTTATATATAAGCACTTAACATTATTCTTTAGTTTTTTTAACTAGATTGATCCTCTAGTTTTTTTATTATATGGAATAATGGGTTTTGAAAGGGTCATCTAACCTTTTACATATTGTAGACATGGAAAATTGACCCTCAAAATGAGTTAATCTTTCCTTTAGATCCCTAGGAATCTACCCAAGCTTGCTAAGTGCAAAATTGGGGCCTATTTCCTCTCTTCCTTTGTCCTTTTCCCCTAGCTTCACCAAATTCATGTCCAATCCATATGGGGTATGCATTTGTCTTGTCAGATTCATGCCCTATAATTATTAGGCATGAATTTAGAATTCTAGGGGATTTTCTTTAAAAAATACCACCCCTTGTCGACCTGTTTTGGTGTCGGTCCTTGCCCATGGTGAAATTTCATTTTATTACCCTTTTAGCCCTCCAAACCTCTTATAAATAGAGGATTGGAATCCCTATTTTACCCCAGTCAATATTTTTAGAGAATCCTATATCTTAACTTTCTCATTGTTCACTAACAAGTGCTCTTCTGTTGTAATTTATTATTTTTATTGTTTTGTTGCTTTGGTGTTGGCTTCTATTGGGGATTAAGTGGAGGAGTATTGATGGTTGTAGAAGTCCACCATTCTGGATTGCTTACTTCATATTCTCATTTCTCCTTACTCCCTCCATCAACTAACCAGGTTCTTTACTTGCATTATTAATCATTAACTATATTTTTCATTATTTTATATCATATTTTTTGTCATTTTGGGACCCATAAAATGCATCTAAATTGAATTCACCTCCTGCACATAAATATTGTAAATTTGGTAATCCATATGTATGCCCCCTCATTACAAGACATGAATTTGGTCAATTAGGGCTTGGGGGTAAATTTTTTCTTCCCAAAACCCTAATTTGTTGCTTGCATTTTAGCTTTTTATAACCTACATTTTGTTTCATTTCATTTAACTGTTGCATGTCCATTCCATATTGCTTTTGATTGTTCCAAAGGTAAAATATTATTTTAATTTTGAATTATCATAGAAAAGGACTAAGTAGGCTTGATTGTTGCACCTCTAAGCTCAGTCATACAACAGCCTAAATAGGCCCCCAAATGCTGATCAAATTTTCTAGGGTTTTGTAAGTTGTTTCATAGGTTTGAAGCTATTTGGATATTCTGGATGCAAGTTAAAGTTGGGATCAACCATCAAATCATGTAAGTATCCTAGTATATATTTATGTTGTTTGTTGTGTGTCTTCATTCCTTTATGTTTTAGATTTTGATCATAAAAAAAAGAAAATATTTGATCTTTTATCTTTAGGTATTTAAAGAGTAAAATCATGTAGCTTGCATCCTAGGGTTAATTATTATTTTTTCATTCTATTAAACCCTTTCTAAAATAGAAATATCTATTTTATTTCAAATGAGAGTTTAGTCATCATAGAAAATCAAGGATCATTCTAGGGTTAACTTTTTGTCTTCTTGCATTTTGTTTGTCTTGTGTTGTCCTTTTATTTCCATAGTTTAGCTTTTAGAAGGGCCAAACATAGGTGATTGCTTAATTTATACATCAAAACATTTCCACCCAAGACTTTGAGCAAGTCCTAAAACCATTCTTGGTGAATCCTTCGATCCCCAAGCCCTCGAGTGTAGAGAATATAACACACCCCTATGGTTACCTTGGCTCCCAGTAGATCTAGCCAAGAATTGTACATGGTAGGGAAGTTTTCCTCCTCTACATATTTGGTGAACCTGATGTGAACACACGTCTTAGTGGCCAAGATAGGAAACCTCTTCCCTTTTATTTTTCTTTTGAAAACTTTAAGCAAGACCACTGATTTTCTTTGCTTGGAATTAGAAAACATTAAGAATATCTTAAAATAATCTTGTTTTTCTTTTGTTAATGTTCTTTCTCTTCCTCCTAATGGATTTTAACACTAGGAGTAAGTGAAAGCTTTTAGAATCTGATCATATTTTTCACAAAGATGATCAAATTAATAAGGAGAATCACAATCTAGATGCATAAGAGGAAGAACATGAAGAAATTGGTACCAACTTTTATCCTTTTGAGAGGCCCAATGGAGGATTCACATTCAAATAATTTGATCATATATGGGGTTTTAAGACTATGTAAGTGGAGGCTTGACTCGAAAGAGGTGGGATATCTCTTCCTCCAACCGTTTCTCCTAGGAATGTTCATAATAAACCCTTGTTTGAATCTTCACATCATTATAATCCTTTTCATAAACCAACATATTACCATGACCACAAATATTGGTAAATTCCACAAGCTCCTCCAACTGGTAGTGCATCCCAAAATTACGCCCAATTTCCTCCTCATTCTTCTCATATCAACATTCATGCTTCTATTCCACCAAAAGTTAGTTATCCTTCGCAACAAAATACCACATATCATAACCCATACCATTATAGTGTCAATGCCTACATTGGCCAAGATCCCTTTCAACAACCTACCTATACCCCTTCCCTAGGGAATATAGGGGTATTGCACAATAATAATCTCGATATGTAGAGTTTGAGGGCTTGGTTCAATGGTTAAAATGCTTCTGTAGGAGCATGAAGACCAGGGTTCCAATACCTCAGGCTCTGTAGTACTGGTGGGCATGTCACATCAGTGTTTCCAGATAATTAAAAGGTTTATCTTGATGCAATTGGAGGTTATAGTGGCAACAAGGAGAAATATTTGAATCCACGAATAGGTATAGAAAATTGTAATGTGTTAACGATTCCTCTAGTATAATAATAATAATAAAAAATAATCCTGATGTGCAAAGTTTGAAAAATATGGTGAATAAATTGGTCTTAAGAGTGGGTATGATTCAACCTCCAAGTTTCACCTATAACTTCAAGAAAATGTGCAATCAACCCTTAGAACCTATTGTCTCTTCTAGGCCCTACCCTAAGCATTTTCCAATGTCGGTTTTGCCTATTTATAAGGGAACAAAGGATCCAATTGAGCATTTAAGGATGTTTAGGACAAAATGCCATGATATTATATATGATTACATGTTGCTAAAGATGTTCCCTAAGAGCCTTTGTGGTATGGCATTGGAATGGTATTATCAATTTCCCCATCATTCTTTGAGTAATTTTAAAGAGATGACATAATTGTTTGTTTAGCAATTTGGGGCTTCTGTTGAAAAAATATGACTATGAAAGATGTTTATATGTTGCAACAAGGTAAAGAGGAAAATTTTTCAAATTTATTGTCTCATTGGAGGAGTTTAGTTGGATTGTTGAGATATACTTTACCTCCTCGAGACATGTTAGAGGTCTTCATTGGAAATTTACAAGAGCAAATATCTTATGAATTGGAAACAACAACCATCACCTCTTTTGACCAAGTGATAGATATAGCAAGAAGGGTAGAGCAAGCCCTCATTAGAAGAGGTCAAATGAAACCAAAGAAAGAAGAAGATAGGACCACAAAAAATTAGTATAAGAACAAGCATGTAGTTGGTGATGGGGTAATGGATAGTAGACATATTAATAGTGTTGTTAACACCCTACAAAATATGGTGCTTTGCCAACCTCAAAAACCCCCACCAAGGAATTTCACAAGGCTCAACACACCTATGAACATGGTCATAAAGCAAATTTTAGAATCTAATATGATTGAGTTACCTCCTATAAGGTAACTTGATACCACAATTGATTGGTATATTTCTAGTCAACATTGTGAGTATAATAGAGTGGAGGGGTACATGAAAAATTCATGTAAGAGGTTGAAACATGTGGTTCAATACTTAATTGATGAATGTTGCCTTGTTATAGATGGTTCTCAATCTAATCCTCCAACAAGCAATCAAATTCCTATTCAACAAGAACCCACAACTAATCAAGATATGGGGATCTTCCAAAATCCCCTACCTAAGCATAGACAACATGCAACTAATCAAGTTTCATATCATAATATGCCACCTTCCTACAACAATATGGTTGGTATGGTAGCAATAACTACAATGAAACAAGCTCAAAGACAACCAACTCAATGATCTTAGTAGGAGATGAGTTATACATCCAATCAACCTTTGAAACCACCCTTAGTTTTGAATAATACCCATAAAAGGATCATAAGAATAGAAAACCCACCTTTAGTGTTGAAACCACAACCAAAAATCTCCTTTGATATTCAACAATAGTTAGCTAGTACCCCAGGTAAGATCTCTCTTAGAGCTTTTGTAAACTTATCCTATTCATAGGGAAGCTTTGTTGAAGCTTCTAAGACAACAATATATTCCTCAAGACATTTCCTCTTGTGATATAGTTCATGTTGTAAGATCTCTTGGGATACATCATATCAAATTTTTATACATATATATTCCTTCCTCAAACTTGTGAGGGGATTCTTCCCTCTATATTACTGCATTTATTGGGGAAAAATTTATCATGCGAATTTTTATAGACAATGGTTCTTCCTTCAATTTATACACTTATCAAGTTTTCCAAAATTTTGGATTAAAATAGGAAGATTTAACTAAATTCGATATCATCATCAAGCTTTCAACAATGAGTCCCAAGAGGCTTGCAATGTTATATCCCTCCCATTAGGATTGGATCTAAGATCTTAGATACCTTATTCTATGTGGTATCTTTCCCTACATATTTTAATCTCCTTCTTGGATGCCCTTGGATTCATGTGATGAGGGTTGTCCCTTCTACTTTTCATAAATGTTTGAAGTTCAAATTCAAAGATCAACTTTTCACATTTTTGGGTGACCCTCATAAATTTCAATATAATTCAATGGTTGAGCAAGCTCAATATGATTTTAATTTATGTCCGTTAGTTTCTTCATCTCACATAACCAAGCAACTTGAAAATCTAAATATGAGTGAGAAACTTCTAATCAATGTTTCATCATAGGATCAAGTCAATCCTTTTATTCAAGAACATCTTCTAGATATTTCTAAGCTACCAACTTCATTGAGGACTATGGATTTACCCTATAAAAAAAGTGAAGTTGTACACATTGGCACATGCACCTTTATCTTCATGGGAGTCTCCCTCAAAGAAAATATTTATGGTAGCAACCCTCTTCCTATAGAGTGTTCTTTTACCCATTGTTACCTATCCAATGATTACCCACTTCCCAAGAAAATCCTATCTAGCATGGGATATATAGGTAAAGGTTTGGGGCCACAACAAAAAGGTATTCAAGAGCCTTTGGAAGTTGAGCTTTGGCCTGAGAGATGTGGTGTAGGTTACATCCCTAATAAAACCAACCTTTACTCTTTGATAATGATACTCACCTTATTAGTTATGTTGAATAATTAGATCATCAAGGTTTGGAGTGGAGTGATGAGGATGAGGGATCACCTTATCCTAATGAAATTTTATTTTACAATATGATAACTTTGGTGCACCCTAAGTTGGTTTCCCCTTGGATGGTAAATAACTTAAATAACCAATGAACATAATGCATCTAAAGAGATACTATGATAACTTGGTACTCTGCATTTTCATATTGCATTTAGATTAGTATTCATATTGCATTTAGATTAGTATTCATATTGCATTTGGTATTTTTTTTCATACTGCATGATTTCCTATCATATTTTACATGGTTTGTTTGACATTCTATCCTGCATTTTGCTTGTCATATAATTACATTCCTGTTTGACCATATCTACATGCTACCTTATCATATATATTTTTGGGGACTTCATGAAGATGGTAAGTGATGACACCTAGTTAGATCTTAGCTCACATACTCATACTAGGGCTCTAATGCCTAGCAAATCCCCAGCCTAGGGCCCATATATGTGCATTTTCATATTTGCATTTGGTCCATCTCTTCTTCTCTTATATTCCTTGACCTTGAAAGTTTAAAATGATCATCAAGTTCTCTCCAATTTAAGGGATGTAGTTCTTCTTCTCTTGTATGTCCTTTGTACTTAAAACTTTTAATCATTTATTCTCCTCCTCAAGATAAAGGATATACATTCCTTCTTCTATTTTCACACCTATTGGTATTTTGAGTGTTAAGTGATCCTCATGAGATAGGGTATATACCGCATGGATATCATTTATGGTATTCATACGACCACTAACTATCTTATGCATACCTCTTAGCCCTCAAAACTCCACTAGGGATACACACACACACACTATCTTTTGATTCTTGCTTCTTGCTTCTTGCTTTCCTCTATCTTCTAGCGTGCACACACACACACACACACACACACACTATCATTGCTTTTGTTGTTCTTTGGTCTACTCATACATATTTTTGCACACACTATATCCCTATCGGGTAGTACTTGTTTTGGCAACATCAATCACATATTAAAACCCCGTACATGATAGCTTCATGGTCACAAGTGAGGGGTAGCCTCCATTTGATCATTTTTGAGCATACATCCTAGCGAGTATCTCTTCATCTTTGGCCATCAGTGAGCACTACACCCATAGTGGGTATCACTCCACACCTTTCCATATTTATGAGTATAACACCTTTGTAGGATAGCTTCATGGCCATACACGAGGGGTAGCCTCCATATTGATCATTTGTGAGCATACATCCTTACAAGGGTTCTGCTCCTATTTTACTTTTCTTTAATTTGACCTTTAGGAGCTTTGCTTTCTTATACTTCTACCTTTCTTTCTTATATTATCATTTATTTCCTTCTTCCCTTCTCTTTTATTTCCATTCTTTCTTTTTATCTGCTCACTCATGCATTTCATTTTGCATTCATTTTAGATTACATGTTAGATTGCATTTCATTTAGTTAGGGTCATCATGCATTAAAATAATAATAATAACCATAATAAAATAGCACACATATTTTTACACACTAAAATAAAAGCAACTTGTATTACTCAAAAGCACTAAGTATGTGCTAATCGATCGGTGTGGCACAGTAGAGCACTCAACACACTCGACCATCCCCAAGGGTCCATACCACAATCAAAATTGATGTATCTTCCTGATCCTAGCCTTAGCCATTTGGGCCTATCCCCTCTGCTCTACTTGTTGGAGATGGTGGAGAAGCCATGTTCATATATCATGAACCAAATTGTACCCATGACTGCGAGAAAATTTATGATCGTATGGATGATGGTAGAGGAACCCTCTAGTATACTAGAATAACATGGAATAATATCATGTGGTAGTATAATTCCCTCCATACCACTATCTCATATGACTCCCTCATCCTCTGTAGCTTAGCTAGTAGTAGGTGGTCTCCATTGCTTTGTTGGTTGCCTACAACTACAACCATACCTCTACCTGTGTTTTTTGTTGCTCACTCCAACTAGCCCATATCCCTTATGATGCACTCTACCTTAGCCCGCATAGTTTCCTACTATGCTCAAGTCTAGTCTAATACTATTTGGATGGTATCCATCTCCACTTACATAGCCACCACCATGGATTGTAGAGCCTCTAATTCCTTGGACCTCCAACCTCACTAGGTCCTGCCTATGTCATTGTGGGGGTAACTATTATAGTTTTCCCTCCCCCTAAGCCAAATATGGCGATCATCCCCCTCATGCCCATCACTATCTCCACCTAAACCTATGCTAAGGCTAGTCTCAATGGGATTGTGCCCCTCTGTTGTCACTCAGTTGTGCATTGAGTGGCCTCTCAAAGTGCTAGTTGCACTCACTAGCTCATAACCTAGTGTCTCTACACTGGTACTGGTGGATATATCCTCAAGGGTATAATTATCTCGCACCATATCCTATACCCAAAGGTCACACAAACATCATCCATCCCTAGATCTATTAAGAGTGGATCATATAGGCCCACCTCTACTCATTTGTCTACATAAATATTGCCTTTATTTCCTAGTGAATCACTCCTCACCCACCTGAACTAGTAGTCATCAAGGTCTAGAATTTCTTGTAGAATGTCAAACTGGTACCGTAATCAATCAAATCGGTATAGCTCCTACTTGCCCTTTTTAGTGATGATCCACCAGATCCTCCTCACCCAAGCTAGCTCCTCTATGTCCTCCATCTATCTAGGGTGTAGATTCCACAATCACCATATGATTTTATGCTCCCACAACTCATCTATCACCTACCTCCCAAGTGGTAAGACACCAATATATGACTTGTGCCCATGCTCATAGTGGTTACTCCACCTATATGTTGTTGGTCACTCCACCTTGCCCAATGGCTCTGGTAGTGCATTCGGTCTTCGAGGTACTATGTGCTCCCAACACCACACTTGGAGCAATATCGTATAGATCAGTCTTGTCTGTCGCTTATACATGATGCCATGCAATATCCTATACAAGCAGGCCAACACATATGGTCCCCATGTGAATCTAACTCTCTAATATTGAATGTTTGCCACTACTTCATCCAGTGCCCATGGTAGGTGTTGCCTACTTGTGTGACACTAGAATCCCTACCACCACCCCACATAGTACAAAAATTAGTATCCCAACTCCATATTGAAATAACATCTCATCGACATGGAATCCAATCTACTCGATCACATGTGTTAGGTCCTCTAACATCATCTTCAATGCCACCATCAACTCTCCTACTATGTAAATTGTCCTCTCTCCAATGAGGATCCTCAAGATGCACCACATATCCTCTAGTGTGACATTCATCTCCCCCATAGGTACCCAGAATGTGGATGATTTTGGATACCACCTCTCTAGAAAATTTGTTAGTAGTGCCCTATCAACCTCAATGTGGGGCATCTATAGCATATGCAATAGCCCCACATTCTCCAGTATCTCCCTTTCTATCGTTGTGAGCTCCCTCATAGCATCCTTGAGTATCTTTGACCACCACTCTTTGATCTAGAGTACATCAAGCTACACAATCAACATAAAAAAATTCACACATTTCATCAGCTTCATTTTCTTTCAAAAACAAAAAAGTGCATCTTTTTACAAAATTTACCAAATTTGCGTTGCATAGTGAATTTTGCAAAAAAATGCTTAAAAATATAAAAAAATCAATTTTTTTTGTGTGTGCAGGTGAAACATCTAATTCTAGCAAGTGGTGTTTGATATGTACCTTCGCTCGATTAGTAATAGTGGTAGCATCACATATCACCATGACAAAACGGTGGGTTGGAAGTTCCATTCTCCTTTTTCTCCTCCTCATATGGTGAAAATGAGTTAATTTTTCCTCTTTTATTCCCTTCTACTTATTTTACCTCATTTTCTTCTCTCTTATTTTTCTTTTCCCCTCCTTTTCTTCTCTCTTCCCCCTTCTTCCTTTTGTATTTTTCTCTTTCTCTTCTTCACTTTTCTTTGATTTTCCTACTTTTTGCATCTTTTTTGAGTTTTTTTTTCAAGAATATTGAATTCCTTCAAAAAATCAAAGGGGAACCCTAGCCTTAGAGGCATTAATGGTAGTAATTCCTTTATTTGTATATAAATTTATTGTGTTCAGGATAACACCCATTTTTGCATCGCCCCTCCATCCAGACCTAACCACCACTTTTAGTGTGTGTTCATCGTCTTCACCTGTAGGAGTCTACATATTTATTTGATGCATTTACTTGGTCATAAATGCATCAAAAAAGGGGGAAATATAGACATGGAAAATTGACCCATAAAAATGAGTCAATATTTCCTTAGATCCCTAAGAAGCCACCCAAGCTTGCTAAGTGCAAAATTGGGGCTTGTTTCCCCTCTTCCTTTGTCCTTTTTTCCTAGATTTACCAAATTCATGCCCGGTCCATATGGGGCACGAATTTGGATTTCTAAATTCATGCTCTATAATTATTGGGCACGAATTTGTCATTCTAGAGATTTTTCTCTTTAAAAAACCACTCCTCATCAACCTGTTTTGGTGTTGGCCCTTGCCCATAGTGAACTTTATTTTCCTACCCTTTAGCCCTCCAAACCTCTTATAAATAGAGGATTGGACTCCATATTTTACACCAGTCAATATTTTTAGAAAATATTAGATCTCAACTCGCTCATTGTTCACTAACAAGTGCTCTTCTGCTGTGATTTGCTATTTTTATTGTTTTACTACTTTGATGTTGGTTGCCCTTGGGTATTAAGTGGAGGAGTCTTGATGGTTGGATAAGTCCACCATTATGGAGTGCTTCCTTCATATTATCATTGACCCTTTCTCTCTCCATTAGCTAAATAGGTTTTTTACTTGCATTATTAGTCATTAGCTCTATTTTTTGTTGTTTTGCATTGCATTTTTTAATATTTTGGGACCCAAAAAGTGCATCTAAATTGAATCCATGCCCTGCCTATATAGGGTGCAAATTTATAAATTAATATTTATACCCCCTCATTACAAGGCATGAATTTGGTAAATTAGTGATTGGGGGTAAATTTTTGCTTCCTAAAACCCTAATTTGTTGCTTGCATTTTAGCTTTCTACAACCTGCATTCTGTTTCATTTCATTCCACTCTTGCATGTGCATTCCATATTTTTTTTGCTTATGCCAAAGTTTAAATATCATTTTACTTTAAAATGGTCAACTAAAAGGACCAAGGGGGCTTTACTGTTGTGCATCTAAGCTCAGTCATACAATGACCTAAGTAAGCCCCCAAACACTGATCAAATTTTCTAGGGTTTTGTAAGTTGTTTCACAGGTTTGAAGCTATTTGGATATTCTAGATGCAAGTTAAAGCTAGGATCAACCATCAAATTAGGTAAGTGCCCTAGTAGATATTTAGGTTGTTTGTTGTGTGTCTTTTTTCCTTTTTGTTTCATATTTTGATCATAAAAGAAAAAGAAAATATTTGATCTTTTATCTTTAGGTATTTAAAGAGTAAAAGCATGGAGTTTGCATCCTAGGATTAATTATTATTTGTGCATTCTCTTAAACCCTTGCTAAAAGAGAAAGATCTATTTTATTATAAATTAGGGTTTAGTCATCATCAAAATTCAATAATCTTTCTAGGGTTAGCTTCTTGTCTTCTTACATTTTGTTTGTCTTACATTATTCTTTTATTTCCATAGTTTAGCTTTTATAAAGGCTAAACATAGGTAATTTCTTAATTTACACATCAAAATATTTCTACCCCAGACTTGGAGTAAGTCCTAAAAATATTCCTAGTGAACCTCTCAATCCACAAGCCCCTGAGTTTAGAGAATATAACACACCCCATGATCACCTCGGCTCCTACCGGTTCCAACCGAGAATTACACGCAGTAGAGTAGTTTTCCCCCTCTACACATATTTACAAAAAGGACATCAAAATTGAGTCCTACCATAGAACATACATAAAAAAATATCAAAAGTAGTAGAAGGGTATGGCCCAATAGAACTATCCATCCAAAAAGGTACAGATAAATCAAAAGGATCTAGAGGACTAAAATCACTCATAATGCTCCATTTCCTCATATGACAAGTCCACCTCCATATTTGAGTTGGTCTAACTATTTTTGAAGTACCTCATCATCTAATTGACCTCATCAACATACATCACAGGTATTTTAATAGATCTTTGAATATATCTAAGAAGATCCTTAACAATATTTATCACATTTTTGAGGTCTTGAGGGGATCCTGGTATACCTCTTACATTCCACAAAATTATCTTCATTTGTGATATTTAAAATTATGTTTCTTTCCTCCACCTGTCGTGGCTGGAGGTTGAGATCTAGAAGCTACTACACTTATTGGATTTTCCAAAAGGTCTTTTCCTCCATCTAAATTCAGGATCACCTAGGATCCATTAGCAATGTCTATTTTTGTTTCACATTTCCTAGAAACTTTGTTGGAAGGCCTTCCCACTTTCCTCTCAACCCCTACATCCACTATTTTTTTGGGTTCTTGTTAGAGTACTACGGGTCACCAGGTCTTTCCCTAATTTACATTTTTTTTTAGAAGGAGAACCTTGACAACTTTCTAAAGCTAAGGCTTCCTTTCTAGAATATGAAGGTAGAGCAACCTCAAATTCTAAAGCTTCTATTTCTATAGCATCTGATTCTAGCAAGATTATTTCTATAATAACCAAATCTTCCCCTGAGACTAAACATTAAAAAGGATTACCTTGAAGGGGGTTCAAAAAAGGAGAAATAGAGGATGACTCTATAGAGCATACCTGAATAACAACATCCATGAGAACTCCATCTTATTTTACCAAAGATCCTTAAAAAATTAGTTGTTCACCAGAAGATGCCTTGCGGGAAGCTCTCATCAAGGAACCATAACTCACAGAAACCTGGGTGCACTACCTCCTTTTGGGATCACACTTTTTTTATGCAATATTTTTTTATGCTATCCCTTGCTTGTGGTATTTTGTATGTTACATTACCCTAGATTAAGGTTAGGCTTAGACAAAGAAGTACCTTAGGAGAAATGTAGGTGTTCTTGAACTAATCCATCAAACAATAGACCTTAAGCTCCTAAAATTCCCCTAATACCGATATAACATAGAGGTAAGGGAATCACAATGGATATCCCAAGAGGCCCTTCATGATATTCTCTTTTCCCTTGCCATATTATAGAGGATGATCCTTCTACTTTAATGTTTTTGGATCAACATAAAGAATAAAGTGTTTGTGAGGTTATTCGTTGCATTTCAAATTCTCTAGGTAAACATTAACCTTTATAAGATAAGTCTCTTTATGAAAAATATGAAAAATATAAGAGATTGACTAAGATATAAGTGTTGGTGGGAATGGAAAAAAGAGAGGAAGACCCTCAAAGCAAGAACAAGGAGAAGAAAAAACTCAAAGGGATATCAATTTGGGAAACCAAAAATAAATATTGTAATTGTTAAGTGTGGTTAATGCCACAAATGAAATAAAAAATTAATGATGGAAATGGTATCATGGAATATTAGGAGCATGAATAAGACCTCAAAAAAATAGTTATTATGAAAATAATAGGATAATAAGTTATAAGTTTATTTTAACAAAAGAAATAAAATTAAGTAGTGAGAAATGTAAGGATGCATTCAAAAATATGTGGAAGATGGGGATTGTCTAACAATTTCTTCTATGGGATTATCCAAAGGTATTATGATATGGGATAAGTGCAAATGGCATGGACAATTGATAGACGCAAAAAGTAATTGGGTTGTTGGCCCATTTTACAAGAAATAAGAAAACATCAAAGTTGGGATTATAAATGTTGTTAGAGTATATTACATTATTGGGTACATGCTAATGTACCACCTTGGGTACATAACTAGAGTAGGAGTTTACTTTAGAGTAAATGTTAAGTAGTTACCTCAAGCAATGTAATAAATGCACAAGTGTTAGAATATGCAATGATGTAAATGTGCATGTAGTCCACATGTACATAAGTCATAGGATAGATTCAAAGGTAGAGTAAGGGCCAAGGAACTTATCTTCCTATATATAGGCCTTATAGTGAGTGAAATGAGGAGAGTAGAGAATATAGAGAGTGCATAGTATAGATTGGTAGAGGAGTACAATGTAGTTCCTTAAAATAGTTTATGGAGTGTTCATGTCCTCCATTATATTGCATTGTACTATTTTTGTGAGCTTTCATTAATGGCATATTTTTGAGTTATTGCAAAAGTTTATCTCTTTATTTTCTTGCATATTATAGTGCCATTATCATACAATCATCTTAGATTGCTTATCTTACATCTTGTGGTTGCATTTCCTATATCATATACTCATCAAAAGCTAATAGTGGTATCATAGCACATGGTAGATTGATAGGAAATAGGGAGAGCCACAAGTGATATTGAGAGGAATCCAAAAATATCATTTTTAGAATTTCTGAGATTGCATTTGGCTAGAGTCTTTCCACAGGGTTGCAAAAAAACTCATGAAGACTAGGACTCATCGTTGATTCCACTAGATTGATAAATCAACTAGTGAAGATTGATCATATCTAGATTTAGAATTTCTTCCATTATAGTACTAATACTTTGTTGTAGGAAAAGGAGATTCAAAGAAAGTTGGGAAGCTTCCTACATAGAGCTAGGAAGAATATCTTCTTTGGAATCAATCCAAAACTAGAAGCAACAAATGAAATATCGAATATTTGGAGGCCTATAGAAAAGGTCCCATTACTAGAGATTGTAGACCTATAGATTGTAGAAGCAAAGAAAAGGCCATAGGAGCCTTGTTGTAGATTCGAGGAAGAAGAGACTCAAGGAGAAGAGTCCTAGTGAAGATAGGAGATTGGTGATCTCCATTGAATATTGAAGACTTCACCTTGAAGGAGTAGAAGAAATCAGCCTGAGAAGTTGAAGAAACCCATACAAGAGGTCCCATTGAAGAACTTCCAATTTTTGAAGAGATAGATAAGGACTAGCAAAATTCCTATTCCTAAAACAAAAATTTTTAGATATCCGAGAGGAAGATCTCATTGCAACACTTCCACAATAGAAGGTTGAAAGAAAGGTCTCATTGAGAAAGACTAGAGAAGTTGCGAGAGTGAAGACCCTAGAGAAGAGGTCTCAAGGAGAAACAAGGAGAAGGCTTGGAGAGCCTCATTGAAGAAGAAGGCCATTGAAGGAGTTCCTAGGAGAACTCATTGGAGAAATTTACCACCAAGGAGAAGTTCTTGATAAAGGAAGTTTTTGGGACAATTGTCACCATCTAACAACAAGCCCAAAAAAAGATAGATTTGGCAAGAAGCTTGCCAAATTTTGGAGGATATTGGTGAAGACCTCAAGAATTTCATATTCTTGAGAAGAAGGCCTAGATTGAAGTCAAAATTCGACAAGGATACTGAAGGAGAAATAAGCTAGATGATACTACCAAATCCGAGAGATTTGAAGATTGCCCTAGAAGGCTTATTCGGAGATAGGGGTTTGTTGAATTTATAGTAAAATACTAAAGGGTTCTTGAAGGAAAATCTTAGCTACAATTTGGAGGAGTTCCCTACCAAATTTTTGAGATTCAAGGACAACATTTTAGTGAAATAATTGACTACAAAAGGAAAGAAATTAGGACAACATTACTAGTTGTGAAACTTTAGATTTATAGAGTGCATTCTGAAGGATAATTAAAGTCACCTACTATAGATTTAGGGCAGCAAGTTAGAGGGTTTCAAAGTTGCAAATAGGTGAGCTAAAGAACTATTTTGGATAGTCAATAAGAGTTATGATTTCATCCAGTAAAAGGCAGCAATAAGGTGAATCTAATCACCTTGCAATCCTTCATCTACAGAGATCATTAAGGTAAGCAACTTGGGTGCAAGAAGGTTCATTAGTTGAACTTTAATTATTTGGTTCGTTATCAAGTTCCATTAGGCACCTTATTAGGGTTTAAAATTTGCAAAGAGAAGGTTGCATATTAAAGTCTTCAAAGGAGTGCAAAAGGTAGTTTCTTATAAAGGTTAATACCTACACATTAAAATAGGAGTTAGATAATTTTTGATAAAAGGAAAATATCATCTTCCTATTATCTAGTTATAACAAAGAAGATATTACTTTTAAGTGAAAGTTGCATAGATTGAAGTGCATATTTCGAGTTACCTTTAAGAGTTCATTTATAGGAGTAATAAGGAGAGATTGCTATTGCATTATACTTGTTATCCTTAAAGGTTATTAAAGGTGCACTAAGCATTTAAAGTTAAGGGTATATTAGGTGCATGATTTAGAGCTTGGATTCATTATTGCTAAGTTAACCAAGCAAAGGAGAGAGTTGTCTAGTAAGAAAGACAACATCAAATCTATCTCCATTTGCCCTCAAGCTATATAGCAAGGAGCCACCATATCAAGGAAGAAAAGTAGCATCAAAAGGAGATAAGGAAATCTCAAAATATCGGTGCAAAATAGAGTATCTCATTTACATTACATTGTTGCACCATATTCCTCTTAAGGAAGAAAAAATAGAGTGTCTCAAAGACACCAAAATAATGAGCACCCTACATCTACAAGTGGTTGAATCATCGAAGTTAAAGGTGCAAAATTTGAGTGAAGGAAGGGAGCCAGTGAAGGGCTCAAACAATCGATTTTGGGTGTCTAAAAACACCAAATTCATCACCAAAGCAAGCGTCTACGAGAAATGTTAACCTACAACATCATAAGGAAGCTTTACATCCATTACACATCCATTGCAAAGCAAGGAGAATAGCATGAAAGATAAAGCAAGAAGTGCAAGAAGTAAAGCATACACAGGCTACGTAAAATCAAGGTGAAGACTAAGGTCTATTACCCAATCAAGAGTCGAACCACCAGCTGGGGAAGAAGCATCACCTAAGAGGATAACACTAGAGCATTACAAAATCACCATAGCTAGAGCCAACTTCATGGAAGAACATCATCGCTAATCACTTGGAAGAAAGCGTTGAAGCCAAGACTCAACAACTAGTATTTGTTGGCAAGAAATAGACGTTGAAGGTAGCATTACATGCAATGAAAGGAAGAGCCACTTGTCATCTCAGGCCAAGGAATATTGTGCCACTTGGCACAACAAATGAAGGTGCCTCTCACTCTTTCTAATGCTTGCATAGGGAGGAAGTGCCCAAAATAGATATAACACTCATCTTGGAAGTGTTTAAAGGATATCAATCATTGCACAGGGAAGACAAGCATTGAAGGTTTACCAAACAAATGCTCACCAAGAATGTAATGCAAGAGCACCACGTGGCTAGGTTTTTGAAGATGTTCAAGGTATATTAAAGTACCTAATATTAGAGGAGAGTACAATAATTGGGAAGAATATAGATTAAGGGCTATCAATCAGGTCAAAGCACACCTAAGAAGGGAGAGAAGAAGCATATCTCTAGTGAAACTTGAGTGCAGTGGTCAAAGAGCATTAAAGGGAGCAAGAGACCATCATAGAAGAGCATCATTCAAAGACTAGCATTGAATGCTTGTGTCATAAGGAGAAATTCTAGCACCCAAAGATAGCACATCGAAGTCTAGACCAATGCCAATCAGCTCTCAGAATTTAATAGAAAGGAAGAGCTCATATTAAGCATCCGTGAGTCTATGAAGAGAGAATTCAAGGCACACCATCAAGGCTTGAAACAAGGAGTCAAAGATGCATTAAAGAGGATATCCATTAACCAACAAACTTGTTGTCATAAGCCATAGAGATACAACACCCACCTTGGAGATAGAAGTCAAAGCAAAGCATTACAAAGGTATACTTTCAACTTAGATTAATATTTGCTTTCATTAAGGAGTGATAAGGGATAGTATATAAGGTTGAAATTATTATCATTGAAGATAGAAGCAAAATCAACCTTAGTAAACTTGAAAGCAAATTAAAAGGAGTTTATATCCTTAAATAGTATTTCAAAACACATTAGTTGAAATACAAGAATAATAATATTTGCAATTAATATCATAGGAGATATAAGGGTTTCTACTTGGTAAACCAAAATATTATTATTGCAAATATTATCAATTTCTACAATTCCAAATTAGGGAGATATAAGGAGTGCTACATCAAACTTGAATTAATTGGAATTTAGAAAATTGAACCATTGGAAATTTAAGGATAGAGAAGCAAAATTATTGCTTGCTTTAAAAGAGTTGGACTTTATTGCTTATGCTTGTCTCATAGTCACATTAAAGGGACAAAAGAAATCCAACCATAGAGAACTCCATCAAATTGATAAGTGCATAGTTCAATAGGAGAAATAAGGTGAAAATAGGAGTTGATTATTATCATTCCCAAAACATTACAAAATCAACTCAAAAGGTGAACTAATAGTAGCTAAGCACTTTATCAAGATTAGAGCATACTCTAATCACTAGGGAGACATAAGGATCCTACAAAACCTAAGTCTTAAAAAGGTTTTATCAAAGTAGTTCACATACTCTAAACTAGGGAGTCATAAGGTAGACTACTTAAAAGATTCTATCAGAACTATTCTCAATATATTTATAACACTAAGGAGTTATAAGGATGTCTACTCCAAAGAACACATTAAATAATGTAATTAGAAAAGGAGCAAGGAAAATACCAATATGGCTTAAAAGCATGATTGATGATTCAGAGAATTCAATGGATAATAAGGAAGATGCAAATGAAAAAGAAGAATCAATAAGACTCAAAAAGATTTCTGAAAACTCACAAACTAATAGTTTGGTGAAAGTAGATTCTTCAGGAACATCTTCTAGTGAGATAGTAAAGGGAGTTGATGATAATTATACTAATGAAAATATTGAAGATCATATTCAAAAGGTAGAAAAGAATATTGATGAAAAAGACCTCATACATATTTATGAAAGAAGTAAATATGGAATAGCTTCAATTGTACACACATGGTTTAACTATTTCATCAAGGAAATAGATAAACATGATATTCCTAAAACAAACAACAAAGGAGTTGGGATACTTTTACTATGCTCCTATTGTAGCCAATTTGGTCATGAGAAGGTAAATTGTTGGAGTTTCCATCCCTGTAAATATTATGGAGGAAAATCTCATTCATCTTACTCATGTTACTACAAAGACAAGTACTATAAAATATTTGAGGAGAGACTAATATTTATATTAGATTATTTCTTCCAAGTTCTTATTTTAGAAGCATCCACTAACAATGAGTTCAAGCTTGACATTTTTGAAGATCAAGGAAATAGGCCATACAAAAAATCGATGAATAGAAAAGGAAGCAATTTTGATCCACATATGACTTGCAAGATTGTAAGATCACTAGTACATCAAGGATATCTAGAAGACTACAAGATCAAAGACTCTTCCAAATACTTTGAAACAACAAAAACCAGTGAAATGAAAAAGACAAGAAGAGACAACATGAAGACAAAAGCAGAAGAAGAAGAACTTGAACAAGATAAAGATACTCATCCAAATTCAAACAAAGAAGACAATGAAGGAAGCAAGAGAGAAGAGCTCAAATTCCAAAACCAAGATGAAGATCCATATTGAAGACTAAAGTCTTCAATACCCAAATAATGTAATACAAGGGGGTGTTAGAGTATATTACATTATTGGGTACATGCTAATGTACCACCTTGGGTACATAACTAGAGTAGGAGTTTACTTTAGAGTAAATTTAAGTAGTTACCTCAAGCAATGTAATAAATGCACAAGTGTTAGAATGTGTAATGATGTAAATGTGCATGTAGTCCACATGTACATGAGTCATAGGATAGAGTCAAAGGTAGAGTAAGGGCCAAGGAACTTATCTTCCTATATATAGGCCTTATAGTGAGTGAAATGAGGGGGAGTAGAGAATATAGAGAGTGCATAGTATAGATTGGTAGAGGAGTACAATGTAGTTCCTTAAAATAGTTTATGGAGTGTTCATGTCCTCCATTATATTGCATTGTACTATTTTCATGAGCTTTCATTAATGGCATATTTTTGAGTTATTGTAGAAGTTTATCTCTTTGTTTTCCTGCATATTATAGTGCCATTATCATACATTCATCTTAGATTTCTTATCTTACATCTTGTGGCTGCATTTCCTATATCATATACTCATCAAAAGCTAAAAAATGTATATGCTTCAATTATAGTTACTCTTGATAAAGATGTTAGAAGAACCTCGAAAAAGTTTTAGCAAATACAACGATGATTCAAAATATTAATCTAAGGATTCTTGGGGTAGACTTTAACATAGTTCTATCCCCTTTAAAAAAGAATGATGGTATTCTTGGATGGTATAAATAAATGCAAGATTTTGCTTTATTCATTTATTCAAATGGCCTTTAGATATTCTTTCAATATTTCAATATACATAGTATAATATACATATTAGGAAAACTCATATAACAAAATGGTTGGATGATTCTTTTTATCCAACACATGGTTAGAAATAGAGTATATAATCTCTTTAGACATTTTATGTGGTCAAGATCATTCTCTTGATATATTATTTACTCAATAATGGTCATAAAAATCCATTTTACTTTTAGTCTATATGGATCCAAGTTCATGATTTATTCCAAATCGTTAAGTTATGGTGGGATAAAGAAAATTTTGAAGGATCATGTATGTATAAATTTGTTCAAAATATGAAATATTTAAAGGGGAAAATGAAGATTTGAAATGCCAAATACTTTTGTAACATATTTAAATAAAAGGAGGAAAATGAATCCAAGTCCAAAAGTTTACAAGAAATGATAGAATCAAAGGAATGGACCAAGATACTTATATGCAAGAAATACAATTACTTTATAATTATAAAAATGTATTGAAAAAGGATCCATATTGTACCCAAAAATATAGGAAGAGATGGCTCAAGAAAGGAGATAGAAATACCAAATTATTTCATGCTATAGCCAAAACATTTTTTTCTTTTTATTGCATCAAAAATATTTCAACTCTACATGAAAGAAATATTGAGAAAGAATAATATATCAAGAAGTAATTAATTATTCAAAGATATTCTATCATATTTTGGGAAAGATAAGGAGACTTGAATAAAATTTTATAATTATTCCATTAGTTATCACACAAGGACAAAATGAAATCTTGATGAGTAATATCTCTATAGTGTTAAGACTAGTAGGGTGTTGAACAATTGTATTATCAATAAAATAATACATATATAGGTACAATACTGAGTCAGTTATGGTCAGATGATATAATGACCAATTAACCAATATATATGTATGGGTAAAACCCATTTACACTATATAAAATGTAACCTAAAACCCTTATCAATGATATAGTAAGCCTAACATTCTCCCCTTATTACATAAATGCTCAATAGGGGAAATAAATAAACAATTTGGAATGGACTAAGACAACTCATTACATCACATTTCACAATTCGATTGGCCTCTTTGTATTACAAATAATCATGGAGTATAATACATAATCAAATCATATTAGATGAAAATAATGTTGCATTATCTAGTAAGTGAATAGTGGCATGTCCATTTATTCATAAATAAATTGAAGGAATCAATCCTTTTACTTCACTCTTCATAATCACAAACCATGATAACCAAAGATATGATTATCAAATTTGGCAAGGAAACATCCATTATCTTCTTGCATAATATGATCATAAAAAATATTTTGAATTATTGCATACTTAAAGAAGCATACAATCATATACCACTACCAAATCAAGTAGCCATGATAAAATATCATTGCAACAATTGGAATTCTCTTTGATACATGTGTTAGCATGAGAAATATCTTTCCAATGGCTCTACATAAGCCTATCTTTTACAATAAGATAGTAGAAAAAAGAATTAATTTTTCCTAGGTACAAGTCTCCAAAGTTGCAAAAGTTGAACTCCAAAACTTGTAAGAACATAAGATATTGTCTTTTGAAATGTTTATTTTATAAATTTAACCAAAATTTCAAGAGGCACCACAAGATAATTCAAGAAAAAACCTCTAAGCAAGATAGCATGCAATATACCCATAATTTTCATATTTCTACATTAGGTGACATATGACACATAACTCATGGCTATCCACACTATAATACATGTACCTAAAAATACATGAGTGCAATCTTCATATTTTCAAAGCACCATATAAGTACAAAATAGTATTCAAAACACCAATGTGGGATATTTAGCTTCTAATACAAATTTGCACATTGGAAAGTGCTAAAGTACCATATAAGTATCAAAAATTTCTTTGAGTCACCAATGTGGGATATTTAGCTTCTAATGAAAATTTACATATTGAAGAGAAAAATATGTATGCAACTAGATGACACCAGCCTTTGGTCATCATAGTAGTGAATTCCTCGTATGCTCCGCCACATGCTTGTATGCCACACAAAATATGACTATGGTCATAAAATTAAGCGAATAGTTTTTATAATTGTAAACAAAACCTCCCACTATGCATGTGTGAACAATCTCACTATTTTATCCAACATAAATGTGCACTTGGCATGCATAGAGTGGGATAAATGACTAATCATATTTTTTTTTTCTAAATTTACAAATGGTATTCCCATCATGGATCCCTCTAAAAATTCTATGTTTGTCAACCTCCAGTTATAACACTCTCCTCTATCGATAACTCCAATAGGAAAATTTGGTTTACATTTTTGGGTTTAATTTTTAAGTCCTCTCTTAATTGAACATTACATTACATTTTTTATATCAAAATAATGTGGTAGGACATCATCAGATCCATACCTCTCATATATAATTATATCACAACCACAAACACATACATGCATGCGTTCAATATCCAATAAATAATATTGGGTGCTTGATGTTTTGTGACCTCTATTCCATGGTATCTCAATATACTTCTCTTCCATGGTGTCTCAGTAGACTTTCTTCCATTATAGCAACTTCTTCAATGCCACAAATCCAAGCAATATTTTACCTCAACGTTCAATATCTCAAGCATTACAGTGGTCTTTTAGTAGACATTGACATCTTGTCTATTAAAGAATGTTGGATTTTTACCCAGACTATCACAAGTCCCAATATCCAGGATCTTGATTATACTAAAATATTAGAGCAATGAATATAAAATAATCAATATCAATGAATAAAATATTCATGAAATAACAACAATAATATATATTAACAAATCAATATGAATAACAATATGCATAAACAAAGGGTTTGAGAAGAAAGGAAAGAGGGATTTCATGAAGAGACCATTGTGCATCTAAGGAAAAGTGAAGGGTACCATAACTTAATAGTGAAAGGGAAATAATTTGGAGTCTCTTAGGGAGTGAGTGTGAGCGCATTCGAGAGTGAACGTGGCTAGGAGCGAGTGCGAGTGTAGCTAGGAGTGATTGCAATTGAGAGCGAGTACAAGCATAGCCCAGAGTGAATGCAACCATAATTAAGTATGAGCACAAGCTAAGAGTAAGTGCAATTTAAATCAAGTGCAAGCATGAGCTAGGAATGAGTGCAACCATAAGTGAGAGTGTGTGCACAATTTGAAAGTGAGTGCAACCAAAAGCTAGTGTGAGCACAAGTTAGGAGTGAGGGAGAAGTGTGAGCAAGAAATTAAAAAGTGGAAACCAAAGTGTGATCAATGAACAAGGTCCACTTATTGCTCCAAATATTAGGAGAATTTAAAGGATTCATTTGAATAAAATATAGGTAACATGGAAAGAAATTCGTTTGTGAAAGTCATTACTGAAAGTATGAATGACCAAGTTGGAAGTTTGGATGCCCTAGCTAGCAATAAGAGGAAGAAAGAGTCTATGAAAAACCTTGTCTAAAATAGCAGATTCTACACCTGAAGTGATTATCAAGGATGAGATGATTGAGAATGATATAATGGTTCTTAAAACCAAAGGGTTAATATGTAAGTTTCATGGATACTAGCTAGATTTTTTTAGATTCAAAATTTGATCAAGTGGTAATGGAGATTAAATTCAAATTAGTCCATGACTTTTCTTCCAAAAGTTTTTTTTATCATTATTTTCTCTAGTTCAAAAATAAGGGATAAAATAATGGATGGAAGCCCATGGTTGAGGGGTACGGATGCATTTCATTTAAGACCTTGGAGTGAGAATTTTTTTGTGGATACAAAAACTGTTAAAAGGCATCTATTATAGATTAGGCTTTTTGGACATCCTTATCAAATCATCAATAAGGAGGTTTTCAAAAATATTGGTAATACTTTAGGTGAATTCAACCAAGAGGAAACAACTACTAGGGAGAGAAGACATGGTATATACACTCGAATATATTTTTTCATGGGTATTTCAAAATCTTTACCATAGTCAATTAGAATTAAATTTGAACCAAGAGAATGTGATCAACTAGTGGATTATGAAAAATATTACATTTTGATGTCACAAATATCATGAAACTAGGCACATTGCAAAATACTTCAAAGTGAAAAATATGAAGAGATGGAAATTTTTAAGCATGAGCTTCAATTTGAAATAAGGAGATGATATCATAGGATAAGATAGGTCAAATTAAGGATTTTTCACTTCTAAGATAATGGCAAGAAAAACCCCTCTACATAATCAAATGGCAAAGGCTATAATAGTTCAGTTGAATCAACTATTAGAAGAAAAAATGATGAGGTATGAGGAAGTACAATGCACAAGTTCAAATATAGAAGGATATAAAGATGCAAAGTAAGAGGGGAAGGCAAATTTTAAAGCAAAGGGAGATGGAAAAGTTTATTTTAAAGTAAAGGAGGTGAAGGAGGTCAAGCTTAATCTAAGTAAATCATATTTATTATCCTTAGGTAGCATAAAATGTTGTCCTTACAATAAAATTAAAAGTAGTATAAAGTGTATTCCTTCCATTTAAGGGTTTCAAGAGCAGTACAATAAATAAAATCTTATAATGATATCTAGGGAAATTTAGGTTTTATAGGCCTACATAAGAAAGTAATGACTATGGGGGATCATCTACGTAGTTTAGAGCTTTTAAGGTAATATAAAGAAGAAAATACTAATGAGACTATTCCTTGCACTTTAGATTTTTTAGGCTGACATAAATCTTCAGAAGATAAGTCTCATTATGAACAATATGAAAAAAATATTAGAGAATGATGAAGATGAAAGTGTTGGTGGGGATGGAAGGAGAGGAAGGCCATCAAATTAGGAACAAAGATAAAAATAAAGTCAAAAGGATATTTATTTGGGAAGCCAAATAAAAATATCATAGGTGTTAACAAGAAGTGGGACTAGAACCACTAATAAAAATAAAAAGTGTTGATGATGAAAATGATATTATCAAACATTAGGAATATGAAAAAAATCCTTTTTATTTTTTTAAGGAATTAATAGGTTGTTATAGCCCTAAGTTTATTTTAATAAAAGAAATAAAATTATGTAGTGAAGAATGTAAGGATGCTTTTAATAAGATTTAGAAGGTGGGTGATTTTTTAGCAATTTTTTGTATAGGAGCTTTAGGCAGTATTACAATATTATGGGATAATTGTATATGGTATGGGCAACTATTAGAAGCAATAAGTAATTGGGTCACTAGATTTTTTGCACAAAAGAGTAAAACATCAAAGTTGAGGTTATAAATGCACATGCTCCAACTATAGTTTCTCACCGTGAAAGATGTTGGAAGGACCTTCGCATATTTTTATCAAATACAATGATGATTCATTGTAATCTATAGATTCTTTGGGTGATTTTAATATTGTTCTATCTCCTTTGGAAGAGAAGGGTGGTGTTTAAATATGGTTTAAATCAATGCAAGACTTTTCTTCATTTTTCAATTGAAAGGATATATTGTATGTTAATCCCTCAAACTTTCAATATAGATGGCATAACAGACACAGTGGGCAAAATCATATAGCAAAAAGACTAGATAGATTCTTGGTATCTAGAAAATGGTGTCAAAAAAGTATACAAGCTCTTCAGATATTTTATTGTGAGTAAGATTAGATCACAAACACATTATTTTGACTTGTGATTTACCTAATAATGGTCATCTAAATCCATTTTACTTCCAATCTATGTGGCTCAAAGACCTTGATTTTTTCTAGATGGTTATGTTGTGGTGGGATGAATCAAAATTTGAAGGATCATGTATGTATAGGTTTGTTCGAAAGTTGAACTATTTAAAAGAGAAAATTAATATTTGGAATGACAACTCTTTCGGTAAAAAAGGAGTTTGAATCCAAGCTCGAAAATTTACAAGAGATAGGATAAAGTAATGGAATGGATCAAGATTCTTATAAGAAAGAAATATAATTACATTTTGATTTTCATAATGCATTGAAAAATGAGTCATATTGGTTCCAAAAATCCAGAGGGAAGTGGCTCAAGGAAGGATATAGAAATTAAAAAAAATCATGTTACAACAAAAACAATTTTTTTGTTTGTCATATTTAAAAATATTATAACCCTAGATGGAAGAAATATTGAGGATAAAGATAAATTAATATATAATAAGACCTACCTTTCGATCACTTATTTAGGCATTCCTATCAGCATCAAGAGACAAAAATAGACTAGAATTGGTTGTTGGATAGAGTAAAGAAGAAAATTGGAAAGTGGACCAATAGGTGGATTTCTTCTAGGGGCATAATTACCTTGGTTAAATCAATCCTTCAAGCTACACCTATTTATGTTTATGTTGTGTTGACTATCCCAAATGTAGTTCTTTGAGAATTAGATCAAATCAATCAATGGTTCCTCTAGAGTGGTACTAAAGATAAAAGAAAATGGGCCTTGGTGAAATGGGATACTTTATGCCTTACCAAGCATGAAGGGGGGTTAGGATTTCAATAAACTATAAAAAAAATAAGGCTTTAGCTATAAAGTTGAATTGGAATATTTTGAATAATCTTAATGCCCTACGGGCCAATAATCTTCATGCTAAATATGTTGAAAACAAAAGTCCTGAAGACCTTGTTCGCTATCAATTACCTACTAGAGGTTCTCCCATTTTGGTGGTTCTTAGGACAGGTGATAATTTGATAAAGAAATTATTTTGTATCATTCATAATTATCAATATGAAAATTTTTAGATAGACTCTTGGGACGGTCACCAACCTTTGATAACGTAGTTCCCTGATTGGAGGTCCTAGATGGAGAAGCTACACCAAGCTAACTGGATAAATGTAGCTAATTTTTGTTGATACTAGACTGGTAATTTAGATATTGGTAGATATTGGATCCCTATTGAGGACTAGCTTATTCAAATTCTAGAAAGATAAAGTAAATATATCCAACACACCCTTCATATGAGATCTCTCTTGGTCCCATGATAAGGATTGTTTTGGATGGAACAACACTACTAAGGGTGAGTATAATATTGCTTAAGGTTATTTGGCATTATGTCATAATAATTACAACCAATCCTATGATATATTTAATTATTTATGGGCTCAAAATATCTAGCCTAAGTTGAGGTTTTTTATTTGGATTTTATTGCATTGAAGGGTGCTCACTTGTGAGCAACTTATGAAATGTGGCTTTCATGGCCCATTTAGATGTGAAATGTGTGGAAAGAATATGGAAATACAACCATATTTGTATTGAGTGTACCTTAGCCTCTAATATGTGGAGGAGAATGGCTATCTTACTCAATTTACAATGGTCCAATTTTTCTACTCTTGAATAGCTATGGGGGATTGGCCTAAATAGGAGGTTGTTGATTATTTTTATATGTAGTTAGTTTGGAGGACAATTTTTTAAGCTCTAGTCTCTCTTTGTTGTGTGTTCTTGCATCTTCTTATCCCTTGGTTGTCATATCCTCCGCTAGGTATTCAAAGTTTTGTAATTCATTCGAGGAGAAGAGAGACTCTTCCTGCTGATCCTACTCTGGATTTATGATCCATTTAGATGATGGATCAATGTCACTTAGGTCAATGGCCTTGATACATTTTTTTATAATTCTTTTATGGTGGAGATGACGGTCCTAATGAACAAATGCAAGATCATTCAACTTTTCTTATGTAAGCCTATTGTTCTTCTTAGAGTGCATTTTCTCAAACATACTCCAATTATCCTCACAAATTGAAGCATTACATGGTTGAGATAATATTTTGATGGCCAAGTGTTGCAGATTGGATGTAAATGCACCATTTTCCTCCCATAATAAATATAAAAACAACTAAAAAAAAAGAAATTTAATAATTCAAATGTAAAATAGTAAATTGATATTATCTTTTAAAACAAAATCAAAAGATAAAATAAATAACAATTCAATGAGGGTTACTTGGATTTCATTTTGACCTCATTCAAATGCATTGCTTGGATGGGAAAAGGAGGCCCTAACATTCCTTATAAGCCCACATCTCTTCACATACCCTTATCGTGAAATTTTGTATCAGGGCATATGCGATCAAGGCAAGCTCCAAGGCGCATCATCACCTCATAATCAACATGAAATATATTAGAATAAAAAAATGGAGGTTTAAATGCCCCGCTACATGAAGAGGGTTATGGATTTGATATGTCCATCATCTATCAATGATTATCCAAATGAAATTGTATTTTCTACGGACATATCCATAAAAATTGACAATTGCTTCTTTTGCCTTGTCCATAGAATCATATACATATGCCATTGAAAATTGTTCTCCATCAACAAGATAGAGAAACTTCACCAAAGGCTTTGACACCAAAAAAAAGAAAAAATATTTTAAATAAAAATATTTACAACAAAAGAAAATTATAAATTACAATACAATATTCCCAAATGGAAAAATATTTTAAATTAAAAATAACAAAATAAATTAATAAACTTAGTCTTTGACCTTAGCCATGGCTATCTAGAAGGGCTCCTCAAAAAAATAGGCATATACATTCTACCCCTCAATGGAGAATCGATATCTAGTGGATTATTTGGAATTCTAGTCATCGCTACAAACATCTACTTCAATGATCCTCTTGCATTATAGATGCTCTACAATATCACAAATTTTATGGTAAAGCATGTAACTCTAGGCCACACTAGCTCCCTCCCACCAGTAAATTACCTCATATGCTAGAGGACCTATGTATGGTTGTAGATGAATTGTGTGATAGTCCTAGACTTCTGTACAACCTCTACCACAAGATAATTTTCCAATATCTTCAAGGAGAAAATTGAGACAATGGGATGCACATGGGATCCAAAAATAGTGAGGAATCTCTCCTATAATATCTTATTGACTGGTTTATACATTATATATTTTTTGATAACTTGGACAACATTCTCATCCTCAACTTCCAACATATCCTCCCCCAACAACCCTACAAGTATTTTGGTACTCTTAACTTATGCCAATGCATCTACTAACTTGAGGAATGTAATTCCTCCTATAGAAGAAAGAAAAAAATTAATCAATATTCTTCCCTTCCCATCCATCTAGCCATCAAGCATGATACTACAACCCTTCATCCTCCGCACCTTGTGCTAGTCTTCAAGCACAACCTAAAGTATAAAAACATAATTTAATCATGCATGTGTATAAATTTAAGTATAACTTGAATTTTATCCATGGATTTTCAAAGGAGAGGGTCCATAAGGTCATCAAAAGTTGGCACCTTAAATCTTATGTCATAACTTTCAATAGCATCTATCATGTGTTGTCAGTATAAAGACCTTGACACATTGAAGGTAAATTTATAAAAAGACCAAATAGTGGTAATGGTTTTCCTTGTTGTGGTGTGACTCTCTTGGTTCCATGTTCCCATGCTCTCAAGTGTGGCTTATACCCCTATTGGTATGAAAACCGGCACCAGACGAGCAGGAGGTGCGCCCAGAGGTTTTCGACTAGCATTGAACGGTTTCCCAACCTAGGAGAGATAGAGGCGATCAATCTTCAGAGAAGGTCAGCTCCTTCAGTTCCAACTACCTATGCCACAAAGGGGAAAAATGGGAAAATGGAACGAGAAAGAAAACAAAGAAAGTCATAACTAAAATTTACAAGGATGGTGTATGGCCGCATCAAGACACAGTCCTTCAATGTCACCGATGCAAACAACAACAAACCACCTAACAGATCAACCCACACCATCTTCAATTCTCCTTCAGCTTAGTGTGTAGGGGTAAATTCCATAACCAATGAGAAGGTGCATGAAATCCAGGTAGCAGAATTAGAGCGCTCCCACCCGGTTAGATTTAACAAAAATAAACCTCGATGCCCAATGGTGAATGCAAATTCTAGAACCACCCAATCAGACCCACAAAATATAGATAGCAAAATTAAGTGAATCACCTCAGATGACCATCGCAAAAATAAACATTCACACAAAGGCAAAAGCAAAATGAAAGACAAATTGAGACCAAATAGTGATTGACTATTATTTACAAGTGACGAAGAATTACATATGAATTGTAAAGACCATAGAGTCACCCTTTTGAATTCCAAGCATCCCACTATTTATAGAAGATTTTACATTGAATTCAAATTACAACATTAATGACGCTTGGCAGGAAGAATCATGCTAGAATGATTAGAAGATCAATTAATATTATGCTTTTCATAAAATGGTGGTTGTTCGAAGGAAGTTAGGTATTTCTACATAGATCTAGGCCCTTTATCACTCCTACCATATCTATTTGAGCAATTAATTTTATCTACTTTCCCTTTTGAGAAACTGGGAAGTCTAGCTAATCGTCGTAGGCTTTGCGTACTTCCACTTGCTCCTTGTCAGCTCGTATCAGGGTAGTTGTGAATATTAATGATCCAGCTTAATTCTTATTAAGGCATTCCTTTGTCATCAGCTATGGTTAGGGACATTATTTCATGTTCCACATTTCCATCCTTTCGCTCATCAAATCTTCATGGGAACATAAAATTGGGTTCAAACTTTCAATGTTGCCTTCCCAAAGTTATGTCCAGCTTTGTGGATGGGGACTTCAGACTTGTGATCATTATATTACAGTTCGATTCTTTCATTTGTGGTTTGGAATCCCAATATTTCATCCAATAGTCAAGGAAAGGATTTCAGGTTTTCCTTTGAGCATCATCATATCCAATGGGAAAGAGTGGGTGAAGAGACCCAAAATTTCATCCACAACCCCTAACATGGAATATTATACAAAATGGTACTCAACCATACCACTTATTGTATGTGGAATTGATGGACTCAAAATCTCATGGTAAAACTAGCTAAAGTTATTTCCAATATAGGGAATTCGAGAAGGGGGGATGATATGAGCTTGATTTGTCTTTGTTTGAGATATTTATTTCCTATGAGCTAGAGATGAGGGCATCAACAACATTACAAAATTTCTCTAAAACCTTTTGGCATGGCTTAACATCCTTGCTAGTTTTCTTTGCTAAATGGAATTTGAGGTAGTAAATGCCTCCATGAATAAGAGACCCACAAAAATTGCAATAAAATTTCCCTTTATTTTTCCCTTCCCTTGCATACTTCCATGTTGGATCTCTTTTTGACATTTTTTTTATGCCTACACATGGAAACAAGTAACAACAAAGTTACAAATAATTACTTTAAAAAAAAAAACTAAACCCTAGACTAGGGTTTAGGGTTTAAGGTTTACACTTGAAATATTGGTAGCTAAAATAAGGGGCTTGCATACATAGTTATCAGGCAATAATAATTACTTAAAAGGATAAAAATAAAAAATAAAATCCTTAACCCTAGACTAGGGTTTAGGGTTTAAACTTGAAACATTGACAACTGAAAATGGGCTTGCATGCATACTTGTCAAGCAACAATATTTACTTAAAAGGAGAAAAAAACCCTAAACCCTAGATTAGATTTTAGGGTTTAAACTTAAAACATTGGCAGCTAAAAAATGGGCTTACATACATAGTTATCAGATAGCAATATTTACATCTGCTTGTTGTGGTGCAGTGGTAAATACCCTAGGTGTTGGTAGAGGCCGACCCAGGTTCCATTCCCCTTGTCTCCATCCTGTAGATATATGGTATAGTTAGGAATGTCCTATGTGCTGGTAGAGGCCGACAAGGCTCCATTCCTCCTATGCCCAACCTGTTGAAAGTGGCACCTCGAAAGAGGTGTTTTCCACTATAAATTAGTTTTACCCAGGTGTTGTAGGTGAGTTGGAGAGGAGAGGGAAATCCTCCAAGGGAGGTCCCAGGTTCGAATCTCCACCCTACCAAAAAGCTAAATTGGGTACCCAAAATCCAATTGATAATGTTGGTGCGGGCAGGGTCGGGTGCGACCCCCGGGTGACTTTGACGATGTAGAACCCCTTGTTCGTGGTCTCTTAGACCAAGGCGGCCTCGCAAGGGATTTTTCGCTAAAAAAAAGGTAGCAATATTTACTTAAAAGGAGAAAAAAATCTAAACCCTAGACTAGGGTTTAGGGATTAGGGTTTAAACTTTAAACATTAATAGCTAAAAAAATGGGCTTGCATACATAGTTATCAGACAACAATTTTTCCTTAAAGGAGGAATAAAAACCCTAAACCCTAGACCTAGGTTTTTAATTTTTAGCTTAAATTTCTAGCTCAAATGCAATAGTTGGGTGGCTATTGTATTTGGTTTTAATCTTTAAAAAAAATATATGCTTGAAAATGAAAAAGGAAAAAAAAGAGTTTTTAAAAGTATTTCTTACCTCGGATGAAACCTTTGGCCAGTTGGTGGTGGCTATTGCTAGTTGTCATATCCCTTCAAAATTTTAAAAATATGTTGTTAAGATGCACTAGTGTTTGGTTTGGTGTGGTAGTAGGTAGGCATACCCCTCTCTCTAGTTTGTAATAGGCGAAAATGAAGGACATTGAAAAAAAAAATAGTTTATACATTTTTCTCTACACATGTAGTTGCGACAAATTGTTTCCATCGAGAATAACAATTTTTTGAAAATTTGTGATTCTTTTTTTTTCAAAAAATTGACAGAAAATTACCAAAATTTAATTCTACATCGATTTCACTCAAATTTCTAGCAAATTCGATTATTTTTTGGGCTATTTTTGTAACAAAAATTGTGTTGGAGATATTACATTATTTGGTAAATGTTAAGGTACCTTGTGCATTATTGCAAATATTAGATTAGGATGTGTGATTTATATTTCTCTAATGTATGTGCCAATGTGTGAGAAGAGTCCAAGTGTTATATAATAAAGCATGCAAGTGTGCAAAGTGTCAAGTTAGTAAGTCAAGAGTCATAGATGTTAGGTGTCAAATATTTAAGTGAATAGTCACATGATATGTGGGAAGATGTAAATTCAAGAGTCATAACAATTTTGTCATATGTAAGGAATGTGAAAGGATGCATCTCTTGGATATTTGAGTGCAATAGTTGACTATTGAAGAGTCATCTGGTAAGAATATATTATAGAGATAAAGATCCATCTAATGTATCACAAAAAATCTAACTAATGTATTTGATGATTTATGAATAATATTATGGGTTTTATTATTGTGAAATATTATTGTTATTATATGAATGAGATTTATTGATATTGTCCATTGCATTGATAACATTATATTGGGATTAATATCTGATCCTAGAAAATATACCTATGAGATAATTTGAGGAAATTGCCAATAGTGATATTAGAGCTACACTTTGGCCATTTGAATTTGTGAAGTCTGAGGAAATGGCTGAGGTCACCCAAGTTGCAGATTGGAGAAACAGAAGATTAAAGTGTTGAGAAATTTGAGAAGTTAGTTGATATTGCACCAATAAGGAGGAGTTGTAGCAAATATTGTTGCTTGATAAGATTAAGGAGAAGATGGTTGGATAAATTGGAGGAGACATTAAATAATGAAGCAGATCTAATATCAACAGAACACACAAACTACAGAAACAAAGAAATGCAATAATTTTCTTGTATTCCTTGCTGAGGAGAATGGAGCTTACAGAGACCAACCCCTTACAAATTTGAAATTCCCCCTCAAATACCCTGTTTTCCCTTTTCCCGCCTAGAACAATGCATTTGAAATTTGAATTTCGGGGGTAAACTTCCCGAGGTCATAACTCCTCGCTCGTTGCTCGAAATGACTATTGGTGCATGTTTTTAGAAAGCTCTCGAAGGGGTTTATGGCCCAGTAATGTCCTATAGGACATTACCACCATTTTTCAGCCCTCTAAGAGGCCTCTAAGGCCTTCAAAATTGACCTTCAAGTTTTAGTGGCAGGATTTTCACTAGTTTTGGTAGGGTCATCACCTTAAAATTTGCATATCTCCCAAACCGCTCAGGATATTGGGATGATTCTTTCATCGTTAGGTCTATTTTTCCATCCCCTAAACAACTAAACAAACTTAGAACATAATAAAAAAATATTACAAATTTTGGATGATGCAAGATCACTCTTACACCACTGGATGCTCCTACATCAGACACCTAGGGTAAATTGAGAAGTGACCTTCACTTCTCTGTTGTTGGAGGAAAACCAAGGTGGTCAACCTCTATCTTCGACAACCAAGATGAATCTTCAATAGGCCTGCCCTTCCACTTAACCAGATATTCTTCATACTACTTGTTTCTTGTACTTTTGCCGATGCGGGTATCCAAGATTTCTTCTATCTCTTCCTTCTCTGGAGTAGATGTTGGAATATTCCAAAATTTTTGTTACTGGTCCATCATCATTGTCCCCTTCATGATATTCTACCAAATCAAAAATGTTGAACACAGGTGATATGTTAAGCCCACTCGGTAATTCTACTTCATATGCATTTCCTGAATCCTGTTTCTTTATGATCCTGCATGGTCCAAACTTCTTCATTTTTAGCTTGTTATAGGTTTTAGCAGGAAACCTTTCTTTTCTCAGGTGAACCATAACTTCATCTCCCACTTGGAATTCCTTAAACCATCACTTCTAGTCTACCTTTATCTTGTACTAAGTGTTCATATTATTAATATGCTTCTTTACTTCTTCATGCAAGCTCTTCAGGTGCTCTACAAAGTCCTCAACCTCAACACTACTCTTTTCCCCTCTATCCATCTTCCTCAACTCAGAAGCATTCCTTGGGCTACTCCCATATACAATCTAGAATGGGGATTTATTAGTACTCCTATTGACAGAATTATTGTAAGAAAATTATGCCTGTGGTAAAACCAAATCCCATCCCTTGGGCTTATCTCCTACTAAGCATCTCAATAGGTTACCCAAACTCCTATTCACCACCTCTATTTGTCCATCAATCTAGGGGTGGTATGCAAAACTGAATTTCAAATCTATCTTCAATTTCTTCCATAAGGTCCTCCAAAAATACCCAATAAACTTGGTATCCCTATCTAAAATGATACTCTTTGGTAGACCATGTAGTCATACCACCTCTTTGAAAAACAACCCTACAACATGAACTGCATCATTATTTTTATAGAAAGGAATGAAATGTGCCATCTTTGAAAACCTGTCAACCACCACAAATATGGAGTCATTCCCCCTCTATGTCCTTGGTAGACCAAGAACAAAATCCATGTTGATGTCTTCCCATGGTTTCTCTAGTACAGGTAATGGCTGATATAATCCAGTGTTCTACCTCACACCCTTGGCCCTCTGGCATACTCTGCAACTTTGTACAAATCTCTTCACATATTGTTATAACTATGGCCAATAGTAGTTCTCACTAATGAGGGCAATGGTCTTATCTCGACCAAAGTGTCCATCCAACCCTCCACTATGCTTCTCCTTGACCAGATTCTCTCTCATCGAACTCCTTGGAATGCACAATTGGTTTCCTCTAAACAACATTCCATCTTGGATTAGAAAATCCAACCATTTAGTTCTATCCAAAGTAACAGGTGCCAAGCAAGCTCTCCAAGCCTCTACAAAATCTGGATCTTGAGGGTACAAACTCTTAAGTTCATCAAACCCTATAACCTCCACCTTCATTTCTATCAACAAGTTCTACCTTCTACTTAAGGCATCTGCAACTCTGTTTGACTTCCCACTCCTATGCTTCAACACAAAGGTATAACTCTGCAAAAACTCAACCCATTTTAAGTGCCTCTGATTTAGCTTCCCTTGGCTATTAATATATTGTAAGGCCTGATGATCAGTATATAGAACAAACTCTTTTGGCAACAAATAGTGTCTCCACTTCTTCAAAGCCTGAACTATAGCATAAAACTCCTGATCATAGATAGAATACTTCTTCCTAGCATCATTAAGCTTCTCACTAAAATAAGCAACAAGCTTACCTTCTTGACTCAATACAACTCCTATGGCACTACCACTAGCATCACAATCTACCTGAAATACCTTATTAAAATATGGAAGTGCCAAAATAGGTTGCTCTATGACCTTCTTCTTCAACATATCAAAACTCCTATCTGCTCCTAAAGTCCACTTAAACTCCTTCTTATCCCCTCTCATTGTCTCCGTTAGGGGTGCACAAATACTACTAAAATTCCTAATAAATTTTTTGTAAAAACTAGCTAGACCATGGAATGATCTTACCTCTATAATGCTCCTTGGGGTAGGCCATTCAATGATAGCCCTCACATTTTTTGGGTCCATTTTAAGACCTTCAACTGAGATGACAAATCCTAGATACACCAACTCCTTCTTCACAAAACTGCACTTCTTCAAATTAATCAGCAACTGCTCCTCCCTCAGCTTCTCAAAAACTCGTCGAATATGCAGCAGGTGCTCCTCCAAAGTCTTACTAAAAATTAAAATGTCATCCAAATAGACAATGACAAATTTTCCTAAAAACTCCTTCAATACCTCATTCATAAGCCGCATGAATGTGCTTGGTGCATTGGTTAGCCCAAATGGCATGACCAACCACTCGTACAAACCCTCTCTGGTCTTGAAGGTTGTCTTCCACTCATCTCCTTCTCTGATACGAATCTGATGATACCCACTCTTCAGGTCAATCTTTGTGAAGTACTTGGCTCCACTCAAACAGTCCATAATGTCATCCATCCTTGGCAATGGAAATCTGTATTTGATGGTGATCTTGTTAATAGCTCGGGAATCTGTACACATTCTCCACTCCCCATATTTCTTTGGTGCTAGTACTATAGGTACTGCACATGGACTCAAGCTCTCCCGAATCAGTCCTTTTTTAGTAGCTCTTGGACTTGTCTATTTAGCTCCTCACTTTCTATAGGAGTCATTCTATGGGCTACCTTATTGGGTAAACTAGCTCCTAGTACCAAATCTATGTGGTGACTGATCTTCCTCACTGGTGGTAAACCCTCAGGTACATTATCTGATATAATATCTAGGAATTCTTCTAATAGACCTGAGACTTCTATTGGGATATCTATGCATTGTTCTTCCTTAACTCTAGGAATTAATGCATAGCACATATGCTCATGCTTCAGACCATCCAAAAACTTTCTACCATCAACTAAACAGATTTTAGCACTACTACATACCTTTTCATCCACCTCCTTCAGGGGCTTCAGCTTGTGGTGCACTCCATCCTTTGTCAGGGAGTAAGTGTTGGCATGCCCATCATGTATTGCACATCGATCAAACTACCATGGCCTTCCCAATAGCAAATGGTAAGCATCCATAGGTAGGATGTCACATAGGACCTCATCATGGTAACTTCCTAATATTGAACTTTACTAAACATTGCTCATTGACCAAAGCCCTATGGTCCTTCTGCAACCATGCAATCTGATATGGATGTGGGTGCCTCCTTCTCTCTAACTATAATTTGGTAACCATCCCTTCTAAAACTAGGTTATCAGTGCTACCATTATCAATGATAACATTACACACCTTACCTGCACATTTACACCTTGTGCGGAATAGACTCTTCCTCTGATCTGGATCTTTCTCCTCATTCAACAAGGCTCTCCTTGTGACCAAAACTTCTCCTCTTTCTGCTTCTTCAAAGTGCTCAGATTTAGCACCTTCATCTACAATAATAGCTCGGGCATTACCTTCAGGCCTCTTATTCATTCCCCCTTGGTGTTGTGGGCACTCGTATGCTCGATGTCCTTCTTCCCCACATTGGAAATAGGTTCCATGAAATCCTCCTCTTCCAGGCCCTCATCCAGACCTTCCTCTTCCTCTTTGGTAGCCATTATTCTACTCATAGGGGTGGTAAGCATTCTCCCCTTCTAGTCTTGACTATTGCTTGCTTCTCCATTCTTCTTTTGGTCCTCATTTTATCCTCCATTTGTTCTCCCACCAGTTCTTCCACCATGACCTCTTCCTCTCTGTTTGCTTTCAAATATTCTATTTAACTTCTCTTCTACCTTCAAGGCAAACTGGTAAGCATCTTCTATGGTGGTCATCCTGACCAGACTTAGCTCCTCTTGAATACTTGCTCTCAACCCATTTATGTAATGGGCTACCTTCTCCTTGTTGGCCTCAGAATGGCCTATTCTGATTAAAATCTTATAGAACTCCTCTATGTATTCTTTGATAGACTTGCTTGACTACCTCAAACCCTACATTTTCTTTAGCAGATCCAACTCGTAATCAGCTAGAATGAACTATCTCTTCAACTTCTCCACCATCCGCTCCCACCTTGTTATCCTTTCTTTCCCTCTTCTATTTCTATCCAACTGTACTCCCTTCCACCAAATACTAGCATGACCCTTCAGCTTGGTCTTAGAAAATTTGACCCTCTCAGGATCTTCAACCTCCTCATACTCAAAATATTCTTCCATATCATTGATCTAGTCGATCAACTCTTCTAGGTTAAGATTTCTAAAATACGTAGAAACATCAAACTTTGATCTCTTCCCAATCTGGGATATGGCCTTATACAATCTAGCTTGCATAGGATCTACTACCTCTTCTTCTTCCTCGAACTAGGCCTCTTCTTCTTCAACTTCATCTTCACTCCCATCTTCTCTCCTTGGCTCAAACCCTCTACGTAGCTCCTCTTGCAGAGCTTGAACTTACCTCTACAAAGCTCTAAAATCCTCTTCTGGCACCATAACATTTCTCCCACCACCATGGTTTCTTCGTGGAGGCATTCTGCTCATATTTCTCACAAACCCTAACCACAAATCCTGGTGTAAACTACCTCACATTCGATGATCTATCTACACACTCAGGAACTCCTACTCTGATACCACTTGAAGCAGATCTAAGATCAACAGAACACACACAAACCATAGAAATAGAGAAATGCAATAAATTTTCTTGTATTATTTACTGAGGAGAATGGAGCTTACAGAGACCAACCCCTTACAAATTTGAAATTCCCCCTCAAATACCTTATTTTCCCTTTTCTCACCTAGAACAATGTATTTGAAATTTGAATTTTGAGGGTAAACTTCCCGAGGTCATAACTCCTCGCTCGTTGCTCGAAATGACTATTGGTGCATGTTTTCGGAAAGCTCTCGAAGGGGTTTATGGCCCAATAATGTCCTAAAGGAGATTACCACCATATTTCAGCCCTCTAAGAGGCCTCTAAGGCCTTCAAAATTGACCTTCAAGTTTTAGTAGTAGGATTTTCACTAGTTTTGGTAGGGTCTTCACCTTAAAATTTACATATCTCCCAAACCGCTCAGGATATTGGGGTGATTCTTTCATCGTTAGGTCTATTTTTCCATCCCCTAAACAACTAAACAAACTTAGAACATAATAAAAAAATATTACAAATTTTGGATGATGCAAGATCACTCTTACACCACTGGATGCTCTTGCATAAAATAAAGATCATAAACTATGATTTTTTAGTCATGAGGAGGTTGAAGACTATGTGATTACCATGAGTTGAATAAATTAAAGCAAAGTGAAGACTTACAGATTATGAGTACGAATACTTGAGCCAAACACAAAGCGTTGAGAAAGTCAAAGAATGTTGGAGCACTAAGGAGCCAGAGATAAACTATCAAGAAATTTAAAGAATGTTTTTGAGAAAATCAAAATCGGATCGAAATCAACATGGAAAATAATCAGTAAAAATCAAGAATCGGTAAACAATCAAGGACAAAATCGGCTAGAAATTGACATTTTCATTGAAAAAAGCTATTTTCATGCATATCAATTTTTTTTGGGAAAAATCGATAAAAAATCGACTAGTCTGTGAATCGGATCGAATCGAGATTTTTTGTAGATTTTCTCAACTATGCGTTGGAGAACTAAAGAGCCAGAGACAAAGCATAAAGGAAGAGAGACTAGTACTCGAGAATAAATATGAAGCCTTGAGGAGCTTAGGAAAAGTACTCAAGAAGAATATTGTGAGGAGAATCTACATGTGAAGACCACATTGAAGCTTTGACAAGAATTTTGGTATGTCAGGAAAAAAAACAAAGTACCTAAGAGCATTTGTTAGAAAACACTAATCATAGTGCCAAGAAGACAAGTTGATTGGCCAAAAGTAAGGCCTAAGCAAAAGTTGTAGAAGGAGAGCATAACATATGAAATTGAGAGAAAATGATTAGAGAAGCCAAGAGGATATGGGAGAGCCTTCCTAGAGCAGAGAGTTTACTTGGAGTAAAATAGGAGAAGCCATTCGCTAGAGTTATTCACTGGAGATGAAGAAATGAAGAAACCATTAGCAAAATCCAAGCCATAAAGAAGATGAAGGCATAAGGTGCAAATTCATAACAAATTTTAAAGTGTGCCCTAACAAGTTTGACAAAACCCTGCCCTAACATACCAAAAGACATTAGACTAAGCAATATTGAATTTCAAATAATATTAAGGTAAGTGTTACTTATTTGGGGTGACATTATTTAAATTCTAGGAGCCTAAGTATTTTGTTGGAGTTATAAGGTTTGTTTAAAGAAGCAATTTGAAATTTATTTTTATAAGGTGATTTATTGGAGACAAGGGAAAAATAAATCATTTTTTGACTAAAGAATTGACTTAAAATGGGAGACATAAGTTGAATTTAAATTTAATAATTTGGGAGATACAAGAAGACAAAATTTAATTTGATAAATGAAAACGAATGATTAAAGAAATTTTAAATTTGGGAGATATAAGATTGAATTTGAAATTTGTGGATTTGGAAGATAAAAGGAGTGAATTAAAAATTTGAATATTGATAGAAATTTTGAAGACTGGTGGATGATTTGAGAATTGTTTAATGAGTTCCATTATGGCAAATGGTAAAATTTTCCTTTCTGAATCACAACTTCTGAAAGGACCAAACTTTACATCATGGAAAAATAAACTGAAATCAATAGTCATTATTGAGAAACTTTGGGATATTCATTACATGTTAATAGTGGAGAAAGTATAGAACTCTTTCTTTGAAGGATAGTGAAATTAAAAGCTAAGTTACTAACTTTGGGAGAGAAAGTAGAAGACAAGGTACTTGTCCAAGTTACATTAAGAGCACTCTAAGAGACTTAAAAATTTAGTCACTTCAAGTGCTAAATAAAACCATAACCTTTGATGAATTAGTTAATGTTCTTCAAGAGTATGAAGTGGATAATTTAGTCAAAGATGATATGACTATGTTGGCAATTTTGAAATTATGCCACATTAGGATTTTTTGATGAAATTTAATTGATTGTAAAAAAAAAAATGGCAAAATATAATAATACTATGATTGTAGTATTTTCGCCAATATAATATGTTGCTGTTTATTTTTTCATTTTTTTTGTGTGTCAACCTCCTTCTTTGTCTTTTTTTATATATAAGTTTCATGATCTAAAATAATAGATGTTATAAGGTAAAATGGTTGGGAAAATTGGTTGGTGAGATCAGTTAAAATCGCCCAAAGACGTCTGCAACAAATAGCACCCAATGGCTAAGAATAATAAAAATATGACACCCTTTTCGTGCGAATGAAGAATGAATAACCCTTTGAGCCTTCAAAAATCATGTTGTCAAGAAGGGAAAGAACATAAGTACTTTCACCCCAAAAATGAAGCGAAAGGTGCATTTGCTCCACTTCAGGGTGAATGAGTATTGCAAAAAGGAAGAAAACGTGCTAAGTTGGGTTAAGTCCCTTTCGTCTCTCATTGGGGTGAAAATACATATTTAATGGTTAAGTCAAGTGGGACCGAAGTCGAAGTGCAACGGTAATCTAAATAAGTGTGTTCGCCTCAAAGATGGGGTGAAAGCATCTTTCGTCCCACTTTAGGGTGAACGTTCCCTAAGTTTTCAAAGATGATGTGCCAAGGTAGTTCGTTGACTAGTCAACAGGGCTTTCACCTTAGGTGAGGGGCGAAACTCCCTTTCACCTCTTCTTGGGATGAAAGCACAAAAAAATGATGAGTTCAGGCACCAAGAGAAGCTTTGAAAATTCAAAGCTTCATTCATCCCAAAAGAGGGGCAAAGACACATGTTACTCTCTCTTCGGACGAATGCACATAAAGGGCGAAGCTATATGAAAATGTCCCCACCAACGCATCAAGGAATTTGGTTTTTTTTTGGTAAAATACTAAAGGGGTAAACATATATTTTAAAATTTTAAAATAGGGAGAGCTTCCAAAGAAGGTCACCAACAGTGCTTCTGCCCTAGATAAGGGGCGAAAATCCCATTCGCCCCTCTCTGGGGTGAAGCAATATAATAATGGATAAAAACATTAGAATAAAATGAAAACATTAAAAGGTATTTCACCCAAGGGAGATTGTTGTTCTGGAATGAATGTGACGAGTAAATTGAGTTGTAAATTGTGTATTCAGGAAAAACATATGGAGCAATGCAAAGTACGACTCGGAGGTGCAGATACAGAAAATTTATTAAAATTATTGCTATAGGGATGCCCTCTTCACCAGGAAGTGTGAATGAGAAACAATTATGTAGGTTGAAGGAGACACGTTCACTCATTTCTTGGTTTCAGATGAATTCTATTTTTGGCGTCAACAGAGGTTTTCAAAGGCGCTTAGTTTGGGTGAATGAAGCGAATTTAATGATCGGGGTGAGGAGTAACTAAAGTTGTTGATTTCAAGCAAAAAGAGTCGCAACATTAAAATCACCAAGATATTTTCATGAATTTCAAGGTATTCCTCATAGGAGCAAATTTTTGAGGTACAACGAATGTACCAAGTCATCAACCACCTTTGCATTTTTCCATGCACCGATGCCTGAATGTGTTGATTTCCTAGAGATTTTTCCTTAGAAACTGGATCGTTGTTTCAAAAGGTGGATTTTCAAGATTTCCAAGGAGGAATTTCCTCACCAGGGTTCCTGATCTGTAAACATTTTGTCTTTATGTGAATTAAATAAAAGAGGCGAAATCCTCTATAAATACTACACAATTTCCATTGTAAAAAGGAGGATAGACATTCTACAGTAAAACTATTCAAGTTCTCTGCGTAAATAGAAGAATTTGTAGCTTCTGATTTTGTAAGTAGTCTCTTAGTGTGATTTCTTTATATTCAAAGATTTCTATTTCATATTCAAGTTTGCTATTTGTTGTTAAGTTCAAATTTTGCACCTGGATTTGGGCATTGTTGGTGTAAGTTTGAGTATTGGAATGCAATTCTGGAAGTTGTCTCTGGGGAGCTGTAAGTAGATTATCTTGCCTCCTTTTCTATTTTATGATACTATAACACTTGGTTAGAATTCCTGCTCTATTCTATCCCCAAAAACTACATCTTTGACCTATGGCTATATTTTCCATTTATTTCTATTATTTCTAATTTCTTTCCTACAACTCTAGTCTTAAACAAGTGTAGGATTAGTAAGGGAGCTAGCCCTCTCTAGATATTGGCATGGAGGATATTTCTTTCCTCCAACATTTCAATATTGGTCATGTCTAGGGTGCACAAATGTATGTTTAAATTTTAGGCAGATATTTGACCAACAATTTTTGGCATGCCCGATGGGACATCCCCAATAAGATCCATAGTCGATGGAACAAATATATCTCAAGTTGACATTCCAAAGTTCCACTTTCAATAGTATTGAGGTTTGATGTTCACCTTCGTGTTGTACAATTAGAACATCTTGCGACTCAACTATACCCAGAAGCCTCCGAACGTGAAGGCAACAAAAGCTATGCTTCATGATCACAAGATCGAAGGCCAAAAATTCTAAAGATCCCATTGATTTCTACGAACTTGACACCCAAAAATTAGGAGAACACCCCAGATTAGTCACTCCACCTCATACGTCAGTTACAACATCCTCATAAATAGCTGGTGTATTTTTCATTCCTTCAAGTCCAGCTAGTACTACTACTAGCATCCCACCTCCTCAACCTTATACACCAGTTCAAATGGCTTAGAACCCACCACCACAACAACCACAGCCACCAAGGTAGTTCCCAACATGGAATAGTTCAGGAGCTTTGAATTTACAAGCACAAAATCCAGTTCCTCAAGTAGCTTTGAAGGCTCTACCTACCTATGATGGTACTGGTAAGACCACTTACGAACATATCCAATATGTGGCTTCTTTGGCGATGATCCATGGTATTACTAATGGAGACATTATGATAAGGTTATTGGTATTGTCACTCACAGGAAAATTGTTGTATTGGTACCAATATTTTCCACCCACCACTATTACCACATGGGGCCAATTGGTAGTATTTCTAATCAAAAACTTTCATGAGCAAGCTGGTCCTTTCTCCTTGTTACATCAATTCATGAATATCCAAAGACATTTATAGGAGGAGATAGTGGACTTCAACATTAGATTCTCCTAAAGTTGGTAGAGAGTTCCTGATGGCCTTTGACCCATGCATGAGCAAGTTGTATTTTACTACCTCAGATTCTTCAACTCAGACATTGGTATGGTGGTCTGACAAGCTAATGTCAACACATTTCCAAATTTGTATACATAGGCGTAGAAGGTTGAAGAAGATTTGATCACCATAGGTAAGCTTCCCCTGAAGGTAACCATGCCCATCCTTCCTGATCTTCCACAACATTTGTATTCGAGTGCATTTTTGCAGCCTATGCCTTCTATGTACTTGGTTCCCTCATGGAGCTTGGGTCCACCTCAAATTACTCCAGTCCTAGTTCCACAACTTACCTACTCCAAGTATTCCACAATTACCCGTACCAGTTGTTCCATAGTTGCTAGCACTAGTTCCTTTCCCAGTTCCACCTATTCCATTGTCATTACCTTCTCCATCAGCACCCCTACCTTTACCAGCACCTCCTGCACTCTCAAATCCTAATCCTTACACAAAATTATTACAAGAAATGCAATCCATTAATTTTACTGTAAGGATAAGGTCAAATGAAATCACGATAGTTAAAAAGAAGCAAGTTGAAGCTAAGTTTTGATCAAGAATATTTCAAACACCGCAGTTTACTAAAGAACAATCGATTGATAATAAAGGTCCTAAAAGAAATACAACGGTGTTGGAAAATGAAGAAACTAGTACATCGGAGAGAGCATACTGGTGCTCCACTTACAACGATCCCCACAAAGAAGACACGTGCATGGTTCACTTGAACTATGTACAGATATTAGCAAAAATATCGATGGACAAGTTAATATGATAATGGAAGTTGATCATAACTTGATGGTCCCATATTTGGAGTAAGTTTCAGTTCTGACAAGGGCTGGAAAGAAGTTGGTGACTGTTGATCTAGTAGAAATGGAGCCTCTGAAAGTTCCTGCTAAATAGAAGGTACAAAATGAAAAAGTGCAACCGCAAGTGAAAGCACCTGGTGTGGCAATGAAGCAGCAAGATTCTTGCACAAGTCTATATGATGCATTACAGTTACTTGGGTAAGTTGACTTGTTGCAGGAATTTCTTAAATCTGCAAAATATCAAAAGAAAATTCATTTCCAAATAGTGTTAGCACAAACATTCTCGGCCTTCACCATCGATAATAATATACCATCCTCATTCTATTTGTCTCTATTGCATGATTGACTTCAATTTTGCGACTATTGTCATGCCGAAGGTAGTATGTGAAGTCATGGGAATGGAGTACACAAGAAGCAGTCCAGGAGTATTACAGTTGGACGGGACCCCTATCAAAATAGTGGTAGTAGTCAAGGATATTCCTATCGTTCTACACAACATACCGTAAATCACTGTCATACAAGAGGTAGTGGTGGTTGACTTGGAACCATACTTTAGTATGTGTCTCTCAAGGGAATTCACAGTGAACCTAGGAGGATACCTTTCCTTGAATTATTTACATTTGGATATACCATTCAAGGGAAGAAGAATCTACATCTATAATGAAAAGCCATCCACTTTTCATATAGAAAAATTGGAAGAGGAAGAAAATCCCACTAGTGCAGTCAACATGATGATAGAGGAAGTACAAGAAGTGGACTTGATGGAGGAAGCTCTTGGTGAGCTCCACTTAGAGGATGAGTTCTCATTGATGGATTTCAACACGATGGTTGAAACTAACATCGGTTGTTATACCATAACTAAACCTGAGAAGACTGAAGAATAAGTCTCTCATTCCCTAGACCCCATCTCTGATCAGCTATGGAAGTTGTATTTTGATGGTGCAAGGTGCAAGAACGACACAGGGGCTGGTATTGTTCTTGTTTCTCCTATAGGGTTGCAGAAAACCTATTCATATCGGTTAACTTGGAGCTACACAAATAATACCACCGAATATGAAGCATTGTGCCTTGGTTTGAAGAAAGCTGAAAAGTTGGGCATAAAACAATTGTAAATATTTGGATATTCTGAGCTTATCATCAACCAGACTACAAAAAAATGTGTGTCAAAGAATCACTATTTGAGTGTCTACCATAAAAAGGTATGGGATCTATTTTAGTCCTTTATAACATTAAACATTCAGGTGATTTCATGGGAGCAAAACAAACATGCAGATATCCTAGCTTCTCTTGGTGCTAATTTCTCTCCCATGGAGCAAGTAGTCAGGAAACCCAAGACTGTGAGGGTAATTTATAGACCCTCGATCCCTGATAAAAACCTTTATTGGCAAGTGTTCAATAATGATGAACAAATAATCAATTTTTTTATTAAGGAAGCTACAAGTGCAGAAGACAGAACATTGGTCGAGGAGGAAATGGAAGGAATGATTCAATTGAAGAACAATCACATTCCTAGGGGACTGATTTCACTCGAAAGTTTGTTTGATCAAAATGATAGGATGGAGAAACATAAGATCAAGGTTGATGCAAAGGAATACAAGGAAATGCAATTGGAGTCTGAGAATATTATCAAAGTCGGAACAAACTGTATGACAGAAGAACTTGAAGATATCAAAAATTTGTGTTATGAATTTCCAGACATTGTTGCATGGAGCTACCATGATTTAAAAGGATATGACAAAAATGTAATCCAACATACTATTAAATTGCAAGATGGGGTCAAGCCTTTTTGGCAGAAACAACGGCATGTTAATCCTAAAATTGAGGTGCTCATGAAGGTAGAGTTGTTAAAAATGCTGGAGGTAAAAATAATTTATCCGATTAAGCACTCAACATGGGTGGCAAATTTGGTTCCAATTCGAAAGAAAAATGGAGATATTTGTCTATGCATGGATTTTTAGAATATGAACCAAGCATCGTTAAAATATCACTACCCCCTACCACAGATTGATCAAATTCTCCATGTGGTTGCTGGAGCGTAGAGGTTTTCATTGTTGGATGGTTTCTCTGGTTATAACCAGATCTGGGTGAAGGACGAAGACCAACACAAGATGGCGTTTACTACAAAATGGGGCACTTTCACCTATCAGAGGATGTCATTTGGTCTTTCCAATGTCGGTGCTACGTTTTAGAGAGCTATGGACATTGCTTTCGGTGAGTTTTTGAATAGAGTTATTGTTATTTACCTTGATGACATGACTGTTTTCTCACACCGCAGGGAAGAGCACATCTCTCATTTGAGGCAAGTGTTCAAAAAATATTGAGAATTTGGAATTTCCATTAACCCAAAGAAATCCATTTTCATTGTCAAAGAAGGGAAACTTTTGGGACATGTAATTTCGCAAGAAGGATTGGCGATTGATCCTGTGAGAGTCGAGGCTCTCTTGAAATTATCATTGCTAGTTAACAAGAAGGATCTGCAATCATTCTTTGGCTAGATTAATTTCATTCAGAAGTTCATTGCTGATTTTGCTCAGGTTGTAAAGCCAATGACCGAACTTCTGAAGAAGAATGTAGACTTCAAATGGACGAAAGCATGAAGATAGGCATTTTGAGAAATCAAGGAGAGAATCACCCAAGCGCCAATATTGATTAATCTAGATTATTCAAAAGACTTCATCCTTTACGCAATAGGCGAGAAGGAGAGTTATGTCATCATTCTCACATAGAAGTAAGAGGAGGGAGATGAAAAGTTGATTGCTTTCTTGAGCCAAGTGATTTTGCCACACCAATAGAAGTATAATTTCATAGAAAAATAGGTATATGCGATTATGAAATCCCTAAAAAAATTCTAATATTTTATTTCACAAAGCAAGACGATCATCTACGTCATCCATCCAGATGTCAGGAATTTCATTCTTCAAGGGGAATTAGGTGACAAGAGAGCAGGTTGGGTCTCAAAGATTCAAGAATATGATGTGGAGATCCGACCGACTAAGTTGGTTCGTGGACGAGCTCTTTGCCAAGAACTAGCCAAAAGTGCAGCTTTTGGATCACTGACTTTAGTACAGGATGAGGAGATCAACGAAAGCAATTTTGTGAATCGAGCTACAGATGATCGTGACTAGACAAAGGACCTTATCAATTTCTTTACCTCCGGGAAAGGTCCATAACATCTTGATGCTTCACAGTGATGAAGACTCAAACTGTAGGCACTTAAGTATGTCTTGTTGCCAAGCAGGCTGTTCCATAATAATATATACAAAGTACTCCTTAGATGTGTGAAGGGTTCATAAAAAAGGAAGATATTGGAGGAATTCCACTCTGGTTTATCCAGCGGAAATTATGCAGGAAGGCCTATGGCCTTGAAGATCATTCGAGCTGGTTATTTTTGGCCTACTATTTTTGTAGATGCACACAAGGTGAGCCAAAGTTGTGATAATTATCAGTGGTATGTTGGCAGGAATAGGAAAGCATCTTTTCTCTTACACTCGATTCAAGTGGAAGTGCCATTTTAGCAGTGGGGACTAGACTTCATTGGAGTTATTAATCCTCATTCCTCTATCAAACACAAATATATCTTGACAATGACTGATTATTTTACCAGGTGGGCAGAGGCCATCCCAACCAAAAAAGCAGATTAGGCTACAGTTATCTCCTTCTTGGAGGGATTGATTACCCGTTTTGATGTTCCGGATGCCATTGTAACAGATAATGGGACTCCATTCATTGGGGCCAAGATCACCGAATTCACAAGCAAGTATGATATTTATCTCAAGACATCCTCCAATTATTACCCGCAAGGAAATGGCTTGGCCGAATCCACAAACAAAAACTTGCTGTGGATCTTAAAAAGGACATTGGAAAATAATAAAAGAAGTTGGCACTTATTGTTAAATTAGGCTCTGTGGGCAGATCGGATATCAGTGAAGAAGTCTATTAAAGCCTCTCCTTACTCCTTGGTGTATGGGAAAGAAGCGGTTCTACCCACTCACATCGAGCTACCTGTCCTCCAAACATTGTAGTTGTTCAAAGATGAAGATGATGAGTTTGATCCAATGAGTGCAAGGTTGGCTCAATTGCTACAACTAGAGGAGGAGAGAGAAAAGGTATATGAAGCTTTCACCGAACACACTAAAATTATGTAAAAGTGGTTTGGAACAAAGACAACAGAGCACAAGTTTCAGGTGGGAGATCTAGTTCTCAAGTGGAACGAGAACAAAGCCAAGCCGGGGAAGCACCACAAGTTCGATGTGATCTGGGAAGGTCCATTTCAGGTTTCTGTAGTGAATTTGGTGAATGCATATCATCTTCAAGATATGGATGGTTGGGATCTATCGATTCTAGTTAACGATATTCATTTGAAGGCCTATTTTCAATGATGAAATCAAGAGGTACAAAGTGTAAATATGTACATATTTTATTTACAGGTACTTTATTATTTTATAATATAAAAAAAAAGTATAGTGTGGACTCTATTGAAGATGCTAGGCTTTCCTTGAAAAACTTTTCTTTGAAATTGCTCTCTGAGAAAAATAATTTCGCCTCAAATATTTCCATGAGGGCATGTTACAGTTTCGGGCAAAATTAATGGTTGCACTGAAAAGGTTTAACAGGTTCAAAAAGCTCTAAATTTTAAAAGGTTGTTTTACTTTGCAAGTCTTCAAGTTAAAAAGAGAAATGTTTCAGGGAAGGGCAAAAGTCGCATTCGCCTCCCTATGGGGCAAATGCGTACAGAAGGCGTTAAGACTTTTGGGCAAAAAATTCAAAAAGGGTTTCACCCCAATTAAGGGGTGAAACTCTCGTTCTCTTCTCATTGAGGCAAAAGTATACCATATAAAAGATTCTAATTTTAAAAAGAGTATAGCACCTCTGCTCCCTCCGATTGAAACAGATTATTCAAAGCTCTTTCACCTCAAATTTACATTAGTTAACACCTCACGAAAGCAAAGTGCAACATGTAAAAGGGTGTGGGACCCCATTCCAAAATTAATGAAGAGCAGCAATTGAAAGAGGCGTGTTCATCCTAGGGAAGGGGTGAAAACCCCATTCGTTCCCTAATGGGGATGAATGTATGTGTTAAATATGGCAAGGGCTTTCACCCCAAATGAGGGGTGAAACCCCCATTCACCCCTCATTGGGGTGAAAATATTAAACGAAAATTTTACAACTCGTGCTACTCAATTTAAAAGGTAATATTTAAAAAAAATATTTCACCCTGAGAGTCGCGCTAAAAATAGTTTATGATGGCAGCTGCACCGATAGTTTAAAGAGAATTCAAATGCGATCAATAGCGCTTTTTCCCTATGTGTGGTGTGAAAACTCTCTTTCACCCTTCACTGGGGTGAAACACTATGCAAAGGTTTTAAAATGTGGGAGGCACGCTCTCGATTTTCGAGCGATTGCATACAAGGATTTTCTTTAAAGATTTAATTAAAGGATGGAAGGCAAAAATAAGACAAAGGAAAACGTAAAAGCAAGGGTTGTCATAGCCTTATTATTAAAATATTTAGAAACAGAGAAAATAAAGCTTTTTAAATTTGATTTTTTCTTTTTATAAATGGCATAAAAATAAGACAAAGGAGAAAATAAAAAAGCTCCAGTTGAAAAAGCTTTAAAAAGGGCGCTTTTCTAAAAATGGGGTGAAAAAAGAAAGGCAAAGAATTATTTTAAGAGTAATTCTGCCATGAAATTATATCAAGCAAGTTGAAGGTGTTTTCGGAGCGAAAGGAGAAGAGACCAAGTGCACCCCGAAAGTGTTTTTGCCCCTCCATTGCTTTTTTGGAAGAATGATGATTTTTCAAGTGCAATCGAATTTTTAAGAGCGCCCTCTCAAAGCGATTTCGCCCTCCAACATGTGGTAAATTTTGGAAGGTGTGCATGCACATTAATGACGTATTTTTAGAGCATTTAATTTAAAATGTGCACTCGGATTTGCGTTGGGAGGTGATTTGGCGTTCCTGAGGAACGAAATCTCACACCGACGGAAGTAGAAGCGCTCATTGGTCCTTAGGTGGAGAATTTATTTTTTCAAGGTAGTTTTAGCATCCAAGGCACATTGTTCGAAGTTCCACATAGCAGAAGGGCACACTTTTCAAAAGTGATTTTGCAACGAATAACATTCAATTACCGTTAAGCATCGGGATCAATTTTGGTTGAGGGAAACAAGGCACGCGCCCTCCCGAATTCACCAAGAAAGTTTACTACATTTACTTCGGTAGTTGACGCACATTCTATAAATAGATCATAGGTAAAATCGCTCAGAAGTTAAAATTCTTTAAAAAATTGTTCTACCGTGCATTTTCGAGCTTTTTGTTGTAGAAATTGTAGAGCATCTTCGAGATTGTTGAAATTGATAGAATGGGTAAGAAAAGCAAATAATTTAAAGAGACCGTAGAGCCCAAATAGTCAAAAAAGAAAGTAGAAGGTGGGATGAAATCCAAGAAGGCCCATAGAAATGAAAATGTAGATTTGGACCCGTACTCTGACACCATGGCAGAGGTCGGAGACTGCATAATCACCAATAAGGGCATGGTGAAACTTAGGCAAGATGTGGAGTTTGCTATAAATCAAGGATTGACGATGGAGAGCCCTCTGACTATGTCATTTTATGCACAATTATTTTGGTATCTATGTACGCCCGTACACCCTTGCCTAGAACTGGTAAAATTAATTTCCAAATTTTATAATCCAATTACCAGGGTTGTTTGGAGAGCGAATGGGGAGGTGCTTTTCTCTATCTCCACCACTGAAGTGAGGGAAGTGTTTGCCTATGGGTTAAAACCCCCTTTTGATATGACTTTTAAGAAGTTGCATATCAATGAGTAGGAAGAGAGATATGGTGATGCACCAGTTTATGGAAAAGCAATTGATTAAGGAGCTGCAGTTAGGGCAGCTACCAAATCTGCCTAAGCCTTTGTCAGAATTCAAGAGCCCAAACTTATTTTCGATGCTAGCATGGGTTGCTGGTCTTTTGGTAGATTCTATAGTTCACAAGTGGCAGGCGGTGCTGGTGCAATGTATATCTCAAGTGGATTTTTACGCTCCAACGATGATGAGGGCGGGTATCAACCCAATTTATTTTGATTGGGTCGATTTCATTTATCAAAATATGCACATCCAGCTAGAGAAGTTGAATACCAGAGAGGAGACTTCATTCAAGCATACCTCCTTCCTTGTTTGGTATTTCTTCTTTCATTTACACCAACATTTTTTGTTTATAGCAATAAAACAAGTTGATGAAAAGGATGAATTGTTGTCTGTTTATATGTGGACTCCTGCTCTGTCAAGGAGGGAGTCATACTATAGTTTTAACCACCTATTTTTGGGGCCCATAATTGAGTTGATTTGTGGTAAAAGTGAAAGAGTACCGCGAGCAATGAAAGAGGTGGTTGTCACAATCGAAAAGGGTGACATCTTTTTGTTAACTCAAGGAGTGGTTGTCAGAATTTATGGCTTCACGGGTAAAGCATTCTTACTCCCATACTTTGCCATAGAGCATGTTTTCACCATGGATGTGGTGCGCAATACTGACTACATGAATGATGTGTATGGAGCAGGGCGTGGCAAAATAATGACTTGCACCATGTCATTCAAGTTCGACAATATAGAGGTGAACTAGGTCGGGCAGAACAGGCTACTCATGGAGGCACTTCAAGACCTGGGTCTGATAGAACTACCGCAATGGTGGAGATATGACCCATTGGGAAAAATTTTGGAAATAATCAAGGCCAAGACTTTTCATTGTTGTCCACGGCCCGATATCTAGGCAAATCGTAACAATTTTTATGGGCATGATTTAGAGTGGCATGTTGAAGATATGATGTCGCTTCCTCCGTGGCATGACTTTTATGAGCAGGAGGTTGAATATAACCCGACAGTGCATAGAGATCACATTCCTCCATTGGGGCTATTTGGCCAAATGAAGGAACAATTGCCCATGTGGACCGAAGAGAAAATTATGAATTGGTGGATTATGTGGGTCCACAGAGGGAAAATTATGTCCGGTTTTGGGTTGAAAATGGATGGGGTATTTTTGAAGGTGTACGATGAATTTGTAAATGTCTATCAACCCATCGCTTTCACCAAGGTCATACCTCAAAGTTTTCAACATTCTAACAGTGATGAAAGCATGGCTAAAGAAGAGCGCCCAGCAGCTGAGGAAGAGACACCTGAGGAAGAAGAGCAGCAATATGTATTTCAATGAAGGTCACAACGAGAAAAGTGAAAAATAGATGAGGCACCTTTGTTGGAGAAGCAAATTGTTCGAGAGGCACTTCCATTCTCGAAGGTTGCAAAGAGGTCAAGAACTGGCGCTACTTCTTCATCTACTATTGTAGTTTCTATAGTTACAGTTGATGTAGCAACTACTAATTCCCCTCTACTGGTGTCGGTTGCTCCAGATAGCGTTGCCCAAGAGTTCCCATTGATTCACAAGCAGTCGGATGGACCAATAGGTTGAAATTTTTAACCTTGAAGTGGAAGTAGCAAAGGAGCAACATGAGGAAATTATTACACAGTCGCTTCCATCACCAGGACACACGGTGCTCACACCCGAAGGTACATTTTATTTCCCTTTTCTTCTACTTTGGAGCAAGTAGTGATTGTTAGTTCATTTCCATCAGTCTCTACTTCTTTCAACCCTCCATTTGGTATGCCTTCTGTGTCCATTTTGCTTCCTTCCTCTCACCCACAAGTCACTACTGCTCCTTCTTCTCTTCCCCTCTCTTCAGCCTCCCTTTATTTTAGTTTGTTTGCTTCAGGTCCGAACCCGTTTTTGCGCCCTTCCCCTTCTATTTTTGCCACCACTTCCACTATCGTTGTAAGTACGCAAGCTCCTCCAAGAGTGAGCGTAACTGCAGCTGAGTTTGGCTCCTCCATCCACTCTACTATTTTAGTTACCCCTCTCATAATTGTCTCCTCTTCTTCCTTTGAGCCAGACCATGCACAAATTTTGGTTCCTTTCATGTCATTTTTGGAGATGCAGGTGCTGCCTAAAATCGAGGTGATGCTTGAGCATCCCAATGTAGAAAAGATTAATCATGCTCATCTCAGTTCATCCTAGTGGTTGAAGAGCCGTAGAAGAAAAGAGGTACTTGCTCTAGCTAGGCCGCTCAAGAAAGTCACCTTCAATCCGGTTGCTATGGAGGTTCACACAACTAAGATAATTCCCTTGGTCCAAAAGCCACGAGGAGAGATGATGTCGAGCGATTACGCTTATGAGACCGTGATGGAGGACCTAACGAGGATTGATCCAACTAAGAAAATGGGGAATATCCAAGTTGATATGAGTTCGGTCTATCTGCATGGAAAGTATTATAAGCAAAGGTATTATGATATCGAAATAAAAATTGCCGAACTTGAAGATGCCTTGGCAGTAAGCAGAGTGCAATAGGAGAAGATGGTGATGGAAATTGAACACTGTGTCAACAATAGGTAGGGGCTCATCAAAAAGTGAAAAATGCAGTAGAGCAGCAAGTGCAGTCATTAAAGGTGCAGCTTGAATCCATATAGAATCAACTAGCAGATAAGGCCACACAAGTTGTAGGTTTCTCTCATAAAACGATTAAGGAGGCTCATCTTTGGTTGGCTCAAAGCTATGAGAAGTTGGCAGCCAGAGCAGTCCAAGTTCTACAGTATCTCTACGAGGCTCGAATTCAGATTCAGTTGAGCCAGTAGATAGTAGAAAGTATTGAGGAGATGTTGGAGCCTCATCTGGAGATGGTTGTGAAGATTCAAGCCTTGGCTCAGTCCAATATGTATATTCGCCCCATGAGTGAGATGGACCGAGCCTGGTCAACCGTAAAATTCATGCTGCATAGTTATTTTCAAAGATTGGATCTGGTAAGAGAAGGTAGGAAGCTTCTCAACACAATGGAGCGGGAGCATACTATTTCAATGTTTCATTTTGATGCTCTCGCTGATATGGGATTTCTAGATTTTACTAATGAATGGGGTGAGCCTCTGCCAAAGGAACAATTAGAAGCGGTATGGAAAAATTTTGTGGAGGACACATCCAAAATTGACAAGTGGGAGGATCCCATCATAGAGGAACATGTGCTGCCACTTATGAAGAAGTTCACCCGTATGGAGCTATCCTTGTTCGAGTTGGCCCAATGAGCTAAGTACCTTAGCTTGGAGGATACTGAACACTTGCGGTTTATCTATGAATCACTTAGTGTTCCCTCCATGTTCACCATGCATGCTTGGGTAGATGCAGTTACAATTTATGAGATCACCTACAAAATTTTGAAGGAGCAGGAAGAGCAGGTCGCAGTAGAACAGGAAGCAGTGGAGCAAGTGGAAGCAGCATGGATAGCAGTAGAGGTAGAGGTGGCTAAAAAGGTAATAGAGCAACAAGTGCCCAAAAGGGGATCCAAATCTGAATTGTCAGCTAAGACAGTCGATAAGAAGACCCAATAAGGAGCCCAATGGATAAAGGCCTAGGATCGCTTGCATCCATGCGAGCTGGATACCCCATGAGCCACCAAAAATATTGGCAATTTTGACATTATGCCACATTGGGATTTTTGATGAAATTTTATTGATTGTAAAATCGACAAAATATATTAATACTATGATTGTAGTATTTTGGCCGATATAATATGTTGCAGTTTATTTTTTGTGTGTCAACCTCCTTCTTTGTCTCTTTTTTATATATAAGTTTCATGACCGAAAATAATGGGTGTTATAAGGTAAAATTGTTGGGAAAATTGGTTGGTGAGATCAGTTAAAATCGCCCAAAGACGTCTGCAACAGATAGCACCCAATGACTAAGAATAATAAAAATATGACATCCTTTTCATGCGAATGAAGAATGAAGAACCCTTTGCACCTTCAAAAATCATGTTTTCAAGAAGAGAAAGAACATAAGTACGTTCACCCCAAAAATGGGGTGACAATTACATTTGCTCCACTTCAGGGCAAATGAGTATTTCAAAAAGGAAGAAAACGTGCTAAGTTGGGTTAAGTCCCTTTCGCCTCTCATTGGGGTGAAAATACATTTTTAATGGTTAAGTCAAGTGGGCCCAAAGTCGAAGTGCAATGGTAATCTAAATAAGTGTGTTCACCCCAAATATGGGGTGAAAGCATCATTCACCTCACTTTGGGGTGAACGTCCCCCAAGTTTTTCAAAGATGATGCGCCAAGGTAGTCCGTTGACTAGTCAACAGGGCTTTTGCCTCAGGTGAGGGTCAAAACTCCCTTTCGCCTCTCCCTGGGGTGAAAGCATAGAAAAATGATGAGTTTAGGTACCAAGAGAAGCTTTGAAAATTCAAAGCTTCATTCACCCCAAAAGAGGGGCGAAGACACCTTTCACCCTCTCTTCGGGTGAATGCACATAAAGGGTGAAGCTACATGAAGATGGCCCCACCAACGCATCAAGGACTTTGTTTTCAATTTGGGCAAATACTAAAGGGGTGGAGCATGGGGGAAACGTATATTTTAAAATTTTAAAAGAGGGAGAGCTTCCAAAGAAGGTCACCAACAGTGCTTTCACCCCAGATAAGGGGTGAAACTCCCATTCACCCCTCTCTGGGGTGAAGCGACATAATAATGGATAAAAATGTCAGAGTAAAATGAAAACATTAAAAGGTGTTTTGCCCAAGGGAGATTGTTGTTCTAGAATGAATGTGACAAAGTAAATTGAGTTGTAAATTATGTATTCAACAAAAACATATGGAGCAATGCAAAGTACGACTCGAAGGTACAAATTTAGAAAAATTATTAAAATTACTACTGTAGGGGCGCCCTCTTCACCAGGAAGCACGAATGAGGAAGAATGATGCAGGTTGAAGGAGACACGTTCGCTCATTGCTTGGTTTCGGGTGAATTCTATTTTTAGCATCAATAGAGGTTTTCAAAGGCGCTCAGTTCGGGTGAATAAAGCGAATTTAATGATTGGGGCGAGGAGTAACTGAAGTTGTTGATTTCAAGAAAAAAGAGCTACAACATTAAAATCACCAAGTGATTTTCATGAATTCCAAGGTATTCCTAATAGGAGCAAATTTTTGAGGCACAACGAATGTACCAAGTCATCGACCACCTTTGCAATTTTCCATGCACCAATGCCTGAATGTGCTGATTTCCTAGAGGTTTTTCCTTAGAAACTGGATCATTGTTTCAAAATGTGGATTTTCAAGATTTTTGAGGAATTTCCTCACCAGGGTTCTTGATATGTAAACATTTTGTCTTCATGTGAATTAAATGAAAGAGGTGAAATCCTCTATAAATACTACACAATTTCCATTGTAAAAAGGAGGATAGACATTCTGCAAAAAAACTATTCAATTTATCTACGTAAATAGAAGAATTTGTGGCTTCTGATTTTGCAAGTAGTCTCTTTGTGTGATTTCTTTCTATTCAAGCATTTCTATTTTATATTCATGTTTGTTATCTATTGTTAAGTTCAAATTTTGCACTTAGATTTGGGTATTGCTAGTGTAAGTGTGAGTACTGGAATGCGATTCTGGAAGTTGTCTCTAGGGATTTGTAAGTAGATTCTCTTGTCTCTTCTATTTTATGATGCTATAACACTTGGTTGGAATTCCTATTGCTATTCTGTCCTCAAATCCTACATCTTTGGTCTGTGGCTATATTTCCCATTTCTTTCCGTTATTTCTAATTTCTTTCCTGCAACTCTAGTAGTAAAACAGTGTAGGATTAGTAAGGGAGCCAACCCTCTCTAGAGATTGGCACAGAGGATATTTCTTTCCTTCGACCTTTCAATGTTGGTCGTGTCTAGGGCGCACAAATGTATGTTTGTATTTTAGGCAGATATTTGACCAACATACTAATAATACTTTGATATCAAAGAAAAATGTATCAAGTAACATTGCAGCATCATCACAATCTTAGCCTGAATGGAGACAAAGGTATTGTCACATATGCAATTAAAAAATGTCATACTACAAGTATTTGTAGATGTAATTCTTTGAATGAAAAAAATCAAATGAATAGACCTTTTCAAAATTTTAACCAAGGCAATATCAGCCTCAATATCAACCTGTGCAACAACAACCAAAAGAAGATCATCAAAAAGAAATTTTAGTTCAAGAAATTCAAGAGGTTCAAGAGATAGAAGTTGAAGAAGAAAATGAAATAAGAGTTCTTACAATAAATATTATAAACATTGAAGAAGAAGACCAAATTGAAGATAATTGTGAAAAAATGAAAATGAAAATCGTTCAAAAATTTCTAAAGGTATTGATGATTGAGAAGACAAAATAAAAGTAGTTGAAAATAGATCAACTAAAACAAATGAAAGACACCAATTAAAATCAAGATACTTTCAGAATTGCAAAATTTGTGAGAAAATCAAACCAAAAATAGATCACAAAAAGAAAATTGAAGTAGACTATGGATGGATCAAAAAATACTTCACGATCCTCAATAAAAAATTCTCTATTGGCTAGCCTATCTGCATAGGTAGATGGTTATCATTAGGAGGAAGAGTGTAGTTAATTAAATTAGTCTTGTAGGCCATTCCAACATAATCTATCATTGTATACTATGCCAAAATCAGTTGAAAAAAGTTTAATCTATATTATGCAATCCTTTTTATGGTTAGGTTTACATGATAAAAGGAAATTTTCTTTGGTGAAATGGAACAAGGTGTGTGATGATAAAACTAGGGGAGGTCTTGGTTTAAGAGTTCTTACATATGCAAACTTAGCTCTTAGGGGAAAATTAATCTAGAGATTGTACAAAGAGAGTCAAAGACAATGGGTAAGAATTCTTCTAAGTATGTTGAGCCCAATGACCCAAGTTTAATATTTATTGCATTCTCTCTACCAAATGGTTCTACTCTTTGAAATGGTTTAAAAAAATCTATTGATCTAATGATTAAAGGTTTAATATGGGTGGTGAGAACTGGAGAAAAAAATATATATTTGGATGGATACTTGGTGTGATAAAAAACCACTCAATTTAGATTTAAATTTGAAACCTTCGATGAGATTGCTTTAAGATAAAAATGGTGATAGGGTTTCAAACATTTTGTACAAGGATCATGAAGGAAGATACAAATGGGAATAAGAATTTTTTACAAGCATACAAGACATTGATGCTAGGAGGAAATTGAGTAGAAATATAACAACTGTGATTATTCCGAGGGGAGCCAAGGATAAATTGATTTAGGAGTTGAATAGCTCAGGAGAATATACAAGAAGCGGATATAATGTAAAGCACCAACAAAATAGTAATTTCACTACAATATGGAGAGATATTTGAGATAGCCCAAGCATTCCTAAAGTTAAAATGTTTGTTTGGCTAGTAGATCATAGAAGAATTTTATCCTGGGATAACCTTATGAAAAGGGGTTTTCATGGCCCCTCTCAATGTGTTCTTTGTAAAAAGGAGGAAGAGAGTATAGACCATATCTTGGGACATTGCTCAATAGTCTAGAAACTATAGCAATGGATTCTTAATATGTTTGGTAAATGCATGGTGATGAATAGCAAAATTGAATATTGGTTAAAGCAATGGTAAAGCACTTATAAAAGTGAGGCTTTACAAACAATATGGGATATATCAAAAGATACAATACTTTAGATTGTATGGGTAGAAAGGAATAGAAGAATATTTAAAGGAAAGGAAAGCAGTTTAGAGGTAATGGAAAGGAAGATATGTTTAGCCATAAAGGATTCTAAACTAACCCTATCAACTCACCCAATCCCTAATCTGGAAGCATAGAGCCTTGATAGATGGATTCAAGTCATTAAATAGAATTATGATGCTAGGTAGAAGAGAAGCGAAAGGAAGGCAAATAATATAAAGTGGAAACCACCAGATGTGGAGTTGGTTAAATTAAATTTTGATGGAGCATCTAAATAAAATCCAAGACCAGTAAGAGGAGGAATAATTAGAAATAATAGAGGAGAGATTCTATCTCATTATGCTTTCAATAGTGGACGTAAGACAAATAATGAAGCTAAAGCTTGGATGGTTTTAGAAGGGTTAAAAATATGTAAACAAATGAAATGGAACTGAGTTTGGATGAAAGGTGATTCTCTCATAGTAATAAATGTAATTTTGAGGAAAGCAAAGGCTCCATGAAACATACAAGAGATAATTGTAGAAATTCAAGATCTTGCTAAAGAGTTTGAAGAAATAAAGTTTACATATACATTAAGGGAAGGAAACAAATGTGCAGATAGGCTAGCCAATAGAGGCGTTTTGATTGAGGATTATGAAGTTAAATTGTCATCTCCATGGTTAGAGGAAGTAGTAAGTTTAGTTGAAGCTGACAAGAAAATGTTGGTTGCCTAAATCAAATAATGATTAAAATTTACTTTAATGTTTTCCATTGGTAATTTCTACTTTATTTTATAACAATAATGTGTTTTCGTATAAACTATTTATTATAATTTTTGTGGTTGCACTTGTGTTTCAGGAAGGAAACTAGTAATCCATATTTGGTAAAGCGGACTATGATAGTGCGATGTTTTGGAAATATTACTCTACTAAGATGAAATGCATAGATAGTAGAGGTAAAGTTTTAGTATTGTGATGGATGCTATAGAAAAATGTCAAGAAGGATGTTGAATTCTGGAATATTTGTATTCATACGAAAAATTGAAAAGATCCAAAAAATGAAAATCAATAATTCAGACATTTTGTGTAAAATGATGTAGGTTTCTAGCTATATCATCTCAATTGAGATGAGAAGTGTATCTATTTGTAAACTCTCAAGCTCTAAAGAAGAGAGTTGTAAATTGTCAAGGGTGGGGGACCCGAGTACAACCCCTTATTATCTAAGCTCCAAAAAAAAGACACCTTTGCAATGCTACAACAATGAAATGACCACTACTTACCTAATCCCCAATCCCGATGGATGTTGTATAAGATATTTAAACGATATTGTTGGTAAAGCCTTTGTCTCACTTATGTGGGATGCCTTACCAATTTTGACATTGAGTTATGCCATACTTATGAATAATTGGTTCTCTTACTTTCTAATTGGTTCAGTGTGATGCTCTTCTTATATAATTTGTATGACATTTATGAATAATTGGTTCTCTTACTTTCTAATTGGTTCACTGCAATGCTCTTTTTATATAATTTGTTTATTTTCAATAACATTTTCTTATGACGAAATTTGGTTCCACGTAAACATAATATTGATTCTATTTAATGTTGTATATTAAGTAATTTATGATCTCTATCACTTGTTAAACTCTTTGTTAACGAAATAGCAAGCAAAGAGATGCAAGCCCTTGGTTCCACTTATATAAGATTTTTCACCCTTGTTAATATTCCTCCTATGTCTTTCGTGTAAGCCAACCAACTAAAATTTGAATAATATTATGAAACACCTCATCATGGTATATACTTTTCTAAATTATAACATATTTTAAACTTTTTATCTGAAAAACCTAAATTCAAACTACAAAATAAATATAAATAATTATCATAATTCATACTTATTATTTAAAAAATAATAATAATAGTGATGTATAACTTTGAATTTTTATTACATTTTGAAAAGCAAAGTGAAGTGAAAGAGCAAGCTTCCTTCCAATAATTAGATAACGATCTTGGCTTAAAAGCTACTACCTTGAGGGCCACCTTCAATTTTAAACAATAACATGTCATGTGACGAAGTTGCACGTTTATAATTAGGAAAGCAAAACATTCTTTCTTTCTGTTAAATTATTATTATTATTAAATAGATATTTAATTTTTTAAGTTTAATTGTTTAAAATATTAAATTAAAACAACTTATAACAAATATTTAATCTCCATCAACCAACGTTTTTTAATTAAAATAACTTATAACAAATACTTAATCTGCATCAACCAACCTCTTCAAAAGTCTTGCTTTATGCACCTTTCTTTTATTCTCCCTTGACCCTTCACTTTAAGCATTTTATAGTATTCCCTTGCACGCTAACCTTTATTTCCCTTTCACCTTTTCCTTTTTGCAAATCGAGGGACGTTATAAGAGTCGTGGAATATTTAAACAAAGGCCGGGCTAAATTCCAGAGCGTCATGATGCCTATCTTTAACCGGTTCCTTAAAGGTCATTTTAGTTTCTGGTCCTCACTTGACTTTTAGATATATATTAAAATTAGTTTTTTATCAATGATTATGGTTGAGCTGAAATGTTCAATTGTCGTGTCAAACTTGAATAAATAAATAAAAATAATTTTCTTAAATATTAAGTAATTAATTGATTAGTATAAATAAAATTAGTTTTTTTAATTAATACTAAACAAGTAATTGATTAGTGTAGGGAACTCTGTTTGAGGGCATTCTTTAAGGAATTTGAATTCTTATTTTTTAATATAAAAAAAATTCAATTTTTTTTTTTTTTAATTTAATATAAAATATATTTTCATATTTTTTATTATAAAGTAAAAGGTGAAATAATTTTTTAAGTCTTAAGAGGAAACTGTAAAGGTACAAGATTTGACTTTTTTTTTTTGAGAGGTCCAATGTTCAAACTATGGCATGGGCTAATGTGTGAGGGGGTGGGTATGTATAATTTTACACAACAAAAAAATAGTTCTTTAACATCCACAAAGCCATAGATTATATGAAATAATCCTCATAAATGATGTTGTTTTTTTAATATATGATTATTCCAAGTTCCAAAAAGTCTTCACAATTAAAAACACTCAAATATAATGTACAACCTTACCAGTAAGATGTCCATTTTTAACCTCCAATTCCAAGTTTCAAAATTTAATATTGTATAAAGTTTAATGTTTACGTAAATCTTCAACCTCTTGATTTCGATTATTTATTTGAGTTTTTTTTCTAAGACTTTTGCTAAGTTAAACATAGTTTTTCCAAGAACAAACAAATAAAATATATCTTATAATTTGGATCATTTATATATTTTATAGTAAACTTTGCATAGTTTCTCTTTGTTGTGCATGGACGGTAAACCTCTGGCTTTTGGTAGGGCGTAAGTTCAAGACCCACAAATTAATCTACACAATTTAAGTGAGTTTAACTATTAGGAAATTAGAATTCTAAATAGAAGATAAAACTTTAAATTATAAAGTATATATTTTTATGGACATTAAAAATTTATTTTTTATTTTATTTTATTTAAATATATATTATTTTAAGGTTATAGCTAAGGTTTATTATTTTAAGGTTATATCTAAGGTTTAGAAGTTATATTTTGATGACAATAATAAAAGATCATATTACATTTTAACTTTAAAGTGGTTGATTTTAAAATATTTTAAATTATTAAATTTAGTTTTTATTATTTAAGATATGGTTTTTCTATCTCATAATAATAAATAATAATTAATGTTTTTTTTGGTAATTATTATAATAAATTAACAGTGGGTTTTTATAGAGGATTCCAAAATCTTATGTACAAAATTAGCCAACTTTCTAATGATGCATCATACCTCTTGGCTGTAACAATAAACCTAAATGAAAATAAAACCATCCTAATGCTGCAGACTTGAAAACAACAAAAAGGGCTTTTAGGCTTGGAGACCCAACAACAAAGAAAATAGGACAGACCCGAGAGAAACCCAAAAAGAGGCCGAAAACAAGGAGACAGACACCATGGACTGCTAATCACGATCCTCCTGTCCTCCCGAATTTGGGCGCTTTTGGTTCTGCTTTAAGATAGAAATCATGGAGTTGACAGAAGTAAGAATGGAAGCAGCCAAGTCTAGGAGAGAATTACCGCGACTCTCCTTGTCGCTCTCCGTGTTCGACGGGATGTGCTGCAGATGGACATCCTTCTCCACCTTTCTGACTTTTCGTAGGCACTGGGAAGATCTGCCAGGAACGGACAGTAGCTTCTTTGACACGCCACCCCAAAACACGTCGAAATGGGCCTTCCAAAAATTATACAAGGAAAACATCAGGAAGGGATGTCTGCCCTGGCCAACCTTTCCACCTCAGATGGGAAGCGAGACCGCCACACAACCGGGCACGTGGTCGCGAGCCCTTTATTGGCCATGTGGTCAGCCACACGATTTCCTTCTCTCAAAATATGATTTGCTTCCCATCTACAACGATAGGAGAGAAGAGATCTAGCCTCGAGGATGATGTTGTAGACTTTCCAAGACAGATTTTTGGTACCAAGAAGGTAATTCACGATGTTGAGCGAGTCACCCTCAATGATAAGAGGTCAAGGATCCTCAGAGAGAATCTGAATACCATTCAGAGTGCCTCGGGCTTCAGCATAGTGATTCGTCTAGGAGCCCAAATCTTCACAATAGGCCATCACAATATTCCCATCATGATCACGGACAACCCCACCAGCGCCAGCGGGCCCAGGATTCCCCTTAGCCACTCCATCAAAGTTTAATTTAATCCACCCCATGGGGGGTTTGGTCCACACAACATTCCTTCGACAGGGCCCTTTAACAACCTCCAAAAATGGCCAGAGATTCATCATTTTGAGCATAGCTTCTTTGCTCGAAATATGGGGACGGGGACTGGGAACCGCAATAAAATTCTCAATGGCGTAAGATAATGCCCTTTGAGTGACAGAAGGGGGCCCTCTAGGAGCTCTGCCAAAGATTTTGGCATTCCTCTCTAACCAAATTTGCCAAATTAAATTGTGGAAGGAGACATCAAGGAGGAAGCGAAGCTTGGGATTCTTGAAAGGATTAGGCCATTGATGAAAAGCATCTCTAAGGGATCAGGGAGAGCACCAAAGGATCTGGAAGGAGGATAGGACAATGCTCAGAGCAGAGTGGGAAAACAAGCAATGCAAGAATAAATGATCTCTCGTCTCACAATCTGCTAAACACAAGTAACACCTATTGGGGAAGGCAAAACCTCTCTTGTGAAGGTTGTTAATAGTTAAGGCTTTATTGTGGAAAGCAATCCACGCGAAGAAGTTGATTTTAGGAACAACTCATTTCCTCCAAATAGTATTCCACCTGTAGTCTAGAGCAGTCATGGTGGTGAGAAGCTCATAAGCTGATTTAACAGAGAAACACCCATCCTTCGTACCACTCCAAATGATCCTGTCATTCCTCCTGGTAGAAGGAATTAAAACTGACTGAAGGATATTATCAAGGAAGGTAATCTCATTATTAAACCCCTCCACAACAAGAAGCTTCCACCAAGGGAAATGGGTGCTTCGATCAATGAGATCCGCCACCCTGAGCTGGGCGTTAGGGTCGGTCAAGCTTCTCAGTCCAGCGAGGTCCTCCCTCAACCCAAGGGCTTCTTCAGTCGCCCACCTATCATTCCAAAAGGAAATGTAGTTGCCATCACCCAAAATCCAACGGGCTCCCAAACTAATCAGATGTCGGGTTTGGAGCATAGATTTCCAAAAGATCGATGCCACGGAGGATGTTTCAGCATCCAAGAAGGGGGTGGGGCCAAGATACTTCATTTTAACCAACGTAACCCACTCCATCGGGTTGCTAGACATAATCCTCCAAGTGTGCTTCGTGATCAAAGCCAGATTCATAAGTCTTTATCTTCTCAACCCCAGACCGCCTTGATCTATCCTCAAACACACCTTGTCCCAGGCTACAAGGGGAAGTCTAGATTTCTCTTCGTTACTAGACCAAAGAAAGGTCCTTTGAATCTTCTCAATCTTGGAGTGGACTGCACTCGAAAGCATGAACACCGACATGAAGTAGGTCGGGATCCCCTGAAGACAGGCTTTGGTAAGGGTGGCTTTCCCGACTTGCGATAGGAGTTTGCCCTTCCAAGTGCCGATTTTCCTGTGAAGGTGCTCAAGAATCGTGTTCCACATGTCCCCACTGGCCCGCCTGCTATAAGATAGAGGCAACCCCAGATAGGACGTAGGCAGGGAATCAATAGTGCATTCAAGAATTCTAGCAATCTGAATTTGTCTACGCAGAGGAGTGTTAATAAAGTAAATTTTGCTCTTGATGTAATTGACCTTTTGTCCAGCAGCTTGCTCATAACGGGACAGGATCCTCTTGAGCAACTTGGCTTGAGAAACGGACGCCCCAGTCGAAATGAGGGTGTCGTCCACAAATTGCTGATGAGTGACAGGATTAATTCTAGAAGTTGGCAAGATGCCAAAAATCTTGTTCTGCCAAAGAGCCTCTTTCATGGACCAACTCAGAACCTCCGCCAGAAGAATGAACAAGATGGGAGAAAGAGGATCACCCTATCTGAGGCCTCTGGAGCTTTGGAAATACCCAGCTAGGGACCCATTGACCAAGACAAAAAAAAGGGAGTGGATATACAGCTATAGACAAGGTCAATCTAGTGGGGATGAAAACCGAACTTGAGGAGGACTGCACACAAAAAATTCTGGTCGACACGGTCGAAGGCTTTGTTCATGTCGAGCTTAAGAAAAAGAGCGACATTCTTAGAGCGGTAAGTGGAATGAAGGGTCTCATGGACAGTGATAACACCATCAAGAATGTTTCTACCTTTAACAGTGCTTCCCTGACAAGGATCAATCAGGAGGGGGAGGACTGTTTTGAGTCTATTGGCTATAGACTTGGTAAGGATATTGTAAAAAACATTGCACAGGCTAATGGGCCGATAGTCAGAGAAACTTTTGTAGGAAGGAGACTTAGGAATGAGGGCAAGAAATATGGAATTGAGTTTTGGGTGGATAGATCTAGACGCTTGGATAACCCGAATAGCATCACACACATCTGGGCCCATGACCTCCCACATGACTTGGAAGAATCATGGAGGGAAACCATCAGGCCCAAGGGCCTTATCTGGTTGCATGGAGAACAATGCTTCCTTAATCTCAGACGAGGAAAAAGGTTCCAGAAGTTTCATGCTTACCTCATGGGGAACTTTAGTCAAAAAATTGGCAAGCATAGATTTTTGGACCTAGAGGTTGCTATCTGGAGGAGTGCCAAGCAAATCCTGAAAGAAATTAACCGCTTCGCTCCTGATTTCCTCAATCTCCCTGGTAATGTGCCCATCCTTACAAGTCACTTCTCTGATCTTGTTGGCCCCTCTGTGCCTCATTGTAGATGCATGAAAAAATCTCATGTTGGAGTCTCCATTCTTCAACCATAGGTCACGAGATTTCTGGCGCCAGAATGTTTCCTCCCTAGCGAGAATAGAATGAAAGTCCACCAAAAGGCTCCGCTCTTCCTCCCTGAGACCCTCAGTGTAACCTTCGATAGCCATCCTTTCCTCCACGACCTTCAGGTTCTCAGCGATGGATTTTTTGGACTCAAAAATGTTGCCGAAAACCACTTTGTTCCAAATATTTAGTTTTTCTTTGACCATTTTGAGCTTTAAAGCCACCCTCTTAGGAGCGCTTCCTTCCACCTTCGATTGCCACCATGCTGAAACCAATCCTTTGAAGTCTTTGTGGGAAATCCACATGGATTCGAATCTGAAAGGGGTCATAAAAACAGGCCCATCGTTCGCCTCCAAGAAAATAGGGTTATGGTCAAACCCAATCCTTGGAAGAGCCGAAAGGATAGCCCCGCCAAGGATGGGAATGGCTTCTGGGGAAATGAAGAATCTGTCAAGTTTGACTTGAATCAAACCACCCCCAATCCTTCTGTTACTCCATGTGAAGGAAGCCCCTTTGAGTTTGATGTCAAGCAGGCCATTAGCAGAGACAAAATATTTGAAATCTTCCAAAATGCGGCTGGAGTGGTTAGACCCTCCTTTTTTCTCTGAAGGATGAAGGGGACAATTGAAGTCACCCCAAAAAACCCAAGGAAAGTTGCTAAAATTCTCCCTCATCAGAGAGATAGCTTTCCACATTTCTGCTCTCTCTGTGGCAGAATTGGAAGCATAAACGTTGGATAGAATCCAGGAAAAATTGGAGGTTTTGGACTAGAACAGTACATTGATGATTCTGTTGGAAGTTGACAGTGAGCTGCCCTCAAACCTCGAAGGGTCCCACATAACCATGAGTCCTCCCACTGTTCCCATTGCAGGGCTGGACAGACAATTTTCCCTAGCCCAAATGGCCTTCACCACTTTGTCAGAGGAGATAGCATCAAGCTTGGTCTCTTGCAAAATAAGGATAGAAGGGTTAATCCTCCTACGAAGATTAGCCACTAACATTCTCTTGGCTACACCATTCAGTCCTCTGACATTCCATGAGAGGACTTTCATCTAGACAGTTTGAAGTTTTTCTTGCCTCCCCTTCCTTGTTGAGGGGGAGGTTTTGATGCATGAGCTTCGTCCGACTATGTGTCATAGTCATCCAAAACCAACAAATGATGGGTTCCATTTGCAACGTTAGTTGCAGTCTCTTTGTCTCGCCTTTCCTTGTTAGGAGGACGAACCTGCTTCCTCTCACTACCAAAATCCACACTTTGCTTTCGAGTCCTCGTATTTCGGGGGCTAATGTGATCAGATTGTTCACCCCTCCTTCCTAAGAGGTAATATTCTAGCAGCGTCTGTGACTGACTAAAATCAGGATGACCCGTATTTTGGAGTAGAGGAACAGCCTGAGTCAAAACTTGGGAAGGGGTCCGTTCCATCTCTTCCTCTGATTCACTTTCCAAGTGGGAGTCTGCTCCTTGTTGGTTGTCAGCCTCAAGATGCTCGAGGTATGATTGGAGAGAGGGATTCTCTTCAGGCTGAGAGAGTCCGCCACAGTCTCTAGAGGGGCCTGGGGATACATGGCCCTTCACGTCTGGAAGATTTGGTTGCTTTTCTTGATCTTCCTTGTGCTCCAGGGGGTTGCCATTTTTATGTTTATGTTTTCCCGATTTTTGAAGAGGACACTGGGACAGGAGGTGCCCTTGGGACCAACACTGGGTGTAGAAAGCTGGTCTATTTTCATAGACAATAGCTTTTTTATGAAGAATGGTGCCTCCAGACCGAAGAGTGATGGAAGTTGGGAGTTCTGCCTCCAAATCTGCTAAAACACAAAATCGGGCCTAAACAAACCTTGTTCGAGCTCGGGTGGGAGGGTCAATGGTGACCAACTCCCTAATGGAACGTGCAATACCTCTTATGACATTTTCATGCCAACCAAAGAGGGGAAGATTCGGGAGCCTAACCCATATTGGGGCAATGTTGATGTTCTGGGTCTTAGGACTGAAATCCATGTCCCACTTCCTAAGAAATAAACTTCTATGGCCCAGAAACCATGGCCCGCCAGCCATAATTTTATAGTAATCCTCCTTATTGTTCAATCTAATGGCAAAAATGCCCTGAGATAGGGCTGCCAGCTCCAAATGCCCAAAAGTCCTCCATTTGCTTTCTACCCATTTTTTGATAGTTTCCATGTCGAGATGGCCTCCAATGAATTTACCTATTAGGGTAAATTTCTCAAACTCCATGAAGCTTGAAAGAACTTCCGCCAGGATGTCCAACTCATCCCCAACCGAAAACAACTCTTTGGTAAAAAATCCGTTTAGGGTTTCTGAGGCCGCTGCCTGGGCATAAGAATTTTGAGCCCCACCACCCCCTTTGTCTGGTGAGTCCTTACCTCGACCAAAATCATTGCTAGCCCGGTCATATTCAATGGGCCTGAGCGTTTTCACTCCCCCAGAATCATGATGCCCTCTGATTGCTCCGCTGTGTCCAAGAACCGAACCACCGTCGCTCCCGATCTCCCCTACAGACTTCCTGCCCATCGACATCCTCCCCCGAAAATGAGGTAGTCTTATGTCTCATCTAATATATTCATTTGCACACCATTAAAAAACATCTAAATAATAATTAATGTTGCAATGTTATAAAATAACGTTTTTTTTTATTCTAAAGTTCTATATTTATGTATGTAGTTACAAGCTTATTGCAGTGGTAAGGGTTTTGACCTTTCTTTAAAAGGTCCAAGGTTCAAACCCCACTCAATATGAGAAAACCAAGATTCCTCATAAAAAACCCACTCAATATGAGGGAACCAATACCCCTCATAAAAACCTCCACTCTCAGTATGAGGGAACCAAGACCCCTCATAAAAACCCATGTAAACTCATTGAAAAAAGTTAAATATTCATGTAAATAGTTTTCAATGCATAAAGGCCTTCATTTCAATTCAAATAATTAAATTTAGGTGGATATATTTCTAGAAAGAGATTAAATTTAGAGACTAGCTGTAAAAAACTATAGTAAAGATCAATATATTTTTAGATTTTACATTTGTGAGTAATATTATTGACATTTACCAATCATCAAACTTATAAAAATGATTGAAATGGAGGTAGTTTTTTTAATATGAATAATCCTTAATAAGTATGAAAATATAAATGGTATAAACATTAATAAGATGGTTGATTAGTCCACCTGATGTGGAACAAATGGTAGGAGGCAAGGAATTTCAAACCATAGGAAAATATAAATGGTATAAACATTAATAAGATGGTTGATTAGTCCACATGATGTGAACAAATGGTAGGAGGCAAGGATTTCACACCATAGGAAAATATAAATGATATAAACATTAATAATATGGTTGATTAGTCCACCTGATATGGAACAAATGATAGGAGGTAAGGAATTTCAAACCATAAACTAAGGTTTCAATATCAAATCTCATGATGAACCTTAATATTCACTTAAATGGCATAAGCTCAAGTGGCTAAAAATGTGGACTTTGGAGAAAATAAATAGAGCTCAAGTTAACATGTTAGAAAAAAACAATTCATAATATGAAGTCTGAAGTGTTAATAGTATCAAGAAGTAATATCAAGGTAGATATTCTCATAAAAAGAGGGCAAGTGAAGAAGTTTTATGTGAACATTATTTTTAATTACTTATCTTCTATATATAAGACTTATGTTAGTATCTTTTATAGCATATTTATTTTTTTGGAGAAACCAAAATATCCTACTTTGGAGGAGGTTTTTAGTTGTCTTATTCAATGTTAGGTTATTTTGATAAATATAGAAAAAAAATACCCAAAAATCAAGTGCATTCCAAAGATGCTCCAAAGGTTTCTTCCTTTTCCAAGAGAGAATCAAAGAAGCCAATGACTAGTGGATAGAAATTATTTGAGAACTTAAGTTAATATATAAATTTACAACAAAGGATATAAAACTCTCACCTACCATGCATGAATTTGTGAGTTTGAGAAAATTAAAGAAATTAGTCACAATTTTACCTAAGAATAAAAAATGTGTCAAACAACACAAGAAATAAAAATAAAATAAAATAAGGAAATGACACATGAATATGATATGTTGTAGTACATTACACTTTATGATATAACAAATTGATAACAAAAGATGATATAACTATTTAGGTGAGTGATGTATTACCAACCAACTCCACAAAGGCATGATCCATATGAATTTTCCCAAATTATTGTCAATCACATATTATCCAATCACTAAGGTGAATTAAGATCATTTATAATAAAATATTATACAATGTACAATATGAAATAGAGTTAAGTGATGGCAAATATGAATTGCTAAATAAACACAAGATATAATTCATTATAAACCCTTAATATCCTCCCTTAATATTTACCTAGGTTTCAAAACCGTTATCACTCAAACACCCTCCCTTGATGACACAATCTTTCACCTTGATCATTCATTAAAGAAGTACAAATGGAGCCTTCACCAAAACATTTCGTGAATATGTCTACCAGTTGATCTTTTATTCAAATATATTCCTCCTTATGCATCATCATGGATTCCCTCCTATTCAACAGAACCCATCAAGCTTTCATTTCCTCTAAGAAAAAAACTTACCATAATGCTTTTGTTGAGATTATAACCATGATTAAACTTTGACCAAAAGAACATCCTCACTTTCTCTTTCTCCCACAACATCTAGTCTTAATCCATCCTCTTCTTTCAAAATGAACTTGGGTCATCGACCTCTATATAAACAACTAATTTTACATCATATCCTCCTTGAGAATAACCCAAGGTCACTCTCCTTCTCAAAGAACCTCATGATTTGCCTCCATAATTACATTATGGTCTTTCATCCCATGGCAAACCCCAAATCAATCTAGTTCTAGTTTTCCTAATATATTTCAAGCACCTTCAAGTAGTGCTCCACCTAAGCACCATAGTCAAATCTTACAAGCAAAGTCATTAGCAAAAGCATGTCTCAAATACTCTTGCTACTAATTCTACCAATTAAATTCACAACCTATTTACCACTTGACTTACCTTTTATAGATCTTGTCTCATCTACTCAATTGATTAATTTATGTATGGACTAGCCACTTTGACCTCCTCTAAGATCAATATTAGATCACTCGTTATATGCAACACCATCAACTTTATATTTTTTAACTAAACATTAGACATCCTTAGCTCCAACACAAGTCTTATCTAATTTATCATATGCATCCTCTACCTCCTTGTCAATGAGCTATGAGATGCTCACTTTTACATCTACACTTATGCACCATTTTTTGCTCCTCATAAACCTTTTCTTTTAAAATAAGTGAGACCTTAACTTGAAGCCCCATAGGTAGCCAATGTCCTTGAAACCAATCATATTAATTAACTAATTCACAAATAAAATCAAGATATAGGGTAATGCCTAAAGATGAAAAAATGTATGAAACTTGTAGATATTGGCCTTATCATCCACCACCCATGTAGGAACCACCTTATGTATTTTTTTTCCTTGTTGTATACCTTCTCATTATTAATCATTGGAAGATGAAAAATAATTTTTAATGCAAGATAGTAATTTTTCATTTAAAGTACGATAGATAAACAACTAGAATTGGAAGACTTCCCCTTTGAATTGACATCCCTCCCTAGATTAGGATATTCAACTTTACCTCAAAATCATTCAACTTCTTGAAGTATGAATCCTTAATATGATTTGAGTTACTACAACAATTGCACATCAACTAGTCCTTATCCTATAATTTTATCCCATTAAATGATGAGATGTTTCTCCAGCTATGTCAAATCCTTGAACAAATACCAGCAATGTGACTAGCTTAGAAAATGTGTAATTTGAAAAGTAGGTTGAAAATTATTTTGTATGCACAAGTTATGGACTCCCAAAAAATTTCCTTCAAAATGGCCTAAAGTGACATTTTTGGAAAAACACCGAAATGAAGGAATGACAATTAAATGTTGACCTCAAAAATTCAAAGAATTTAAAGCTATTGCACCAATTTTATTAGCCTTGAAAAATTAAGGAATTTTAGAAACCTTAAAAAAATCAAAGAATTTTAAAAACCTATTTGTCGCCCAAATTTTGTTGACCTTTGACCACACACCCAACTATTAGAATGAAAGAAGTCTTTAAGTTTTCAAATTTGCATTCAAACCCCAATAACTACACTATTTTGATATTTAATTATACTACTTTCAACTACTCCAAAGCTCCTCATAATGAGACTCATTGCCACAACCAAATAATCTTGTGCCAATATTCTTACCACCTTTGATAATTGATGACAACCTACTCATCACCATCAAGTTGTGTAGTGGTAGGCCTCTCATTTTTATAAAGCCTCATCCACCATATGAATGTGTACTCCCTCAAAGAGCAACTAGTGAAACTTCCTTGCTGATATCAAGTTGTTATATTATTTCTACAAAATATTTAATTTCTTGATTGTTGTCATTATGGATCCAATACTATGAAGAAATTTAACCCATAATTTTTCTCAAAAATGAACACTTTCATAAATCTTGTAAGAAACAAAAAGGAATAAAGTAAGAAGATAGATACAAATATGATATGTCATAGCATCAAAACACTTTATGGTATAACAAATTGATAGCACAAGATGATAAAAATGTTTAAGTGATTGGTGTATTAATAACCAACTCGACCAAGGAATGATCTATGTGGGTGTACCTAAACCAATATGGTGGTAGATTACCCAATCATTAGGATGAATCAAGATCTTTCAATATAAAATATTTTCAAATGTAGAATATAAGGAGAGTTAAGTTATGACCCATATAAAGTGTTAAAGAAATACAAGATAAAACAATCTTAACTCTTAACAAAGTGTTAAGAACCCGGATGTAATTAAACAACATTACCAAATTGTTAAGAACCTCAATGTAATCAAATAACAATACCATAATATACAACAATAGAGAGAACACAATCTCTATTGAATCATAAAATATATTATAATATTGCAAGCCACTTCGATGCGGATACCTTCTTTAAGATGTCTCCAATTCACAATAGATTTAAGATTCAAGATGTCTCCCACTTGGGAAGGTAGTACAATATATAGAGTCTTACTAATACAACTATTACTATGTCATGCATATGGGATAATTACCTGAGTTATTAATAACTATTAACATCTACATATGACATCTTTATAAATTAATAGTGTTGGTTAAAAATTAAGATGTTAGGATGGAGGTCCTAACATGTTCACATCCTTCAAAAAGGTTGGTCCTCAAAGCTTAAGATGTGGAAATTATTGCTAAAGTTGTGGAAGTTATGGAAACTATTGTTGAATCTATGAAAAATGTTTTTGAAGTTATAGAAACTATTGCTAAAGTTGTGGAAACTAATGCTAATGTGGAAGTTGTTATTAAAACTATTGCTAAAGTTGTGGAAACTATTACTAAATTTTTTGTTGAAACTGGTATGTCAACTTGATTAAATTTCTCTTGACCAAGGCCTTATTAGTAAAAACTATGGGCCTTCCCTCTTGTATAGATAATGTACCAATTCTACCTCCTAATACATCATTTTCTATAGTAAAAGGTTTGTATAGCTCTTCAAAAACTCATGCATGGCAATCCAAGAGCTCACCTAGCTAGGAAGGGTGAATTGAGTTAACTAGTTGAGTAAGTTACATAGAACAAAGTTGAGCCACAACTCCATTAGAACCCTTTTTTAAGAGTTTTTCAATGCGACAGGAGCTTATGATGATGGTCAAACCTGTTGGAAGGCCTTTCAAGGTATATTCATGGCCATTCTTTGTAAATTGCATCCATAGTATTGTGAAGTTCCATAGGGTAGGTCCTAATGTGTGAAGTCATTAGGCTTCCAGAATCACATCACAACCTCCTAATGGTAAGACAAACATGTTTGTCTTCAAATTATAATCACCAATATAAGTCCTAATATTTTTGCATTTGTCTTTACAAAGTAATTTTCCCTAGTGGAAATAATGACCTCAAAAGTAGAGCATGGGTAGACATAGCAATCAACCTGTTTGGTTAAGTGCAAAGCCAAAAAGTGATGAGTGCTACTAGAGTCAATAAGAATTGTGGGGGATTATTATTAAAATACCTTTGAACCTTCATCATCAAGGGTGTGTTAAGGCCTACCAAATCATGTACAAAAATCTTAGGATTTTTCTCATTGTTGATCATAACCTCCCCTCAACATTCGCTATTAAGGTGTCCTCAATCAGATACAACTCCTCAAAAGAAATATTTGACTCCAATTTTATTAAATATATTCTTTATTCAATGCATTTATGCCCTTATGAGTAATTATCATTGTATTTATAAAACTACCCCTTGTTTTGACAAGCCTCCATTCCCTCCTAAGACAATTTTTTGTTTGGTGGTTGCCTAGTTGTTGTATTGGGGTGCGGTAGGGGTGTTGAATAAGGATGAGTTGGCAGTGGTTTGTGAAGATGGAATTGAACCGTGAACTTATCCCCTACCAGCTTTGCTAATCCAATTGCTTCCATCATGTTCTTAGGATTGAATAGTTTGGCACTGGCCATGATCCTCTATTTTAGGCCACTTATAAAATAGCTTAGGAAGAAAGATTCATCTAGGCCCTTTGTCTTGTTTAGTAATTTCTCAAATTGGGTTTGATATTCTTGAACTAAATCAAATTTTCTAAGATATTTTAGGATTCTTATGAAGTCTTCATAGGAGCTAGGGCTAAAGTGTACAAATAGATTCTTGCTAAACTCATTCCAAGTTGGGATTCCAAATGCTTTTTAGACCATTGACACCATTGAATGACATCATATACTAAATTAAACAAAGTGATAGACACTCATTGCTCACTAGGATTTTGATTTGGGTTAAAGTATTATTTGGACTTATAAATCCAACTAGTTGGGTCATCCCCATAAAAATTAGGAAAATCTATCTTTGTTGTTTGTGGAGAAGGGAAAGGTGTAGGTAATATTAGGCTTGATCCTTATCCTTGACTTGAGTTGTGGGCTGAAAATTGTGTAGAGTTGTACAATATTAATTCCCTTGTAGGCCCAATGAAGATAACTATGACATGGTATCCTATGGAGCATCATGTTTAATGTTGATCCTAAATATATTTTCCATATTTTTATCAATTAGTTCCAATTTGTTGAGTTTTTACAATTGTTAAAGAATGGTTATCTGTGTGGAGTGGAGTTTTTGGATTTACACCTCCATTTTATCAAGTGATAGGTCCTCAGATATTTTACCTATTGTCATTGGAATCACTTGGGAGTTCTTGAAAATGTTGTTAGTGGTCGTATGAAACTTGATGGATGAAACTCTAGCAATAAACAAGGCCCTCGATGATGGCTTCCTAGGGGCTTAAGGTAAACCTCACTAGCCACAAAGGTTGTCTAAGCGAGTACCACTCTATAATTACCAATAGTATTCCCACCAAGGAATAATGCTAAGAAACCATCCATGAGTTTACCTCCAAATAATAGCTCTTTGTATACTCTCTCAAGGTAAAACACTATTAAACAGGATGTGAGGTTGTCAACCCTTTTCAGTAGTGACACACTTGATCTAGTTACTTAGGGGTTCCTAGGGTCTAATTATGAGTTTTAGGGAAGATGTTTGCCCAAGTACTACCCCAATTTAAGTGGTTAGGACTTGCACCCAATCCTACAAGATATTATTAGCCTAATGCAGGTGCTTATTGAGCATCAAAATTAGGATCCTACAAAACCAAAAATGAGAGGAATTTTTTTTGGATACCCTAAAGCAAAAGCAACCCTAAATGGTTCACCACTTTTTGATCACTAAGATCCCATAAATGTGAGGTGAGAGTATATGAAGGTGAATATGTCCCTGGAAGAAGAATCTCAAATACTATATGTTAACTCGGATGTAATTAAACAATACCATAATGATGTTAAGAACTCAAATGTAATTAAACAACAATACCAAAAGATGCAAGAAATAGAGAGAATAAAATATTTATTAAATCATAACATATCTTAAAATATCATGGCCACTTTTCCAATGGGTCCTTGGCTCAACAGTTGAGACAAATCGTTGATGTGGACCACACCAAGGTTCAAATATCGATGGCCCCAAATAGCTCAATGTGACTAAATCGATGTAAAAAGGAAATGGAAACCCTTTCAAAACCCTAATACATATATATATATATATAACGTATATCATGGGCTACTTTGAAGGCACTACCTCCTTTAAGAACAAAGCTCCAATTCATAATAGATAAAGATTCAAGATGCCTCCCACTTGGGAAGGTGATACAATATATAGAGTCTTACTAAGACAAATATTACTATCTCATGCATGTGGGATAATTACCCTAATTATTACTAACTATTAGCATCTACATATGAAATTATTACAAATTAATAGTATTAGTTAAAAATTTGGATGTTAGGATGGATGTCCTAACATAAATATCACTAAGAATCGAGTGTGATAAGTAGATTATTGAAAATTCATGAGGAAATATTTTTTTAAATAAAGGGGTAAAAAATTATTGATAAGAAGACAAGATTACAGAGTATAGTGAAGCCCCCAACTAGGGCTTAAGTAAGCAAAAAAATAGGCTAAAACCACAATACAAGATCAAAACCTGAAGAAGACAACAAGAACAAACCACATTAAGTCTGAACATCCTTATGGATCAACTCCCAGAGGCGCTGAGAGTCCCCAAATGGGAGACTCTTTCAGTTATCCATAATCCAAGGACCCAAAATCTTAGAAGCCCTTTTGGCCAAATAATCAGCAACCCCATTCCATTCCCTTGGAATGTGCACAAAGGAGATGAATTCGAACTCTTCACTAATTCTAAGAATTTGAACGGCCATAGAGGCCAACTACCAATTAACATCCTCCAATATTTTGTGGTTTAAAATATTAACCAAAATTTGAGATTCAAACTTGCAGATGCTTCTGCATAAGAACATTCATGAGGAAATATTAATACTTATATATCTAATCATAAATTCATGACCATCCATTATAGTATTGGTCTTTACCCTTGTATCACAAATGGATTGTTAGTTCAAAAGCTCTCATGAATATGACTAAGATTCACTTTGTTCTTTTTTACTATGCTCAATTGTACAATATGGAGACTTTGCATTGATGGCAATCTAGCATTATGAATTTTTTTAAATAATAATTTTATAATTAGTAAGGATACATTTTGGGAAGATCTTTATGTTTCAAAAGTTGAATTTAACCTCCCTATTTGTTTATTACATAATTAACACCAACAAAAATATGGAATCTTGCTCAAATAAATAGTTTTTCAATTACATTTATGGTGACTTTAATATTGCTACTTCAATATGTTTTAATAACTCAAATAAATTGTATAAAATTGGAAGGCTTCTACACCTTCAAATTAAAGATGATATTGTTTCCATATTGTATAAGGTCAATAGTATTGCTTGGATCATGTTAATTTTGGTTCCATGGGGAATATCACATGGTTGATTGTCTTTTGCATCTATTCTACTAGTGGTATAATTTAAGAATGTATTTTGTAGAAACATAATTAGATAAATTACCTAAGAGCAAAATTTAGCATGCTCCTTGGCCTCTAAAGTTGGAGAATAGTGGAATTTATGGTCCTATGGATAAAGATCCTAATGCATATTCTAGATGCTTTTTTATATTAGTTGATTATATATTTGGACTTATTCCACCACATTCAAGGATGAACCTTTCCAAAAAAATAAAATAATTGAATGCTCTAGTGGAGAATCAAAGCAGTAGAAAGAAATAGATTCCCAAGGATTCATTGGATAGCAAGTACACAAGCAATGAATTTGGTGAGTTTCACATAGGTCATGATATCACATGCCAAGGGATAGTTCCATGCATAAAAAAGTATAATGGTATTGTAAACTATTTCTATCATCAAAATGGATTATTATACAATCCATGCTAAGAAAATGGATCCCAAATTTTAAGAAGAGGCATAAATTTTAATATATGTCATCAATAGGACTCTTAAATATGCTTCTAATGATATGACTCCTTTTGATAGGTTGATAAGGCATACACATTTTATTTTATACTTTAGGATTTAGGATTAAATGCATTAATGCATATATCAAAGAAACAATAGACTAATCTCAAGGCTAAATAAGTGCATATTTATTAGGTATACTAACAAGTTGGAGTCTTATCAACTCAATGATCCTGCTATTGATGATGTGACCATTTTGAAATGTTTGATATTTGATAAAATTATTATCACATGGATCTTGAAGGTGCCTAATGGAGCTTCCTACTAACTCCTCTATATCTCAAACTCTTTTTATTACTATTGGTACTTGTTCTTTTTCTTGACCGTGATTCTTCTAGTAATGTTCATTTATATTCAAATGTGATCACACTTCATATCACTTTCATTAAGGATATTCCCCTAGTTTTGATGTTATTTTTCTATGTCCCTTCCACTCATGATGATTAATACGTTATCATCTTTGGTGCTCCTAGTGTTAATTCTACTTATGAGTTTTCTCCCTTAAATCTCTTGACTCTAATCCTATACCCAAATTGGCAAATGCTTTGCTTAAGGATTCAAAAAAATATCATCAATAGGCATATGATTGAAAGACCCTTCTTTATCATTATCTTTTTCCTAGAATATATATAAAAGGTTATGCCACTACATACAATCAAGCCAATATATGTCCTAGAAAGAAGGATACCATGTCAATAGATTACTATTTTCTCATGAAGAACAAGACTTGGGATCTTATTCCTAAGAATAATGGAAATAAAAATTTAGATACAAATTGATCTATAATATTAACCATGGTTTTGATGTCCATATTAATAAGTATAATACATATATTGTTAATGTAGTGAAGATTCACTACAATTCAACCAAGTTGAATTTGAAATATAATGTATATTTTGGAGCAAAAACAAGGAGATTTCAATCATCAACAACTTTTAGGGATTTCATGTCAAAAATAACCTTATAGATATCTCCAAAGGGTGAGGATGGGTGTAGAGACCCTCACATTGGACAAATAGGTCAATCACCAAATCATTATAATATGATAGCCCATAATGATTTTGCCTAGCCCTTTTGGTGATATCTAAATGGAACTCTACTGAGGATGGTGGCTAATGAGCCTTTTTAATGATAACTAAAAATTCCCCATCAATGGTAGAAGTTCAAATCAAACAATGGTCATGAATGAGCCAGTAGAATTTATTATTGTCCATATTTTTTTGGAACTATGGATTTGGGATCCTCATGTCTCATCTCTCCATCGTACCTTCAAGATAATATCTAATGGCGAGGCATGACAGAGAGGAAATCAACAACTAGAGGAAGAAGACAAGAACTTATGGGAGCTCTATATCAAGAAACTTTGTGAGACATCTACTTCTCCACATTCAAAAAAATCCACCAAGGTGAATATTATCTGCACCAACCACTCATCAAACAAGAGGGACAAGTTGAGATGATAGTAGAGTTGCTGACATGGAGATATATATGATAGATAACCTCATAGACTAAAAGTCATAATTTGTAGTTTTCACTATGCAGAATCCAAAGAAATATACCTTAAAAGAAGATAAGTAAAACATCTAAGTAAAAGGTAAAATTTATTTTAAGTTTTAAAGGAGGAGATGTAAATGAAGGATAATTAAAGGTTTTTGGGAAAACAATAAAAGGCAAAGAATAAAAGTTTGATAAACCTATCATCCACACTTATGAAAGCTTCAAAGTGAAAAGAGGACAAAAATTTTGATAAGCAGGTGCTATGAGGTAAAACCTTTCCAAAAAAGGAAGATAAAAGTTCCAAAATGATGAACCATTGCTTTGACAAATGAGAACTCATCAAAACAAAAGAGAGAGATATGAGTAATGGAGCACAAAATCCTAGAAGTAGTCGAGCCAGAATGGCATACCATTACTATGAAAAGATAAAATAATATGTTGAATGTACTTCAACTTGATAGCACAAGAACATATATTTTAGACATTAAAAATAAATAAATGGCACCTACAACAATGGCAACTACCGACTGACACAAGATATGACAGAGGATATCTGCATTCAATTTTTAGAATCCTCAAAAAAGGTAGTTGAAAGAGTCAAAATCACCTATAATTTTAGAGGGAAATTCTCCCCATTGTATCTATAAATATTAGTATTCTAGGTTGCAAAAATGATCAACAAGTTTGCATTTGTAATCTCTTACAAGCTTTCCTTTCATTTATTTCTATAGAGCAGTTGGTTCTTAAGTGGCTTGTGGGTAAATCAAATCCCTGCTCCAAGCACAATATTTGTAAAAAAAATTGCATGCATATATATATATATATATATATATATATATATATTGGAGGCCTATGCATTAATTTTTGGACTAGCCATCTATGGTTCTCCCACTGACCCATCCCTATATGTGTGTATATGTTCTCAAAGTATTACCTATTTTTTTACTTTTATCATACATGTATGTGTGTATAGGAGGCATATGCGTCAATTTTTGGACTAACCATCTATGGATATCCTATTAACCCAAATCAACCATAGTATTTATGGCCATATTAAGAAATATAATACTTATATTTTTCATGTAGTGAAGATTCACTACAATCCAACCAGGTTGCATTTGAAAGATAATAAAAAGTATAAAGCAAAGATAAGGAGATTTTTATCATCACCAAATTTTATGAATTCCATGTCAAAAATCACTACATAGGTATCTCCAAAGGGTGAGGATGGGTGTAAATACCCTCACACTATGTAGACAAGTTGATCATTGAACCATTACAAGATGATGGCCCACATATAGGTAGGCATGCCAAAACAACCAATAACAACTCAGGATTTCTAGTAGTTTTAGCATCAAAAGTATTAATTTTTGCTAATAAAAGCACCCCAAATGTCCCAAGGTAGTAGACACCACCAAAACCAACCAAAATCACCCAGCTAATTGAATAAAGGTTGTGATTCATCCCGTAGAAGATGGTATCTCTTAGATATTTCAATGTAGTGGATTTTGAAAAGGTCCATGGCACGAGTCCTAATTTGGGATATTCTAACCATTCCAAGAGAAAAGAAACACCTACAAAAATCCTTGGAAGAAGAAAGAAGTAAAATTTAGCCACAAGTTGCCATAGTATTGTAGATCTCATCCCTTAGACTTAACAAGCCCAAAAGCCCTTTTTATTTGACCCTTGTCTACCAAGGCAAATTGATTCATAAATGCATTATAGATTCTAGGACCAACACATTTATTATCTTGAATGGAGTATAAGATGCATTGGGTCTAATATTTCAACCCATGGATATGAGGGTTGTGCAATTAGATGGAATCCTGGTTCAAATATTAGGAATGATAGAGGGACTTTCACTCTCCCTGTATGCCTACCCAAGCCAAACAATTACAAAAGATGCATCTATAATTGATCTTCCCCCATCCTTTGGCATATTCCTATAAAGAGAATTTACTACAAATTTGGGATGATAATTATATTTGGATTGGTCTCTAATGGTATTGAGGACACCACATGGGACCAGGATTAAAATCCCAACACAACCCCTATATCCTTATCATGAAGAAAATCTACCCCATTAGAATGGAATAATGATCTTATCCTAACAACTAAGGAGGAGTGGCTTGATCATTATGTGATGATGAATAGATAATCAAATATGATATTTATCAGCACACACTCATGCAAAGAGATGGGTCAACGGGAGAACCACATATGGCTAGTCCAAAAATTGATGTGTAGGTCTCCCATACACTAGAGAATATTACAAGGTATGTGAGGAAGCCTAATATTATTTTTATTGTCATCTCCACCTTCCATATGCTTCTTCTACTTGTGTAAATTTTATTAAGATGTGAAGGCCTTATATGTAGTTGTTCAAGTTTTGTATGGACAGTGTACATATGACATGAGTACAATCAAATGTTTGGAATAGGGAACCTAGGAATTAGGTACGCTCCATGTGGCCTTCATAGTACCATGTGACACCTAGAAAATAAGTAGGTGCCATGTGATCAATTATAAATTTATGATCCAAATCAAGTGGTTATGTCATTCACATATTTGGATCAATTATAAAGTTATACTCTTATTAAAATAGTTAGGTTGGTCATATATTTAGATAATTCATCCTCCCTTGAAAAATAATGGACTCCATTGCATTGGGTTTGAGGGCTTGGTTCAACGGTCAAAATGCTTCTATAGGACCATAGAGACCAGGGTTCCAATCCCTCAGGCCCCATAGTACCGGTGGGCATGTCGCATCAACATAGCCGACTACATTAAAGGTTTACCCGATGTAACTGGAGGTTATAGTGGCGACAAGGAGTGAGATTCGAACCCACAAAGATGCGTAGAAAATTGTACCGAGTTACTGATTCCTCTAGTATAATAAAAAAAAATGGTCTCCATTGCATTAAATTTTGACATCAAGTGCAAAAATTATTTCTTTATTTGATTCTTTGTGAGCAATTTTTCTTGGGGACCAAGTTGTCCTACTTGACCACTCTATACATCTAAATGGATAATTTTCTAGTGGTGCTAGTCCATGTATTAACAAATTAGTCCTCCTCCATTGGTACTAAACTATCTAGATTGAGTTCTTTAATATCCAAATATTCTACTACTATGAAAGTGTTTAATAGAGGTGGTTGATAAGGCTTGAGAAGTTCAACATTAAAAATTAGATGCAAACCAAGGTAAGATGGAATATTTAGCTCAAAAGCATTCTCTCCCACCTTCTTGATGATGGTGTATGGTCTATGGCAAATATTTTTTTTTTGGGGGTTCCTCCAAGTCTCTCATTTTGAATATGTAACCATATTTTATCTCCAACCTTGAACTTATGTGGGACTTGATGTTGGTCATGACATTTCTTATGTTTTTAATTTCTCTTTTCCAAGAGGTCATGGAATTATTCTTGAAAATGTTAAATATATTTCATAAATCATGCCACCTTTTTGCTTCCTTATGTCCATGATATGACTTTTCCATTGGTTTCATAGGGAGAGTTACATCAGTGGGTGCCAATGGCTGAAACTATGAAATAGTCTATGTTTGGAAGAGCTATGTAGATCTTAAGTGTACCCATGTTAAATGTAGAGGATACTCTCATCCCAAATACATGGATAGTTAGATTTATACATTTGAAGAAAATTTACAATAGTCCATTCACAACTTTAATTTGACCATTAGTCTAAGGATGGAATGTTATGGACATGGTCTACTTCTTTTCTATCATACTTCTTAGAGTGGACAAAAAAAATGCTAAAAAATTGGTATCCCTATCTAAAATAATGGAATTTAGCAAACCAAAGTTGATACATGTATGGTTAAAATAGATTTTAGCAATATCCTCAACTAAAATGTATTTTTTCAAGGAATCATGACAGCCATTTTTAAAAAATGATTAGATGCTATAAAATCACAATCATTACCATGCTTAGATCTAGATAAATCTGAGAGAAAATCCATGGATATGGATTTCCAAGGTTTGGTTGACAATGGAAATGGTGTATACAATCCTTGCTTCTTATTGGTAGGTTTGTCAATAGAACATGGGTTGCATGACTTGATGTACCTCTCAACGTCATTCCTTATCTTGTGTCAAGAAAAAAAATTTGGGCGACTATTAATGTTTTTTATATCCCAAATTGCTTACTACTCTACTAAAGTGGGCTTTTCAAGTCATCTGAGAGTTCACTAGAGGACACACATTGATATCCCATGTGATAGAGGAGATTATATCACAAATGAAATTCAAAAACATTCCTACCCACATGAAGATATCTATATTTATCACCAAAATTAGTTTCATCTTCATACAAGATGGCCTAGTTGGAAGTCTCACACCCACAAGAAACAACAATGCTAGTGATTGTGAAAAGTGAATTCAAATTTTTTACAATATTAGTGTAAATAAAATTACTTTGAATACAAATATTAATAGTGAAATCCAATGGCTTAATTTTCACCCACATACATGAATGATTCAAGCACTCCTTGTGTGACTCCTCTAGTGTAGTATGTGTAGTGGAAATGGTCATATTTGGTACAATTTGCATCATCTATTCCCTTTGTCCTAACCATGTGATTATGTAGGCAATGGTATCATGGATATAGATGGTTGTGTCTCAACGAGCAATGACTTAACACTCTTTCATCAAATATTTATCACTCTCGTGATAATTTCACCATTTTTCAATCTTAAATTTGTGGTATTATTATCTTGGGACTCATTTTTCTACTACAATTATGGTTTTAAGGTTGATCCTCTTTGTATTTATTGTGTTTAATCTTGGTATTTTAGTTCTTGTTGTTTACTCATCCTTTTCTATTCTTATTTTTCTACTTTTTCTTTTATTTTAAATCCAATTCACATGCCTCTCCCTAGTTCTTGAATGTAAATAGGCCCATGCCTACACGAATATACAATTATAACTACTACAATATTTGAGAATTCAATGGCTTTTAATATCTTGAATAATAAGTTTTACTACTATAGAGTGGAACACATTAGTATAATCTTGAACAAGTTGATATTTACCTTGAATGTTGCCATTGCATATACTAATTGACATAGGTTCCAATGGGATAATATTTACATTTTCTAACTTCTATTGAATCACCCCATGTGAGCTCTAATTCATCATGTGAATTATTCTCCTAAACCTATCACAATATGCTTTCCACCAATTATAAATAAGTAATGTAGATTTTAAGAGTGCAAAATAAATTTTCATTATCGATGAATTTATTTATAGAAAAACATAAATCCAATTGATGCAACTACTTCTCTACAACATCAACACTATTTTTTTTAATGAGTTTACATAGGTTTTTATGAGGAGTCTCGATCCTCTCATACAGAGTGGGGTTTGAACCTTGGACCTCTCAAAGAGAGGCCAAATCCCTTACCACTGTAGTAAGCTTGCAACTTACATCAATACTAATTTACCTTTAACTAATAGGAATATTATAAGTTTCCAATACTTTACAAGGTATGAGGGAACTAAATGTTGTTAGGGGAGTGAGAGGTTGTGCAAATAAGGTTTCAAAATTTACAAGGTATAGTTGAACAATTTTAAAAAACTAATTCCTCATCTTGTTCCTTTGTTTCACGAGGGTTTCATTCAACATCTTCTTGAAAGGATCAACTATCTTAGTGTTATCTATTTTAGTTGCCATCTGAGATTGCTTAAAATGGAAAGGAAGATAATTTAAGAGATCACACATCTAATACCTATGCTTTTGACATCCTGATCTCATCTTGGTGGATAAAGCTCAAGAGATAAACCTCTTTAGTATCACTCATCTAAAAATAAAAGTTTCAACTTATGGAAAATCAATGTAAAAATAACAACAATATCATATTGTTACAATAAAACTAAATGCAATGCAAACAATCTCTAAGAAGAGATGTGAGGCTAAAAAATTGCACATTTGAATATTTATTTTTTAAATTTTCAAATCAAACTAAACTACAAGGAAATAGCATACTCACAAATTCTTTAGATAAATTAGGACTCTAAGATCTAGTGCCTCAAGCGAGGTGATTCACTATATTTTTTTAAGCTTCAAATCTCAAATGCTAACAAACTCTACTTTAGAGTAAATTTTCTCATGAATGGAGGTCTTGGCCAAATGTTTCAGTATCCATACACTAGAGAGAATTACAAGGACTATGCAAAAATCTATGGTTAGTTTTATTATAGTCTCCACCTTGATTCTTCTATCTCATCCAAGACTTCATCTAGTACATATGTAGAATATTAATTTTAATACACAAATGCCTCATATGTAGATGTTTAACTTATGAAAATACAAGGTACATGTGATACAAGTATAATCAATTTTTAGAAAATGGGCTTATAATAATGAATTCCATGTGAACTTCATCATGTCATGTGGAATGTAGAAATTAAGTGTACATCATGTGATCAAGTATAAGTTTTTCTCAAGAGTCATTAAGGAAATAATAGGTTGTTATATCCCTAAGTTTATTTTAATACAAGAAACAAAATTAAGCAATGAGCAATATAAGGATGCTTTTAAGAAGATTTGGAAGACAAGTGATTGTTTAGCAGATTGTTCTACAGGGGCTTCAGGTGGTATTGCAATAATATGGGATAAATGCAAATGGGATGAATTATTAGAAGCAAAAAGTAATACGATGGCTAGATTATTTTGCAAGAAAGAGGAAAACATCAAAGTTGGGGTTATAAATGTATATCCTCCAACTATAGTTACTCCTCATGAAAGATGTTGGAAGGATCTTAGCATATTTTTATCAAATACAATGATGATTCATTGTGATCTATGGATTCTTGGGGGTGATTTTAATACTATTCTATCTCCTTTGGAAAGAAGGATGACATTCCAAGATGGTCTAAATAAATGCAAGATTTTGCTTCATTTGTCAATTCAAATGACCTTTAGGATTTTAGTCCCTCAAGATTTCAATATACATGGGATAATAGATGCATTGGAAAAAATCATATAGCAAAAATACTGGATAGATTATTGTTATCTAAAAAAAAAGTATACAATTTCTTCATATATTTTGTAGCGAGCAAAATCAGATCACAAGCCCATTCTTTTGACCTGTGAGTTACCTAATAATGGTCTTACAAAGCCATTTTGCTTCCAATATATGTGGCTCCAAGACCCTAATTTTTTCCAAATGGCTATGTTATGGTGGGATGAATCAAAATTTGAAGGATCATGTATGTATCGGTTTGTTCAAAAGTTGAAATATTTAAAGGAGCAAATGAAGATATGGAATACCAAATCTTTTGGTAACATTTAAAGGAAATCAGGTAGTAGATAAATAAGTGAATTAAAAAATGTATAAGTTTTTCTCTTAATTGAGTGGTTATGCAGATTAAATGCTTGGATCAATTATAAAATTATACTCCAAATAAAGTAATTATGTTGGTCACATGTCTCGATCATGTGAATACCTTCAACAGTTATGTCAAAGTAAATTTCACTAAGCTTTATAACTCTTTTGATGTAAGGAACTACAACTAAGCAAGATTTTACTTAGTATATTCTTTGGGACACCCACTCAAATCAATGGGGATTTTAGAGTATGTAAATATTTGTTTTTTCCATGATTGACATAAATGACCTTTATAATGTTTTTCCTAGTGACCCATCTTTATTTCATGAAGTGATTATTATATTCATTAAATGGTCTAATATTCCATTATATAACCTTTTCTCATTGTCTGGTTGACACTGTAAGATTTAATTTATTATGTAGGGTTATAGACTAACATTGTATACTATGACATTGTATAGTACCTATTGTATATTATGAAATAGGATCATGCTTCTAAAAAATGCATCCCTCATAAACATTATTAGGTGGCTCAATATATGGTAGACCATGCACCATGTTCACTCAATATATAACTCATGTAGTTGTAATTCAAATGACCAAATGTATGATGGCATAGCTAACTTATCTCATTCACTTAGGCAATCATGGAAATGAAGCTCCTTCAATTTTTTGAAGATAAATTTTACCTCATTGTCTACCTTATCTACATATCCAAATACAATGATCCTCAATTATAATAATATTCTTATTTTTTAGGATTATATATGATTGAAACGTGTCCCACCCATATTACATAATGACCACGTGGTGGTATTTTGAAAACTTGGGCAATTATGCATGTATCCCTTGGCAAGATTCAAACCTTGGTCTCCTTGAAAGTCGAGGAATTTAACTAGTTTTTTAATAAGATCTAGGTGGCTTCTATTGGGGGCCACTCCCATTACAAAAACAAAACAATACATTACTCTCATTACATTTCTAACAAGTTAATTAAATTAAACCTATATTTGTTTTTCTATCAAATATATTTCCATCTTCCTCAGACTGCTAAGGTTCCATAATAATTTTTTTGAAGGAACTAACAACAAGAACAACCCTTACATGACACATAACTCCATTAGATAGAAGAAAAACAAACATAATAGTCATCCATAAAATATTAAATCAATTTGATTATTTTTATTTTGTAGCAGATATTCTTCCTCCTATAGAGTGGCAAGATTTGATAATGTTTTTTTGCACTTCAAGCTCTTGAGGTAATAACAAGTTGTACCACATTTTGTAGGATCTTCAATTTTAAAAAACTGGTTGTCATTAATTATTTCATAATTAGCTTCGATTATACCATCTGAGGTGCTAATATTTTCCATGGAATCATCTGGATGGTCTTTAGTAACCATTTGGATTTTCTCAATGATCTGATTAAAATTCTCCTTTTGGGATTGAGTATTCTATTGCTCGCATGATTCTTTTTGTATAATTTTTGCATCTCGAGGATGAGCTTATTTCTTTTGAACTAGGACATTTGAAGGTTTTGAATAATTCACATTCATGTCCTTATCCACCAAGGAGGAATAAAAGCATGATCGAATTTTTGGGCATCTCTTCTTCAAGTGGTCATATTGCTAACAACCATAACATCTTAGGGAGAAGTTTTCATATTCAATATTTTGGAGCCATTCCCCTTTTCTCGAGGAGATAGTAATGGATTGAGGCCTAGGAACTAAAACATCCATCCAAATAGCTAATCTTACTTTACTCATATTAATTTTACTAGACAAATTTTCCTCAGTTTGGGCATCTATATACTAGAATGAGCCAATGGCATTACCGATTTTGGTGAATATCTTCTCTCCCTAAAACTCCATAGGGAGAGCATAAAGATTCACCCAGACTAGAAAGAAATTAACTTCTTCTATAAAGGGGTTTAAATTAGGAGTCCAAGGTCTTATATAGACACCCCTTTGTCCGAAAAACCAATTATATCTATAATCCATTACCCTATCTCTATCCGCTAAATTAGAAAATGAAACAAAAAAGAAATTTTTGGGTAGGAGAGTTACTTGAAAATTTGTACTCCACCAATATTTAATGTATCCTTTGAGCTCCTCCAGGCCTGGTCTTTTGCCTTTGAGTTTACAAATAATTGTTCAGGCTTCATGATCAACCGGATCCAACCCAAATTTATCCTATGAAATATTGATAGAGGGCATGGGTTCATCCACCTACAAACCTAAATATCCTTGAGAAATATTTCTTCTGACTGAAGAGGCTTTCTCACAGACTGAAGAGACGATCTACGAACAACCCTCTTGACTGCACCTAGTGTTTGCATCTCTTTTGTGAATACTGTATCCAAATGTATTGCTTTGTCCCATCACTTGACTACACCTAGGGTTTTCATCTCTTTTGTAAATATTGTACCCAAATTTATAGCTTTGTTCCATCGCTTGACTACACTTAGGGTTTGCACCCCTTTCACAAAGAGAAGTGTTATCACCATTGTTGGCACTTTGGTTCCCCATGGGCTTCACCCTAGCCTACCTCCACATCACCTTGGAAGCCCTGTTGCCCATGTACATCCTCATTTTAGACTTCGTTCTCATCATCGTGTGCTCACCGTAGCCTCTGTGCCCATCGTCGCGCGCTCGCCATGAGGAATTTAACTAGTTGATTTAATGTCATTTGATAATGAGGCTATGGCCAAATTTTGTATTATATTTATTGAATAACCCTTTAGGATTTTATACACCATGTATAGGTGGGTTTATTACAAGATTTATTAATAAAACTTAAGATAAGTATTTTAACATTGATGTAAAGGTCATATGTAACTAGGTATTATACCCCCTGAGACTAACCATTTCATTATCAATTGGAGAGTTATTTTTCCTTTAGTGATATTATTTTGGTATCAAAAAATATCTTTCATGTGCTTTCTATTATTTCTATAAGTTGTTTTGTTTCTAAGTAATGTGTTTATTCTCTTCATTTTTGGAAAGTACTATGATATCCAACATGGCATCTGAGTGGGTGTGAATCTTCATTACTTGATGATAAATTTTTCCAAATATTTTTCCTATGGCCATTTCAAAAATAGTTCTTTATGGAATCCTTGTGTTGTTAATAGATGTTATTAGGATTGTGCTTCAAAAGCCTAAGTGGACTTGGATTGTGAGAATCCCTCTACACTATAATAGATTTATTGGTTTGCGAGAAACGTTCATTGACAAGATATTTTTCTCTCTCGACTTGCTTTTCTTCTTGCCTATATGGATGCCCTAACTATTGGATTAAATTTTTTAAGGTTTTCTAAAACCCTTACTTACCTTTTATAGAGTTTTCTATAGAATACATTTCCTATTCTATTTCAATTTTTTGGTACTTGATCGACTTTCAAGATTGGAAAAGACTCAATGCAACAAAGATGAGAGGACGTTATGCATTATTATTGAAGTAGAAAATAAAAGATTGAACACTTTTCAACAAACCCTATATTCCTAATAAGTCATGGCCAAACATTTGTGCTTGAAAAATATCTTGTACCAACATGTTAGAAAATTATTCCTACCATGAAATAAGAAAAAATAATGTCCCACATCACAGTGATTTAAAAAATGTATAATTTTGAAATAGATCAAAAAATACTTCCATGTGAGAAAGTTTTGCTTTTTAAATTCAAATGAAATGTGTAATTTTGAACTTAATTCTTCTAATTATTATTATGTGACTAATTACTAACAAAAAGGTACCAATTTCAATTACTTTAAAGTATTAATAGATACACCAAAAACTGCAAAACTATAAATCCTATTATTTTTAGATTTTTTTCAAAATTGTAAAGATGTTTTAAAAAAATGATTACATGTATCTCATAGAGTTTCTTAAATGAAGTATATGTTTTCTTACATACAAATAATCTAGAACCTAAATTTTGAGTTGTGAACTCCTTGAACCTATGACTAACTATAAACAAATCACATTAAAAATAATAGGCACCTTTAAGAGTCCTTGTAGGTAAAAATTAACTAAATGAGCTTCAATATTTAATAAGATGCACCTTTGAAGCATTAAAAAACCAATCCTCTTTAAACACCAACCCTCAATGGACCTATCTTGCAAAAAAAAAATTAAGGTATCTCTATTGCTAAGATGTCTTACAAAATTAAAACCATAGGGTATAGCTTACTCCCATTTTCATACCATAAGTAGAATTTAAAGAAACCACAATAGTATTGGTTAGAGCTTATATGAACTTTAGATGTATTAGATAATGTGTTAAAACTTGTTATGAAATATTTGGTAGTTAATTAGAGGGATTTGTTTCATAATGGATATTATCTTTATATGTATAAATATCAATAAAAAACTATCACAACTTGATCTACATTCTCCCATTTGGTATCATAGTAAATCCAAGAACTTTCTAGCCTTTTTATAGGTGAGATTACTAGATTTGAAGAATTGAAGACCCATTTTTGGTTGAATATGCATTCATGCTCATTATGAAAGGTAAAAAGGTAAAGTTGTTTTTAACATCCATGAGACCATAGGCCATATGAGATGATCATTATAGAAGATGTTATTTACCCAACATGTTTTGGAATATGTGGTGTTAAGCTTCAATTGAGGCCATGTCCATCTTTAGTATTATATTTATTGCATAACCCTTTGGGCCTTTATACGCTATCTATAAGTCAGTTTTTTGTAATATTTCGAATAAATCTTAAGATTGGTGCTTTAACATTGACCTAAAGGTCACGTGTAACTAGATATTATACTCCTTGAGACCAACTTTTTTATTATTAATTGGATTGTTATTATTTACTTTAGTGATATTATTTTGGTATCTATGAACACCCTTTATTTTCTTTGTCCTTTCTATGAGTTGTTTTGTTCCCAGGTAATGTGTTTATTCTATTCATTTTTAGAAAGTACAATGAAATCCAACATGGTATTTGAGTGGGTGTGAATCATCATTACTCAATCATAATTTTTTCCAATGATTTTCCCCATGGTAGGTTTATAAATTAGTTCTTTTTGGAATCCTTGTGTTGTCAGTGGCTTTTATTAGGGTTGTGCTTCAAAACCCTAAGTGGACTTGCATTGTGAGGATCCCTCTACACTATAATAGATTTAATGCTTTGCAGAAAATATTCACTAACAAGTTATTTTTCCTCTCTTGACCCCCTTTTCTTTTCTTGTACACATGCATGCCTTGACTATTGGATTAAATTTTTCAAGGTTGTTTAAAACCTTCACTTGCATTTTACATATTTTTCGAAAAAATCCATTTTCTTTTTTACTACAATTTCTTTGGTATTGATGTAGTATATATGAGAGGAGATTTTGCATGATTACTAAAGTAGAAAAAAAAAGGTTGAACACTTTAGATAGTCTATATATTCCTAAGAATTCATGGTCAAAAATTTGTGTGGAAAAGATCTTTTGAGCTACTTGATAAAGTTGTTAAAATGGTCCAACAACTTTTTACTACACTGGCAAGAGAGGATGGCTTGATTGGTTTTGTTTCATAAAAATAGTGTATGAAAAATTGTAGTAGATATAGACAAACCATTGGCATTTATAGATGAAATTTTAAAGGGGGTTCAATTTGACACAAATAACCTCTAAGTACTCTCTTTTTTTGCATTGGATTAAAATCTACTTTCCCTCCTTTTTTAGAAATTTTGAAATTGAAAAAGGAAGATTATTTTGAATGTTCCACTTGAGCGTGGGAAAAATAATGTGCACCCTCAAAAAGAGAACTTATTTTATGGATGGTTCTTGGTTGTGACACATAGGAGGTTGTGGTATTTTGGTAGCTTATTTCTTGGTTAAGTCAAACATGGAACTTGTTTATGTGTTTGAACTTGATTGTGATAATGACATTTTTCAAAGCATGTAAGATAGTCATCAAGGTACTAAGAGGATTTTATTGTTGATATGGATGTCATATGGAATTTTTTAGTATCTAGTTGGGCATGCATGGATATGCTTGTGCCTAAATAATAGGTGTTCAGTGATTAACATATTTTTTTAAAGGTAGAATGTTGGAATTGGTGTTTAAAGGTATTTACACATAACACCTTTGTGTCCACACACCTAGTTAGGCTTATGGTTAATGGAGGGTATTGATGAGGACATCATTTAGGCTTAGGCTTATTTTTATGTTTTTAGGCTTAGTTATGTTTAATATTTTCTAAATTCTAAATTCCTAAGTCTAAGTTAAAAATAAATTGCAAATGCTATTCAAAATTGTAAATGTCACCAAAATAAAAGATGTTGGTATATATGGCTGACATAGTCATTTATTAGGATTTTATTAGCTTGGTCATAGATTATTTTATTAGCATATTAGCTTAATTATAGCTTATGGTCAACCATATTCCATTTTTGGAAGACTATTGTTGTAAATATGCTTATTTAAGCATTTTGATCAATGTAAAACTCTAGCTTCTTTTTGTTCCAATTTGTTGTCTGAGTTTCCACATCAAATTTTGTATCAAAGCTACAGATTAGTCATGAATTGGTTTAGGTATTCTTGGTTGAGATCTTGCTCATTTGGGTTGCATTATTATAAGCAATTTTTAGAAGCTCTTGTTGCTAGGTTTAGTTTGTAGGAATTCTTAGAAAAATAAATTTTATTTCCAATTATAGGTTGATAATTAGTCACAAACCAGATTTGGTTAAGCTTAAAGTAAAATTTTAGTGCAAGATTATATTGATATTTAGTTTATTTTGTAAGCTTTTCACCCCTAGCTCTAGTTAAGCTTTAGCTTCTTTCTATTTTTGAAATATTATTTTAAATCTTTAGAGATTAATATTTGAAAGTTTATTTAAGATTTATCGACACATAAAGGCCTAGATTAATTTTAGCCTCAAGAACCAACAAAAGGCCATTTGTTAGCCTTTTTATCTAAGGTGATAGGTCATCCGTTGGACCTTCCTCATTTTTTATGTTGACCCCAATATTGGCTCTTCCAGCCTCCTGGCATCGACCTTCTAGTTTGTTGCCCTTGGAATCAACCATTTGTCCCTAACGGAATCCATCCTCCTTGATGATGACCCTCTCTGACTTGACATTAGCCATCAACTTCACATGATAATAAACCTCTCCCCAATAATGAAGCTTTTAACAACCTTGATTTGGAATTAGTTTCCTAATCACTAATGAAGGCTTTCTTGACGACCTAATACCTTTCTCAACTTTTTTAATGTCGATCTCCTCCTCCCTAGTCACCACAACATGTTTCAATGTTGATCTCCCCCTCCCTAGTTGTTGTAAATTATTGCTTGAACTCCTTGGTCCTCGTAAGCTTGTGACAAGGAGATAAACTTGTAAATTATCCAAAGCCAAAAAGTGTTTCTCTAGCATGAACAAAAACTCATTCTTTGGAAGATGCACATGTTCATCAAATAATTCTAAGAGATAGAGGCAATTGAAATCTTTTTGATTCAGCCATGTGGTGATCGAAAGCATCTTAATTTTAAGTGGGTTGGCAAAAATTGGCTAGAATTTTGGTGGAAATGGGCTAACAATTTTTACAAATCAGAGGATAAATCCCACATGGGTCTCCAACACATGCTTTTTAAAAGCACTATCAGGTTAAGTTTCAATTAGCTAGCCAATAGTGGTTGGTTGGTGCATTTTTGGTAGTCCTTGCATGCAATTTTTGGCACGTGGTAGTGGAGTGTAACTCTTTGGCTCACTAATTGTTGTTTATTTTTATCAATTCTATCGATGAATGCCTTACCTAATTTTATTTTGACTGACTTATCATTGTTTCTTGATGTACTTGGATTGAGGTGCTTGCAAAATAGAAGGGATTAAATTATTATTTTTTAATAATTTATTAATTAAGCTTTAAATTAATTAATTAATTAATTGTGTCTAATTTTTTTATTTACCTTTTTACTTTTTGGTAAATATTGGCAACTTCTCCAAAGTACTTGTTACTTCTCAAAGAAGATAATTTTTGACTACTTGGATAAAGACACAAAATTCCTAGAAGAAGGCTATTTTTGTAATTGCTTAGACATAAAGCAAATTTTGTAATCCCTCGTTGTAAAGACCTTTTGGTCTTTAGAATTCCATTGTTGTAATTGCCTAGAAAAGGCTAAACTTTTATAACTCCTTGTAATAGACTAATAGGCACAACTGGCATATACTTGATCACAAATGGCTTCTGATTTAATGGAGCAAGTGTATGCTTTAGTTGTTGTGGTTAGTATTTTGGCTAACAAAGTGAATGATATAGCAACCCTAAGTGGTCCTAGTGAAATCAAAATCAATGACATTTGTGCAAGCACAAAATGTGAGGTCAAGATTAATGATGGTTCATGTGATTCCAAAGTCTTGAATAGTTGGATCTTAGACTTAAACACTTGGTTTGCTTCAACAAAATCATTGAAAATAGAGTCCCCTTTGTCAAATTGAAGCTTTTAGGTGTAGCAAAGGTCTTGATAACTTATCGCCAACAAAATAAAAATCCCATAAAAATTTGGGATGAACTTGTAAAAGCTTTGAAGGATACATTTTATCCCTCAAATTATGGCAAAGACCTCATCTACAAATGGCTTTGCTTGAAGCAAGGATACAACATGAGTGTCCAAGACTATATTTTTTAGTTTAATAAGTTGAGAATCTTAACTAGTGTAGAAGATTCAACTATAGGACTCATCATTAAGTTTAAAAGTGGTTTGTAGGAATCCATATTTAGGGAGTTGAAATATACCCCTATCACCACTTTGGATACTTTGTTCAATCAAGCATAGTTGGTAGAGGAGAAATTTGCTAGCCAATCAAGTGTATCTTGATCGACAAGTACTTCCAAGGTGCCAAATCAGTAGCAATAACAACTTCTAGTGAAGAAACTTCTTCTTCCCTTCCTTCTTCTTCTTATTCTTCCTCTTATTCTTCTTCTTTTTATAACAATAGATTTTATAATCATTGTAAAAGAAGAGGTCATGTGGAATCTATTTTTTTTAGGAAGAGGAATAACCTTATTGTACAATCTCAAAAGGAGGAACCACAAGGTGGTCCCATTGAGATCATAGAAGAAGATAGAGACTATGATGAGTTGAAGGGTAAACTGAACAATGTTACCCTCATGAATCATAATTTGTATGAAGATGGTAATGACAATTTGTTTGCTACAAAATCCCACCTAACTCACTTTTTTATAATGGATTGTATTATTATTATTTTTTTATTGAATAAATACTTCTTATACATATACATATCCACCGTGGGGATTGAACCCGAGTCACATCATCTATAATGCAAGTGGGGATTGTATTATTGATAACGTATCACAAAAGAAAGTGATTGTAGAATCTATCATTGATAGTTTAAAGCTACCTATGGGACCACATACTCATCCATACTCAATTGGATGGAAGGATAATGGTTTCACTTCCTACATCATAGAGACTTGCATGGTGTCCATTGTATTTGGCCCCTATTTCATGGATCGAGTCACCTATGATGTTACTCTAATGGACTATTGTGGTTTAATTCTTGGAAATCCCTATTAGTATGATAAGAGGGCTCAATATGGAAAGCCCTATTTGTCTAAATTTCCACATTAGGCATGCTAATACTTGGGTCCCAAGAGGTCCAACTTTTGATTCCCTTACCCGAAATTTTATGAATATTTGGGCAAATACTGATGATGTGGAAAATCTAGTCAACATGTCAAAATTGATAATGTGGAGAATAAATTTTACATATAAAATGAAGTTTGATTAATCAAATGATGAAATTCACAAGTTGATTTGTACCCACATTTATCTAGTCAATAGTAGGCATAAATAATAAGTGACTTTTATTTTTATAGAATGCAACAAGTGGTAGTTTTTATTTTGTTGATTTCTGATCTATTGGCCTACACAGTCAACATCCAAGCGACATTCTCTTGCATAGTCCAACAACACTTTGTATTAGATGGTTTTCTAAAGCATTGTCTCAATGGTAGACCAATCATTGTCTAGTTGGCACCCCCTCAAATGCCTAGTCAATGACACATGGTATCTCATCATTTGCTAAATGTATATTTGGTTTTAAAATATTTTGAAAGGATGGTGGCATTTTTTTATTATTTTTTAGACTAAACTTTAAAGGACCATAACTTTTGCATATGGAATCATTTGGAGGCTTTTTTTTTAAATATATATGATTTTTTGAGATCTTTGCATTGGTAGTCTTATTTGTGGTTATAATTACATGTAGAAGACTATATATTGGTAGGGATTCCATGGATTAACATGTGCCCTTACTCAACAGACCTAAACATGCCACCTAGAAAATCAAGATTGAAGCTTTACTCTGGAGTAAATGACTCCTCAAATATGTAAATGAGTGCCCTCTAGCCATTGATTAAGATGAGAGAAAGCAATTATATAAGGATAAAAAGAAGAAATTTTATTTTGTAATTGTTATTTATGTTGACAAGATCTATGATAACCACATCAATAGCACTTTCAATTCAAATATCTATATAAAACGTTAGGCATGTGTGACTATATTGAGTCTACAAATATTAGTAGATTGAAGGTAGAACTTACTACTTTGAACATGAAGAATTTTAAGACCATCAATAAGTACATCAGTCATTTCAAGAAATTGGAAGAATACATCCACATTACTAAAGGAGGTACCAATGGAAAGTATACTATTGATATTATCGATGTTGTGTTTAACAATATTTTTTAGACTTATAAGACAATTGTCATTATCTTTGAGATGCTTCAAGTATACTTTCTTAATATTCCTATTTTTCTTGATGATATGTTCAATATTTTCTTCATCATAAAGCTCCATGATAGAGATATAATAGTCATTATCTCATTATTATACCTCATGCAAAGGAAGTGGTTAAAGTAGAAGTTGACAAGAGTCAAAGCAAGGAAAGAAGAAAATCAAGAATCCCTTCAAGCACTTAGTTTACACTTTTTGTAATAAGGAAAAACATAAGGCAAAGTTTTATAATTTATGGATTAAAAAACTTGGAGAGGTGGCAAAAAGGGGGTGTTTATGTTGCTCTCTTCTATGATCATGGTAAGGATAATTATGATGGTGAAAACTCTTAATTAGATATAGTTATTCATTCAACATATTGTACATACCTCTCTTTTGAAGAGTGGATTGTAGATATAAGGGCAACTCGGCACATGATTAAGTATTGTCATATCTTACATGACTATAGTCCACAACATTTAGGAGACTGTGTAGTTATTGATGGATCATTTTTATGCAATGTTAATCAAGAAAAATATTCACACATCCAAGGATGTCTAAATTTACTTCTAAAAGTAATTAAAGCAAAGAAATGAAAATAAACCATGTACCTCTACTTGTAATGGAAAATAAACTAAATCCTATTTGTTGGAAGCATAAATTGCATTATAAGGAAACATAAACTATACTTCCTAAAGTGAATTAACTAAAACTAAAACTAAATTCCACTTTTATAAAGGAAACTAAATTAGATTTGTAGAAAGGATACAAACTGGAATTGAAATATTGATTCTAAATTCTTATACAAGAAATAAAATAAAAGCAAGAATAGAAACTCGTCACATTCAACCCCAAATCATAACCTTAATGATGTATTAACATCATCCATTAACAAAATAAATATAACAAGCACACAATCCATCCATCAATTACAAGACTAGATCTCAATCCCATAAAGAAATAGAGATCAATAAGTTTTTCTTCTAGCACAAGGTACAAACCTAACCAAGCCTAATATCTATTGTTAAAGCACTTTAATTTACTAATTGTGTGATCATAAATTATTAATTTGAGATTGTGTAAAATTATGCCAAGGCATGTGCAATACACACACATTCATATGGAAATTTAGATCTATCATATATATGAAGTCAAAATAGCATTTATAATAGTTATATTGTACTCCTACTCTAATGGGTTATGGATATCTCCTCCTTATGTAGATAAGGATGCCCTTGTTTGCTGCATCGAAAGGATATCTCCATGCCCTTTAGTTTACTATAATATCATTCAAACAACAAAACAAGAGAAAAATGGGAAAGAGGAAACTTTTATTCAATTTTTGGGTATAGTCTGTTTCAACTTTTACAATGCATTATGCCTTTTATTTTATAGAGAGGTCATACAAAACAAGCCAATAACAACCTACTAATATATAATATTTATAGTTTAAATTAGTTGGAAACACATCCAACCAATTCTATAAAGAGAAAATAACAACTCGAATAAGTTGGTAAGGATTCTAATTAGTTTGGATCTAAACAAACTCATTGAAAAATAATCTAAAAAAATCTAACTTCCATCTAACTAATTTGAATACAATCAAATTAGTTGAAAGACAAACTAAACATATTTGATTTCCATCTAACTAATTTGGATTAAACCAAATTAATTGGAAATCTATCCCAATAAATTTTATTTCCATCTTACAATTGTTTTTAATAAGCTATGTGTGGCTTCTATTGGGGACCACTTCCATTACAAAAACAAATCATTACATTGCTCTCATTACATTTCTAACAAGTTAATTAAAGCATATCCAAATTTGCCTTTTGATCAAATATATTCTTTATTTGCCTTTCTATCAATCTTCATATTCCTCAAACTACTAAGTTTCCACAATCAACTCCTTTTATATCAGATGCCTTCTAAAATTTAAATTTTACTAAGATGAAATTCAACATCATTAATGGCTAAAATATTTTCTACCCAACTTATATATCTATAAATATCTTGTCTATAACAACCTCATAATTTCTTAATATCTTTTTTTATAGTTCTTATTCATTCCCCTGATATTCCAAGATATTATTTTCATTGTTATTTTTTATTTTATTCATGGGCTTAGCCCCACTTCTTGTTAGCACTTTTGATATTTGCTTTTATTTTTTCATATTAATATCCCTCTGGGTTTTTTTTTCTCTTTTTTTTTTCTTCTTGGATCTTCCTCTCTTATTTTCATTCCCAACAATACGTTCATCTTCATCAATCTCTTCAATATTCTCACACTACTCATAGTAAGACTTATCATCTTTAGGTTTACCTTGTTTTGAAGGATTTGAAGTGTAAGGAATAACCTCAAAAGCACAATCTTCTTTATGTTACCCTAGAAACCCTAAAGTGCAAGGATGATATTTTGTAGCAATTAACTTCTTATTCTACTCTAAAAAACCTAAATTTTTATGGGTTTCCTCCATCCTTATTTCTTTATTATGTTGCTCTTGAAACCTTGAAGTGTAAGGGATAACATCTTCATCCCTTTCACTCTTATTACTTGGAGTGGATTCTATACTACTTGAGTAAAATGAAGATGATTTACTAGAATAAACTTGACCTTTTTTGTTGTCTTTGTTTTAGGATTTCTCTCTGCATATTCTTTTGCACCTTTAATTCCTTTTGAACTTGCCAAATGATACAATAGATATGCTTTCTTTACCTCTTCTTTCGGAATGGAATATCCTTGATCTAATCTAGCTTCTATTATTGTATGATTTTCTTGCTTTATCTTGAATTTTATCTTAAGGCTAGAATTTTTTGTCTCTTTCTTCATAGTTTTCAATTTGCAAACTTTTGCCATCTTTCCAATCTCATAATAATTATGGCAACAAAATGCAATATTTTGATAATGTACTTGTTGATCCCATTTTATTGATTCATATTTTACCTCAATAGATTGTGGTAAAGGTTTTGACATATCCATAGCAACACATATTCAAATATATATAGCTTTCTTTCACTCCTTAGTAATAGTCAAATATTCAAACATATTCTTCAAAACATCCTTATTTATAAGCTAATATGGAAGTCCAAAAATCCTAACCCATACTGGAAGCTTCTTAATAGTTTCTATCTCAACAAAAAAAAATTCATTCCATGGTCTCAAATAAAGTGCATCTCTTCCCCTAAACCATGGGCCATCGACCATTATTTTATCCCTAATTTCTAAAATAAAAAAGATGATAAGAAAAAAATATTTAAGAAGAAAAGTTGTTGGGTAATTTGAATTTAATCCCCACTTCCACTAGATCCAATTTTAAATCTCCAAAAACCCTGGCCATGATCTATGGATCTTACATTTTAACCCTCTACTTTTAAGAACCATTATATCATGCTCAATCATTTCATCCTTGATACTCAATTTTGGTGTAACATATGCTACTTGGATCGAACTTACCATGTATTTACTCTTTTGCTTATCTCCAACTTGGGCCTCCATACTTCCAACTAGGGCATCATGACTTCCCATTAGGGATTTCAAATATAATTTTCCTTTCATACTAGCTAATGGAGCTTTATCTTGTCTTACACTCCTTCTTGGCTCACCTTCCCTCTTGGCTTGCACTCGCTCCTACCTTGTACTCTCTCCTACCTCACACTCGCTCCTAGCTTGCACTCCCTCTTGGCTTGAAAAATACCTTGTCTCTTCTTTTTTTGATATTCCTTCACTTCAATTTTTGGAAACAATGTTCCATGCATTCATGGTAAGAGTTTGAAGCATTGATGCAATAGATTTTATTCAATTGGATCACACTTTGCTTTCTACTTCCTCCTCACACTTCCTCGTCACTCTTGGCTTGTGATCACACTCACTTCTAGCTGCACTTACTCCTAGATCGTGCTCGCACTCGCTGCTGCACTCCCTCCTATCTCACACTCTCAGTCGTTGTTGCACTCCCTCCCATATCATGCTCACACTCATTGTTGCACTCGCTCTGATTTCCATCTAACAAAATATGTTATGTAGTTATAACATTTTTGTAATGGGTGCTTCTTTCTAAAACAATGGTTCTTCTGTAATAGTTTCGTTTGTAGCAACAATTCTTGTATAGCATGACTATCATGTGTAGCATATTTACTGGCTTTCTATGGCATGACTACAATAGGCTAATCAACTACATCTAATAAAATTATATAGGAGTTATAACCACTCCTTATTCTAACTTTTTGCTACAAATACAAATTATTTTATTTTTGGTCTACAACATCCATGAAATAGATCAAGATTACAATGAATTATCACATACCAAATAGACCTATAAAATGGAGTTTTTAAAGCCATCAATAATTGGGGATGATGTATATTGATATCTTCATATCCTCAATTTCTCATTTAAGGATGGAATTTCTTCCTAAGTACATCAACATAATGTGGATAAATATCCCTTGATATGAAAGCCTTCTAGAAATTGTTATAACTTCTTTATTTCAAGTGCTTTGATATGGCGGGATCTAAGCAAAGGAGAAAAATATGAATAGTATTTGAGCAAAGGAGCAAGATATGAGTAGAGTGAGATCCAAGCAAGTTCTAAGTAGAGGAGTGGGATCTAAAAAGAATTTGAATTTGAGAGAGATATGAGTAGGTTCTGAGCAAAGGAGTGGGATCTAAATGTGATCTGAGCAAATAAGTAGGATCTAAATGAGATCTGAGCAAAGAAGTAGGATCTGAGTGGTATTTAAGCAAGATTTGTATTATCATATAAAGATTTAAAAGATATTATGAATAAAGAAGCAATGGAGGTTTTTGTTTAAAAATTTAACAAACAGACGTAGGAGAAAATTTTCAATTTTTTTTTGCAAAGATTGTTCATGGGGAGAGAGGGGGTGGCCCCCCAGGGCCACTCAAATTTGAACTTTAAGGGGGTGGTTGTGAGTTCTTCAAAGTTTAGCCCTGATAGAGTTTTGTGAAGACAAAAATGCAACACCAAACAACAAGATATAAATTTAACTCAAAAAATAATATAGCACAATGAATGATTTTATATTAATGGGGAGGAGCCTCAAAAATTCATTGTTATAATAAGAATCTTTGAATCCTTTGATACAAATTTTACAATATCTATGGTTCTTTGAAACCCTAGCAAACAACGCTAGTGGTGTCTTCAGAACACGTTCTTGCTTCCAACAAAAGTGAGTGGGCTTTTGATTATCCAATGTCAGGACACTCCAGCTTAAGCAATTATCCAATGCTAGTGTAATGCTACCAGATCTACACACAAGAAAATAGCAAATGATTCAGTAATAACAATGAGGGCTCCATAGTGTGATACCCTTAGAAATCAAGAGGAAATCCTAGATATGCAATAACAAAATATGAACAGATGCTAACAACACAATAAAATATAACAAAAATGACTTTGATTTACCTTGCTTATTTTTTGTTCTCTAATTTGATGTCATTTGTTGCAGTGAATTGGTGTGGTGATGCCCTAGCATCACCCAAGGGCTAGGAGGAATGCAAAACTCCGATGTAAAATTCCCACAGATGTTTGGTGGCTGTAAAAAATATTTGTGGGTGATCGAGAATGGCATAAGGCACCCAAAGGTGCTTGGTGATAGAGAGAAGAGCCCAGAGGCACTCGAGAATGACAAGGAGCACCTGAAGGAATTTGGTGGTTGAAGGGAAATCTATAGAAGCAAATATGATTGAGCGAGGGGGGTAGTGACGGATGCGGGGGCTATGGTGAACAAGGAGTGCTTGGATACTCTAGGGAACTCGGAGGTAAACTTCAACTCTGGATTCAAGGGTTGAGCCATAAAAATAGCTCCTATTAATAATCCAACCTAGGGCATGCTAGGGTTTCAACGACACTAATCATGTGGTTGAGATAAAAGCATATCAAAGGGTGGATATTAAATCTGGGGTGTGGCATGGATTGATATGGCTAGATGGATAGGATTAAGTGAAATCATATGGCTATGATCAATTCACTTATATAAATATATATTTATTAAATATATATAAAATATTAATATTTAAATATATATAATAAATTATAGAGGGGGAAAACCGCCCTACCACATACAATTCCCAAACAAAAGGTTGGATCCACAAGGAGGGAACCTTTTGTGGGGTGAACCACAAGGGTATGTTGTGCTCTACACTCGATGCTAGGGGAAGGGTTCACCAGGAACGGTTTAAGGACTCGCTCCAAGTCCTCGGGATATTCATGATAGTTTGATGTAGTTAGATTTAAGAAAATACCTAAGTTTGGCCTCTCTATATCTAAGCTAGAAAAGATAAAGGACAATGCAGAAAATAGAACTATGCAGCTGAAAATAGAATGCAGGCATACAAGAGCTATCTTGGAATGATTCTTTATTTGAATTCTCACTAACCTAGGTTTTATTTTAGAAAACCTTCAAAACAGAGATGTACTAGACAATTACACAGAAATTATCCCTAAATGCAAGCTAGATGCCTTTCTCTTTTAGATGCCTAAGAATCAACAATAAAAAACATATTTTCAACCAATGGAATTGATAGAGCACTTATCTAGACCTGTGGTTGACTTAGCCTTTTTGCCTCTTGTCCAATAATATCAAGAATTCTTTTTTTAGCAAGATCACTCATGAACATTGAAAAATTTAATTAGGATTAGGGGGCTTGCATAGGTCGTTGTGTGACGGATCTAGCAATATTCAAGTCCCCTAGGTCCTTTTAGATGACCTTTCAATATAAAAGCAAAAATTAACCTTTGGAGAATTAATCATAAATCAAAAATATAGCAGTAGAAAATAGAAAGAAAATTATAGTAGTATGATCTAGAAACATAATAGAATGCAACAGTGAAATCAGAATCTAGAAATTATCCCCGGTGTGCCCTAGGGAAAAATTGCAACTCACTTGGAGCGGACATGATAATGCAACAACGAAGTCATGCCCTATCTGGACAGGGCACGATTTTGCTTCGGTGAATAAATTTGCCCTAATTAGGGCAAGCGAAGTTACACCTCACTAATTCCAAGCACGATTTTGTTGTAGACTAAATAAAAATAAGAAGTGAATGCAAAAGATAAAATAAATGTAAACAAAGTAATAAAACCCTAATAGACATCACATAAGTAGGCAGAATAGAGCTAAGTATCTAGATGGGCACTCTATCTCTCCGATCTACACAAATGGATCCACCAAGTCACACAGCCAAATCAATCCAATCCATGCATAAGAAGATCAATTCAAAATTTGCACTTCGGGGGTTAGCTTGCAGCAGAGAAAATAAATAATAATAAACTATAAATTTTGAGATTAATCAATTTGCATAGACATCACACAAAATCTCACATATCACACTTGTACTTGTTATGTTTAAGCAAAAACATTCTTCCTTTTATAGATAAAATTGGAAGAATAAAGAAGGCACAAATAAACTCACAATTGATGCCAAAACACATAAGAGGGTTTAAACCTAGGTCTAAGTGGGCTCAAAAATAATAAAATAAAATAAATTTAAAAAACTAGGTTAAACAATGAAGTCGCGCCCCATCCTGACGGGGCGCAATATTGCTAGAGTGAAGTCACGCCTTGTAAAGATGAGGCGCAATTTTTCTAAAAGGTAAAAAAAATAAAAAAGGGAGGCAAAGAGGTCTTCCTTTCTCTTGGAAAAGGTTGAGGGCCTCTTAGGGGTACTAAGGAAGATTACCCACTCAAATTGGGTCAATTTTCCGTGTCTACATTTTCCCCCTCTTTGATGCATTTATGGCCTATTAAATGCATCAAAGAAAGGATGTAGACTCCTACGGGGAAGCATACAATAAGCACACAAAAAGTGCAAGGAAGGGGGTGGCCAGGTTTGGGCAAAAGGGTGAGATATTACTACCATTAATGCCTCTATGGCTAAGGAATGCCTCTATGGCTAAGATGCCCCATCGAGTTTCAAAAGGGATGATAGTTCCTTAAGAAACTCGAAAAAGGCAAAAGAAATAAAATACAAAACACAAAAATAAAGCAAGCAAACAAACAGTAGAGCAAAGAGCACTAGGTACAACAAGAACCTAATGCAGTTAGTGTGAAATGTACGGATGAATAGAAGAAGAGGAAAGAAAGAAGAAGAAAAAATAGAGAAAGAAGAGAGGAGACAAAAAACTGTGAAGTGGAAGAAGAAGAAAAAGACAATGATAAAACTTCAAAGGTCAATCATCAGAAATCGAGAAGGAAGCTAAACCAAAACCCTGACTAGAGGGTATTATGCTCAAAATATAGTCCATGTATGGAGTGGAGAATGCGCTATGGGTGTAGTACTCGCTAAATATGGACCAATAAGTGAAGTGTATAGTGTAAGCCACTATGGATGGTTGCTCACTAGTGATTGCTATGGGGCGATTACCAGCTAGGATGTATTACAAGGTCTACTATCAATGGCCAACAAGCTGATCCTATAATGGGGTGTTGGGCCCACTGAGTCAAAGAGAGACATAACCCGATAGGGGTGTTATAATGTATGTTGATGTAAAAATGATGTATGTGTATGCCAGTACTACCCAAGAGGGTGTATGCGCATGTATGTATGGACCAATCAATATGAGCATAACACGATGAGTGTGTGTGCATGTTCTAGAAGAAATAAGAGGAATAAAATGAGAAGCATAGAATTATGCGTGTGTACCCTCAGCTTTAAGTTTCATCTAGTGAAAAATCAAGAGGGAGGAAATGTGCAAACAAAAGAGAGAATAATGTGTAGACACCAAAATCCAGCCACTTGCAAGTTATCTATACCTTCCTGTCAGCCACATGTCAATCATTCATCCTTCCCGCCATTATTTGGCCCAAATCCACACTTTCCCGCCATTATTTGGCCCAATTTCACCTTTCCCGCCATTTTTCATCCCCAAATTTATTTAAATTAATATTTATATATATTTTTTAATATTTTAATATATATATATAAATATAGTTTAAGTGATTTAATCTAAGCCGTCCATCTTTCATTTAATCTCATCCGTCCATCCTTCTTAATCCGTTTCACAACCTAGATTTATTCTCTACCCTTGGATCCACTTTAATCTTAGCCACACGTTCAAAGTGTCATTAAAACCCTAAAGTATGCCCTAAGAGTAGATTATAAATAGAGCCACCTTGATGGCTCAAACGCTACTTCTATCTTGGCTATCTTTGCTATCTTTGCTATCTTTTGGACCTATCTCTTCTATTTCATCTATCTCTTCAGCCATCCATCGCCGCCCCTTTTTCGCCGCATCCATCGCCGCATCCGTCACCAACTTCGCCACCATCTCTTCTGCAGTACTCTGGAGAATTTCCCATTCTTGTCACAAGTGCCCGCGGGCGTTTACCAAGTGCCCGCGGGCATTTACCCACAACCACGGACTCGGACGCGTCTCGAAACCTTGATCCAGAAGCACGCAGGCGTTCAGCGAGTGCACCAGGGCGCCTTTTGCAGCCGATTTGACAACCACATTACTTCCAGATGCCGCCTGGTCTAGCCGCGTTAACAGAGGACAGGTATAAATCAGTTTAAAGCAAGTAACTTCTTTTCTTTTATTAATCTATTGTTGAACTCCTGCATTCTATTTTCCTAGGGTTTTAAATTGTTTCGAGGGCTCACACAGGTGGAGCCCTCTTATTAATTTCTAACTCCTTGATAGTGTTAATGTGTGTAGGATTTTAATGGCAGATCTGGTGTGTTGATAGCAGCTATTTAAGCTGGAGTGGTCCGAGCCAAAGGATACAACAAAACCCACTCACTTTGTTGGGATTAAGGATACGTCTTCGGAAACGCCACCACTTTATGCCGCCTAGGGTTTCGGAGAACCCTAGCACAAACCGTAATTTGTGTATCACAAAAAGGGTTACAGGCCCTGTTGCACTCAAAAGGAGTTTTTAAACTCCACTGATTAATAAAAATTGTTTTTTTTGTGCAACTTTCCTGTATTCCATTATTGTGGTTTTATTTCTGTTTGGCGTTGTATTTTTAATCTACATAATGTATATCCTTATCTAAACAAAGAAGACAAAGGAGAAATAAGAATCATGCAAAAAGACAAGGATATACCAAAAGAGGATTGCATTCCTTGACTTTGGAGAGAAAATATGATCATTGTAAAACTTTCAAAGTCAAGGAATACAAGAAGAAGAGAGAAGAGAAGAAAGAGCAAAAGAAGAAAGAAAGAGAAGAAGGGATGAAAATGCATGGGCCCTAGGTTGGGGCTTCGCTAAGCATCAAAACCCTAGTGAATAGTGCAATGCATGTGAGCTATGACCTAACTAGGTATCATCACCTGCTATTGTCATGAATCCCCAGAAACTATATGATCAGGAAGTCATGAACAAGCAACAATGCAAATATGACAAGCAATATGCAAGAAGAACAAAATGTCAGGCAACCATGCAAAATATGATAGGCAAATGTGCATAATATGTCAGGCAAACATGCAGTATGACCTAACTAAATGCATATGCAAAATGAAACAACAGATCAAGCATAATATCTTTTTAAATGCATTATATTCATAGGTTCTTTAAGTTCTTTACCATCCATGGAAGCTAACTTATAAGCACCAGAACCAAATTTAGTTGTTACAACAAAAGGCCCTAGCCAGTTGGGCTGAAATTTACCTCGAATATCAACACGAGCATTAGTGTTCCTTTGGTTTTCTTTGAGGACAAGGTCCCCAATCTCAAAATAATGGTTGCAAACCTTTTTAGAATAAGATCATCGAGAGCCTATCCTAATAGGCTCGCAAATGCTCTAAGGCATGGATGCACTTTTCATCCAGTAGCTCCAATTGGTGCAAACGCTCTGCACGAAACTCATCACCAACCTCAATGTCTTGTAACAAGATGCGCAAAGAAGGGACCTCTAGCTCAAAAGGGAACACTACCTCAGACCCATAAACCAAGACATATGGGGAGGCCCCTGTGGGAGTATGCATGCTAGTACGGTAGGCCCACAAGGTAGGATAAAGCTGAGTATGCTAGTCATGACCGGTCTTATTAACCAACTTCTTCAAAATCTTGATCAAGGACTTGTTGGATGCCTCAACTTATCCATTACCCTGGAGGTAATAAGGAGTTGACCATCTATGCTGAATCTTGTACTTAGCACAAATATTACGGACATCCTTGTTCTTGAAAGGAGTGTCATTGTCAGAAATAATCATCGAAGGAATCCCAAACCTACAAAGAATCTGGTTGAAGATGAACTTAGAAACTTGAGTTCTAGTCACCATAACCAGAGGCATGGCTTCAACCCATTTAGTGAAGTACTCAATCATAGTGATGATAAACTTGTGACCATCAGATGACACTGGGTTAACTTTTTTGATAATGTCCAATCCCCACATGGAAAAAGGCCAAGGGGAAGATATCACCCGAAGGTCTTGAGAAGGGGCATGGATAAGATGATCATGGCATTGACACTTGTCGCAGCACCAAACAAAATTGCATGCATCTTTCTCCATGGAAGGCCAATAATACCCCATTCGAAGGAGCTTTTTGGCAATAGCATTACCGCTAAAATGGCCTCCACATGAACCTTCATGAGCATCACTAAGAGCAAGTCGGGCTTCATCAGAGTTAAGGCATCATAAAAGGACACCTTCAAAAGAATGTCGATATAAAGTATTGCCGATTATAACAAATTGGCATGCTCTCTTGCACAATAGCTTACGTTGATTGTGATCTAAACCATCAGGCATCGAGCCATCTTTAAGAAAATTAAAGATGTCATTATACCATGGTTCATATGGGGAATATTCGATGGCAAAACACTCTAGGGGATCCAAACAAGAACTCAAAGACGTGGGTTCCCAGAGTTGTCGGATGATAATCAAAGCTTGATCATCTTCTAACTCCAAAGGGAACAAAGATGTAGCAGCTGCCATGGCATCCGCATGGCGGTTTGAGGATCTAGGGATAGACTCTATGGTCACCTACTCAAAAGAAGACAACAACTTGGTAATAATATCCTTATAGGGTTTAAGCTTATCATCCCAAGTCTGATAAACATCGTTAATCTGATTAACCACAAGTTGAGAGTCACCAAAGACCGAAAGAACCTTAACTTGCAAAGCTAAGGCTGCTCTAAGACCAAGGATCAAAGCTTCGTATTCTATAGTATTATTTGTGCAAGAGAAACAAAGCTTGAAGGACAAAGGGATGAGCTATTTTTGTGGTGTAACTAGAATGACTCCAGCTCCAACGCCCTTCATGCATTGGGCTCCATCAAAAAACAAAGTCCAAGACTTGGACTCTTCAATTTCAACATTGAAGCACTCATCGAGAAACTCAACAATTATAGGATGGGCAGCTTCTAGGGGAGCAGAGGCTAACTGATCAGCAATCACCTGACCCTTGATAGCCTTCTGACCTATGAAGGTCAAATCAAACTCACTAAGGGCCAACACCCATTTAGCAGCTCGACCTGACAGGTGGGGCTTAGACATCAAGTAACGCAAGGGATCAAACTTTGTGATTACTAGTGTCTTATGGCTGAGCATGTAGTGTCTTAACTTTTGAGAAGCAAACACTACGGCAAGGCAAAGCTTCTCTAAGGGAGTGTACCTAGTTTCATAGCTAACCAAGGTTCTACTGATATAGTAGATAGCTCTCTCTTTATTTTCATCATCATGTTGAGCCAACATGGCTCCCAAAGCATGAGCGGTGGCCGCTATGTAAAGAAATAGATGCCTACCAGGTATAAGGGGAACTAAAATAGGTGGGGAGGTAAGATACCTCTTGAGATCATCAAAAGCTTTATGACACTCGAAATCCCATCAAAAAACCACATCCTTCTTAAGAAGTCGAAGGAAAGGCTGACACTTATCGGCTAACTGGGCAATGAACCGATGAATAGATTGCAACTTACCTTGCAGACTACGGAGCTCGGTCAGGGTGTGAGGAGGAGGTATATCAATGATAGCTACCACTTTGGTAGGGTCCACTTCAATGCCTCACCTAGACACTATAAAACCTAACAACTTGCCAGATGTGACCCCAAACACACACTTAGCAGGTTTAAGGTGAACTTTATATTGTCGAAGCCTTTCAAAGATTCATCTTAGATCATGGACATGATCCTTTCATTCTAAGGAATGAGCCAAAAGGTCATCCACATAGTCCTGGAGAATATCATGCATCATGTCATGGAAAATATAAGTCATGGCCCACTGATAGGTAGCTCCTGCATTCTTAAGGCCAAAAGGCATGACCTTCTAGTAGAAGGTACCCCAAGGGGTGGTGAATGTTGTCTTGGCCTGGTCCTCAGGAGCAATCATGATTTGATTGTAACCTGAGAAACCATCCATGAGCGAAAGCATTCCACATTTGGTAGTGAAATCTACAATCTGATCTATGTTGGGCAAAGGAAAATCATCCTTGGGACATGCTAAGTTAATGTCCCAAAAGTTGGTACATACTCTGATTGTTCCTTCCTTCTTAGCCATAGGAACGATATTGGAGATCCAATCAGAATAGTCGATGGCTTTTATAAAACCGACATCAAGGAGTTTTTGGAGCTCCTCCTTGATTGAAAGGGTGACCTTCGGATGCATCTTCCGAAAGTTTTTGCTTAACAGGCTTAGCACTAGGCTTAACTACCAAATGATGCATGACAAGGGAGGGATCAAGCCCTGGCATGTCGGCATATGACCAAGCAAAAATATCCTGATATTCTTTCAATAAATTGGTCAATTGCTCCTGCTCATTCATGGTCAAGGCTTTGCCTAACTTAAGGATTCTAGGGGCTTTCTCAGAACCTATGTTCACATCTATGGTCTCCTCAATAAGAATGGACAAATCATCCTCAAGAGGAGGTGGGGCAGGAATCACTCCTAATTGCTCAAGGTCCTCGGGAGACATAGAACCAAAGTCCACTTGAGAACTAGAAGACTCAACCTACGTTGCGCAAGGGACAGACCCATCAAAGTCGATGTCATTCTGAGAGGAAGCCTCATCTATAACATATGACTCTGGGGTTAAGACCTTAGGAGAGGGTGGACCCTCATCCTTAACACTCCATTCTAAACTTTGATGAGATTCCTTAAAGAGAAGATCTAAACAAGAAGAGTCATCTTGATCTTGTGATGAAACATTTGTAGAAGAATTTTTAGAGGAAGACTGTGATGAATTAATTTGAGCGAGATCTTCTGGTGAGAAAAATTCAAATGGATGAGGATCACCCATAATAGAAATGATTTGATTTTCAAATTCAAATTTTATGCATTGATGAAAAGTAGAAGGGACGACCTCCATTGCATGAATCCAAGGTCATCCAAGAAGGAGATTAAAATATGCAGGACAAGACACCACATAAAACATTGTGTTTAAAATTTTTGGTCCAACCCTAAGGGGGAGTAATATAGTGCCACAAGCTTCCTGAGAATCATTGCTGAAAGTCTTAATGATGTCACTGGATGTAATTAAATCTTCTTTCTTCAATCCAAATTTTTGAAAGAAACGATGCGTATAAACATTAAGTGAAGAACCATTATCAATCATAACCCTCTTAATGAGAGTGTCACCAATGTAAGCAGTGATATATAGCGAAGAATCTTCTTGTACTTCTAAAGAAGTCATATCATCATCTGAAAATGTTAAACGAGGCTTTCGAAGAGAGTCTATAACTTTTGTCATGTCACCCGGAGAGATATCTGGGGGTACTGGTTGTTGTTCCAAAACATTTATCATAGCTTCTTTATGGGCTTGAGAATTTTGTAAAAGTTCTAAGAGTGGAATTTTTGCCGACTCATCCATCTTTTGTACTATTTTTCCTGAAGTAGTTGTTATCATCCCAACCATGCTGTTATTATATTGATGTGGTACATTGTTATAAGACACTTGATTGGCTTATCTTGTTCTAGTCTGATTTGAATGGCTATTAGAAGACTGAAAACTACTTGTGTCAATGCGACCGACATCAATTAAGTCTTGAACCACATGTTTCAATATTTTACAGGAATTAGTCCAATGTCCTTCTACTCTATGATATGCACAATGTTGATCTGCTTTATACCAATGAGTTGTAGTATCTGGTTGTCTTACTGGAGGTAATTCTATTGCCTTAGCATCTAACAGTTGCTTTAAAACTGCTTCCATAGGGATATTAAGTCTTGTGAAATTCCTTTGAGGAGGTTTTTGAAGCACAATCTTTTGTAGGCTATTATTGACATTATTAACAGGCCTACTATCACTATTACCTCCTATATGCTTATTCTTAGGTTGAGACTTAGTTGGCTTATCTTCTTTAATCTTGAGTTGACCTCTCCTGATGAGAGCTTGTTCCACTTTTCTTGCTAACTCAATTGCTTGATCTAAAGATGTGACAGTAGTAGTTTCTAAAGCATAAGATAATTGTTCTTGTAAATTTCCTGTAAATATATCAAGCATATCTTTCTGAGACACAGGTTGTCTTAATCGGCCAACTAAACTCCTCCAACGAGCTAAAAATTCTGAAAAACTTTCCTCTTTACTTTGCTTTAAATCATATAAATCTCTCATTGTTACTTCCTTTTCAATATAAGCACTAAACTGATGAACAAACATCTCTGCAGTTTTCTCAAAGCTTTTCAAAGAATAGTTGGGTAACCGATAATACCATTCTAATGCCACTCCAACAAGACTCTTTGGAAATATTTTCAATAAAAGCATATCATCATAAACAAGATCATGACAAGCTATTCTGAACCCTCTCAAATGCTCTATTGGATCTTCAGTCCCTTTATAGATTGGCAATATTGGCATGGGAAAATGCTTAGGATAAGGCCTAGCAGCAACAATAGGATCCAATGGCTGACTACACATTTCCTTATAGTTGTATGTAAACCCTGATGGTTGAATCATATCCATTCTTGAAACCAATTGATTCACAACATTTGTCAAATTTTGTATTTCTGAATTATTACATATGTTCCCCTTATTCCCTTGAATTAGGTTGGACATGTGAAGGTTGTTGTTATAGGTGGTGCCTTGTGAGAATGGAAGATTTACTTGTGGTGGAATAGAGGAAAGAGTGTTGATATTAGAGGATGGAAGAGGAAATTGAGAACCAATTTGAGTGCCACTACTAGTTGGATGAATTGTTGAATTCATTCCAATGTTGGTGGTCATAGTAGTGGCATAAGTAGGTTGATAAGTTTGATAGCTATGATTCAAAGATTCACTCAAAGGGTTCTGAGGTGGGATGTCTTTTTCAAGCAATGCTTCTTCTTCTAAGGCCATATCCAAAGCATGTTTATGATACTTATAAAAAGTCCATATATGATCAAAAGAATTAAAGATGATATTCCCATTAGGATCTTGGATAGGATCAAGATAATTATCAGTCTCTTCTTCTAGGTTATGATTTTCTCTATCAATTTGATCATTCTCATGAAAAATCTCATCAAACCTAAGGAGTCTTTGTCCTCCCTCAAGGTCAAAAGCCATTGAGGAAAAAAGGAGAAAGACAAGAAGAAGAACTAAGACCAAAGGAGACCTACACACTTACACACAAAAGGAATTATCTTTTTAAATATTTGGCACACAATTTTAATGATCTTGCTTATTGTTTAAAAAAAAAAGGAGGTGTTCACGTCGGGTTCACCAAATATGTAGAGGGGGAAAAATGCCCTACCATGTACAATTCCCAAACAAAAGGTTGGATCCGCAAGGAGGGAACCTTTTGTGGGGTGAACCATGGGGGTATGTTGTGCTCTACACTCGGTGCTAGGGGGAAGGGTTCACCAAGAATGGTTTAAGGACTCGCTCCAAGTCCTCAGGATATTCAGGATAGTTTGATGTATTCAGTTTTAAGACAAACACCTAAGTTTGGCCTTTCTAGATCTAAGCTAGAAAATATAAAGGACAATGCAAAAAATAGAATAATGCAGCTGAAAATAGAATGCAGGCATACAAGAGCTATCCTAGAATGATTCTTTATTTTGAATGCTCACTAACCTAGGGTTTATTTTAGAAAACCTTTAAAACAGAGATGCACTAGACAATTACACAAAAATTATCCCTAGATGCAAGCTAGATGCCTTTCTCTTTCAGATGCCTAAGAATCAACAATAAAACCAGATTTTCAACCAATGGAATTGATAGAGCACTTATCTAGACCGGTGGTTGACTTAGCCTTTTCTGCCTCTTGTCCAATGATATCAAGAATTCTTGTTTCTGCAAGATCACTCATGAAACACTAAAAAATAGAATTAGTATTAGGGGGCCTGCATAGGCCGTTGTGTGACAGATCTAGCAACAGTCAAGCCCCCTAGGTCCTTTTAGATGACCTTTCAATACAAAAGTGGAAATTGACCTTTGGAGAATTAATCATAAATCAGAAAGACAATAAGGAGAAAACAAAAAGAAAAGTACAATAGTATGATCTAGAAATAGAATGGAATGCAACAGTGAAAGCAGAATCTAGAAATTGCCCTCGGTGTGCCCTAGGGCAAAATCGTGCCTCGCCTAGAGTGGGCGTGATAACGCAGCAGAGCGAAGTCGTGCCCTATCTGGATGGGGTGCAATTTCACTTCTGTGAATAAATTTGCCCTAATTAGGGTAGGCGAAGTCATGCCTCGCTAATGCCAGGCATGATTTCACTGCAGACTAAAGAAAAATAAGAAGCGAATGTAGAAGATGAAATAAATGTAGACAACAAAGTAATCAAACCCTAATGGACATCGCAGAAGAAGCAGAAGAGAGCCAAGTATCCAGATGGGCACTCTATCTCTCCGAGCTACACCACGGATCCACCAAGTCACACAACCAAATCAATCCAATCCACGCAATAGAAGATCAATCCAAAATTCACACTTCGAGGGTTAGCTTGCAGTAGAGAAAATAAATAAGAATGAACTATAAATTTTGAGCTTAATCAATTTGCATAGAGATCGCACAAAAGTTTGCATATCACACTTGCACTTATTCTTGTTATGATTAAGCAAAAATATTCTTCCTTTTATAGATAAAATTGGAGGAAGAAAGCGGGCACAAATAAACTCACAACCGACGCCAAAACACGTGAGAGGGTTTAAACCTGGGTCTAAGTGGGCTCAAAAATAATAAAATAAAATAAATTTAAAAAACTAGGTTAAACAGCGAAGTCGTGCCTCGTAAATATGGGGCACGATTTCGCTAAAAGGTAAACAAATTAAAAAAGGGAGGCAAAGAGGTCTTCCTTTGCTCTTGGCAAGGGTTGAGGGCCTCTTAGGGGCACTAAGGAAGATTGCCCACTCAAAGTGGGTCAATTTTTCGTGTCTACATAAATATATATAAATATATATGAATAATGGGTGGAAATTGGGGTAAGACCTAAATGGATGACAAGTGGCTAGGTTTTGGTGTCTACAAGTTCATAAAGTGTATGATTCCCTAAAGAAAGCTTGGGTTGGTGTGGCGGTTTTAGCATCAGTGGGTGGTGATGGAAAGGTGAACGACTACACTCATCGCAAGGAGAAGCAACCACAAATTAAGGTACAGCCTGAAGTGGTGGTGAATGAGGCAATTTTATTACAATCCAAGACCCTCATTTATAGATTCATTAAAATTAGGATAAACCTAAGAAGGATTTATGGATGGACAACATGATATTAGAAAACTAAAGGTAAGTATGACATTGTTCTTTATGCAAATGGGAATTTTTTAGCTATTTTTGATGAGGATTGGAATATTTTTTTTAAGGATGAACCTTATTTCATGGGGAAAGCAGGGATATACATAAAACAGTGGCATGCAGGATTTAATCTGATGGAGAAACTGCCTTCAATTGTCCTCGTGTGGACCAAACTTCATTGTTTGCATTTACAGCTTTGGAAGGAGGAGATTTTTAGAGAAATTGGTGGGGTCATGGGGACCTTTGTTTTCATCTTTGATCTTACAAAGAAAATAAATTTTACTACTTATGCTAGGATTTGTGTGGAGTTGGATATATCCAGTCCTCACTTAGATTCTATTGACATCCAGATTGGGGAGGTGGTAAGGGTTCAATCTCTTGACTATGATACGATCCCCTTCACTTGCAAATATTGTCATCTTTATGGTCACTTGGCAAGGGATTACCCTAAGAATAAAAATATGAAATAGGAGGAGGAAGCCCATCAAGGGAAAGATATGGAAGTGGAGGAGGAGGATGGTTTTTGTGTAGTTTTAAATAGGAAAATATTGAAGGTTGGTGGTTGAAATGGTAAGGAATGTTTGTGTAGACACCTAAAACACGTCATGTCGAGGGCGACTACTCATATGGACATGCTACAAGACCATATGGAGGATCTTGGATAGACTCCAAGATAGAGCAGTGGTTCTAACCACTCAATTTAGGCATTTTGGCCTAATCAGTCTGAACCGTAGCCCAGACCTACGGTCTCCAGTCTAAACCATGGTTGACACCTGCGGTCTGTAGTCTGGACCGCAACTGTGACCTACGGTCTTAACTGAAGTTCAGTTAGGCCTTCCATCCGAGCCAAATTGGTTGGAACGACCAAAAGATCTAGAAGAAGGCAGTTGAAGGATGGAATATTCCAGAGGCTTCCATCCCAACTGTCCTAACCACCCTTCTTGGTCTTGGCTTCTCCATGAAGCCACCCCTAGCCCTAGGGGCATGCTATAAATACCCCCTCCAAATGGGGAGAAAAAGAGAAGCAAGCATTGGAGATTTGAGCAGCGAAGCCCTGGCGAATTGTACACTCAAACTGAGTATACTAAGAGATAGAGCTATTGCACTTAATCCCCGACCCTTTTGCCAACATTCATGATGAATTGCATTATGGATGCCCTAGGTGCCTAGGAGGATCAAGAAACACAAATCCGGGCAAACGAAGGCCCTTCACATCGAATTGACCACCAAATCAGTCTGAGGACAACGAAGGCGACCCTTGAACATCAATTTGGACAAGGAGATCAAGCCCACTACCCCTGATTTTGAGGGTAAACCTATCAGAGGTCAAACCATGGCTGTCAGCCATGGTTCACAGTGCAGACCGCTCACCAGAGCTATGGTTTGCAATAGGTGATAGATCACCTTACTCTTTTCATTTATGTCCAGTTAAATAGGTTAGATTAATCATTTCTTAGGTTTAATTGTAGTTTAGAAGAATTCTGACCATAGGAATTAGCTTAGAATAGATAGTTTATGCTTTGCATTAATTAGGACATTTGTGGATCTTTTATGCACCTCTATGCTTCTATTTTGTTATCTGATCCATGCATTATTTGTCTAATGATCTCCTTTATGCTATATTACAAATCTTGATTCAATTAGCATAGTTTAAAGGTTTTCTTTATGTTTTCTTGATTATTAGTTTAAATGGCATTATCATGTATGTTTCCTTAAAGGGCCTCATCATGAGAGGCTATCTATATTTTTGATCATGTGTTGTTGTTTCTTGATCATAGGAAGACAGGTACAAGAGGAGTCTATATCATAATCCTTCCACATCATGAAGAAGGGGGTCAACTCCACCCCAAGGCAGTTTGTGACTAGTCAAAGGGCAATATTAATGTGCCTACCCTATTGAGGGCATTGGCAATTGTATAAACTGTATCATCATTCAAGTGACCCTAAGAGGGGCATATTTGTAATAGAGATTCATTCATAATCAATACAAGAAATATCATTTTGTTGAATTTATGCAATGTGTCAAGCTTTTACGCTTTTATGATGACTATAGACTAATACAGAGATAGGTGCATGCTTTTTGGTTATGTCAGAAGGTGATCACGATGGAACTCCGCATTTGTAGCCCCTGAGTGCTGACATTCTTGAGTTTTCTTATCTCAGGTGCTAACCGCAGCTAACAACTATGGTTATTTGTTGGCCCATAACTTTCACCCATGGTTCACACTGCAGCCCATAGACCAGAGCTACGGTTTACAAAAGTAGCAGACAACAGAGAAACCACTTGGCATCAGATCAGGAGCTGAGGTAGGCTCTATTTTTATTCTTTGTTCTATATTTTCTTCTCTATGTTTTTACAGTAAGCTTTAAATCGATTGCAAATTAGGTACACTAAAGAAAAAGGGTGAATGAATAGTCCTAGTTTGCTTTCGCATTCCTTCCATTAGAAAGGCGTTGCTAGGAACAACGGACCTCTGATTGTAGTCCGCCCTAGAATACAGTGACCTTGATAAAAATTGAGTGGTCGTTTGCATGCTTGAGGCCCAATTAGAGGCCATGTCATCGTAATCGCATTGTCATAACATCATGTAGGACATAGCATGCATACCTTTCTGAATTTGAAATGTTCCTTTTCTTTTTATGCATATCATGTAGGAATGATCATATGAATGCTCTTTTATGCATTTGTCTTTATGCAAAGTAAAACGAACCACACACACCACGTTTCATTTAAACATCAATGGCGTTGGGCTCTCACATCCAACCCATTTTATTGAGACCAATAGTGGATGTCATTACCATTTGGTTGGCTCATTTGAAATTGTATTATCGAGACCCGCTCATTGCCAAGGCCGACCCAAGAACTGTCCTATCCATGCAAAATAGCATGCACTCATCTTCGAAAGAGTGTATCACTGTGCACGATGTGCTAGGTGAGGGTTGGTAGTACCTATGCTACCTCATTGAGTATGGACTTCATTCCCATATTCAACTTGTGCGAGTATATAGGTGAAAGCCAATTAAACTGAGAATAAAATCCAATGATTTTGCAAAACATGCGAGAGTTTCTCATACTGATACAACACATTTTGAAACAACATCAAATAGTTTAGGGCTCATTTTAAAATTTAAAAATAAGATAAGCATCATTGTATACCTTGTTTGATAATAAAAGATACATCTAGACGTTAGGTACACTATGGTGGATACACGGGGTGGTCGACAAAGGTGCAAGCCTGAAGCCAATGACCAAGCCCCAACCGATTCACAAATACACGTGTCTAGTCCTCAACCACATGAGCAAACCGAATGTCGTTCGATGAGCATTAGAGGAGACAACTCGACATGAGGGGATCCCATTGAGCGTACCCCTGATAGACTAGCATCAGTGCATTCTGTTAGACATAGATTAGAGCATGGAGCTTCTCAACCTGAGGGTGCTCCACTCGAAAGCCATTATCGAGACCGTAGTGCACGCGCATCCATGGGATCGACCGAAGAGTATGTCATGTAGGGGACCAGATTGGTACCCATTCACACTAAGTCTATAAGGTGTACTATACCCCCACCTTTTGAGTATAGAAGGAATAGAGATCCGCCCATTCAAGGGCAAGTAGATGGGCTCCCTACTGAGCGCAAGTCTACCCATACTCCCATGCGTACTATAGCATGCAAGATCACCATCGATATATCGAAGGTGGGAGCTAATGGAACACCACCCCATGAGAGGTGGAGGTCTAGACAGCTAGATGGTCTAGGTAGTGTGTTAGAGCAGCTAGGCTGCAAGCCTTTGGCTTCGCCCACTCGTGCTCCGAGTGAGCATAGCGGGAGCACCATTAGAACTACTAGAGAGCATGGAGAGGCTTCTAAGCACCCTCATGTCTCACGTCCACCATCCATGCATGGTGGCACATAGCACAGGACACAACATGATGTCGATGTCATCTTCACAGATAGAGGCAAAGGCACAACACATCAGTTCGATGGGTACAGAACCCACAAGGTCGCTCGTACAGAGCAAGCATACCAAAGGCCTCCTACGGCTGACCAGGTCGAAAGATCATATCGACTGGCCTCTGAACAGAAATGCCAACTCCTCCAAGATCAATTGGAGGATGCTCACCTAGAGAGGCAGTGCATTGAAGATGAAGATCTTCAAGCACAGAGGCTTACTAGACAGAGGTTGTATGAGCAGCGCTTGCATGAGGAGCGCATCCTCATCCAGAAGGAGCATGTAGAGTAGGAAGATAGGTTGGCTAGGGCTGACCTATATTCTCAGGATGAGCATAGAGAGTAGGTGCATAGGAAGGCTCTTTCGCAAGCCGACATGCACCATGAGCGCGTAAGCGTTCACACTCATATCACTGCCCATCAGAGAGAGCGACCACCCTCGATCGACAATCAGAGGCAGCAACATTATGAGGAACAAGAGGGGAACAGATGCAACCAAGAATATCCTGAGAGTTCTCGAGCTGAGGAGGAGGAAGAGCAATGCCCTCCACCTCGATAGAAGAGGAGTGTACCTCCCAGACCGCCTCCACGTCGACTTAGGGAGGAGGACTTTCTATCTTCTGAGGCTTACAAAGCTTTGGCCGAGAAGGTCAAAGCAATTGAGAAACAAGGCGCGGCTGTCCAAAAGCTGACACTGAGGAAAATTCATAATGAACCTTTAGATCCCTCGATGCCTACGCCCCCATACCCTGAGCATTTTGAGATGCCTAGGTTAGAAAAATTCAAGGGTGATGAAGAGGCGCAAGAACATGTCATGAGCTTTCTGGATGCTTGCTTCCAGATAGAGAACAATGATGCATTATTATTGCATACGTTTGTCATGACACTCTCTAGGCCAGCCCGAGAGTGGTTCAATCAGCTAAAGAAACATAGCATAACAAATTTTGAGCAATTAGCTGATGCCTTTCTTGAACGCTATTCCTTCGGCATCAAGAAATAGGCCAACCTTTCCGATTTGGCTATGCTAGCTCAACGCGACGATGAGCCAATAGAACAGTACGGGAAGAGGTGGAGGAGATTAATGGTAAAGTTGCCATTCCTGATCCCTACCATAGAATTAACCCGAATGTTTACAAAGAGTTGTGCCAAGCACATCTCGCTACTATTGCAGCTACAACAGTATGCTACATTCGAAGAAGCTTTGGTGCAAGCCAAGGTAATTGAGGACATCAAGTTGCAGGAAGGCAACTTGAAGCTCAAAACCAGGAAAGAGGGATATAAGAAGAGTACCTCAAAGCAACAGGGCAAGCAGGCCCATGTGAATCAGGTGGTACTAAATCTCCAAAATGAGGATAAGGGGCAAAAGAAATAGAATTATCAAGCCCATCCTCCTCCTATGCAATACGACCAATGCAAGAATAACTACAAGGGCAAGAACAAAGAGCAACGCCCACCTCGCATATTCACGCCATTGATGAAATCATTGACATCAATTTTTTGTCAGCTCTATGAGGCCAAGGCAATAAGATTACCCGAAGTCAAGATGGTTGATCCTAATCAGCCCAAGCCCAAAGACTATCAAGAAGATCTATTTTGCATATTTCATAGAGCGAAAGGCCATGACATCGAGGTATGTTGGTCTTTCAAACATATTGTGCAAAATATGATAGAAAAGGGAGAGCTTGTGGTACCAGGAAATCCCTAGGCACCGAACAACCAAAACATGGGGATTTTTAAAAATTTGTTACCAAACCATGAGGCACCCCGTAACCATGTTGGCCATGTCAATCAAGTGCGAGTCGAACCACCTACCCAGGGGTTCGTCGGCATGGTCAATGTTGTTACCAGACATGGGAGGTACGAACGGCCGAATCAACCTCATGATCCCATTCAAATACAAGCCATTCCCCAGCAATAGTAGGCACAAAATATTCCAAGCCCACCAACGAGACCGGTGGTGACCATTAGGAGCAAGCTGGTTCAAAACCTGTAGATGACTCCTACGAAGTTGTCAATATATGAGCTTATACAATAGTCCCCTAGGCATAGGGAGACTCTTATGGACATTCTGAGGTCCATTGAGGTACAGTCCTAGGATGCACAGGCATTCACAAACTTTGTGGGGCACGTACAATAGTGCTAGGAACCAATGATCCAATTCTACGATCATGAAGTGAAAATGGTTTCTGCAAGCATGGTTGACCCACCACTACATATCATTGCATGTGTTAACCATGTGCCATTCAAAAGGGTCTTGATTGACACTGGTTCATCGATCAATATAATCATGACTAAGGCACTACACCATTTGAAATTGCCTAAATCACTCATCGTACCAACCACCTTTACATTGAGAGCATTTAACGATGCACTATGCTCTATGGTTGGCATGATTGTCCTACCTATTCAGGTGGGACTAAAGACCATTCTCATAATGTGTCACATGATAGAGGGTACCTTGTAGTATAACATCCTACTAGGGAGGCCTTGGATTCATGAAATGCATTGTGTTCCCTCGATATTGCATCAATGTGTCAAGTATATACATGAGGGACAAGTTCACATGGTTTCATCAGATGAAGAACCATTCAAGTTCGTGAACTTAGCAGATTTTCTAGGGGGCTTCGTACTCCCATCAACGCACTTGGACATACGACCCACATCATCGATAAGGGTTCCAAGAGGTAAACAGGTGGTGCATGTTCAACCATCGATATCTGTATCAAACAGATCTGAACATACCACTACAACTTCTCTGAGACCGAGTGCATCAGCAATGCATCAGGATGACAAGAAATTAAAGGTAAAATTGGGTAAGAAAGAAGCAAAGAACATGCCCAAACCAGTCATCGTTGAGGCTGCCACTCCCATGGAGGTGGAGGAAGCCCAAGATCAAGTCGAGGAGGCACCTCAACCTGCTTCTCCTACATCATCAATAGGGTCATCCGCACCATGGGTGACTATTCACCTAGCCAGTACAGGTCTAGGTGAATATCTTGTGCAAAATGTGACCTTTGGTCCTATTTTAGAGACTGCACGAGACATGGGCCGATCGATAGCCCATCGATACCCAGTTGGATCCATAGTACCATTGGGTGAGCCACCCAACCAAACAAACTTCATCTATGTCAGGTTGGATCAAGTTCCAACGTGAGCACCCATGGAGATGGATGATGAGGAATAGTTCACGATGAACGTTCGGTACTTGTCCAACCCAGAGTATGCCATGCATATTTTTGAGCTCTATCATTGGCATGGATACGACCTTGGTATTTTTGAACAAGGATGAAGAACCCCTCTTGAACTACGTTATCAGTTGGCAACTGATAGGTTTGGATTGGGATTGCAGATTCAGGGACATGATGATTTACTCATTGCATCATTGGATCATTTATACCTGAGTCTAGGGGACGACATGGATTTTAATCCATATCATCCTAACATGTCTAGTCTTTGGGGCAACAACCCAATGGTGTCAGTCATCACCATTGAGAGACCGAAGCTTGAACATGAAGAGTTCTCAAAGCAGAACCCCAGAGGCAACCTAGGTCATCAAAACCGTATCACAACCGATGATACTGGTATGTAGGGGCACAACCCCACCATTCTAGGTGATCTCGAGTCAGGAGATATTTGTAGTGAATATGGAGAGGAGTCCACCTCCAAAATAAGTGGACCGAGTTATGATGCAGATGGTGAGTCCTCAAATAATGATCAATCTGAAGAGGAAATTGAACGAGCCTTCATGGTTTCGATATTTCTATGCCATTTGCTACCTAGAGAGCAATTAGATGAGATACAAGAGCATTTCATAGTCGATAGTGATTATGAAGATGAGATAGAGTAGGCCTACTTAAGGCCTCATCCAACTAATCTCCCAATATTTGTGGACACGATAGAGTGGTCTGCTCATAGTAGCAATCATAGCGATGAGGATGAGATGACCGATCCGAGGCTAGTATATCCACTACATCTATTGTCTACGGAGTCGAGTATGTTATAGAAGAAGTGCCTCTTAACACTGATCACTCTGAAGAGGAAGTAGAGCCAATTTTTGCATCGATGTCATATATACGATCATTTTATCCAATTTATCCAGATAGTGATGATAGTGACCATAGAATCAGATACATGGGGCCACATCTGGAAGATCACCCCTTGCATATGGGGGAAGTGAAGGATTATATCTATATAGTGATGATGAGGATTCATTGGAGATGGCCTATTTGGGGCCTCATCACCTACGTAATCAGAATCCACCTCAAGGTCCACCACCTATTACAACTATAGGTTTGCATCGAGAGATTAATCTCCAATGCCACCTCAGGGAAAGAATAAATCTAGAAGAGGAATATCAAAGACTCTTTCCCCATCCACCTACTTATGCTGAGCTACTTGAGCCGAGAGATCCCATTTTGCAATCAGTGAAAATAGAGGATCCAGTTGTCCGAGCATCCCACAAGGAGGACCCATTCATCCCCATACCATCTGAGCCAGATCTTGGGTACGAAAGCTACACAAATGATGTAGAGTTCAGTCCATGTGGTCCTAGAGATCAATTCCATTCCATCAACATGGTCTCCATTGATTTGACCACTCCACTCCACAATCCAACAGATCCATCCAAACCATTGCATCTAAACATGGATGCTATCGATTGGGATCATGTTGATTCGCCAATAGAGCCTGAAGACTTCTTCCCAAACGAAGAGATGTTACAACCATTTCATTTTGGACCAGGTTATGCTTATGATGTCTATCACGCTGAACATGCTTCCAATGAAGAACATATAAATCCAGCTGATGACATCCATTTGATCCCTACGCCTCATCAACTTGAGGAGGGATCCCATATGTCAATAGAGGAAACCTTCGAAGTGGATATCGGTAACGACCCCACCAATCCAATGAAGGTTAAATTTGGAATGAGTCTCACTCCAGATGAGCACGCTAGCATCATCCCTCTACTGAAAGAGAGACCTAACATTTTTTCTTGGACATACAAAGATATGCCCGGTCTAGACCCAAAATTGGTTACTCATAACCTTTCGCTAGACCCGTCCAAGAAGCCCATCAAGTAGAAGCTCAGAAAGATGCATCCAAAAGTAGCCTTAATGGTGAAAGATGAATTGCAAAAATTGTTGGATGTAGAATTTGTCATTTCCATCGACTATCCAGAATGGGTATCCAATATGGTGCCTGTAGGAAAACCAGATGGAAGGATCCGTATTTGTATGGATTTTAGAGATCTCAACAAGGCAACACCCAAAGATTCATTTTCATTGCCCAATATCGATGCTCTAGTAGACTCTACTATCGGTCACGAAATGCTCTCCTTAATGGATGGTTTTTTTGGTTACAATCAAATTTAGATTAAGCCCGAAGACCAGCACAAAACCATATTTATAACGCCATGGGGAACATTTTGCTACAAAGTTATGCCATTTGGTCTCAAAAATGTTGGTGCCACATACCAATGGGCCATGACATACATTTTTCATGACTATATGCACAAAATTCTTGAATATTATATCGATGATTTGCTAGCCAAGTCATTGCTACGAGAAGAGCATGCGGAGGTCTTAAGAAAAGTCTTCGATCGCCTGATAGAGCACAATGTCAGGTTGAATCCTAAGAAGTGCGTATTTGGCGTAACTTCTAGAAAATTACTAGGGTTCATTATCTCCAAGAGAGGCATCGAAGTAGACCCAACGAAGGTCAAGGCCATTTTGGAAATGCGTCCTCCCACCAATATTAAGGAATTAAGGAGCCTTCAAGGCAAGGTAGCCTCGATAAAGTGATTTATCGCCCAACTATCAGATAAATGTCGACCCATGAATCGACTGCTACATAAGGGTGTCCCATTCAACTGGGATGAGGACTGCAAGGCAGCCTTCACTGAGATAAAGCAATACCTAGCGATGCCACCAGTGTTAGCTCCACCAAGGCCAGAAGAGCCTTTTCTGCTATATATATCGACAACAGACTTTGCGTTAGGGACCATGTTGGCCCAAAATAATGTACAAGGCAAAGAGCAAGCCATATATTACATTAGCCGAACCTTGGTGAGTTACGAGCTAGGATATGCATATGTGGAAAAACTATGTTTAGCAGTAGTGTTCGCTACCAAGAAATTATGGCACTACATGTTGAGTCATATGACATATGTGATATCAAAACAAAATCCTTTGCAGTATATGATGAGCAAGACATATCATAATACACGTACTACAAAGTGGATCATGCTATTGATATAATTTGATCTAGAATTCATAAGCCAGAAGTCCATTAAGGGACAGGTCATAGCAGATCAGTTAGCTGAGGTGCCACTATCCAACAGTAGGCCTCTAACAATCGAGCTTTCGGATGATGCAGTGTTTGTAGTATTCGAAGCTCCCAAACCCGAAGAACCAGAGAACAATGTTGATATGACTCTATTCTTTGATGGTTCAAAATGTGAGCAAGGAGCTGGCATAGGGATAGTGTTTTTCATGCCGCAAGGAGCTCCAATGCCCTTGTCATTCAAACTAGACTTCCCATGCACCAACAATAATGTTGAATATGAAGCCCTACTTTTGGGCCTCCATACAGCCATCGCCATGAATATCAAGAGACTAAACATATTTGGTGATTCCCTGCTCATAATTAACCAAGTGAAGGGACTATTTTAGTGTCGATGTCCGATACTGAAAGCCTACAAAGATCTTGTTGCCACATATCTAGCTAAACTAGAATGGTACGACATCGAGGCAATCCCTCATTCATCAAATAGGTTCATAGACACCATGGCATCTTTGGGATCCTTAATCCCTCAGAATCTATCTATCGACTTCACTACCATCCACGTCAAGATGCTCTCGCATCCTACAGTAGAGCGTGCAACCTTTGATAACAAAGAATCAGTCAACATGATTAGTGTGGAGCCAAAAGCTGATTGGTTCTGCAAAGCTGAAGACTTTCTCAAGAAAGCACCCTAGGGGTCTTTAACCTCCCAGAGTCCTATAGGGAGTGGCACCACCATTCACCACCAGGTTGTTTCCCAATCTACATTTGCAAAAGTAAATACATAGGGGAGCAAGTTGTCTTAGCAATCAAAGCTGAGGCTCATCAGAATTGGATGTCACAGATTCAAGACTTCCTAAGACTTGGTTTTGTCCCGGAGGGACTATCGCATGCTGCAAGATGCACATTTAAATAGAAAGTGACTAAATATGTCTTGATAGGAGACATTTTGTACCATCAAAGTTACGATGGAGTTCTCCTTCATTGTCTTGAGCCCCAAGAGTCATCTTGGGCAATTTTAGAAGCTCATGATGGTACATGCGATGGCCATTTCAACGGCATGGCCATCGTCAAGCGCATCCTTCGAATGGGTTATTATTGGCCCACTATGGAGAAGGATTGCAATGTATATGTCAAGAAATGCATCAAATGTCAGCATCATGCTAATCTTACGCACCTGCCATCATAGGCCTTACAGCCCATCCAAGCGGCTTGGCCATTTGCTCAATGGGGGTTTGATCTAATTGGCAAGATCTCTCCTCCATCATCAGGTCGACATACATTCATTATTATGGCTACTGAGTATTTTACAAAGTGGGTGGAAGCCATTCCCTTAACAATGACCACTAGAGCTCGCATAGCAGAGTTCATAATGGAGCATATCATAAGTCATTTTGGGATACCATCCAAAATAGTTTTGGATAATGGAACTTCTTTTAAGAACAAAACTATGTGAGCTTTAACATCTAAGTACCGCATCAAACATAGTTTTGCAACTCCATATTATCCATAGGCAAATGGGCAAGCTGAGGCCTCAAACAAGACTATGGTAGCCATCTTGAAAAAGACAGTGCAAGAACACCACAAGGATTGGCATATACAACTACCCCTTGCATTATGGGCTTATAGGACTAGCATTCGGACTCCCACTGGGGCAACTCCATTTTCACTAGTATATGGCATTGAGGCCATTATGCCCTTAGAGTTGGAAATTCCAACGTTGCGCATCGCATTGAAAGAGTTCATCGATGACGACACCGCACGACAAGCTCGACTAGATCAATTGATGCTACTGGATGAACATCACGTGAATGCCCTGGAGCATCTCCACGTCTATCAGGAGCGATTAAAATGAGCTTACAATATCAAAGTCCACCAGAGAGACTTTGAAGTTGGGGATCTTGTGCTGAAAGAAAACCAACAGAACTCGAATTTGCCACCCGATATGCGAGACAAATTTATGGCTAATTGGCTAGGACCCTATATCATATCTAAAAATATTGGTTCAGGTACCTATCACCTGACGTCGCTAGGGGGTGTTGAAGAGCCTGAACCTCTCAACATCATCCATATTAAGGCATTCTATGCTTAGAGAGTGTAGCAAAAAAGCTCCAAAGGCATCTATAAGCCCTTTGTTAAAAGCCAAGGATTTCAAAATTTTAATTAAGCCCTTTGTCAAAAAGGCACCAAGGATTTCTAAAAATCTGGCTTGGTCAACCCAAAGCTCCAGAGTTTCAGTCATCCAAAAAGGATTTCTAAAATTCTTTAGGTCATTAAAGCCACTCTGATCATCCCAAAAAGGCACCAAGGATTTCTAAAAATCACTTGGTCAACCCAAAGGCTCCAGAGTTCCTATAGCTTCTCGGTCATCCTAAAAGGCTCCAAGCTCTCTTGCTGAGAGTTTGGTCAACTAAAAGGTTCCAAAGGCGTCTGTAAGCCCTTTGGTCAATCCAAAAAGCTCCAAGGATTTCTAAAAATCACTTGGTCAACCCCAAAAATCTCCAAAGGCATATATACTCATCGTTTGGTCAAATATGAAAGCTCAAAAATTCATAAAAATTTGAAAATATATAAAATTCCAAAAAAATTGGTAAAGCATAAAATCCAAAAACATTTGCTTTTGCAGTTTGCATTTTCATACATGCATTCACCTCATCATATTGCATTTAGGCATTTGTCATCCATTGCATTCCACAGTAGAGTGTAATGTGTCTATCAAAATCTTACAAACGGTCGCACGTTTGTGTTTCAATCATGCACCCTTGCATTTATCATAATTCATTGCATTCATACACGATACCTATTGCGGAGAAATATGTATGTATATTAAGTTTTCCAGTCACTCAAACATACCTAGTGGGTTCTTCAGATATTGTAGAAAGCTTGCTTTGCTTTTATAGACGAGGTCATTAGTTGGGATAGTGCTTCAACATATCAAGATCCCATCACTAAGCAAAACAATATAAAATCCTGCTAAGACAAGAGATGATGAAAGCTGCGAAAGCAGTCTTAGGTATCTAGAGAGATGGGTTTCATGACCTGCTTATCTTGCAAATAGTTCAGTCTAGAGTGGTGAACTTTGGCAAAAGGACAAGAATTTCCCTATAAATCCCAAAGTTACAAAGTTTAAATCCCAAGTTACAAAGTGCAAATTTCAAAGTACAAAGTTCAAATCAAATGTAAAGTGACATAGTGAATCAAAAGCACTATAAAAATCCCTTGCTCAAAGAAAATGGTAACACGTGGACTAACAATGATTTTTATCACTACATATGAGCAAGTAAGAAGGGTGAGAACTTGAATCCCTAGATTGTCCACCTTTTGAAAGCCATAGAGTGATCCCCGATCACAACAATGGGTTGGAAGAGTCCCACCTACAATCGGAGGGGTAGTTCTATTGGGTGATCCCCAAACGTAGCAATGGGTTGAAAGAGTCCCACCTGCATTTGGAGGGGTAGCCCTGATCAATTTGCAAGATGAGCTAGCTCTAGGTGCCTAGGTTTGTCTAGTTGTATAAGTCTAATCAAAGCTAAAACAAGGATGGTACGATCGTATGAGGAACCCTATCTCACATATGGGTTGAAAGAGTCTCGACTGACATACGGGGTATGCTTATGGTCTATCTAAAAATACTCACATGCACACACAGGGATAATGAATAGTTGGGTCTATCACGGCAAAAGCCTTGTCCAATAAAAGCCTTGTACAGTTAGTATGTGATTTTTGGAGAAGTCTACTAGGGTGTTTGAGTCTCATGGAAAACCTCAAAAAGTTCTCTAATAGCAACAAAATACCAAATATCATTAGACATCAAAAATATGAGTCATTCATTTATCAGAATGCATTTTACAAAGCACAATCAAACATATAGGATAGATACCGCATGAATATCAGAAATGATGTTTAGACGACCACTGACTATATAGTGCAACAAAGAAAAATATACAGAATGACATATTCATTCATTAGCATTATACCAATCCATTTTACTACATTTCATATATGGGTGATTAATTGATTAAGTTCTTGTAATGAGAATTATCAATTATTTTGCATGATTGTTATACATTTTATGGTGTCATATTTTAAAATTGATATACATAGTTTACATTCATTCCTTATGTTTTAAGTGATTAAAGCATACAGGTTCATTCCCATTAGATTACGATTATGTACATAATGCATTACCATACATTGCATAGCATACCATAACTTCATAAAAATAAATGCATGCCCACAAAGCAAAAACAAATATGCATTAAAAATAAATAGTGCATCCATATGCATACATCATACATGGCACATCTAATCATCTAGATCACTGCATCTCATCAACATCATCATAAATAAGATAGCTATCTAGTGCATGTCATCCATACATCGCATCATATAAACATAGCATCAACATAAGCATTGCATCCATGTGCATCAAATAAACATAAAATCAAAAATAAATATCGGTACACATAATGAGCCATAAATGATCAAGTCATATATATATGTGTCCAAAAGAGTACATAGGGAGTGTATCAAAATGCCCGTAGGCTACAAAGTGTGTAGGTCCTCGACCTTACACCCAAAATAAATATGGCATATCAAAAATGTAGTCTGCATCTAGTAGAGCCTAGATCTAGTCTGCTCCCCCTATACCGGAGCTCTCATCGCCTCCCTCAACACTGTGCTCTAGAGCCTGCTCTCCTATCTACTCTGGCACCCATGGTGGGTCCTACTATGGATCCTACCTACCTCCAAATCCTAAGGCACCCAACACATGAGAAACTGGTAACTAAAGTAGGCTAGTCCTCTGATCGATGGCCCCTAAAGTCTGCCCTACATCTCTAGGCCTGGCACGCGATGTCACACCATGTGAGCTAGAGGACCTATGCGTCCTCTCAGTCCTATGAGTCCTATGACTCGAGCTCACCATAGACTATCTAGAGGTCCTAGACCTAGTCCATTGAGACTCTGAAGTGAAAGGATCCTCAAGAACCTGTAGCCCATGCATCTCAATGTAGCCGACTAGCTGATCAACATGAGCAAGTCGAGCTACATGCATCTCATTGGTCCTCATGACCATGTTGCGTAGTCACTCTACCTCAGCCATCAGATCTTGAACACCTACTGAAGCTATCCATTGGTGCTATCGAAGGCCCCATAGTAACCTGAGGAGGCGACATAGCCCCCCTCGATACCCGAAAGAGATCCCTCTCTGCCTCTACTATAGTTCATTATGCCTGGGCTAACTCTAGTGTAGTCTATAGTCTCTAAACCTAGGCCTCTACATCTATGGCCCATGTAGTGAGATCCTATATCTAATCCTTGCACCTCAGTCGGCGCCTATCCCTATCAACTACTCTCACCTCTAGAGTGGCGATAGTAGTATCTCGCTCTAGCTACTATGTATGGAATCATCCAAGCTGACTCTGCAAGTCAACCACCTAAGCTAAGAGTAGACCCTCTATACTATCGAGAGGGACCTCACCCTCCTCTAGAGCCTCCTCATCTAGGTCAATCTCAGGAGCCTCCTCGATGGTGGCCTCATGCCCCACCACCCTCTATCCTTGCACCCTACCCCATCGAGATCCACCTCTGCCTCTACCTGATCTGGCTCTCGACCTAGAGGCCCTATGCCATACCATATAAACATGGACCACCACCCATCATACTCTAGAGTGGTCCCAATAGTCTCAACTCTAGTCTCCTAGTAGTCATCAACAGCATCTCCTAGAGGCTCAAGAATGATCCACTATAGATCATGCTCCATGACCAAGCATCTATATCTAAGTGGGATATCTAGAATATCTTGTATGAGCCCAAACTATCATAGGACCTAAGAGTAGAACTGATACTCTCGAATCTTAGCCTTACGACCGATCAGCCATCTATCATGAGCCTATCTAGCCATCTCGCCCTCCTCAGACCATGTGGCAATCCATATAGGGCCACCATTGAACATCATTCGCCAAGTGTCCATAATCAAGTGATATAATGCTGGACATCACCAACATGGATCCGACTATGGGTACCCTCCTCCTCATGAGGCCAACAGGTAGCATAACACTGACGATCATCAGCAATAGAAGTGATGCATAGTGGAAGATCTATAGGACGCTCGATCCAGATGTGCTGCCACCCCCAGATCTACAACAGAAGACTACAATTGATGCCCTTACGACTATGCTCAATAATCTGATACAGCTCCCTATAGAGCTGACATAGTAGGGTGCTCCCCCATGATAGAAGTAATGGCTCCTCTATAGAACTCTAAAGAACCCTCCAAGCAATGGACAAGAGGTTCCAAGGAATCCTCATACCCAAAGAGTCTGGAAGGACAATCTATACTATAAGGTGCATGAAGAGGGCTTCCCATGCAGAGAAGACATCCTCATGATACCACTCACCAATGTGCACCCCTCCATGGTCAATCGCATCCTGAGCATCCTCGCTCTGGTCATCAAAGATAGAATCAAAAATAGCCTCCTTTACCCTAGAGGTAGAGGAGACGATGGCCTCGCCATCAATGGGGATCCTGAAGATCCTGTAGACATCCTCCAAAGTAACAATCATTTCACCTATAGGTAGGTGAAATGTGTTGGTCCATGCATTCCAACATCAGGCCAACGTAGTCAGGTAGGCTTGATCTACCCTAATAGTGGGTAGATCCATGACATAGCCAAACCCGATAGCTCGAAACCAATCTCGGTCATCATCAGAAAGAGCCTCATGGAGAGTCTTTAGAATTTCAGGCTCCTGGGCTCTAGAAGTCAATATCTAAAATAAAAAGCATAATGTAAAACAAAATCTAGCTAAACAGAGCTAAAAACAATGCTAAAAATGACAAAAAAAAACATATAAAAAAACCAGCTACCAACTACGGTTTAGGAGAGGCACCCATTTTGGGTACCCTCCTAGTCCACTAAGTCACAAAATTAAAATCCTAAGCTAACCTAGACTAGTGGGGTTCATTACCAGCAGTTTAGTGAGGTTCATTATCCGCATTACTTAATGTGGTTCATTTTACTGGTATTGAGTGCGAGGTCTCGATTTCGAGTTACCTTACCCGCACCCTGGCCTCGGCTAGTAGATGGTTGATCAAGATCCACCATCGAGGTAGATGAGTGTAATTATGATAGAGTGTGGTAGCATTTCGGATCAAGGAAGGTTCTCTCACTCTCAGAGCTCTCAAATTGCTAGTGCTTGCAAGAAAATAATGAAAAATTTCAAATGGGAATTCAATTTATAGGTTCTCCTAGTCTCGACGAACCGCAGCTGACACCTGCGATTCTGAAACTAGGGTTTTTCGCTCGTAGGTCTGACCCGTGGTTCCCAAAATTTGAAAAATTAAATCATAGACCATACCCACGGTCCATAGCTAGCATTAAATGCACTCAAAACCCACCGTGGGAAGGTCTAAAAGAGCAAATTAATGACTCCCATTGGATAAAAATTCAAAATCAATGATTAAAATTGCAAATTTGGTGATGTTAAAAGCACCAAGATCAATCAAATAAATGCAAAATTAAAACAAAAAAATCAAATAATTAAAAACCAAATGCGCCTCGTATTCAGTGATTTATCCTATACACTTGGCGGTTGCAGCGAGTTGCGATCCATGCAATCCGGCAAGATGAGTAAATCACCATAAGGACATTTGGGGTAAAATTGTCATTTCTTTTATGACATCTTTCAGCAAATCATCGACAAATATGATTCAACACAAGTCTAATTGCATTTGTATCATTTTGATTCCTTAAGATGGCTATTGTAGCCTGACTGCTCCATGGGATAGAAATGTGCAAATACTACTAAGAGTTGCAATCATAAGCTGAACTAGGCCTAGCCAAGGCATTAAAAGGCTCGAATCTAAATTTGTTTAGGATCATTCATTATGGTCAAGCGATTTCGTCGCTTCATACATTGTCATTACCCTCATCGACTCATCGCTTGAGGGGGTAGTCATAATTTCATAATCATAATCAAAGTCAACAGAAGATCCCTGAGATCGTAGATCCCCTGATCTTGTCAAAATTGCGTTCATTCTTGTGAATCATTGTCAACAACTATCATAAGCTTCCCCCTTTGCTTGGGGCAAACAACAAATATGATAATTGGTTTGTAACTCTCATCCTTCAGATTTATGGGTCAGAAGATACCCATACTTGGCATTGATGCTATCCGAACGTCTGATGACGAGTGCAGACTTGTCAAAATGTAAGCCTTTCACGAGTTGGAAGCAATGATTCTAAGATGCACGTCCTTTTGCTGGACCTGGGGCATCTAATGTTGATCCAACTAATGATCATCATAGAACCTTAGGCATCATTTTAGGATGTATATTTTTGCTCAGCGTTGTTCAATCTCACAACGCATCTCAAAAGGGGCATCTGTAGACACCTAAAATGCGTCATGTCGAGGGCGACTACTCATATGGACATGCTACAAGACCATATGGAGGATCTTGGATAGACTCCAAGATAGAGCAGTGGTTCTAACCACTCAATTTAGGCATTTTGGCCTAATCAGTTGAACCACAGCCCAGACCTGTGGTCTCCAGTCTAAACCATGGTTGACACCTATGGTCTGCAGTCTGGACCGCAACTGTGACCTACGGTCTTAACTGAAGTTCAGTTAGGCCTTCCATCCGAGCCAAATTGGTTGGAATGGCCAAAAGATCTAGAAGAAGGTAGTTGAAGGATGAAATATTCCAGAGGCTTCCATCCCAACTGTCCTAACCACCCTTCTTGGTCTTGGCTTCTCCATGAAGCCACCCCTAGCCCTAGGGGCATGCTATAAATACCCCCTCCAAATGGGGAGAAAAAGAGAAGCAAGCATTGGAGATTTGAGCAATGAAGCCTCAGTGAATTGTACACTCAAACTGAGTATACTAAGAGATAGAGCTATTGCACTTAATCCCCGACCCTTTTGCCAACATTCATGATGAATTGCATTATGGATGCCCTAGGTGCCTAGGAGGATCAAGAAGCACAAATCCAAGCAAACGAAGGCCCTTCACATCGAATTGACCACCAAATCAGTCTGAGGACAACGAAGGTGACCCTTGAACATCAATTTGGACAAGGAGATCAAGCCCACTACCCCTGATTTTGAGGGTAAACCTATCAGAGGTCAAACCATGGCTGTCAATCATGGTTCACAGTGTAGACCGCTCACTAGAGCTATGGTTTGCAATAGGTGATAGATCACCTTACTCTTTTCATTTATGTCTAATTAAATAGGTTAGATTAATCATTTCTTAGGTTTAATTGTAGTTTAGAAGAATTATGACCGTAGGAATTAGCTTAGAATAGATAGTTTATGCTTTGCATTAATTAGGACATTTGTGGATCTTTTATGCACCTCTATGCTTCTATTTTGTTATCTGATCCATGCATTATTTGTCTAATGATCTCCTTTATGCTATATTACAAATCTTGATTCAATTAGCATAGTTTAAAGGTTTTCTTTATGTTTTCTTGATCATTAGTTTAAATGTCATTATCATGTATGTTTCCTTAAAGGGCCTCATTATGAGAGGCTATCTATATTTTTGATCGTGTGCTGTTGTTTCTTGATCGTAGGAAGACAGGTACAAGAGGAGTCTATATCATAATCCTTCCACATCGCGAAGAAGGGGGTCAACTCCACCCCAAGGCAGTTTGTGACTAGTCAAAGGGCAATATTAATGCGCCTACCCTATTGAGGGCATTGGCAATTGTATAAACTGTATCATCATTCAAGTGACCCTAAGAGGGGCATATTTGTAACAGAGATTCATTCATAATCAATATAAGAAATATCATTTTGTTGAATTTATGCAATGTGTCAAGCTTTTACGCTTTTATGATGACTATAGACTAATACAGTAGATAGGTGCATGCTTTTTGGTTATGTCAGTTTGAAAGTTCCTTTTAAAAATCTATTTGATGTTCTAGGATTTGGGCCTAGTGAGGTGGATGTGGATGTTGTGGAGGGGAGGATTACCCCTCTCACAAGTAGGTTATTCAAGATGATTTGGTGTCATTCCCTTGTAGTGGGGGTGAGACCCTGACAAAGATGTGCACTTAGCAAGACTTTGAAACTCATAAGAAGGAGATTGGATCCTTGGAGGAGTTGATTCTAGTGAGGCCAAAGACGCAATTGAGAATGATATGAAGAGAGATAAAATAGTTTTCAAGATTAATGGGGATGAGAAGAGAGGAATGAGAAGCAATCCCTTAGGGAGTAGATCAACTTCCCCAAGGAATAATTAAGGAGGAAAACAACATACGTTTGGAAGAAATTTGGAAAATGACAAGCGATATAAGGGGAGCATTTGGTGGAAGTGAGGATTATGTTAACTATTGATTCACATTTAAATTCTTTCTCCAAATGAATATTATTTCTTGGAATGTGAGGGGCTTGGGGGTGAAACCCAAGTAGAATGTTGTGAAGCATTTGATTAGACAATATCATCCTTATTTGTAGTTGATTCAAGAATCCAAATTGAGTTTAGATGGAAGCTTAGTAGTTTGCAAGATAATTTGGATGAAAGCTTTGAGTTTAGTGGTTGCTTCTAAGGGTAATTCTGGAGTATTGCTTTGTATGTGGGATCCTAGGAATATAGAGGTTGTGGATGCAGTGGCAACTATAAGAATTTTAGAGATAAAAGGGTATCTACTTCAAATGTACCTCCCTTGTAGGTAGTTAACTTTTATGCTTCAACCAATATAAAAGAAAAGGTGGAGCACTGGAGGGCAGTGGAGGTAATTTTATAAAAAGAGAAGGGATGATTCAAATAATTTGAGGGGATTTTAACGCTATTTATTCATTAGAGGAAAAGCAAGGAGGCTCTAGAGTCTTGGACATGGAGAGTCATTTATTCATTGACCAAATGGATAGGTTAGGTCTTAGAGATGTGGTTTCAAAAGGTTACTTGTTCACCTAGAGTAATAGGAGACTAAACTTGGACTATACCTAGGAAAGGGAATAGTGTTGCACTCAGATATTCTTTCTTTTGCAAGGTTTGATCATTGGCCAATCTCTCTTGACATCTTGAGGTGAATTAAACCAAAGAACAACCCTTTTCAATTTCAACTTGCCTAGATTGACCATGAGGGTTTCAAGGATATTATCCTTAGATTGTGGATGGAGGGATGCTCGATATTTGGAATTGCGATGTTTATATTTTTTAAAAGACTATAGTATGTGAAAGAGAGACTAAAAGAATATAATTATCTAGTTTTTGGAAATATTGAACGAGAGTCCCAAGAGGCGGTGTGGACTCTTGAGTAGGTAATTGAGTGAATTTATTTGGAAGGTCTTTCTTGGGAGCTCTTGACACAAGAGACAGAGGCAATGATTAAGGTGGAGGAATGGGAGCGAAAGGAGGAGATGTTCTAAAAACAAAATTCTAGAATTACTTGGATGAGGGAGGGTGATAGAAATATAAAAAAAATTCCACTAGTCAATAATGGCTAGAAGGAAGTTAATTTTATTAAGTCTTTAACGTGTGGAAGGGGGCAAGTCATAAGGATGTGTTGTGAGATGCAGGGGTGATAAAGGAGGTATTTCTTTGATCTTTTTCAAAGGCTTCTCTAGATGATAAGGCACAACGGGAGATCTTGGAGTCGATTCCTCGCTATATTATGGTCGAGTAGAATTTATTTTTGTCCAGAAAGGTGTCTTTGGAGGAAGTACAAAGGGTAGTCTTTGAGATGAAAAAAGGTAAAACTCTAGGATCGAATGGTTTTCCAATTGAATTCTTTCAATTTATGTGGGAGGAGTTGGGGGAGGAAATCCTACAAGTAGTTGAAGAGGACAAAGGGCCTAAATTTCTAATAAGAGATATGAACTATACTTTTATTTTTCTCATTCTAAAAAAGGATGGGGTCTCCTCATAGGATGAGTTTTGGCCTATTTTCCTCTGTAACTACATATATTATTATTTCTAAGGTGTTGGCAAAGTGTTTGAAGGTGGTTTTATCAACCATTATATCCGAGGAACAAGGTATATTTGTGCAAGGGAGAAAAATCATGGACCATATTATATTGGCATAGGAAGTTACTCACTCCATGAGACTCAATAAGGAAGGTAATATGTTTATTAAATTAGATATGTCCAAAACCTATCGAAGCAATTTGGGGAAAGTAGAGGCTTGAAACAAGGAGACCCTTTGTCTCCTTGTTCATTATTTAGGTGAAAGCATTGGGTAGGACTATCCACAAAGCTAGGGAATCTCAAGAAATAAAATATTTTGCAATGTACAAGGGGGTCATGCCTCTAATACATTTACAATTTGTGGATGATTCTATTTTTATGAGTATAGCAAAGATCAAGGAGGCCAAGGAGTTTAGAAGATGTTTGGATATATACGAGAGAGCTTTGGGTCAAGTTATCAAAGAAGATAAGTCTAAGGTTTTCTTTTTCAATGTTGATAATAGGGTGCAAACCAGTATCTTTAATATTTTAAATTTCAAGAAAGGCTTGGTTCCCTTTAAATATCTTAGGCTTGTAGTGGCAAGAAGACATCTTGGAAAGTAATATTGGAGGACTCTTACAGATAAAATTCAATGTAAGTTAAATCATTGGACCCATCATTGTCTCTCACTAGGGGGAATATTGATTTTGATAAAATTAGTGTTGCTAACTATTCCAGTATTTCAATTTACAGCTTTTGATTGGTCTTAGACACTGTGTTAAGGAGATTGACAAACTTTTAAGGGACTTTATTTAGGGAGGTTCAGAATTGAAAAAGAAATGGATTTTGGTAAAGTGGGATTTAGTCTACCTCTTACTAAATAAAGGGCGGTTGGGTATCCATAAATTGGTTGATCAAAACTTGGCTTTATCGGCTAAATTAATTGTGGAATTGGATTCTGGACTAGTACATCCTTAATTCGAAGGTTCTATATATGAAGTATGGGAATGAAGTGGAATCGGTTTATAACCTCCCCTAAAATGGGGGGATCCATCATTTGGACTAAAATTAAAATGACTAGTACTATTATTATAGTAGGTCTATTTTGAAAAGTCAAAAATGGAAGAAAGGCAAAATTTTGGGATGATGTGTGGGATCAATACCAATCAATTACTTCATAGTTACCAAACCTAGGTAATGTTGCAGAGATTTTTAAGAAGGAAAATTAAATCTATGTTAAGGACTTCTAGGAGGAAGATGAAGGGGGAGTGGATTTGAGGAGGTGGAAATACCTCTTAGTTTGCAGGTAAATGGCTAAAGAATATAGGGATAGTCTTAGGGCTATTTTGGATCAAAGGCAGTGCTCGTGGTCAAAAGAGGAAGACTCTTTGGGATGTGGAGACAAAGGAAATGGATGGTATTTCATCAATAAGGGATATGATTGGCTCATAGAGGGATTGGGTAGGGAGAGGGCAATTTGGAAGAAGGTACAAAATTCAAGTATATGGCTAAAAGTTAACATTTTCATTTAGTTAGTCATTCAAAATAGGATTTTGACTTAGAAAAATATTTGTAAGAGGGGCTTTGTGGGTCCAAAATGATGTGTGTTCTATTATGGTATGGGAGAATTTGTTAACCACCTTCTAGTTCAATATCCCTTTATTAGTTGGATCTAGGAGCAAGGAAAAAGGTTGTTTAATCTGCCTTAGCTTGGTGATGTCTCATTGGAGTAGTTCTTTGATCTATGGGGCTCTAGGGGGTGGGTGGATAGTCTACCCTTATAGTTCATTATTTCAAGGCCTTCACTTTGTGGTAGGTGTGGCTAGAGTGCAACAAGTATAATTTTTGTTATAAGTGCTCATCTTGAGAATTTTGCTCCATATTAGAGAGGTTGTAAGAGAAATCAAAGGTTATCATATTATGCCTAGATATGAGGAGTTATTGGATCTTCTTAGGATTGTGATTCTTGGGTGGGTTCAATCCCAATTGTTATGGAATTGGAGCTCAAGAATAAGGAAGGCTCTTCCTTCTAAAAAGTTGGGTAGGGGAGGGAAGTGGAAGCCTCTATCAATGGATTGTTAGTCTTACAATGACACTAAGAGGGGGGATGAATCAGTGTAGCTCTTTTAATCTTGAATTTATAGCTCTTAAAACATAAGCAATTAAAACTTATAACAATATACAACAAGAATAACAGAAGAGCATCACACAACACAAGATTTAACGAGGTTCACCAATGTGGCTACTCCTCAAGAATGACTACTTGGACTACCATCCAAATCCAACCTTTGCAAAGCAACAAATTTACAATCACTTTACCAGCACCCACTGGAAGGAGCACTAACCCCTTATTTATCTGCATCAACAAAAAGGAGCACCAACCCCTGATTTACTAGCACCTACTGGAAGGAGCACCAACCCCTGATGCCAAGCTACAACCTGGACTTGAATTATGAATCTAGAAGATTAATAGAATGATACCTCACTTTTACAAGATCTCAGCAAGACCGCTTCACCTTAGCGATCTCTATGCACTCTGCTCTCTCTGCGAAATTACTTTGCATAATCTGCTATGTCACAGTCGAACGATCATCTTCTCCCTTTTGTGCACTCTACTTCCTTTGCAAATTTTGCACTTAGCACGATTCGATATGACTTGCACTCTGTGCTCTGCGATCAAACTTCATGCACATTAACAACACTTGAAATCTCCAAACAACCCCCCTTTTATAACAGAATGTTTGAGATGAAAACCCTAATATTAGTCGACTGTAAATCCTCATCTTAGTCGGTTTTCATGACATCTGTAAACCCTAATTTTAGTCAGTTGTTCATGACAACATGTCGCGATATCATGACACTTTTTCTCCTTGCTCTTTCTCTTAGCTTTGACCCACAAAAATACATGTTGCGATATCGCGACACTATTTTCTCTCTCCTCTTTCTCTTTGCTTTGGCCCATGAAAATACAACATGTCACGATATCGTGACACTATTTTCTCTCTCCTCTTTCTCTTTGCTTTGGCCCATGAAAATACATGTCGCGAAATCACGACACTATTTTCTCTCTCCTCTTTCTCCTTGTATCGGACCGCAAAAATGCTACATGTCACGATATCGTGACACTTTCACCTCCGACACTTCGTCTTTGCTTTTGTTGCGATATCGCGACACTTCTGCTTTTGTACTTAGCTTCTTTACTTTTGTCATGAAATCATGACACTTCTGCCTTTGAAGTCTTCTTCACTGCTTTTATCATGAAATCGGGACACGTTTGCCTTCGAAGTCTTCTTCCCTGCTTTTATCGTGAAATCATGATAGTTCTGCTTTCGTACGCTTTCTCTCTTTCGTTTGTCATGAAAATGTGACATGTCGTGAAATCACGACACTTTTCCTTCTCTGCATTCCTGCTTTCTTCAAGTCGTAAAAATGCGACATGTCACAAAATCATGACACTTATCCTTCTTTGCCTTCCTGCACTTTTCAAGTCGCGAAAATGCGACATGTCACGAAATCGCGACACTTTTTCTTTCTCTTCCTTCCTGCGCTTTTCGAGTCACGAAAATGTGACATGTCGCAAAATCATGACACTTTTTATTTCTCTTCCTTCCTACGCTTTCAAGTCGCAAAAATGCGACATGTCGTGATATCATGACACTTTTTTCTCCTTAGCGCTTTCTCTTGCCTTTGGATCGAGAAAACGCGACATGTCACGATATTGCAACACTTTTTCTCCTCAGCACTTTTTCTTGCCTTCGGGTCATGAAAATGCGACATGTCGTGATATCACGATACTTTTACTCCTTAGCGCTTTTTCTTTCAACATGTCGTGAAATCGCGACACTTTTTCTACTTGCCTCTTTTTCTTTCAACATGTCGCGAAATCGCGACACTTTTTCTACTTGCCTCTTTTTCTTTCAACATGTCACGAAATCGTGACACTTTTTCTACTTGCCTCTTTTTCTTCCAACATGTCGCGAAATCACAACACTTATTTCTTTCGTACTATCTCTCTCGCAATATGTCACGAAATCGCGACACTTATTTCTTCCATACTATCTCTCTCGCAATATGTCGCGAAATCGCGACACTTTTTCTACTTGCCTTTTTCTTTGCCAACATGTCGCGAAATCGCGATAGTTTTTCCTACTTGCACTTTCTCTTTGAACATGTCGCGAAATCGCGATAGTTTTTCTTTCTTCTCAACATGTCACGATATTGCGACACTTTTTCCACTTGTCTTTTTTCTTCCAACTGAAAGCACGAGATTTTGGAATCAAAAAGAAAACTATAACTATGCAATATAAGACGAAATATAACGCTTTAATCCTATGCATAAAAACAAGGAAAGGAGATAAATTGGAGACGAAAGAAAAGATGTAAGGAAATCACAGCCCTCTTTATTCAAATTTCTTATCCTCGGTTACATAGACGTCTCCTCCCTTTTAAGGGGCTAGGAGCGTTAAATTGGTCTTTGTTACAATTTGTGACTTAGTCTTCCTCCTTTCGCATGCCCACGTTTGGAATGGGCAGGCCAAATGTTGCCGCCGCTTGCGTTGGTAAGGTAGACTCCTCGCCGCTCCTCTAATGCTGCAACTCTGCACTCAAAGAAACAAACAAGAAAGTCAGTAGCACCTATGTATGAAGCATAAAAGATGAATCTAACGATGGTTGAAATGAATCTAAATGAAAGAATTGACAAAAGCATAAACATGAAACTAAAAGAAATACCACGATTATGAAAGCACAAATCGCCAGTAAGTGAACTAGCAGCACTTCGTCGCTCAAAATGCTCCTTCTCTGTATATGGTTTTGGGTGAGAAAACTCACCATTTTTATAGACCCAAGGGGTCTTTTTGAATTAACATGCAAAAGTGTTTCTTTGCATGAATGCTTTTGTTTGTGAAGATAAGACTTCTTCTTGATCAAGGGCTTCTTAACTGCCTCTGTGCATGTCTTTGCATGTTTTAAAAAACTCACTTGCACTCCTATGTCATGCATGAAAAGCTGAGTGGTAGTTCTGAGTTGTCATGCGCTGAGGTCTGACTTTTTGCTGGTCAAACCTGGCATTCGTCCCACCCCGGAGCGAGCACTAATAATCGTCCCTGGGTGAAACGAGTACAAATCCATACTCGTCCTTGGGTAGGACGAGTACAAATTTGCACTCGTCCCTGGGTGGGACGAATAAGAAATAAAGTGTCTAAAAGGTGCCAAACTGATTTTTGACTTGCAAAACTGCTGTGTAAGTGGTTAGAACCACTGTTTAACCTCTGGGGGCTACCCTGGGGTCTGTGTGTGTTAATGTGATCAGTGTTTGTAGTCACATAATCGGATTGGTGCTGTTTTGGTGTCTACACCAACATGTCACGAAATCATGACAGTTTTTCTTTCTTCTTCTCTCTCTTCCAACATGTCGCGAAATCACGACAGTTTTTCTTTCTTCTTCTCTCTCTTCCAACATGTCACGAAATCACGACAGTTTTTCTTTCTTCTTCTCTCTCTTCCAACATGTCACGAAATCGTGACAGTTTTTCTTGCCTGCTGTATATGTTGCGATATCGCGACACTTTTCTTACTTGTCTTTTTCTTTGATCTTTTGCAAATGGGCTACTTCGGTCTTCTTGGAAACTCACTGTCCATACTTTGAATAACCTTTGAACTCCTGTCTTCTACATCTGAATAGCTTTTGAACTTCCTGTCCACTGAAACACCAGATCTATCTGACTGTGTTGACAACAATGACAATATTGTTGCTGCACCTTGCTCAACAATCTCCCCATTTGGAATTGTTGGTAACACATGTGCAATTTCCTATAACTCTTCTCCCCCTTTGACAATAATACCAAAGGGCTACTGCAGACTCCCCTTGAGCCCATGCACAACATTCTCAGGCAAAATTGATTATACTTAGCAAAAATCATGTACATGAGCAACAAGATAATCAACTGCTTAGATGCTCCCCCTAAGAATGTGATCCTTGTAGCTAGTCAATCTTTGGGAAGTGTGACCACTCCCAATTTATTGTGAAGGTACTCAAAAACTTCCTTGGGCAATGGTTTTGTGAAGATATTTGCTACTTGCTCTGTAGTTGGAACAAAATCCAATTTAACCTCACCTTCTGCAACTTTCTCCTTCAAGAAGTGATACCTGATAGCGATGTGTTTTGTGCGTGAATTCATAATTGGATTCTTGGAGATGTTAATGGCACTGGTGTTATCACACTTAATTGATATTGGTTCACTGAAGCAGATACCAAGATATTTTAGGGTTTGTTTCATCCACAATACCTACGTACAACATGTTGTTGCTGCAATATATTCTGCCTCTACTGTTGATAAAGAAACTAACTCTTGCTTCTTACTATGCCATGCAACCAATCTGTCTCCAAGATAGAATGCACCTCCACTGGTACTATTTTTGTCATCTACACATCTTGCCCAATCTGCATCTGAATATGATATAAGGGTGAAGTCTTTACCTTTTGGATACCACAACCCATACTCCATAGTACCCTTGAGATACCGAAGAATCCTCTTTATTGCTGTCACATGAGTCTCCTTGGGATTGGCCTAAAAATGTGCTACCATGCATACTACCTGCAAAATATCTGGTCTGGTAGCTATCAGGTACAATAGGCTTCCAATTATGGATCTGTACATGGTTTGATCAACAAGTGGAGATTTGTCATCTTTGCTCAACTTGCAGCCTGTCGTCATGGGAGTGCTAACTGGCTTACAATCCTCCATTGTGAATTTCTTTAACATCTCTTTTACATATTTAACTTGAGAAATAAATATGCCCTTCTTACTTTGATTAACTTGCAAACCGAGGAAATATGACAGTTCACCAATCATTGACATTTCAAATTCTTTTTGCATCTTATTTGCTAAATCTTTACATGACTCATATTTATTGCTGCCAAATATGATATCATCTACATATACAACAAGAACAATAAGATGCCCATTTTCTATTTTGACATATAGGTTACTATCCACCATACCTTTCTTAAACCTTTGTTGAGTGAGATAGTTGTCTAGTCTTGCATACCATGCTCGGGGTGCCTGTTTTAAGCCATATAAAGCTTTCTTCAACTGGCAAACAAAGTTTGGATTATCACCAAGTTGGAACCCATCTGGTTGCTCAATATAAACCTCTTCTTCAAGTTTCCCATTCAAAAATGTTGATTTCACATCCATTTGATAAACTTTGAAATTCTTGTAGATTGCTAAAGCCAGAAACATTATGATTGCCTCTAGTCTAGCTACTAGTGCAAACGTTTCCTCAAATTCAATGCCTTCAACTTGTGCATACCCCTTGCATACCAATCTTGCTTTATTTCTGACTACATGTCCGTCTTCATTCAATTTGTTACGAAAGATCCATATAGTCCCGATTATATTTTTGTTCGCAGGTCTAGGTACTAACTCCCAGGTTTTATTTTTCTCAATCTGGTCTAATTCTTCATTTATTGCCTTCATCCAACCTTCATCTTTGCTTGCTTCAGCAAAATTCTTGGGCTCAATGCTGGATAATAGAGAGTAGTTACTTGCTACTCTTCTTCTTGTTTGAACACCAACTTTGGGGTCTCCAATTATTTGATCTCTAGGATGATTTTTTTGCCAGCTACCTATTTTGAATTTCTTATTCTCTTCTGCTTTTGAATCACAACTTACATCATCTGAGTCAATTTTCTGTATCTTTTCAATTTTGTTTTCCTCATCTCCTTCAATAACCTCTTCATAGATTGGATAGTTCGTTTCATAGCTAATTACTCGTTCTTTACCTTCATCAAACTTAACATCAGCATTGTCCACAATTTTCTTTAGCCTTTTGTTGTAGCATTTGTAAGCTTTGCTTTTAGACGAATAACCAACAAAAATGCCTTCATCTGCTCTATCTTCAAATTTACCAAGATTGTCTTCAGTTTTTTTGATATAGCACTTGCTGCCAAAAACTTTGAGGTATTTTGTTGTTGCCCTTTTACCGAACCACAATTCATAAGGAGTTTTGCTTTCATGTGTTCTCAGCATGTACCTATTTTTGATATACACCGCAGTATGGACTGCTTCTTTCCAAAATCTATCTGCTATTCTGCTTTCATCCAATATAGTTCGTGCCATTTCCTACATTGTCCTGTTCTTTCTTTCTACCACTCCATTTTTTTGAGGTGTCTTGGCTGCTGAGAACTGTCTCCTAATATCGTATTTTTCATAGTATTCTGCAAACTCTTCTGAAATGAATTCTCCTCCTTTGTCTAATCTTAAACATTTGATCCTCTTTCCTGTTTCATTCTCAACCTGGTTTTTGAAAATCTTGAACATATCAAAAGCTTCTAATTTATGCTTCAAGAAGAATATCCATGTCATTCTGGAATAGTCATCAATGCATAACATAAAATATTTGTCACCATTTATGCTTTGTGTTCTCATAGGTCCACATAAATCAGTGTGTATTAGTTCCAAAGGTTTGCTTGTGTAGTATTCTTTTGTTTTGAAAGAGGCTCTAGTTTGTTTCCCCTTTTGGCATGAAACACAAATGTTGTTTGCAGGTTTGCTGATGGTGGGAATATCTCTCATTGCTCCTTTTGAGGTGATTTTTACAAGGTTATAAAAACTAATATGACCAATTCTCTTGTGCCACAGCCAATTTTCTTCTTCCTATCCAATAAAACAAGCTCCTTCTGAAGTCTTTGAGAGGGTGTACAGGCTTCCATATGTTCTTGATCCAGTTGCTATCAATTTTCCACTGTTTGTCTTTTTGACTTCACAACCCTGCTTCTTAAAAACTACCTCATGACCTTTATCACAAATCTGGCTTATGCTCAACAGGTTATGTTTCAAACCATCCACAAACAAGAATTCTTCTGACTTAATTTTTTCGTTAATTATTTTGACTGAACCTTTGCCAACTATCTTAGCTCCATCATTGTTTCCAAACTTTCTTTGAACCACCTTCATATTTCTGAAACTTCTCAAATTTTTGTTTGTTACCTGTCATATGACTGGAGCATCCACTATCAAGTATCCATGGCACATATTTATTCTGTGCTTTAAATGTTGTTTGTACAATTAAGGATTCCTTTTCTTCCTTAAGTTGTTCCTTTTCTTTCCACTCCGTCTTGATAGTGGTTTTGGGTTCTTGTTTTGCCTTTCCCTTATCAGCAGCTTGTGCATGTTTTATAGGAAGTTTTCTATTTTGTCTCATCCTGTTTGGTTGAACTTTTCTTCTCTAAAACTGATTTGATGAAAATGTGCTTCTACAGTTTCTTGCAATGTGCCCAAAATTGTGACAGTTATAACATTATATTGTATAATTCATCAGAGGAGAAAAAGCATTTCTCTTGGTGAAATTCCTTGGTCTAACAGTATATTTGCGATCTAAGATTTTATGTCCATAGCCATTGCATTTAAAATAGAAACCAGAGAAGGGATAATTGAACCTGGGAGATGGTCTTTGCCATGTTGTCATAGGAGCTATAGGTCTTCTTCTTCTTTGATGTGTGACATTGGTGAATCCATCATTGTCAGTTCTCCTTTCGAGCCTAGCATTATTGCTTTCTTTTGCATGAGGCACTTTCCCTTGATCAACTTGTTTCTTATCTTCATTCTTTGTGGATTCTACATTTCTGGCCTTTGATCCACTTGATGATTCTCCTTCGATGAAACCCAGACCAAACTTGATGCCTGCAGGTCTTTGGTCATTTATGATCTTATCCAGCTTCATAGAACTTTCTTCACGTTTGTGATAACAACTAATTTTCTTGTTTATATCTTCTAGCTGCATTCTCAAACCAACATTCTCTTCTTCTAGCTTGTTGTAATAGTCTATTCTCATGGTTATTTGTACTTCGAGATCTTCAAAGATTTTCTTGGATTCTTCTATATGTACTTTCAAACTCGTTATGATTTCATTTGCATTTGCAAACTTTCTTGAAAGTTTCTTATTCTTTTTCTTTTCTATCTCCCACTCTTCAAGTGCAGAGATCAACTCACCTTCTAGATCTACTTCAGCTTCAGGGTTTTCACCACATACTTCAGAGATCACTCCTTCCTTTTCTAATTTTGCTTCTTCAAATGCCATGAAAAGAGCTTCACCTTTTTCCTCTTCGAACTCTTCTCCGGAGCTGTCTTCTGATGAACTGACATTCTTGGAGATGAAAATTCTCTCCTTGAAGTTGCCTTTTTTGAAGTTCACTTTCTTCCAGTCACTTCTTTCATGGTGTGATCCTTCATCATTTTTGTTCTGCTCTTTAAGTGGACATTTAGTTGCAAAATGCCCGATGCCTCCACAGTTGAAACATTTAAATGGTAGCTTCCCTCTGTATTTTCCTTTTCCCTTTTTTAGCTTTCTAACAAATTTTGCTTCCATTTCATCTGATGTCCCTTCTTCCTCGGACTCTTGTTTAGTGTTTTTATTTTTAAGGGCTTTAAAATCCGCTTCTCTATCTGTGGGTTTAGATCTTCCTATCTTCATCTCATATGCAATTAAAGAACCATACATCTCATATATACTGAAATAATTTAGATTTTTAGCTTCTTCTATTGCTAAGACTTTGGAATCAAACCTTTGAGGAAGATATCTTAGTACATTTTTCACAATGGCAGAGTCTCCAATATCCTTGCCGAGTCCTCTGATCACATTAATGATTCCATTGACTCTCAGCATATATGCCTCAATGTTTTCATCATCGTTCATTTTCAATGCTTCGAACTGAGCTCGATGTGTCTGTAACTTGGCCTCCTTGATCTTATCGTCTCCTTCATGAATACTCCTCAGTTTGTCCCATATCTATTTTGTCGTATTATAGTTCATGATCTTCACTAGTTCACTGTATGCTAATCTGCACATGAGAGCATTTTTTGCTTTTGAGTTGTTTTCAAATAGTTTCTTTTTGTTAGCCTCTTTTAGAGGAGTGATGGGAATTATGTATCCACTAATTATTGAATCCCATATGTCGTAACCCAAAGCACAGAGATATGTCTACATCCTAATTCTCTAGAACATGTAATTAGATCCATAAAACAATGGTGCTTTGTTTTATGAGAAACCTTCACCACCTGCCATTGTGTTACTTCCAAGATCACCCTAGCTGGTTAAGCTTGTATAAGAACTTGGCTCTGATACCAATTGTTAGTCTTACAATGACACTGAGAGGGGGTGTGAATCAGTGTATCTCTTTTAAGCTTGAATTTATAGCTCTTAAAACATAAGCAATTAAAACTTATAACAAGATACAACAAGAATAACAGAAGAGCATCACACAACATAAGATTTAACGAGGTTCACCAATGTGGCTACTCCTCAAGAATGACTGCTTGGACTACCATCCAAGTCTAGCATTTGTAAAGCAACAACTTTACAATCACTTTACCAGCACCCACTGGAAGGAGCACCAACCCCTTATTTATTTGCACCAAAAAAAAGGAGCACCAACCCCTAATTTACCGAGCACCTACTGGAAGGAGCACCAACCCCTTATGCCAAGCTACAACCTGAACTTGAATTATGAATCTAGAAGATTAACAGAATGATACCTCACTTTTACAAGATCCCGGCAAGACTGCTTCACCTTAGCGATCTCTATGCACTCTGCTCTCTCTACAAAATTACTTCGCATAATCTACTACGTCACAGTCGAACGATCATCTTCTCCCTTTTACGCACTCTGCTTCCTTTGCAAATTTTGCACTTAGCATGATTTGATACGACTTGCACTCTGCGCTCTGCGATCGAACTTCACGCACATCGACAACACTTGAAATCTCCAAACAGCCCCCCTTTTATAACAGAATGTTTGAGATGAAAACCCTAATCTTAGTCGATTGTAAATCCTCATCTTAGTCGATTTTCATGACATTTTTAAACCCTAATTTTAGTTAGTTGTTCATTGGTCTTCATCGAATTCAACTTAACCACAAGAATACAACATGTCGTGATATCGCGACACTTTTTCTCCTTGCTCTTTCTCTTAGCTTTGACCCGTGAAAATACAACATGTCACAAAATCGTGACACTATTTTCTCTCTCCTCTTTCTCTTTGCTTTGGCCCATGAAAATACATGTCGTGATATCGCGACACTATTTTCTCTCTCCTCTTTCTCTTTGCTTTGGCCCGCAAAAATACATGTCGCAAAATCATGACACTATTTTCTCTCTCCTCTTTCTCCTTGTATCGGATCGCGAAAATGCTACATGTCACGATATCATGACACTTTCACCTCCGTACACTTTGTCTCTGCTTTTGTCATGATATCGCGACACTTCTGCTTTCGTACTTAGCTTCTTTGATTTTGTCGCAAAATCAAGACACTTCTGCCTTCGAAGTCTTCTTCACTACTTTTGTCGCAAAATCATGACACGTCTGCCTTCAAAGTCTTCTTCCATGCTTTTGTCACGAAATTGCGATAGTTCTGCTTCCGTACGCTTCCTCTCTTTCGTTTGTCGCAAAAATGCGACATGTCGCGAAATCGTGACACTTTTCCTTCTCTGCCTTCCTACTTTCTTCAAGTCGCGAAAATGCGACATGTCACGAAATCATGACAGTTATCCTTCTTTGTCTTCCTGCACTTTTCAAGTCGTGAAAATGCGACATGTCACGAAATCGCGACACTTTTTCTTTCTCTTCCTTCCTGTGCTTTTCGAGTCACGAAAATGCGACATGTCACAAAATCGTGACACTTTTTCTTTCTCTTCCTTCCTACGCTTTCGAGTTGTGAAAATGTGACATGTCGCGATATCGCAACACTTTTTCTCCTTAGCACTTTCTCTTGCCTTCGGGTCGCAAAAACATGACATGTTGCGATATCGTGACACTTTTTCTCCTTAGCACTTTTTCTTGCCTTCGAGTCATGAAAACGTGACATGTTGCGATATCGCGACACTTTTCCTCCTTAGCGCTTTTTCTTTCAACATGTCACGAAATCGCGACACTTTTTCTACTTGCCTCTTTTTCTTTCAACATGTCGCGAAATCGCGACACTTTTTCTACTTGCCTCTTTTTCTTTCAATATGTCGTGAAATTGCGACACTTTTTCTACTTGCCTCTTTTCTTCCAGGATGTTACAAAATCGCGACACTTATTTCTTCCGTACTATCTCTCTTGCAATATGTCGCGAAATCGTGATACTTTTTCTACTTGCCTTTTTCTTTGCCAACATGTCGCGAAATCATGACAGTTTTTCCTACTTGCACTTTATCTTTGAACATGTCTTGAAATCGTGACAGTTTTTCTTTCTTCTCAACATGTCACGATATCGTGACACTTTTTCCACTTGTCTTTTTTTCTTCCAACATGTCGCGAAATTGTGACAGTTTTTCTTTCTTCTTCTCTCTCTTCCAACATGTCGTGAAATCGTGACAATTTTTCTTTCTTCTTCTCTCTCTTCCAACATGTCGCAAAATCATGACAGTTTTTCTTTCTTCTTCTCTCTCTTCCAACATGTCACGAAATCACGACAATTTTTCTTGCCTACTGTATATGTCGTGATATCGTGACACTTTTCTTACTTGTCTTTTTCTTTGATCTTTTGCAAATGGGCTACTTCGGTCTTCTTGGAAACTCACTGTTCGTACTCTGAATAACCTTTGAACTCCTGTCTTCTGCATCTAAATAGCTTTTGAACTTCCTATCCACTGAAACACCAGATCTATCTGACTGTGTTGACAACAATGACAATACTGTTGCTGCACCTTGCTCAACATGGATTGGGTTAAGGTTTACACCAATGGTGCTACTTGTAGCAATCTAAGGGAGGTGAGTATTGGAGGGATGGGTCGCATGCATGAAGGGATGATATTTTTAGCTTCCATCGAGGCGTTGGTGATGGATTTTGAAGCCTTGTACTTAATACAGAACTCACATGAATATAATCATAGGATCAAATATAATAAAGTTACAATATAATGAAATAAATATAATAACTCATAATGTAGACACCAAAACATAACCATTTGCAAAACCCCATTCACATTGCACATTTCAAATATGCATAGTAAAATTATATGCCTAAGTCTAAACCTAGGTGTATATTTCCTACACATAATTATATTTTCCAAATTTTATTAAATCTGGGAAATATCCCCCTAGTATGCCCTATCTCTCCACTGGACATGTGTCCTAGCCACCACTACCCCTCCCCTTGCACATCTCACACACATCACTCCACTTGCACCTACCCACATGCCACATCTCCTCACTTAAGTGAGAGACTCCTGGTGACTCATTGTAACTGCCCAGGATAGGTGGCTATCCAGTCCCTACCACTTGGTATCCCTAGCTTGCCACCTATCCTTCCCTCAAAAACCTTCAAAAGCCTATGAATACATCATTACTTCATCACCCAAAGGAGATGGAAAAATCATATCTTCATGCTACAAGAATTCCAACAAGAGATCGTCAATTGTTTTGGAGATCGATCCACCAGAGCCCCAGATCGAACCCCAACACTTATACAACTCAACCATATATTCAGGAGTGCATTTACAAAAATATAAATATGGATATGTGTATACACAAATATAAACATGGCTCTACTTTTACACAAATGCAGGACTACATTTATCCAGCCTCAAACACAACTTCGTGTTTGCCCAGGAGCAATTTCAGTCGACGATAGTCACAGATCGGGTTAGGTAATAGCAAGGTATTATAATTTTATTATTCTTTGTTCTCTACATATTTTTAACATTCTGCAAGTATTAATATTAGGGTTTTGTGTAGCCTCTTTCACACATATCAACCAGGTTCTACTAATCCCTTTTTGGTGTTTGCATTCATACAAGTTGTAAGAAATGGGTTGTTGAAGAGTAGTTGAAGCAGGAGTGGCCCTCCATAGGATACACAAGCCCACTTAGATGATGATTGTAGTAGGAGATTTAAGACATTCATAGTTCACTTGATTTGCAAAAGGGACCATTCCCCTTTTGCCCATTGTAATCTAAAATAAGATTATTCTTTTGTAACCCCTAAAAAACTTGGGGTAAACATTGTAAAAGAGGAGACAGAGCTCCTAAAGTCAATACAAAGTTTACATTGTTTACTATAATTTCCTTGTTTCAACATTTTTTATTGGGTGCATCTCTTTTTAGATTACAAAATGGTGATCACGATGGGATGGATAGATCACCATAAGGACACTTGTTCAAAAAAAACAAAAAAAAAATGAAACATTCATTTCATTCTAATCATTTTTATCTATGTCATCTACTTCTTCGTTTTCATCATTTCATCTTTTCACAATCGACTCATCGCTTGAGGGGGTAGATAATATCTACAAATTCTAGTCTCAAATCAATTCAATACTCAAAACACTCAATATTGAAAATTTCATTCGTTTAAGAATCATTACCAAAGACTATCATATGTCCTTTTTTTTGGGTCACATAACAAGCAAAATCTTAATCAAACAAACACTTGGTATACCTAAAGTCTAAAGTGTAGACCTCTCCTTGTACGTCTACCTATGACTGAAAGGTTATCAAGTGTAGGTAGACCTAAAGCCTAAAGTGTAGACCTCTCCCTAAATGTCTATCCATGGCTAATTTTTTTACCAAAATCAAATACCATCAATGTATCAAAAGTAATGATTCGACGATGTGTGTCTTTTCCATGATTGGGGTAACCCACATTAAATTTTATTTGTGACCATATTACACAAATCCCTTTTAAATATAAATGGATTCAAAAGCCCCCAAACAATCAAACACTCCTCAAAATCATCAAATCAACTCATCCATACATCCAACACATTATACCATCTCATCTTGTCTCAAATCAGATCAATTTGGTAACTCAAATTTGGAATGCAACTACATTTATGAAATTTTGCACAAAGCTATCATAAAACACTCTCCAAAGGGGCACAAAGCAAAAATATCTCAAATAAGTATGCACCTACCAATGTAGGAGTATGAATACGGTTGCAATCGATGTGTAGATATAAATTCCACCTCCAAAGATTCTAGAATCACACACACCCACATTGGTTGGTCCATCTACCACATCAAATTGTACATCATTATGCCAAGAGAAAAGTTTTGACCATGCATACCCAATCCAAAATTGGGAAAACCAACTTGATCGTCACTTTGGACAATTGCATCCATAAAATTGCATCCCTTTCATAATCCATAATCTTTCAAGTGACTCATGGGTTTCATCTATTTCAATAATTCACCCATTCGTCACTTGAGGGGTAAGCCAAAATCAAAATTTTACAAAAGTCATTCATCTTTGCACAAAAGTAACCAGAATCCATTGCTAATGTCATGTGTCTATTATTTTTGCATTGCATTTTGCTTGGTGTAATGCGGTACAAAAAGGAGCATATATAAATCAAAATATAGCCATTTGCAAAACACCATTTACATTGCACATTTCAAATCTACATAATAAAATTATATGCCTAAGTCTAAACCTAGGTATATATTTCTTGCACATAATTATATTTTTCAAATTTTATTAAATCTGGGAAATATCCCCCTAGGATACCCTATCTCTCCACTGGACTTGTTTCCTAGCCCCCACTATCCCTCCCCTTTCCACATCTCATACACATAATTCCACTTGCACCTACCCACATGCCACATCTCCATAGTTAAATGAGACTCTCCTAGTGACTCACTATAACTGCCCAGTATAGGTGGTTGCCTAGTCCTTGCCACTTGGTAGCCCTTGCTTTCCATCTATCCTTCCCTCTAAAATCCTCAAAATCCTATAAAGGCATCATTACTTCATCACCCAAATGAGGTAGAAAAATCATATCATCACACTACCAAAATTTCAATAGGAGGTCATTAACTGTTTTGGAGATCGAGCCACCGGAGCCCCAGATCAAACCCCAGCAATTCTACAACTCAACCACAAACACAGGAGTAAATTTACATAGATACAAGCATGGCTTCACATTTGCACAAATGCAGGATTATGTTTAACCAACCTCAAATGCGGCTTCACGTTTGCCGAGGAGCAGTTTCAATCGATGATAGTCATATATAGGGTTAGGTAACAAGGCATTGTAATTTCTATTGTTCTTTATTCTCTACATATTTTTAACATTCTGTAAGCATTAATATTAGGGTTTTGTATAACCTCTTTCACACATATCAAGAAGGTGCTACTAATCCCCCTTTTGTGTTTGCATTCATACAAGTTGCAAGAAACGGGTTGTTGAAGAGCTGCTGAAGCTGGAGTGGCCCTCCATAAGATACACAAGCCCACTCAAATGATGATTGTAGTAGGAGATTCAAGACACCCAGAGTTCACTTTATTTGCAAAAGGGATCATTCTACTTTTGCCCATTATAATCTGAAACAAGTTTATTTTTTTGTAACCCCTACAAAACTCGGGGTAAACATTGTAAAAGAGGATATTAGAGCTCCTAAATTCAATACAAAGTTTACATTGTTCACTGCAATTTCCTTGTTTCAACATTTTATTTGTTGGGTGCCTATTTTTTTAGCTTACACATAATATAATATCAAATAGATAACACAAGAATAACTCAAAATTCTCATAGAATAATCACAAAAACATGCTTACAATATCACACATAGAATACTGAAAATACTATAGAATAAAGGTCTACTAAGGCATGCAATAAGCTATGTATTATTTATTCCAATTACAATTCTTTATCATAAATATATAATTTTATGTGACTCCTCGTATACTACACTCTTTACCTTCACTCTTATTTGTAACTCTTCACTTTCCTATTCTAAGTACACATGTGCACTCTCACATAATGGACAATTGTGCACATTTACACTCACAACACTTGCACACATAATTACATGACACGTGTGCATTTCCTGCACACTATTACATTACATGAAATATCAACTCACACTCTAATATAAGACACACACCTACTCTAATAATGTACCAAGGTGGTACATTGGCATGTACCAAATAATGTAATATTCTCCAACACCCCCATGTATTACATTATTTGGTTATTGAAGACTTTAGTCTTTAATATGGTCTTCATATTCAATCTTCATCTTCATATGATCTTGGACCTTGTGCTTTCTCTGCTTTCCTTTTGCTTTCTTTAGTTTGTTGCCCTTCTATATTTTGATCAAATGAATGATTAGTGTACTTTAGTCTTAGTGGCTTCAAGATTACAAGTCTCTTGAACTCTTTCATAGTCATTAGATTCTTGCATAAGTATCTTTCTTTTTCCTTTGTCCTTAGAATCATATGACCCTTTCTTTTTATGTATGGATACTTTTGCTCTGAGTTCTTCATCATCTCCATTATTTGGTTCTTCATTATTTGGTTCACAAACTGCTTGAGCTTCTTCTTTGATTTCTAGCTCATGATTACTTTGGAAGATAAATTTGGATCACAATTGATCCAATTTTCTTTTCCTTTTTTTCAAACATTTTATATAAAAAAAAATCCCTTCCTGTATTTTAGAAATAAAACAATTTACTTTATCATTATAAGATGTTGTTTTACAATTAATTATTGAGTTCTCAAATGTATATTTAAACCATTTTGGTTTTTTCTTCTCTATTAAGTTTTGAGAATCAAATTTTAACTTGTTCTCAAATATATCTCTAAGCCATTTTGGTTTCTTAAGTCCATGAAATAATTCTTCACTATTTTCTTTGAATGTATTCTTAATAATTTCATCCATTTTTCTTAATCAATTTCCTTTGATGTGGACTACCTTATGTCTCCCTAGGTTTTAATAATAATTTCTAAGTTTCTAATTTAAAAAAAAAAAATTGATGTTGAATTTTGTATGGCTCCCTAATTAATTTGAAAATACAAAATTAAGAATTTTACAAATATTAAAATTTATAAATTCAATGTAGACTTCCTTATCTCTCCATAATTAGTTAATTTGCAAAAAATTTCTACTCCTTGAAATTCAAATAATAATAAAGCAAATAATGAATTTTAAATAAACTACCTACTTATCACTCCAAAACTTAAGGAAACAAATGTTTCAAAGAACTTTTAAATATAACTAAGGTATTAAAATTTAATAAAATCCTTATCTCTCCTTTAATCTTATTAAAATTTAGAAATATTAAACTTATTAAATATCACTAGGTATTAAATTTTAATAAAGTCCTTATCTCTCCTTATTAAATTTTAATAAAGTCCTTATCTCTCCTCTAACCTTAGCAATATTTGAATATTAAAAATTAAACTCAATATTTACCTCCTTAATGGCACCCTATTTCAAAAAGTCTTCCTCACATTGTAATTTGGTGAGTGGCTCGCTTATGGCATCAAATGTTTCACTATGCTATCTTGTCTCATTGTGTTATCTTACCTCAAACGTGCTATCGTACCTTAGACATGTTATCTTGCCTTAGACGTGTGAGAATGCTCTATCAAAAGACCATGCAATGGTATCTACTTGAAGCTCTCCTTGGTGTACTTTACTAGCTTTGTCATTCTACCTTCCTAGCCTCAATGTGTCAACCTAGATATTCGCATGAAGTTTTGGTTGATGCTTATCATTCCTACACTTATAACGTTCAAGTGTTTCCCTGGGCACATGAATGAATTGATTCTTGAAGTGTTTCACTATCCCTGGTAGGTGATTATGAGTGTTAGGTTTTTTAATGCTTAGTTTATTACTTCAACATCCAAATGGTAGGTAGAGATGAAACCAGTCCACCTTGTCCTAACATACGAAGGAAAGATGGTCTAGAGGTGTCAGATAGAAATAATTTATACCTCCTCCTTGCCTAAAGTAGTGGCCTAGGTGTTAAATATAACCCAATATTTGGCCAAAGGGGAGAAGAACTGGATAGGTAAAGTGCCTAGCCTAGTGATTGATCTCCCATTGCAATACCACAACATCTTCCTCAGAGTCCCTCATCAGACGCCAAAATAAGATCAAAGAGCTAGACAAGATCTAGAAGATCTACAAACCAAAGTCAAAATGAGGTCCTATCTCCAAAAATCAATCAACAACCAAGACAAAAAATGGAGCACCCCCAAAATTTTAATACAAGAAGAAAAATGAACTCTGCTTCAAAAAAACCCAACCCACAAAAGGAAGCGATGCAATATGTAAGCCTAGGAGCCCAATCCAATCATATTTTTTGACCAAATCAACATAGGATAAATTCCAAGCATCAAGGAGGATCCATCAACCTCTAAGGGCCTTTGTAAAATATATATAATTTTATTGTCTTTTTACAAACCTATCGAGTGGATGTAGGACACAAGTAAATTTAGATGCATAGTAGAGGAGCTGAAGTCACATGAACTCAAAGGATGAAGTAGTTGGTATCAAGGTATGCTTAATAGCCCCTTAATATTAGTATATCCTCTTTTAATCAGTTGAAGGACGACCATCATACCAAAGTGAAAGGAAGCTTGGAAGATAATGGCATCCCCAAATCCTAGGCATGAGAGAATAAGTCTTTGTGTGATCATCTGACGTCAACTTATCAAAAGGATGAAGATGAACCTTAGGAGTCATCCAAGCAATGTAGCCTATAAAATAAGGTATACCTCATCTTGGCCTCCATAGAATATTGGATGAAGTGATCTCCAATGTCTTCCTCTTTGAACACATGCCATTGCTATAGAAGCCTCAAGATTTACCTAGATCAAACTCCATATCCAATGGATAAAGCATCCTTCTATGGGTTCCTTAACTCCTACTAGCAAGAGTTCCCTTGTGAGTCACAAAAAATATAGTGTAGTCTCACTACAGAGGGAAAATCTTGCACCTAAAGGTAATTTTGACCAAAGCACCTAATTTAATCTAAGATGAAGGGGCCCAATACCCCTACTACTTACAATGCAACCAAATCCAAAATATCGTCTAAGATATAGCCAAGGAGGGACCACCGTCGCTAACTGATCTTGTGTCTAAAACTCCCTCCATCACATGCCATAGCTAATCCACTAGACCAACACACAACTAAGCATCAATTCTTTTCAATGATAGCTAAGAAGAGCCTTAACAAAAAAAGTGCCCCTGGAGCCCTTCTAGTGATAGATAACAAGGCATCATTTTTGCTAAGGTTTTGCCCCATCTAGGATCCATGGGTCACCCTCCCATCCACCTAAGATGAAACCACAGTCTGTCTTTTCTTAAAATTCTTAGGTGATCAAATATGAGGGAAGGTTAGGATCATTCGGGAGGACCTAACAGGAAGAAGGTCATATAAGCTATCTCTTACTTAGGAAAATATTAAGGCTTGAGGAATACCTAAAGCCTATAAACTTGGGAACCTCTAAGTTGTAAGGCTCTAGCTATGCTTCATCGTTTCTAGACCCTGATAAGGTCTAAATCTGAAAGGTATGGCAAGAAAGCAGTAGACAGTATAAGAGGATAAGGTTACCTAGTTTTGGGCACCATATTCTACAAATAGAAGGTATCATCTGCATCCTCTGTGAAGTGTACTAATATCTTCACCAAGGAAAACTACCAAGAACATAGATTAACCAGGCTTCAAACACGAGAACCCCAAACCAACCCAAAGCAATTGGATGTAAGGGAAGGGATGAGGATATGATTCTAGTCCTAACACTCCACAGCTGGATGTGGTTTCCTAAGCAATGATTGGAGCATGAAAGTAGTGATACGAAGGACAACCTAGGGGGAAATGCATGCTCAAGATATTAATGATGAATGGTCATAGGGATATAATCATAGAGATTTGCTATAGACCTCTAGAACCTCTAGATCATTTAATGTTGATGTCAACTAACTTGGAAAAAATTTTAAAGTCCTGCATGTATTTTGGAGGGAATTCTTTCCCACTTCTTATAAATATCTCTCGTCTTCTCATTGCAAAGCATTGAAGCCCTCCATTCTTTTAAGGGGTGCTTTCTTTCATTCTCCTCTATATCTCGACTTAGCTTGAGCCTTGCGTGGCCTGTTGGGTAGTTTTTGAACATCTTCCCTTTGCATATATGTAACTCAAAGTTCACGTTAATAAGAATTTGTGACTCTTTACATATGTTAGTCTTGGTTTTGGTGTGGGTGTTTTGTTTCTACTACATGTTCTCGACCCATGTTCCTCGTGCATTATCGCCCATCATGCATGTGTTCATTTAAACCCACTAGGGTACCATAGGGGCTTATTCTTTTTATTTGGTGCATCACCACCCTTAGGCTAGGATAGGTAGTTTACATTTGCTACAATTTATTGTTTTCATTTACTTTCTTGCATGTTGCAATTTACTTTATGTTCTCTTTCCTCTTTTCCCTCCTTTGAGGTAGCCTGGATTAGGAGTAGAGCGGCATAGCTAGAGCATAATGATGAGGGTCAAAGAAGACATCAAGAACTAAGGAACCAAATTTGGGTAAAAAACCCTAGAGGTCATCTGGTGGGAGTTGTATCCCATGCTCTCTTAGACTTCCTAGGATTTTTCCCCCACATGAGGCATAGGGTATAGGATACACCCGCTCAGTCGAGACAATGGTAGACATCGAGGCCACAACCATGGGGGGTTGTGGTGCCTAAGGAGTGCAAGGGGGTCACTCCCAATCTCCCAATAATTATACTACATTATTATTATTTTTGAGAAAAAAGGTAAAAATTTTATTGAAAAAAACTCAAATTATACATTTACTATTGATAACCTGCCTTTCTTGGCAAGGCTCAAAATGTGGCACAACTCTGTTCCTTTGACTGTCCAACTTTTAGAAGTTTTAGTCCCTGCTGGATGACCCCTAAAGGTGTTCCATTTACCCTTTCCTTTTGAATCCATAGACTTCATCCTGAGTCTATAAAGCCCTCTTTCTATTCTTATCCTTCCTTTCTTAGTTCCCATATTGCAGTTGTTTCTGGAGTTGTGTCCATATATCTGCTTCATCCTCTACCATCTGAGAGTCCTCTTGGGTTTTAGCCTGCACTGTCTCTAAAAGTTTCCTAATTAGAGTGCCCTAGATTCTTTCCTCTGGTCTAAATTCCTCATTGAAAATCTTGTTATTACGTTCCAACCAAAGTTGCCAGCAGATGAAACCCAAACCCAAATCCCAAGCTATCTTCAAGGTCTTTGATTTGAATCTATTGGTCTTCCAATAGTCCCAAAAGTTGTTCTCGGTGAGAATGGATCTTTCTGATTGACAAAAAATATTGTACCACAAACTCCAGACTGTTTGGGCATAGGGACACAAAAAAAGGAGGTGGCCCATTGTTTCCTCCTCTTGGTGACACATTACACACCAGTTGGGTCCAATAAATCCACGTCTCCTCATGTTATCCTGAGTCATAATACTGTTATGTGCAACCAACCACATAAAGCAATTTATCTTTGGCCATCCTTTGGGTTGCCATAATTGCAACCAAGGGGGCTTTGGACCAATTTGAGTGCTTTGGATAAGCTTTCTATAACCTTCTTTGATAGTATAAATTCCTAATTGGGTATGTCCCCAACCAAGTTGATCGGGTCCATTACTCCTTGGCCACTTTCGTCTATCCAATATTTCTTTCAGTTCTCTTTTCTCCTCAGCCCATTCTTCCCTCAACTCCTCTAGGACTTGCCACTGACTAAGATTGTCCTGCAGTTGATCTGGCATTTTAAAATAGTGGCTTATGAGATTCCACCCTTTCCTCTAAAAGTTTTCCTTGAGTCCTATTAAGTGGGGGTATTGATCAATTATGGGGGAAATATTCCCAAGAATCTTCCCATAGTCTAGCAGTTTTGCCATCTCCCACTTTCCAGTATAACCCTTCTTTGATAAGTGATGCTCCTTTCTTTAGAGCTTTCTAGGTCTCTGATCCCTCTCCTGAAACTGGAAGATGAGGAAGATATTTTGTATTTTGTGAGGGATAGTATTTAACTTTCAATACTTTGCTCCAGAGTTGGTCAGGATGAGTTAGCCATCTCCAATACAACTTGGTTGTTAGAGCTTGGTTGTTTGTCATTGTTGTTCTAATTCCCAAACCTCCAACTTCCTTAGGCTTGCAAACCTTGTATCCCAACTGACTAGTGCCCTTGTGTGGTTACCCTGCACTCCAGACCAAAGAAAGTGTCTCATCATCTTGTCCAAATATTTTAGGATGCTCTTTGGGGCAGCCAAAATGGAGAATTTATACATTGGAATTGCTTGTAAAACTGATTTAAGCAATGTTACTCTTCCTCCAAAACTTAACCACCTATAGGTCCAATGCAAAAGTTTCGAGTGGATTCTATCTCTTATTGATTTCCAATATTTATTTTTGAGGCCCTTCTCTATTAAGGGGATACCCAAATATTCTAAGGGTAGTGATGCCTCTGAGAATCTGAGGATGTGGGTTATCCGTTCTCTTAATTTTTTATCACATTAAAAAAACCACTATTGATTTTTCTTCATTTAGTAGTTGTCCAGTAGCGCTATGTAGCACTCCAACATTTTTCTGATATTGGTTGCTTCTCTTATTGTTGCTTCCCCCCACATTCCTGTGTCATCCACAAATTGGAGGTGAGTAATATTTATGTTCCTGCTTATCCTTACCCCTGAAATGGTATTCTCTGCTTTCCTCTTCTGTATGAGTCTTCCCAAGCCCTCCGCAAAAATGATGAACAAAAATGGTGAAAGTGGATCCCCTTGTCAGATTCCTCTGGAATATTTGAATAGTTGGGATGGATTACCATTGATGAGCACTGAGAAAGAAACTGTAGAGATGCATTCCATAATCTATTTTATCCATTCTTCACTAAAACCAAATTTTTGCAGTATTTGGGCTAAAAATTCCCAACTTACTCTATCATATGCCTTGGATAAATCTAGCTTAAGGAACATACCTTTGTTTCCCTTTTGGAAAAGCTCATAAATAGTTTCTTGTGCTATCACAACTCCATCCAGAATTTGTCTACCCTGCACAAATCCCCCTTGTTCTGGAGAGATTAACCCTGGTAAGATTTGTTTCAACCTATTTACCATCAATTTGCTTATGATCTTATAAACCACATTGCATAGAGCAATTGGTCTATAGTTAGTGAGATTTTCCATATCTCCACCTTTCGGGATGAGAGCCAAAAAGGTGTGATTCAAGGCTTTAAGGATTCTTCCACTAGTCCTGACTTCTTCTACTGCTTGGGTTACATCCTTTGCAATTATATCCCAATAGGCTCTATAGAACTCTACTGGAAATCCATATGGACCTAGGGCCTTCCCTATCTGCATATCAAAAACTATTTCTTTAACTTCTTCCTCTCTAATCTCTCTTAAGAGCTCCTCATTTTGTTTCTATGAAATTAACATTGGTATGCTTTCTAAAATTTCCTCTTGGTTGAGGGAGGGGGGGATATAAAAAAAATTTATTTGTAGTTTCTTGCATACCTAGGGTAGTAGTTTCCCTATTTCCATCCCCTGTGGATAAGGCATCAATCCGATTATAGTGATTACATGTTGTGGCTGAGTGATGGAAAAACTTTGTATTCCTATCTCCCTCTTGCAACCAGATTATTCTTGCTCATTGTCTCCAGTAGGATTCCTCTTTCTTGTCTAACTCTTCTTCCTCTTGCATAAAAATACTTTCTTTGTGGAGAAGCTCTTCAGAGATAGGTTCTGAGTGGATCCTTTTTGCTATTTCTTGCACTCAAACTAAAATATTTTCTCTCTATTGCTAGAAATCTGTTCGATGAGATTTACTCCATTTTTTAATTTACCTTTGATAAACTTTAATCTGGAGTGAAGCTAAAATTGTGTTGTCCCATGTTCTAGTTTTCCTTGTTCCCACCACTATTTCATTAGCTCTGGTAAGTCATTATTTTGGAGCCAAAAAGTCTCAAATATAAAAGGATGATTCTTGACCTAAGGCCTTTTCCTATGTAGATAGATACTGGAAAATGGTCAGATGCTAACCAGTTCAAAATTTGTGATTTACAGTGCCAAAGGGTGGAGACTTTCTCTCTCCCCCACAAGAAACCTATCTAATCTAGATTTGATTGTGAATGCTCCTTTTCTCTTATTAGTCCATGTGTTGTTGCATCCTGGTGGGGGTATGTCAATCAAATCTAGGTACTCTGATTGAGCCAGCAACAACCTATCCTTCTCATTGAGCTGGGTCAAACCTCCTTCTTGATCCTGCACTGACATTTTAGCATTGAGATCCCCTCCCACTATCCAAAAGTCTTCCTGATGGGTTTCCCTCAACTGTTGTATTACCTTCCATTGGATTTTTTGAGCTCGTACCTCTATCATGCCATAAAAATTAATTATCATCCAAACCAACCCAAAGTCCCTCTCCCTAAGTCTGGTCATGAGGATTCCTTTAGCTAAAGCTGAGTCCATCAATTGGAAGCAATTTTTATTCCATAAAGTGGTAATTCCTCCTAAAAATCCTTGAGAGGCTTGGGCCATAAAATCTGCCTGCCCCCAACATTTCTTGGCAATATTTTCCATAGCTTCTAAGGAAGTTCTAGTTTCTTGTAGCAAAACCACATCTGGGTTGTTTTCTAAAATCATTTTCTTAACAACCAATTGTCTAGGGTGGTTGTTTAAACCCCTTACATTCCATGTGTTTATAATCATTGAGGGTCTATATTGTAGAAGTTGGCAATGGACTTCACCAATCCAAATTCTCTCATTTGTTCTCCTTGTTGTTGTATTTTATCCTTATTTGTTTTTCTTCCCACCCTTTGTGAACTTGCATTCTTTGGTCGCTTCTCTATCTAGTTGATTCCTAGTGTTGGCTTCTCTTTGTTTTTCTCTGCCACTCCCATAATGATATCTTTTGATGGATTTTGATCTTGTACATGCACTATCATTGCCCCTACCATATCATTTTGTTGAAACATAGATATCTCTGGTGTTTGTTGTTGCTCTTCCCAAGCCCCTAACAAGTCAATTTTTTGGGGCCTAGATGTCTCTGATTCTTGTTGTTGTGTCATAATATTCTGATTTTCTTGACTCTCCCCAATTTTAAAATTTTGAGCAATTATAATTTGGGAGGGATTTGTCTCCTGTGGGATGGGGGTGTACTCTCGATGGATTTGTTGTTCTCCTTCTTGGTGTTGGCCCTTGTCATTGATCGGTTCCACCTCTGAATCCTCTTGCCCTTCCATTGGATCATCTAATTTAAGGATTTCATATTTATTAGAAGATGCCCTCCAATTTGGGCGTTGGTTCATTTTTCCTGCTTTAGTTGGATTTCGTCCTCTTGCTTGATAATTATTTCTTTGGACTCTCCTTGTTACTATTTGAAACCCTTCATCATTTTATTTCTATGGGGGAGGGTTTTCAGGATTAGTTTTAGGTTGATGCATCTCCTCTCTCCCTATTTTAGGGTAGTTTCTTACCATATGCCCATACTCATGGCAAGCTCTGCACCTAAAAGGAATCGATTCATAATCCACTTGTTGTCTCCATGTATTTCTTCCCACTCGCAATTCAATTTCTATCGGGAGTGGCTTTTCCAGGTCCATCTCCACACATATCCTTGCATATGTTGTTGATCCCCCTCTACTGATTCTCATGATCTTCCTATATATGTGCCCAAGAGATTACCAATCATCCCAAGGATATCCTCTCTCCAAAATTCAAGTGGGAGAGCAAAGAGCTTTAGCCATATTGGGGTGGTCGATGGCTCCACACGAGGATCGAATGCAGGTCACCAGGGTTGCATGAATAAACCTATCGGTCCAATGTTGTATGGTCCCCCTTCAAAAGCCTTGTTCCTATCTGAAACCAATATAAAATCTGCTACAAAGTACCCATTTGAAAGAAGCAAAATATCAACTTCTCCTTGGGGATCCCAATGTTTCCTTGCCCAGTTGTATAAGAAACGATGGGATGGCCTCAACCCCACAAATTTACAAATCAAAGCATGGGTGGATTTGTACATGATGTCTTCTACAATTAATTCTTCTGCAATCTCAAGGATAGGAACTGAGTCTGCTTGAGGAAAACACCCATTTCTCTGTGTTTGCTCTGGTTCTATGTCTTTTTATTTGTTAGATTCTTGCATTTGTTTTCCAGCTTGTGCCTCTATGTGGACCTCTCTCCTACTGTTACCCTTAACTATTTTTGCAAAAGATCATTGGTTGAAGGACACATCTCCCTGATTGACTTGTGAATCATCAGTAGTAAAAATTTCTGGGGATGCTATGTGGGTTCCATTTTTGCTTATCTTCTCCTCAATATTTCCAACACTATTTGATGGCCCACCAGGGTTGGGGGCCATTGAAAACCATAGAAAATCGAAAAAACCCTAACAATTCACACCAAGAGAAAAATAGACAAATAAAAAGTACCTGCAATTGTTCTGAACATAGTTTGATGCAAAGAAGTCCCAACCTAAGCCTTGCATTCTGCCATCGCTTTGCCTCAAACCCTAGTTCTCCTCCTCCTTTCGCTTCATCTCTTCGACCATTCAATGTTATTGCAAATTATCTCAATTATACTACATTATTATTGATACCAATGATGTTTCTTTATATTTTGGTTCTCATACTTGTTGCTTGACAAAAGTTCTTTACCTACCTAGACTCACAAATAACTTAATCTCTATGAATCAACTTCTTGATTATAACTTGAAATTTGAGTTTGACAAGCTAGAAGATGAGAAGCTTTGTTTCATTAGACAAAAATATCTCATGCTTTGGGCATAATAAAGATGTTTCAACTTGCAATTATATTGACTAACAATCAAGCTTTAGTAGTTATGGTAGATGATGTTCCCACTCTTTAGCACCAACAATATGGACATCTTAGTTTCAACTACTTGAAATCCCTCTATGACTATGCTTAGGTTAAGAGGCTTTCACTCAATCAACAAGTCTAGTGATAATTGTTCAAGTTGCTTGGATAAAAACTAGCACCAATTCCTATTTGTCTCTAGTAGTCATCGAGTGACTAGTCCACTTGACTTGGTGCACATTGACCTATGTGAACCCATGGATTTAAGCTTTAGTGACTACAAGTATTTTTAGATTTTTTTATGATCATATCCATCATATGTGGGCGTATTTTTTGTAGGATAAGGATAAAGCTTTTTGTTTCTTTGAGGATTTAATAGCTCTTACGGATAAGTCCATTGGTCATCGCATGGGGATTCTCCACTCAGATCAAGAGGGAGTACACCAGTTTCTACTTTCTTAAAGTAGAATGACATTCAATAACAATTTTTAGTTGCCTATACACCTCAACATAATAGTGTTGCGAAGAGACATAATTATACCATTTGGAAGATGGTGCAAAGCATATTGATTATTACAAATTTGGATCCAATATTTTAGGTGGAAGTTATATATAATGGTGTATTTGTTGGACTATGAACCTATAGTAGCATTGGATGATATCACTTCAAAAAAACATGGATAGGGGTTAAACCCTCAATTTCACACATATTCATATTTGGCTACACAACATTCATGCATATTTTGAAGAAAGAGGATAAAGTTAGAAGAGAAGTCCAAGAAATGCATCTTTCTTAGATATAGTGATGAGTCAAAAGCCTATCCACTCATGAACTTTGACTCTAATAAGTTATATATCATTAGAGATGTGTTTGAGGAGGAGAATAAGTAAA